>OW386293.2:18922233-20122233 GCA_936432065.2 Rutpela maculata
TATTAATAATAATAATAATAATAATAATAATAATAATAATAATAATAATAATAATAATAATAATAATAATAATAATAATAATAATAATAATATTATATAATAATAATAATAATAATAATAATAATAATATAATAATAATAATAATAATAATAATAATAATAATAATAATAATAATAATAATAATATTTTAAGAATAATAATAATATTATTAAGATAAGAATAATAATAATAATAATAATATAATAATAATATAATAATAATAATAATAATAATAATAATAATAATAATAATAATAATAATAATAATAATAATAATAATAATAATAATAATAATAATAATAATAATAATAATAATAATAATAATAATAATAATAATAATAATAATAATAATAATAATAATAATAATAATAATAATAATAATAATAATAATAATAATAATAATAATAATAATAATAATAATAATAATAATAATAATAATAATAATAATAATAATAATAATAATAATAATAATATAATAATAATAATAATAATAATAATAATAATAATAATAATAATAATAATAATAATAATAATAATAATAATAATAATAATAATAATAATAATAATAATAATAATAATAATAATAATAATAAATAATAATAATAATAATAATAATAATAATAATAATAATAATAATAATAATAATAATAATAATAATAATAATAATAATAATAATAATAATAATAATAATAATAATAATAATAATAATAATAATAATAATAATAATAATAATAATAATAATAATAATAATAATAATAATAATAATAATAATAATAATAATAATAATAAAATAATAATAATAATAATAATAATAATAATAATAATAATAATAATAATAATAATAATAATAATAATAATAATAATAAATAATAATAATAATAATAATAATAATAATAATAATAATAATAATAATAATAATAATAATAATAATAATAATAATAATAATAATAATAATAATAATAATAATAATAATAATAATAATAATAATAATAATAATAATAATAATAATAATAATAATAATAATAATAATAATAATAATAATAATAATAATAATAATAATAATAATAATAATAATAATAATAATAATAATAATAATAATAATAATAATAATAATAATAATAATAATAATAAAATAATCTCGACAAAATATCGAGATTTGCTCTTCGAACTCCGCAGACTCTATCCAGACCATACTGTTAAGATAGTGGTACTGATTATAGGAGCCCTCGGTGGAACGAGACACACACTGCTTTCAGAACTTAAGATCATACCGGCATGCCGAAATTCGGCAGAGGTCTTAGCCGGCAGAATGCAGATGGCCGTCATCCTCGGTTCATTACGTCTGCTCAGGGCACACGATTCGCGGACCCAGTAGTCACTCACCCCACGGGCGTGGGGAGTGGCTACCGGTACTACCAGCTCCCCTCTGTGAGTGTCGGAGCCACAGAGTTTAAAGGGTGACTGGCTTTTACAAAAAAAAAAAAAAAAAAAAAAATAATAATAATAATAATAATAATAATAATAATGGGGGGGCGAATACGGACCGACAGCCTCCCCGCGGTGCTCCCCGGGCAACAGGTAGAGGTGACTCTGCCTGGCAGATGTCGGACGTGGGTCCCCAGGGCTAACCACTCTGAGGACTCAAGTCTCTGGTTCAAGACGACGACAGAGAACGGGCCCCTCACAACAGACCCCAGTCGGATGGGGGTCGGAGACATGTGGGAGGGGCCATACCGGACGGTCTTAATGATGACGAACCTGCTATTGAACACGGACGCTTTAAGTGGACGGGGGGATTACGGGATGACCTGCTTATCTGCTATGAGAGCAGCGAACCTGGACGCAGGGGGTACATGGCGCGATTACACCGGTTGTGGTGCGATATGCACCCGGAGTATCGCGCCTTCTCTCAACAACACCTGAGAGATCAGGTATCCTTCCTGCGTCGAACAGGCTATGAAAGGGCACCCCGTCAGCAGGAAGAAGGGCCAGCCGCATCACCACCGCGGCAACTACCTGCTGACCGAGAACATCGCCTAGAGTACACCGACGACACCCTCAGGGCGAGGGTTAGCCTGAACACCAGGGTTAACCCGAAGCCACACGACCTGGCAAGAATGGATTCGTTACTCAATGATGAGATTCCAGAAGATGCCAACATATGGCAGATCAACAGTGCCGTGTACGCAGCCGCTAGACAACTCGTTCCCCAGCAACGCCTGGCAAGCGTGCTGGGTAGGGTCGAGAAGACTAAGCGGCGCGTACAAAAAATCGAGGCAAAAATTAAATCGGCGAGACAACACGCATCTCGAATCCAGAGTGTGGTGGAGTATATAACGGCAGCTAAGCCATTCACGCCGAAAATTCGGCGTATAGTTGCCGGTATAAGACGACAACACCACACTCTAAATCGGACAGTGCTGCAAACCATCAAACAGCACTGTCTAGATAGGATTCGAGCACTAATGGCCATTAAAAAATCTCTGGTCAGACGAGCACGAGCCTTGGAACAAAACCATCTGTTCCAAACAAGTCCCTCTCGTCTGTTCCAAGAGCCGCCGCGTGTTGTCGAAAATCCGCCGTCTGTTGAGACTGTCGAAGCATTCTGGAAGGGAATCTATGAGACTACGAGTCCATTCGACAGCGACACTCCAGCGATAGCACGCTTCGAGGCGCTCTGCAACAATCTGTTGGGAGAGCAAGACGAAGTGTGTCCGGCGATCAGTACCGAGGAAGTTCAACAAGCACTTGTTGGCACTAAGAACTTCGCTGCCCCGGGTCCAGATGGCATAAACAACTGGTGGTGGAAGAAATTCCCTTTCACCCACCGCCATCTGGCCCGAGTTTTCAACTCATGGTTGAACGAGGGGCAGCCGATTCCGGACTGGTTCGCCGAGGGGCGTACTGTACTGATCCCCAAAAAGGGAGATCTGTCCGACCCAAAGAATTATAGACCGATCACTTGCCTCAATTCCTGTTACAAGATATTTACACGTATCTTGTATGCCAGGACATTGAGGTCAGTTGAGCCGGTCTACAGACAGATACACGAGCAGCGTGGTGGTAAGA
Organism: Rutpela maculata; assembly: GCA_936432065.2. Lineage (NCBI taxonomy): Eukaryota > Metazoa > Arthropoda > Insecta > Coleoptera > Cerambycidae > Rutpela > Rutpela maculata. The sequence goes on from OW386293.2 coordinate 18,925,341, forward strand.
AAGGTGTGGCAGGCTGCAAAGAAAACCTATTGATAGACCGCTGTATTACACAGGATTCTGTGCAATACAAGCGTAATCTATCGATGGCGTGGATTGATTACCGCAAGGCATTTGACACAACATCCCATGCACTATTGTTACACTTGCTTCAATGCCTTGTGGTACCTGCTCCACTAGTGAGATGCATCGAACAGCTGATACCACTCTGGAGAACCCGCTTCACCATAACATCTGGTGCTCAGCGGGTATCGACAGAGTTGGTAACATTTAGGAGAGGAGTTTTCCAGGGTGACTCCCTGAGTCCTCTCCTATTTTGCATCTCACTGCTGCCGTTGTCTGTCGGACTTCGCCAAACCCGCGGATACCAATGTGGTCCACCCAGCAATCGGAGGCATAAGGTCACCCATCTATTTTATATGGATGACCTAAAACTTTATGCCTCCGGAGAGTGCGAACTCCAGAACTCTCTTAGGGTGGTCCAAGAGTATACGCGGGCCATTGGCATGGAATTCGGGTTGGACAAGTGTGCGGTCGTCCACCTCAAGAGAGGACGAAGCGGGATATTCCTTGAAGACGCGCAGCTCGCAGACGGAAGCATCCTACGACATTTGGATGCCGGAGAGACCTACACGTACCTGGGTGTGGAACAACATCACATCCAGGACGTGAAACAGATCAAGGATACTCTCCGCGGCAAGTACAGACACCGGCTTCGAAAGATTTGGTCTTCCGAACTTTCGGGGAAGAACAAGGTGTCTGCAACTAATATGCTTGCCGTTCCGATTCTGCTCTACTCCTTTGGAGTAGTTAAGTGGACACAAGATGAGTTGCGCCAATTGGATAGGGATACCCGCAAGATGATGCATATTCATAGGAGCATCCATCCTAGGTCGTCCGTTCCTCGAGTGTACCTCCCACGACAACGGGGGGGCCGAGGACTCTTGAGTCTGGAGTGCACGCATGGCAGAGTAGCGCTGAGTGTAGCATGCAACATCCTCAGGAGCTCGGACCCACTCCTGCGGTTTGTGAAAGATCATGAAACTGTGGGAGTTGGCGCATTTTTATTTAAGGCAGCACGCAAGGCCGCAGATGATCTCGGTCTCATATTCGACTTCAGGCGAGGAGGCCGGCGAGGTGCTGATCCAGAATCAGTAACTGAGCTGGCGCCAAATCGTCTGAAAGCCCAAATTAAAGCTGCCGAGCAGAGAAATCTGTTCAGGCAGCACGTCGATAAGCCCATGCACGGTGTATTCTATAACAACATAGAGACACTGGGTTTATCGACGAAGCTGACCTTTGGTTTTTTACGGTCAGCAGGGCTAAAGTCGGAGACCGAGGGATTCATTGTGGCCTGCCAAGATGGTGTTATTAATACCTTGGTCTACCGCAGTCGCATTATGGGTGTGGAGGTCCCTGACGTTAATTGTAGGACCTGCCGTCAGGCGCCGGAGTCGCTCATGCACTTACTATCTGCATGCCCGATTTACGCGACTTCGGCCTACATCCATAGGCACAACGCGGCTTTACGAGTGCTATACTACTACCTACGGCACTCGTACCAAGTAGACCAAACACCAGTGCTGCCTTACGTCCCCGGAGAGATCGAGTCTGTTGTCGAGAACGAGAAGTGCAGAATATATTGGAATTACTCGTTCCCGACGGTCAGGCAGATTCAAGCAAACAAGCCTGACGTAGTCCTCCTCGACCACCAAACCAAGATGATGTATGTCATCGAGTTCTCGGCACCTGCCGAGACAAACATCATCTTGAAGGAGGGGGAAAAACGGACTAAATACAGAGATCTCCGGTATGAGCTCCGGGTGCTATACCCAGACTACTCGGTCAAGATGATCGTCCTGATAATCGGTGTACTTGGTGGAATGAGGCCTACGCTGCTCTCGGAATTAAAGGCCATACCAGCCTGCCAAAAGTCAGCCGAGTGGTTGGCAGGCCAAATGCAGAAGGCAGTTATCCTGGGGTCCCTCCGTTTTCTTAGGGCACACGAATCTGGAATCTACAGTCACTAACCCTGCGGGATGCGGGGAGTGGCTGTGGATAGTTCGCTGGCGCTTCTCCCGTGAGAATGTCGGAGACACGGGAGAACTGTCCAGCATCGCGCACGCGAAAAAAAAAAAAAAAAAAAAAAAAAATAATAATAATAATAATAATGTATTAATGTATGTATAATGTATGTATGTATAATGTGTATAAGCAGGAGAGGCTAACCCTTATCCATCTAGCCTTTGGTGAGTAGCGCCACCACTTACTCCAGCTGGGGGTGCAAAACCGAACCGGCAGCCCTAGCGCACCCGGGAGGGGAAAGCGCTTTCCCCTCTGGTGTCGGTCGTGGGCTTGTTGGGCTAACCACCCACAAGCCCGATCCTCCGGTTCCAGTTGGCCGAAGACAGGGCCCCCACGATCGACCCCGTGCGGATAGGGGTCAAGGGCAAGGTGGTGGGGCCCAACAGGGAAGGATGCCCATTGATGACGACCGCTATAACCAAGGACGCTTTGAGTGGACAGATGAACTGAGAGACGACCTGATGCACTGTTATGAAAGCAGTGAACCCGGCCGAAGGGGGTACATGGCGCGAATGCATGCTCTGTGGTGTGAAAACCACCCAGAACATGACGCCTTCACACCTCAGAACCTACGTGATTATGTATCCCACCTTCGTGCTAGAGGCTATGTCAGAGCCGCTCCTCAGCCAGTGAATGAGGTGGCCGAACAGCCACCGAACGAACCGGTTGAGGAAGCGGTTCCCATCGTTTCACCAACACCAGAGGGTCTCAGTACCAGACGGGGGTTGCACAACATAAAACCCCCCGGGCCACAAGATCTGGCCAGAGTGGATGCAGAACTTCGTGCAGCGCTACCAGAAGAGGCTGACATCTGGCACATAAATTGTGCCGTGTATGCTGCCGCTCAACGCTTGTCTCAAGTGGAGAGGCGAAATACTACCTCTCCACAAGAAAGAGCGGGACGGCGCATACAGAAGATGGAAGCCAAGATCCGGTCGGCGAGGCAACACGCATCCCGTATCCAATGTGTGATGGACTATATGGCAGCCAATAGGCCTTTCACGCCTAAAGTGCGGCGAGTAGCTGCCAACTTAAGACGCGTCCATCACACACTTAATGGGGCAGTGCTGCAAACCACCAAACAGCACTGCCTCGACAGGATACGGATGCTAGTGTCTTGTAAGAAGTCACTAGTGAGGCGGGCGAGGGGGCTAGCGGAAAATCAACTTTTCCGCAAAAAGCCCTCGCGCCTATTCTAACCGCCTCAGCGTGTTGCTGAAAATCCGCCGACTGCAGATCAGGTGGAAAACTTCTGGAAAACGTTGTACGAACAGAAGCTTCCACTCAACAGAGACTCTCCAGCCCTGGCACACTTTGAAACCTTTAGCCAAAGGTTTCGCCAACCACACGAGGTGTGCCAACCAATAACCCCAGAAGAGGTTCGAAGAGCTCTTGAGGGCTCTAAGAACTTTGCTGCTCCAGGTCCCGACGGGATAAATAACTTTTGGTGGAAAAAGTTATCGAGTACCCACCACCATTTGGCCAGAATTTTTAATGGCCTGGCCTGGCTAAATGGGGAGCAGCAAATTCCTTCTTGGGTTGTTGAGGGGCGGACAGTGCTGATCCCCAAGAACGGAGATTTGTCTAACCCAAAGAACTACCGCCCGATAACCTGTTTAAACGCATGTTACAAAGTGTTTACACGCATTTTGTACATGCGGGTGCTCCACGCAGTTGAACCGGTTTACGAACGGATACATGAGCAACGAGGGTCGAAGAGAGGTGTCGCTGGCTGCAAGGAGAACCTGCTGATTGACAGATGTGTCACGCAGGACTCCGTGCAGTATAAGCGGAACCTCTCCATGGCCTGGATCGACTACCGCAAGGCATTTGACATGACATCTCATGAGCTTATTTTACACTTGCTCCAATGTCTTGCGGTACCCGGTCCCGTAGTGAGATGTATTGAACAACTGATGCCGCTCTGGAGGACTCGCTTTACTATAACATCTGGTAACGATAGAGTCCAGACGGAGCCGGTATCGTTCAGAAGGGGAGTATTTCAGGGAGACTCCCTCAGCCCCCTTCTGTTTTGCATCTCACTACTGCCATTATCCGTTTCGCTCCGGAAAACCCGTGGATACAACTGCGGTACCCCCGGCGATAGGAGGCATAAGGTCACCCATTTGTTTTATATGGATGACCTTAAACTTTATGCCTCCGGAGAGAGGGACCTACACCAGTCCCTTAGGGTGGTACAGGAGTACACGCAGGCTGTCGGTATGGAGTTCGGGTTGGACAAATGTGCACTGGTCCATCTCAAGAGAGGACGATGCGGGGACTACGGAGAGGACGCGCAGCTCGTAGACGGAAGCATCTTACATCATCTAGATGCCGGAGAGTCGTACACTTACTTGGGTGTCGAGCAACGCTCCACCCAAGAAGTGAGTGTAGTGAAAAACGCTCTCCGCGGCAAGTATCAGCACCGACTCCGACAGATTTGGTCTTCAGAACTGTCGGGGAAGAACAAGGTGTCTGCTACCAACATGCTTGCCGTTCCGATCCTTCTCCACTCCTTTGGAGTGGTGAAATGGAACCGAGAGGAGTTGCGTCAACTCGACGTAGGAACCCGCAAGAAGATGCATCTCAATAGGAGTTTGCATCCTAAATCGTCCGTTCCACGGTTATACCTCCCACGACATCGGGGAGGCCGTGGACTCTTGAGTTTGGAGAGTCTCCATAACAGGATGGTTCTAGATGGAGCCTGTAAGATTATCAGGAGTTCGGATCCCCTCCTCTGCATGGTCCGAGACCATGAAAATGCAGGGGTAGGAGCGTTTTTGTTTAAGGCAGCACAGAGAGCAGCCGATGAACTTGGTCTCTCCTTCGACGTCGAGCGGGTAAATCGCGACTCTGTCACCGAGTTGGAACCTGCTCGGCGAAAAGCCCAAATTAAAGCTGCAGAACACGACATCTTTCTGCAGCTTCATACGGATAAGCCAATGCATGGAGTCTTCTATAAAAATATAGAAGATCTTGGCTTATCCGAAAGGCTGACCTTTGCCTTCTTAAGGTCAGCCGGGCTGAAGTCTGAGACCGAGGGATTCATAATGGCTTGCCAGGATGGTGTATTTAACACTCTCGTTTGTCGAAGTCGTGTCATGGGTATAGAGGTCCCTGATGTCAGCTGCAGGGCCTGCCGCAGGGCGCCAGAGACTCTAATGCACTTGTTGTCGGCCTGTCCGACATATGCAGTCTCGGCCTATATCCAGAGGCACGACGGAGCATTACGAGTGTTTTATTATCACTTAAGGCACTCGTATGGGATAGACGAGACACCAGTGCTGCCTTATGCTCCGGGGGATATTGAGTCCGTTGTGGGAAATGAGAAGTGTCTAATTTATTGGAACTACTCTTTTCCCACAGTTAGGCAAATACAAGCCTGACATAGTCCTCCTCGACCACCAACTCAAGACAATGTTTGTCGTGGAGTTCTCGGCTCCCGCGGAGAACAACATTGTCTTGAAGGAGGAGGAAAAACGGACAAAATATCGAGATTTGCTCTTCGAACTCCGCAGACTCTATCCAGACCATACTGTTAAGATAGTGGTACTGATTATAGGAGCCCTCGGTGGAACGAGACACACACTGCTTTCTGAACTTAAGATCATGCCGGCATGCCGAAATTCGGCGGAGATCTTAGCCGGCAGAATGCAGAAGGCCGTCATCCTCGGTTCATTACGTCTGCTCAGGGCACACGATTCGCGGACCCAGTAGTCACTCACCCCACGGACGTGGGGAGTGGCTACCGGTACTACCAGCTCCCCTCTGTGAGTGTCGGAGCCACAGAGTTTAAAGGGTGACTGGCTTTTACAAAAAAAAAAAAAAAAAAAAAAAAAAAAATAATGTTTATTTATAGAAAAATATTTCGAGTACAAGAAAAAAATTGCCTGTATGATATACATAAATAAACATAATACACCACAAAATATCTCGGAAGATATTTGAGCGCGGGAAAATGGTATCCTATGCAAGAGCACAAGATTGAGCATTGTATAAATAAATATTACATGTTAAAAACTTATCCTAAAATAGCAATAAAAATAATATTAAATAATGCCTACGTACAACATGAACAAAAATAATATATGATAATATAAAATTTAGTATATATATAATGAATAATTGATAATATTCGTATATGTATGTATACACGCGTACATACATGCCCACACATGCACATGTAAACCCAATACAAATACACATGAAGAAAATAGAAAAAAAAACATTCAGATTGATTTGTTACACAGGTCTAACAGGTATGACAAAATATGACTACAGAAAATAAATCAACCTACATCATTTAATTATTCTTAAGATCAATTTGTTGATGAATCTCTAATCTCGGTAATTCCATTATATGTTTTTTACATTGCTTTTTAAAAATAGATAAAGATTTAGTATTTTTCAAGTTATCTGGTAAGATAGAATAAATTTTTGGAGCTAGGTATGCATAATTTATTTGCCCTACTGATTTTTTCATAAATTGAATAGTAAACTGTTCTCGGTTTTGTCTAGTTAAATAATTGTGCGGTATACGTGAAAGATAATTTTTATTTCTATATTGATGTATACAAATAGCGTAATAAAAGAGTTGTCTGATGTCAAATAAGCGGCTTTCTGAAAACAAGTCATTTGTCGGATAAATCATATCTTTGCCAAACATTATCTTTAAGATTCTTTTTTGTGAAACTTCTAAATTATACAATATTGTTTTGTTGACTCCACCCCAGCCAAGTATGCCATACATTAAATGTGATTCGACTATTGCATGATAAATTATTACTAAACTTTTTAGTGGTACAATGTCATGTAAATATTTTATACAGAGTATAATGCATCTTAATTTTTTTACCAAATATTCAATATGGGCTTCCCATTTCAGATGTTGGTCAATGTATATGCCAAGATATTTTATTTTATCAGTTCTAATTATCTCTGTAGTGGTATTCATTTCTGTGATTAGTAAACAATTATAGCTAGGTAAACCAGATTTGTATGAGGCAAATGGTACAAAGAAAGTTTTTTGTAAATTTAATATTAATATCTTGCTATTAAACCATTTCTTTAGTATGGAGAAATCAGGTTCAACCTTTTCTTTTAGTTCATTTCATGATTTATCAACATAGTAAACTACAGTGTCGTCAGCAAACGTAATTATTTCGCCCAAACTGCTTTGCAAGAATAAATCGTTTATGTATAAGACAAACAGCAGCGGTCCCAGAACTGTACCTTGCGGTACTCCATATTCCGGCGTTTTAAAGTTACTTCTGATCCCATCTATATCAACACATTGCTGTCTATCATATACATAACTCTCCAATAGTTTCAGTTCCCTTCCTCTTATACCTATGCATTCAAGTGATTCTATTAACAGTGCAAAATTAACAGTATCAAATGCTTTCGCTAGGTCCAGGAAAACTGCTAGTGATGGTAGAGATTTATCAATAGTGGAGTAGACTCTATTTGTTAAATAACTTATGGCGTCTTGAGTTGATAAACTTTTTTGGAATCCATATTGATTTTTAGCTATAATTTGGTATTTATTAATATAATTATCCAGACGTATTTTCAGAATTTTTTCAAAGACTATTGAAAAATTCGTTATTATAGATATAGATCTGTAATTTTGATCTAGTAGCCTGTCACATTTCTTATAGATTGGTTTTATAACTGATGTTTTAAAGGCGCTAGGGACATGACTTGTAGAGAATATTAAATTGATAATATAAGTTAAAGGTTCTAATATATAATTTGCTACTTCTTTTATTGTCTTAACGCTTATATTATCAATACCTGTAGATTTTTTATTTTTTTAAATTATATCATATACTTCGGTTTTTTCAGTATGTAACAAACAAAAGGAATTCATCAAAACTTTTTTTTTAGTAGTATATGCAACATCTGGAACTATATTGTTTGCTAGTTGAATTCCAGTATTTATAAAAGTGTTATTGAATTCATTTGCTATATCTAAATTTGAAGTTAGAATATGATTTTCGGAATCTTTTATAGAGCATATCTTGTTAGTATTATTGCAGTTTTTTATTGAATTCACTGTGTCCCACAAATACAATTTATTATGTTTGTTATTTTCAATTTTTTATTTATAATAATTTTTTTTCGTCTTTATTATAATTTTATCTAAATATTTTTTATAATTATTATATTTTAATTTTATTTCATTATTTAGTGGGTTTCTTTTCATTTGTAAATATAATTCCTGCTTTTTGTTAACTGATCTCACTAAGCTGTCATTTATTCATTCTTTTCTTCTTAGCAGTTTGTGTTTGATTTTTTATAGGTTGTGCAAGAAGTTATGTGATCAGTAAGTATTTTGAGAAATGCATTTATTTCTGAGTAATTTCAAATATATATTTCATTCCAGTTTTGATTTATTAGTATATTTTGTAGTTTTTTATAGTTAATAAATTTTTGAAACTTTATTTTTTGTTTAACCTTTGTTTATTTTCCATTATTATTTGTAGTGCTATCATATAATGATCAGTTATATCAGTCTGAATTACTAATGGTAAAGTTAATTCAATATCATGGTTAGTTTTTAAAAATATGTGGTCAATACAATAATTGTATTGATCATATTTTTAACCACTAAATCTAAATTAACAATACCATATAGTTAGAAGATAGTAAGTAGTACATGAATAGAAATAAAATGGAAAAAAAAAGTAAGCAGAAGAAACAAAATAATGGAAAATAGCAATTTAGAGATTTAAGCGATGTTTGCAATACCTCATTACCTAGATATAGCTTTTTTGTAAAAGACGTGTCATTGAATGTTGACCATACCCTGTGTTGTGGTGATTAATTTAAACCAATTGCTGGTTTCTTCAAGCCTCTTAATATTATTTTTATACTTCGGATTCCAAATCTCTGAGCAATATTCTAGACAAATAAGTATCAAAATTTTATTTTTTTGTTCAAATAGGCTAATAATATCATGAAACGTCGAGATCTTAGGTTTCTTTAAAATTTATGTCTATCTGTCATATTCCACTATTTTTGTGCTCACAATTACTCTGGCACGGCTCATGTTATTGATTTGAAATTTGGTATACCTCTACAATTATAACGAGATCTTGAAGCAGATTATATTTTGATCTATATGTTACATGGGGGCCGGTAGGTGAAGCAAACAAGTAAGAATTCATAAAATTAGAATTTAGTGTATGTAATGTATCAAATTTTTTGGCATCAGCCACCTCCATTACCACCCTCATCCTATTATTAAAGGTGGTTAAAAAAAATAAAATTGTGATGTGAAATCACAATTCGCATTCAACATTTTTTTTTTGCATCATCCACCTCCATTCCCACCCCCTCCGCTACTGCTGTGGCATATCATTTTCTGGGTTTCTGGAATAGACAATTTCAAATATTATATAATTAAAGTTCTCTGTCTCTGAAATTGTCCAAACCTTAATAAAATATTAATTCTTGTTTTCTCTTTCGTTTGGTAAAAATAGACCAAATTTTCGGGTGTCAAATTATAAAGAGGCCGAAATAAAATGCGGCTATTTCAATTTGAAGTTGGTAAGGTCAAAACGACAATATGGATATATCTCTTGTACTTTCTGTTTACCATATTTTTGTAAACTTGTAATACGTTTCATTGTTTTATGATAAACTGAACCCATGTTAGTCATATAATTAGGACAAACCTCGCGTTAAAGGAACTTGTTACATATTCTCATAGCTGTTTTCTTGTAAGGGAATATGGGAGACCTAGGCACACCGGATATGTAGTACTGTTCATTAAATTGTTTATATCACTGCATATGGATATGAATAGTGAAGACCAAATAGCATGGTGCTGTCAGGCATGCCATACAGCAAAGGTAGGCCTAAAATCATGCATAGATGACAGAATAATGCCTGTTAGGATGTTGCCTATTAAGATGTTGTGAGGAAGAGAAAAAAGTAGTCTATATTATTTATTTTCATATTATTGTGCAATAAAACGCCATTCTGTCGATCAAATCTGATAATTCTTGCCGTAAACTTTGTGTTATTCATTCCTGTTCCCATGCAACAAATATTCGTGCGTTATCAGAACATGACATCGGAAGCTCCGTTACGCTTTACATTGCTGTTGAAAATTTAATCGAAAACGTTGCCTAAATAATTTATTATTTGTTACAAATCAAACATTTTATTATGAATATAACAGGAAAGAATTAATTTCATTATATAATTTTCACTGTAAAGTTCAACTAGTCATTAATAATGAATTATTATATTTATATCGCGTTTTTAGACTATTATATGCATTGTTTGTAAGCTTGAACTAACTAATGTATAATCTGTCTGCACCGTTTTCAATTTCCTGCTTGACTACTAGATAATTTTAAAGTTGAAATGGATAAAGTTAACAGACCAAGATATACTGAAGCGATAAAAGAAAAGCCGCAGAAGAGAAGTTATAGGCAATTAATTGTTGAGCACATCGAGTATTTCTTTGGTGTTTCTTCCATACATGGTTTGAATCATATTATACGACCTAGAAGAACTCTATTTGAAAGGTAAATCACACATTTTACACAGGGTCGCTGTTTTTAACTGTAGCCCATATTTTTTCTATTGGGTTAAGTTCTGGATGATATGGGGGCAACCTTAGTACTTTCTGCCCATGTTCCCTATTATTAGATCTATTTAATATGTTTTTGTTGGCATTTTATGTTGTTTTATTATAGCGTACAACTCAGGTTTACTCATGCCAGAATGAAATTGAATTTCTCTTTTTCACGGCCACATCATGTCTGCCTCTTTGGTGGCCGTCGTTGGTACCTTATTCACTTTATTATAGTATGATATATTACACAAGTCTACAAAAAAAAAGGTCTTGGCCTAAGGTTCCAGCTTAACTTTTCTGAAGTATTTTGACGTACTAAAGCTAATTTTGGAGACAAAAAATGTTTCCATCTTCATCCCCTAAAAAGGGCAAAAAAAAAGGTCTCGTAATAATGTTCTCATCTAACTAATTTTAGACAAAAAAAATATTAGGGGATGAAGGGGGTGGTAGAAGGAAACTGAGTCGATAGAATTTTTTTTGTCCAAAATTGGCTTCAGCTCGTCAAAATGCTTCAGGAAAGTTAGGTCAGAACAAGGCCTTTTTTTGCCTTTTTTAAGGGACAAAAGGGGTGGTAGAGGGAAACTGACACGGTAGAAAAACATATTTTTTCTACTCCCTACATAGAAAATACAATTTGCTCCCTCATTTCAGGGAGCAAAGTAGTACTTTTCCTCCCTCGGGAGGAAAATACTTTGCCTCCCTAGGGAGGAAAATACTTTGGCTCCCTCTGGAAGCAAACAAGTAAAAACTTCAAATAGCTGTAATAGTAGTGTATAGACTTCTTTTATTGATACACAAACTTCCTGAAAATGTATAATTATGCTTTTCTTTGAAACAGATTTTTTATTACTTATTTTTATTTATAAAAATTGAAAACAGTTTAAATCAAGGTTTAAATTAACATCAGTAACTAAATATTGTTAAAGTTTATGGTACAATTAGTTAAATTACTAATGGAGATTCCCCCTGAAGAAATATTGGCTCTGCTGGTGGAGATCAGTTCCTGTTTGTTGTTTTCCAAAGTCTTGGTCGCTGATGAGGTACTTGTAGAAACAAAATTTTCAAAAACAAGACAACGTTTTTTGGTACTTGAAGTAGTACTTTCTCCCGTAATTATTTGGCTGGCTACCTCACATTTTTTAGAAATACAATCATATAAGTACCCTTCTGCTACTACGTTTGTTCGCCATTCCCCATGTCTTTTTAGAGTGAAAATGTCACTTCCAGCATTGACTAATAACGTAGCTGAAGTACGGAGGAAACTGTGTCCAGTATAGCCTTTCGAATCATCCAAATTTAAAAATATTGCTATTCTGTATGGAATTGTGGCAATTGTGTTTTTGCCAATTACCTGGTTTGTACATTTCCCGTTAGCATAAGTTACAAAAAATCTAGAATGACATGTTTTAGGGGACCTACAGTCCAGATATTTTCTAGACATATCCAAGACAGATACTCCGTTTAAAATCACATTTGTTATTGTAAATGTGCTTTTGATATAAGTTTTTGAGTCAGGTTTTTCACCATCAAAATATCGCCTTTTTCACTGATATCCTCAAGTACCATATTAACTATTTCATCGCTACGGCATGCCCCAGCAATTCCAAATATAAGCACGACCTGAAAAAGGAAAATGCACTTATGACAACTGCCTAAAATGTCACTTAATTGTCATTTTATATATACTTTCTAATAACAAATACTGCGTTACGTTTTTATTTATTATTCAACAATAACGATCAATCTTACCTTCATATGTATATGTGTTCATTTACAATAGCAAATGAGATTTTAAACGGAGTATCTGTCTTGGATATGTCTAGAAAATATCTGGACTTTAGGTCCCCTAAAACATGTCATGTAAGTAAGTTTCATCTGGAGCTTCTGCAATAAACATGTTGATATCCTCCCTTGAAAAAGTATTGGCTTTCTTGGCTTTATATCCAGCAGATTTCCTTTTTAAAAAAGCTACTAATTTAGGAAACTTAATGTCGATATTGTCTTTAATTTGGAGTGTAGATCACAACATGCTGTATTTGCTCCATACTGTTGAAGGCTTCAAACCGGCGCATTTTTTGGAAAAGTAAAATAGGACCACTTCTTCACATATTTTTCTTATTTGCCTAGTCTCCATCCAACATTTAAATAGCTGGTACTCTTTTTCATATTTTTCACTAGACTTTAACGGTAATAGATTTAACGAAACCACGTTTGCTTCTTTCAGAATATCTTGAGGAACTTCATCTTCACATTTGGAATATATTATAAAATTTTTGGAAGTTTGGAAACAAGAAGCAACCTTAGCAACGTTCCATGTACTTTGATTTTTAAAAATATTTACTTATCTAAATTTCTATTAAGACATTTTGACATATTTGGTTTTTTGATTGTCATGCATAAGAAAATATAATAAAATATATGTAAAACCAATGTAAAAAACACTGTAAATGGTCGTAGAAAAAATCATATGTATTACACAGGAGCAAAGTGCCATTTCCTCCCTTGGATATTATCCGCGGGAGGAAATTATGCACTTTTCTCCTTTGTCATACAAATAGCTATTGTCCAAAATTGGCTTCAGTGCATCAATATACTTTGAAAAAGTTAGATCAGAATCTAGGGACAAGCAAAACCTCATATTTGCCTTTTTTTGGGGATAAGGGGGGGTCTGGAGGAAACTGGCACGATATCAATTTTTTTTGTCTGAAATTGGCTTCAGCGCATCAAAATACTTCAGAAAAGTTAGATCAGAATCTTAGGAAAAGACCTTTTCTTCGTCCTTTTTATGGGATAAAAGGGGTGGCCTCGTGGGTGGCAGAGAAAAAATGAGATGGTAAGATTTTTTTTTCAAAATTGGTTTAGCGCGTCAAGATACTTTTAAAAAGTTAGATGAGAACCTAACACGAGAACAAAATTTGGAGATAAATTCGAGATCAGTTGAACCTTCAGCCAGCGATTAAAGCTCGTAGCATTCATACCTTCATGGCAATTACTTGATTTAAAAAAAATATTTAAAAAAAATCATAAATGAACTAAAACAAATGAAAAATATACCTGATTTAAATACCAAAATCCGTCAGGTATAAATCCAGTTTTACCTCCTTTATGCAGAATTATGAGGAGACGTCCCTTACCAACCACCTTGGTGAATGATTTAGACAAACTATCTGTTTTCTTAATTTCGATATTTTTTCTTCGAAAACGACTGTAGCTTGTAATTTTTGGTAAATGCCTAAGAAAAAATCCATTTTAAGATTTTCATTATAAACATTAAAAAATTTACATTGCACTTCGTAATGTTGGACTGCGTTTCTCGATTATTAGACTAGTCGGAATAGATTTTTGTACGAAATGTCATTTACCCGCAATTTTTTTTAGTGTAGTTTTGGATGTCCAGAAACGTATGCCAACTATCAGCACGCGTGACAGGTGGGGCAGGGGCAACACACCTTAAAATTTAAAAAACGTCAATTTTTTGCCATTTTTCACACTCTTTGCGGTATAACTCGTAAATGAAGCATTTTTCGAAAATATATTAAGAAATAGAAAAGTTGAAAAAATTGATTTTGAACATTTTATTATTCTTGACATTTTCCCAGAAAATTATTTGTTTAAGAGCTACAGACGAATGAACAATGCTACATTTTATCTTTTGATTTTTTTTTAAGTGAATATAATAAATATTAATACGCAATATATCATCGGTATAATGTAAATTATGTTTAAATGTCCAATTTACAGTTGAAATAAAATATATTTACAGACCTATGTATAATTCACATGTTAAACAGAAACAAATAACTAAACTTTTCAGGCATTGAAGTATTAAAATGATAGGAAAATAAATAAACAAATATATATTTTCACAAGCAGACTATTTATATTATGCATAGTACAGTGCACATGCGTTTCATGTATATCTTAATAGAATAGAATAGAATAGAATAGAATAGAATAAGTTTATTTAACAAATTGTTCTACTACAATGTATTGGGTTGTTGCACTAAGTTAAAATTTCAGGAGAATCTATGTTAAACAATAACAATTATTAATAAAAAATCATTAGAAACATGTAGAAGTTGAAAGGAAAGTCTTATAATACTATAATATTAATTACAAAAACACAAGCATTTAAAATGGAGATGACATAATAACGGCAGTCTGTAGAGAAGTTAGTTATAAAATGAAGAGAAACGGGTACAAATTTAGAAACTCGCTGATAGCTGATCACGACAGTTTAATCTGACATTATATTTAACGTCAAATTCAACTGACATTCATAGGTTCAATTCGGTATAGTTTAACAACATCTAGTTATGGATAAATATGAGTACAGATAGGGTTTTCTGCCGTACTGTGTAAATAATACCACCAATTCACCAGAAAAACTGTTGTGTTTCAATAATAAACGCTGAACGTAATAATGAATGATTCAAAGCCACCAGAGAAGGACCAAGTCTTCTTATTGCGGAGACCATTTCAATGTCATGTAAAGTAACAAATTACAATGTATTCTAAGCGTTTTATTTGTGGTTAGTTGTATCTTAATGTAGGAATTTGATTTTTAATATGGATTTATGTTGTGGGAAAAACGGCCTCATTACAAGACTTGTGTGGCGTTCTAGCTGTTACAAATTTAAATTACCCGCCAAACTGGTGGATAAAACAGGGTGTATTACTGTATTTTTAACGGCTCTAGATTAGAATGTCATTCATTGACTTCCTAAAAGGAGGGAAAAGGCTTTAATCTGCTTTTATGTATTTTATCTAGTTTATGTTGAAATAAAGTGCAGTTGTTTTTGTTAGCTATTGATTATTATTTATGAAGCTCCCTAGACGCCTCATAATACTAGGATGATCAATAAATTAAGAAAGGAAATTTAAAAACTCGCCGTTGAAAAACTATATGAAACAAACTGTGAAAGTCGTCTAAAATCGGTGAACACAATCAGTCGGAAATGGCTACGAATGCGTTGGATTGTAATTATAAATGCCCTTTGAATTATGTGTGTTATAAATACATATCATTGTTTATTGCTTAGATAGATACTGGCATAAAATACTTACCTATTTATTATTTTTTGTTATAATACAGACCTTCCTTGATATCTTCGTAAGTCTCATTCTGACTCTTCTTAGAAGTGAGTATCAATGGATAATAAATAATTTCTTTAGTAGATAAACTTATTTTGTTGTTTTCAGTTAGATACACATGTATATAGTTAATAGGAAATAAAACAATGAAAAGGAAATATTTAACAAAATACAAAGTATAATAATACCTAAATAATATTCTCTAATCATGATAAAAGCAAATAAATAAAAAATAATTAATTGTAAAAAATAAATCAAGAATAGGCTTGTAAATAATGAATGAATGTTTCTATACTCTACTGATGAGAACTAACGAGTTCGAAAAAACTTGTACAACTTTTCTAGAGTTGAAATAGAATGTAAGGTTCAATAATTGTTGTGAATAACTGAATTTCAATAAATTCATTGAGGAAAATGCTTGAAGTAGAGGCTCTACTTCTACCGTGTAGTCCACGGCACAGAATGATTTCTTATATCTTTTTCATGCTATTTTCTGCATATTACTTCTACATCCAGTTGAAGTATATTAACGCAAGAAACATTTTTGAAAATTTTCATTGTACGAATAGGCTTAGAATATCATGAAACCTCAATATTTTAAGTTTAAATAAAATAAATTTGTCTGTCGCGTCGGTCTATCTGTTAGTCTTGTATCTCGTTGGTGCTCACGGTTACTCTGGAACCGTTTAAGATATTGACTTAAATATGGCACACGTATGTATTTTAACGAGATCAGGAACTAGATTATATATCGATCTTATTCCGTTGTAGAGTTGAAGGTAAATGGGGGTAAATAGGCAAATAGGTAAATTAAGCAATTAAGAGTGCATGAAATTGGTATTTAGTAAATATAAGAGGAACTAAGGTCTCAAAAACATTTTTGGCAATAGCCACCTCTATCACCTTCCCCACCCCATTATTAAAGGGACTGAAAACATATTGTGATTTAGTGTATATACAGGAACCAGTCATCAAGAATTTTTTTCACTTCATTCACCCCCGTCACCATCACCTTACTACTGATGGGGCATATCATTTTATGGGTTTTTGGGGTACACGATTTCAAATATTATACTATTAAAGTTCCATAAACAATTATTTCCACTTAGTGGAGTGCAAATATAGCATTTTCGTTGTAGGAGACTTAGATAGGAAGTCTGGATGCGGAAGTGGTGATTCCTTAGGCAGCGGTTTTTCTATTATATAGAATATATAGATATAAGATATGTCATTTACAATATTTTACTTTCAGTTTATATTTCTGTTAGGGCAAAATCTAACATCGCAATATCGCCCATCTATACTACGGGCTACCGCTGCCGAACGCAACTCTACTGCAGACCACTGGCGTCGACATTGAATGCCACGTAATTCGCTATCATTGGCTGGAGTGAACAAACTCGTTTCTGCGCATATATTTTGTTGTCATATTATCATAGTATCGTACTATACTTCATATCCTGCACCGAATTGTAATCGCATATTGATCGTATTTTGTATTAAATTGTAATCGTCTATTGAATATTTTAGATTATTATGGATATGCGCTCTTCTGGGTTCACTTGCTTTTGGACTTCTAAAAGGTTACGAGGTTTTTATGCACTATTATGAGAGACCATTCGTAATAAGTGAGGAATTGGATTACAAAAACTGGAAAAATGAATTTATTTCGTTTACTATTTGTCAGGAGAGTTTGAAAAATGTTAATGAAGTATTTGAGTAAGTATTAAACTGCAAAAATTTAGAAAGGTTAAAATAAATGACATTCGAACGTCTTATTACAATTTTCGCAGCAATGAGGACATTATAGTTTTTGCTAGGAACTTTTCTAAATAGATAATATCGCTAGCAGAAAAAAAATTCATATCGTTGGTTACCCATCGAATTCTAAATGCTTCAAAATATTCATCTGTTTGTCTCACCGCCTCACAGTGTGAAATTAATGAATTTTCATTTTCAAAATTCCACTTCACGCTGAATTTTTGATCAATTTGGAAGAAACTAGGTGCAAAATGTTTGTGATAGCTGTCTTTTTATCAGATAACTGCGAGTTTTACAATTGAGATATTATGTTGTCAGCTGCCAAAACCCCGCGAGAATTATAAAAATTTTAAAATTTTTATAATTTGTGTACTCTAAACTTTTTTTAAACGGATTTTTATGGCTTGTATGAATGTTTTTTGGGTCGCTGATAACGAATTTCGGGATTGAATAGCTTGGAAATGTGCGCAGCACCCTTAGCAAAAAAACACCCCCTTTAAACACCTGTTTTCGCAATATTCTTAATACGAGTCTTAAATTATCACAAAAACATATTTTTTGACCAATAATTTGAAAATTCATTAAGTTTGACTATAATTTAGCAAAATTTTAATATAGGATTGATTAAAAGCGGTAAAAAATATCCCTAAATAAAAAAATTGAAAATTACATGATATAATTTTGAAGCATTTTCACTGAAAGAAAAAATTATTCACCTCCTTAGGTTGTAACTACCCTTAAATAACAATTAACTTGAAAAATAAGTTGCAGAACAAGTTTTCAGTATTATTTTATGATTTTAGATGAGTCAGCGCACAAAAACTTTAGAAACAGAATTACACCCTACCAAGGTTTGAAACCACCCTTAGTTGAGCGTAAACATTTATAGGAAGGATAACTAGGGAGGGTTAAAACTACCCCTGAATAAGAAAAAAATGAAAAAAACATGATATAATTTTTTTTAACTGTTTGTTTTTGAATTGAGTAACGAATGACATTTTTATTTATAAAAAATATTTTCGCATCCTTAGTGATAATAATTACTATTATCTAAGATGGTATTATATTTATACTTATACATTTGTATTTTTTTAATCTCTAAAAATAATGCAAATCAGCTCCTTGTTTTTTGTAACATTTACTACAGTATCTAAAGTACTACCTTCAAAATTACCCATTCCAAAGAAAAAGAACAAATATTTTTGTCCTAATCAGTCATTTACCATCATTTAGTCTAAATAAAGAATGTAGATTACACTTTTAATTATTATTAATTGCCTTTGTTAAATTTAAATAGCTTCAAAAAAATAACCTTTTTATTAATTATATTAAGGAAGTTCAGGAGAAAAATTTAGCAGGGAATATTCTGAAATTTTAATGTTACTCTTGAAGTCAAAATACATTTACCTTTTTTGCACTCAACTTTTTGCCATATTTTTTATCTTTATTTGTTCGAAGAAATGCCCATATATTACAAATACAAACATACATATCACAAATTGTATAACTAACAAACAATTATTTGATATTATAAAATGTATTTTTGAAACTATCACTTATTTTAATTTCTTCTTTTCAATTACTTCCACATCTAGTGGAAGTATAGTAACGACAAAAAAATTTGTAAAAACTTTTATTGTTCAAATAGGCTTAGAATGTCATGAAACGTCGAGATCTTAAGTTTGAGCGAAAAAAAAATATCTGCTTGTTTGTCGTCTGTCTGTCTGTCTGTAACTTTTTTTTGTGCGTAGGTTTACTCTGGAACCGTTTAAGATATTGACTTGAAATTTGGTACATATATGTACTTTAACGGGATCTGGAACTATATTATATTTTCATCTTGTTTCGTCGAAGGGTTGAGAGGTAAATGGGAGTAAATTTGAGGTAAATAGGTAAATCAAGCAGGTAAGAGTCAAGAAAATTGGTATTTAGTATATACAAGAAAAGCCAAGGTCTCAAAAAAAATTTTGGCAGTAGCCACCCCGAGAGCCACCCCCATTACCACCCCCACCCCATTATTAAAGGGGATGAAAAAAAATTGCGAATTAGTGTGTGTACAAAAATCAAATAAAATCAAATCAGATTTATTTCATATTTAAAATACAATTTCTTCTTGACACTCGCTTCCGTGTCCAGCCGGACATCCGCTAGCCAAGGCTCCGCGGCAGTTGAAGGGCTGGGCAGGAACGAGGTCGAGACAGAATAAAATAAATTAACACAATTACCCTATTCCTACCTACCTAGTAGGTTCATTAGGGCAGTAAAATAGTCTTATGTCTTACGACTTAACATAACTGAAAAATTTAACAAATAAATCATTGTAGAAAAAGCACATGCACTATTTTAAATTTGCATTGTTGAGACAGAAAATCAACTCACTGAAAATACCTGCTGAAGACAATGAAACGTAAAAAGAGAAAAGCTATGCCAAACCGTTGAACTGTTTGTAATTATTAAGTTTTGGTACCAAATGTTTTTGAAATTTTAAATAATTATATATGTTTTATAAGTTTCCAAATTTGGAATAATAATTTAGAAACAAAAATAAATAAAACTACATAAAGAAAACAAGAAAAAGAGTTCAGAAAAGTGAGAGAGGTTGGGTAATAAGTTTAGTTTTTTACTTCCACGTCCAGTGGAAGTAGAGTAACGACAAAAAAATTTTTAAAAATTTTTATTGTTCAGATAGGCTTAGAATGTCATGAAACGTCGAGATTTTAAGTTTGAGCGAAAAAAAATTTCTGTCTGTCGGTCTGTCGTTCTGTCGGTCTCTAACTTTTTTTGTGCGCACGTTTACTCTGGAACCGTTTGAGATATTGACTTGAAATTTGGTACACATATGTACTTCAACGAGATCTAGAACTAGATTATATTTTCATTTTGTTCAGTCGAAGAGTTGGGGGGGGGTAAATTGGGGTAAATTTGGGTAAATAGGTAAATCAAGCAGGTAAGAGTTCATAAAATTGGTATTTAGTATGTACAAGAGAAGCTAAGGTCTCAAAAAAAATTTTGGGTCACCCCCATTACCACCCCCACCCCATTATTAAAGGGGATGAAAAAAAATGTGATTTAGTGTGTGTACAAGAACCAGAAACCTCAAAATATTTTTTTATTTTATCCACCCCCACTACCACCCCCTATCACCACCCCCACCCCACTACCGATGTGGGGTATCGTTTTATGGGTTTTTGGGGTAGAGGATTACAAATATTATATTATTAAAGTTCCATAAACAATTATTTCCACGTACAAAATTTTTCGTTGTGAGTGACTTGGATAGAAAATCTCGATGTGGAAGTAGTGATTCCTTGGGCAGCGGTTTTTTAGTACAGGAATGGGTGGCTACAAGGGCTGTCGAAAAATGGGCAGCGCCTGGTATGGTAATTTGTGTTTAATCCGAAACGGTGCATTATGCTCTCTTATTCGTGTAATGTTGTTTGTTAGCAGACTATCATTTAGTTTAAATTGATAAAATTTTTGTGATATGGTTTTGATGTACTCCGCTAGTGGAATAATGTCGTTACAACGGGCGTATAAGACTCTGAGGGAGGTGTATCTGCTTGAATTTGATATGAGGCGTAGGAATGTTCATTCTAACACGGAGAGTTTTTTAATCGTTGTGGCCGATGCGCTGCACCACGCCGGACCTGCGTATGTAAGGTCTCACGACGGTCATGTATATCGATTTCTTGTTATTTCTGTTTAGTTTACTATTCCCTGCCATTAGAGGGTACAGACTCCTAGACAGGGAATAGACCTTGGGTGTAAATGGGGTAAATTTGGGGTAAATATGCAAATCAAACAGGTAAGAGTCCATAAAATTGGTATTTAGTATCTACAAGAGAAACCAAGGTCTTAAAAAAAATTTGGCATTAGCCACCCCCATGGAAGTGAGAAGAAACTAGACTGTGTTCGACGCTGTGCTTGAAAACCACCCCCATGGGGTTGCGAGATGCTATATCTGTAGGACGCTGGAAGTGTGCATCACGATTTTTGCTAATCATAGCATCCATAAAAATGTAAGTTCGGTTAGTTTCTCTGTTTTTCCAGCATCCTACGCATATAGGGATGGCATCTCGCAACCCCGTGGGGGTGGTTTTCAAGCACAGCGTCGAACATAGTCTCACTTCCACACAACGCAGGTGTTTCGAATTTTTATAGAAGTCACTGTAACTTTTTATGGATAAATCTTACATAGGTTTTCACACCATCTGAGGGTTGACACTGTAGGAAGTTGAAGGTACGTAAGTTTTTAGTTCTATTTTAGAGTACTACGCAAAATAGAAATCCTGTTGGATTTTACGTTTTCTCTTGTTTTGTGTTCTTTAAACTTAAGGGAGGTTATTATCGGGGTTATAGGGGCATTTTATGAAGATTACGTCGGACCTGATGCAGTTTTTTATCACTTTAACAAAACTTAGACATTTTGAGCTTTTTCAGCAGTCATTACTGTTTTGGATCAATTTTTATAAATGGGGGCTAGTTTTCGCCCCTCACTGGGGGTGCGTTTCATATCTATTGTATGTACGCTGTTGTTTAACCTTAATTTGTATAATTCGATCGATTGGGATGTAACAACTATTCTCGTAGCTTAATATTCGTTTTACCGCAGTCCAGGGGTGTTTTTTGGCTCTACCTCAAGATTTTCGGGGTGTACGAATTTTTTTGTTACTAGTTACTATTCAAAAAATATGTTTATGTGAGAATTTAAGTCTCGCAGTAAGAATATTGCGAAAACAGGAGTTTAAAAGGGGTGTTTTTTGCTGCGCACATTTCCAGGCTACTCGACTCCGAAATTCGTAATCAGAGACACAAAAAACATTCACATAAGTCATAAAAATCCGTTTAAAAAAGCTTAGAGTGCACAAATTATAAAAATGTTAACATTTTTATAATTTTCGTGGGGTTTTGGCAGCTGCATTCAAATTGATCAAAAATTGAGCGTGGAATGGAATTTTGAAAACGAAAACTCATTAATTTCACACTGTGCGCCTGTGTCACCGTTAGTCTGCCCGCCCGTTACCATCATCCATTATTAAAGCAATAGAAACTCAAATTAAGTCTCCGACTTCAAAAATTTTAACCAAACATTAACCTACCAATGACTAAAAAGCCACATCTGGAAAGTCTCAGAAGAGATTAAAAACTGCGTTTGGGAAGTAAACAATACATTGCTGTCACACGTTACAATTTGGCAAACATAGGATTTTTGGACTTAAATGATTTATTCATACGATGAAGATGATATCTGTTTTTTATATTTAGGTTTAACCTATTTGAAATAAACCAGTTTCAAACACTGGCAGTCCTACGGGAGAGGGGGCATGGCGGTTGTATGTACTTCACTTTCTGTCAGATTTTGCCATGAGAAGGAAAATTCTATTCTTCGAGAGATGTTCAATATTTACAATTTTTTTCTATATGGTCATTATTCAGAAAAAAGTGGAGAAAATTTAATTTGAGAAAAATAGAAATTTTTTTTGCATAAAGAAATCCAATGAAAGTTAAATATCTTTTGAATGGAATGCAGTGTCGAAAAATCATGTCTACCATTTTAAAGTACTATTTTTTTTAGTTCACCTCAAAAAAAAAACATTACTCAATTGGTTTTCGAAAAATATGAAAAAGTAGCGTGCGCAAGAGTAACGGTGCACGGGTTGGACAGTCATAAAATGCGTTAAAGCATAATAATTGAGACAAAATATTTGCTACTTAGTTTTTATTTTTTATATTTTTAAAATGTGCCGGCAGTTACACATTTATTTAAGGTTAATTATTTTTATTTCATATAGAATTTTTAAAAATTAAATTAATTATACACACGCGTCAAATAAATCGCTTACATATATAATAATAATAATAATAACAACACACTTTATTCAGTAATGATATAAAAAGGCGAAGTTCAGCAAAGGGGCAAATGCCCGTCGTGTTGGTTGCTCTGGGGCCGGGCACAGGTAAATAGGTATTTGTTCGGTGGCATAAAAAAATTGGACGGCCGAAAAAATCAGATATTTTTCCTCCTTAGTCCTTACCTAGAACGAAAGAAATCTCAGTTGGGATTTTCAGGGTGCTATTGTTACGTGTTCAAATGAAATTAAGCCTTCAAACAACTAAAAGTACTAAAATTCTCATTTAACTTTAGGTTAGCTAGCTCCAGCAAGAGACTTCAGTGGTGAGATTCGTTTATTTTTAACGATTTTATATTTTGCCAAAAAAAAAAAAGGTTTGAGCGCCAGGTAATTTCCAATAAAATTTCACCAACCTGAAGCACCCGTTCGACACACCGATTTAAAATTACCAAACTTTGTGTTTATTCTAATACTAGAAATCTCCTTTGACAACATAAAAAATTTGTACAAAAAAAATTTTTACTCGATATTAAATAACTTCTAATTTAAATAAGTTCGGTATACTGTACGGACGTTACTATCATCCAACATCTTTCTAGTATTCTAAGATATATGCTTGTACAAGACAATTAAATATACGTATATAACTGCGCAGTTACTCACATTCATTGTTAAAAATATAAGTATACTACATGAGTAACATATCAAATGTTTAGGCACTCAAAATGGCCATCGTTATAAAAAAATCACAGGAACAAAAAAAAATGGAACGCAACAGCAACATCACTATAATGCGAATTAAAAATAAGTCACCGACCTCAAAAGTCCTTAAAGGTGATGAATGATACCAGAAACTCCAGGCTCTCCAGGTGAATTCCCGTCATGTAACTTGATGCGTAACTGCAGCCTACGTAATTAAAGTCTGTCCTAGTAGCGTCCTCACAACCACAAACTCGTAAATTCGTAACCATAACAGCAAATTCCAATCCAAAATTCGGCACGTGGCCTCCAACAAAACTTCCATAAGAAAAATCTAGCTCCCAAACTTGAAAGTAAAGACTTAATTCTCCAATAGATTAAATAACCATATACAATGTCTTGCCTATTTAAAAGGATAAAACGTTTAGAATTTGGTATTCTAAAAAAATCGTAAAAGTACTCTTACCCAACAAAACCGGAATGGGCTCACACAAAAAACAATTATCCGATAGCTTCGTTTCCTACCTATTTAGAAGTTCCACAATAACCACAATCAGCTTCAAACAGCTTAACAAGCAATCAGGTACTTCTAAACTTTAAGACTTTCCAGTATAATCCCCAAAAGTGAATATCGGGATGTTTTCTTTGTAAAAAAAACAGTCAGAAAAATCTCGTCTGAATGGCGGAACGAAGGCTACCACAATGAATAAGAAAAGCACGTTTTCTTTTCCGGTCAACCACATGTCCTCGAGCACCAATCACAGCTTTCATTAGGATCCTACCCATAATTCCTCTTTCTCGTACTAATTTATAAATACACAGAAAATAGTCCTAACCATAGAATGATTAAAACAATTCTTAAAATAGAGAGTAATAAGCATAAAACCCATGATCGAACCATATTTGTAATAAAAATAAATAAAACTAGGATTAATAATTCAAATGCCATAAATTTTTCCTCCATAACCAATGTTGGTAACACTTTTCCTCAAACTGAAATATGACAGCTGACAAAAAGGAATAATAAAAAGGTCTACCAGGCTTATTTATTTAAATAAATAAATAAGAACTTGTTAACTACAGGTAAGAGAGTGTGGTTTTGTTTTAACTAATAGAAATGTAACTAAATCCTTTTTCCAGCCTCCCTGAAATGTGTATATTTGCCTACACTTACAGATATTCCCAGAGATGTTTACACACTTTGAACCGAATTCCAGAGAAAATAGCAAGGAAAAATAATTGGATTAGCTCAATCCAACAGTAAGTCATACAAACTCTCCCTGGTAGCTATTACTAACTTGTGTTTTGTTTATCGGTTTAGGTTAGGCAGCCAAAATACCTCCTGTCAGCAACCAAAGGAAAAATACATAAAATAAAAACTATTATAATCCTCCAGACATGACAAATCCATGAACCTAAATTATAATGATTCTATGAAATAAAACCCATAGGTAACAAAGAGGTTTCCAGAGTATTTTTATTTAACCAACGATACACAAACAAGTTACCTTCTCTACCCACTTTGCTATCAACAAAAGTAAAGAAGCAAATATAAATACCCATTTCCTCAGGTATCAACTAAAACATTTAAAAGAACAAACGTAGCCTCACTCATTTTTAAATTTACAACCGCATATACAACTATAAGATCGTAACCTAATTTAACGTTACATTATCTTAAAAACTCGGCTACTGACATAAATGCCAAATATCATTTATAAGAATATATTAAACTAATAATCTAATTTTGTATATTCGTCCCAAATTCTACAAAATAAATCGATACTGACAACAATGTTTTTAGATAACATTGACAATTTTTGGTGGCGCTTTTAAAAATGTTACGGAAACGGTAGCAGTCTGCGCTAGACCTTGGTTGAGTCGGACTATATGTTAGTACTTTGAACCTTTAAATTATTTTTGCAATTACATGAAAAAAGAAAAATTCGTTTGACGAAACCTATTTTTGGAAGAAAATGTTTTTGTAACTCAAAATCTTTTCATCAAAATGAAAAATTAGAGTTTGACTTGAAAAACACAAAATTTTCGCCTGCGGCATATTTTGTCCCCTTGTGTCTGGGCCCACAAAAAAAAATGGTTCTACCCTGGCCCACCCAAATTTCAGATTTTGGTTGGGTGCCTGATTGGGCCGTTTCATTAAAATTGCCAGGGCCGGTTGGACTGACCCCATCCATGCTTGGCTAGTACTGCAAAAATTCTATTGTTCACTGGTCCAAAGCTCATGACAAACTGGTTTACTATTCGGAGGAACCCAGGTATAAATAGTCCCCCTTTGAACCGGATTTGGATCTACTTCATCATATCAAAAACAGTTGTATGTATTAGTATGCAGGTGTCACTATGCTACATAGAAACGCGTCCCTTTGATGTGTTCATTTTCATGAATTCACTTGGTATATATACGTACAAACAAATTGTAAAAATTCCAAAAATTCCAAGAAAATAAAGGTTTCTAAATCCTTGTAATACAAGAATAATGTACGACTCAACGAAATCATTACAATTAAATATAATAATAATAATAATAATAATAATAATACAACAATAAATGTATAATAATTAACAAATTGTCTAACGATAAAATATTTAACATTAATCTTTACACAATAAAGTAAATTTCAATTACTTTTTGCAGAATTGTGTTACATATATTCTGAAGGTGTATTAAAAATATTTGCAGATATAAAAAATGTAAGATATACAAACTTTTTTTTAAACGCAGTCGTCCGACTGCCCAATCCGCGCACCGTTACGCTCGCGCACACTTCTTTTTCATATTTTTCGAAAACCAATTATTTTTGAGGTGAACTAAAAAAATAGCACTTCAAAATGGTAGACATGATTTTTCGACACTGCATTCCATTCAAAAGATATTCAACTTTAATTGGATTATTTTATGCAAAAAAAATTTGCATTTTTTTCAAATTAAATTTTCTCCACTTTTTCTGAATAATGACAATATTAAAAAAAATGTAAATATTGAACAACTCTCGAAGAATAGAATTTTTCTTTTGATAGCAAAATCTGACAGAAAAGGAAGTACTTATAGCCATTTTCTTGACCCTTTTTTTCAAAAAAATTGAATAAGTCAAAAAATTATGCAGATATCGATCTGAAATTTATATCAGATGTTCCCTCCTATAAAGCACGTTCTTTAGTAAAATTTTGCTGAATTAAAATTTTTTTTCAAAATTTCGTTTTTTTTAAATTTACTCCTGACCTTAACATTCAGGGCCCATTCCATATATTTCATTTTATTACCCAAGGAACAATTTAAAAGTCATTTGGACTCGAGGAGGTTTTAAGAAAGGTTTGTCAGAATTAGGAAATAGTCTTGTGCTTTATTGATGTTGCAGTTAAGGCCTTTTAGGCGTCAAGTATACTTGCTCTTACATGGTAAGTTTTAAAGCATTCTGTAAGACCTAATTATAAAGCTAATTTGCTTCTAGGATAATATGTATTTGTAATGGGTTTATCATACCTTCATAAAACTCTCCAAAAAGCTAATTAGTTTTATTGATGTCTTAAATTCCATTTGGATTTAAAGAGGCTTTAAATTATTCTTTATGGATTTAACATATTTGCAATAAATTCATTTTAAATCTTTTTAAAACTAGACATTTTCAATGCCTATTAGTAGTTATTAAAGGCCATTACAAAACTAGACTATTAAAAGATCCTTGACAAGTGTTGTGATGAAACCGCTATGAAGAAAAAAAAAGGCCTCTATAAATCTAAAAGGTAAATTTTAATTCCATAAAACACTTTCTAAAACCTCAATAAAACATTTATTATAAAATTAATAAACAATAAATCTGCCTGAAATGTCTTTGATGCGTGTGTCTGTGTGTGTGGGTGTGTGTTAATTAAAAGCATTTCACGACTTACTGATGTGTAATTATGTCTTTTTTGGAAGAAATTATTTTGAGGTTAAGTTTTAAGTTTTTTGTAGCAAATGTCAAGGTGGTTCGTCTTGGAGATGGTTCTTTTAAATCCCAAACGTTTTATTATAGCTTTTATCAAGTCCATGTGATCTTCGCCAAGTGCATTTGTATTTATGTAAGAAAGGGATTATTTGTGATAGTATACAAAAAGACTAAAAGTACTTCATTTAGAGTAAATGTTCTAGGTCATTACTATTATTAGAATATATAGTTTAATGAGAGGACTGTAAAATCACAATTAGGTTTTTAGTTGGCCGGCTATGTTTTTCTTGTTATATAAAAATATTCAAGGTCAATCTCACAATTATAATTATTAATAATTATCACTTTTTCTTTAGTAAGTTAAGGTAGAATTACAAGAAACGACTGAAAATTATCGTGGGAACCGAGAAGCAGCCTACTTTTTAAATTTGTTGATTACGCGTCTATGCAAATTTTGTATGGATAATATAATCATTATTATTTCTGAGGCGCTCTTGTTTTTCGGGCCTTTCTTTTGTAGTTTTAATGATAAACTGCCGTTGGTTTTAATTTTTTTGTCATATCTGATGTCTTTTTATTAAAACGGCCTTAGAGAGGTTGTAGTGCCACTCTACGCTTTATAAATTTCAAATTCCATTTTATCTTCAATAAGTTTGATGGTGTGTTTGCTTAAACCAGTTTAGAAAAAATAAATGCAATAATAAAATTATTTGGATTCCTTCGTGGACATTCTTATAGCTTCTCAGTTCTAATATGAACTTATAAGAGTTTTAAAAACCAGTTTTAAGGTAGCCTTCTAGGTATTTTCTAGAAATGCAGGAAGCTAATAAAAAAACTTCCAACAGCTTTAAAATAGGTTTTAAGAAAGGTTTTAAAACGGCCCGAACAAGGATTTCAAGAGCGCCACTATGCCTCACTAAGGAGTTTTGTGATGGGATTTAAAAAGGCCTTAACAACCTTCATAAAGGTGTGCCCTTTTGGTCTACAAGTCGTTTTATGATGGTATTAAGGATATTGTTACAGCAAAATAAATTTTTCAAGGCATTTTATAAATAGTTTTATAGCACGGCTTCATCACAACATTTGACAAGGATGTTTTAAGAGTCTAGTTTTGTAATGGCCTTTAATAAGTATTAATAGGCATTGAAAATGTCTAGTTTTGAAAAGGATTTAAAATGCATTTATTGCAAATATGTTAAAACCATAAAGAATAATTTAAAGCCTCTTTAAATCTAAATGCAATTTAAGACGTTAATAAAACTAATTAGCTTTATGGAGAGTTTTACAAACACATATTATCCTAGAAGCAAATTAGCTTTATAATTAGGTCTTACAGAGTGCTTTAAAACTTACCATATAAGAGCAAGTATACTTGATGCCTAAAAGGCCTTAACTACAACATCAATAAAGCACAAGACTATTTCCTAACCCTGACAAACCTATTTTCAAACCTTCTCAAGTCCAAATGACTTTTAAATTATTTCTTGGGATATTTAAGAAACCAAAATTCTTCCTTGGGTAGCCTTCTATTTAAAGGCGAAAAATCGAGTTTTCAACTTTACGACCCCCCACCCTCCTTATCTGGTATGACATCAGTTGGCAGAGCTAGTTTTGGATGTCAAACCCATCAACTTAATACAATAAAATCGTGGTTATGTATTTTCGCCACATTTCAATACTGTTCGAGAAAATTCGACTGGACTAATACCATGTTTTATTAAAGAAGGATACTTTCTCCACACATTGGTGTTTCAAGGTTACCTGCCCATTACTAACCTACCAATATTGCCTTCAAGTTTGAATCTTTTATTTTATTTATTACACGATTTCATAAAATTAAACAGTAAACAAACTATTTGATTTATAATTGTTTTCTTGTAGTAAACTGGGCATTCCATACAATAAGAGCAGTGGGAACATTGAGGAGTATCTAAACGACTTGGCATTTTCAAACTATAACAACTATCATAAATTAGAGAAATATGCAAATGGTTCACGAAGGGAATACTTAGACCCTGAAGAATATATTCCTGTGTTGGTAAAGGTTGTTCAAACGTTATCAAAAGTGGTTTCAATAGATCAACCTTTAATGAAATTTCCATATGAGGAACCCAGGCCGATTCTCACTAGCCTCACCGAATTTGGAGTCTGTTCGACAGTGAACCCATCGACTGGGATATATTATACTACCGAGTAAAGCAACGCAGAGTAGGGTGGGATGAAAAACACTTTTTATAATTTTTCTATCGCTATACCCCGGAAAAGTTGCCTATCGCCTAACTAAGCAAAATTAAAAAAAAAAAGAATTCAAATAGAAAAATCTTCCGCATCTCACTCAAAGTTTTGAAAAATGGCGAAATTTTGCTGTTTTTCGGCAATTTTTTATAATTACAAAACTCACTACTATCGAAACGCTATGTATCCTAATAGTCCAGTCACATAAGGATTCATCTACTAAAAAAATCCAAGTGAGCGGTAATTTTGCATACACCTTTACTTTCATATTACTAATAATGTGTCAAAAGTCCCCACCGATATCTTGCTTGCGTTTCATGTAATTCAAGGTCCAATGTCACAGAAATCGGTTTTTCGCAAATATTTTGCTTTCTGTATGTCCTATGACTTTTTTGGTTATTATAGAAAATAAAGATTAAAAAACGCTCTTCATAAAATGTTATATACGTACGTAAAACCAATCGTTTTCACACTATACGCAATCGACAAACAATCGATGAATATATTTATCAATTCTAATTTTGTTATTAAAAAGAATGAACTTTAAAGTGAGCTTTTTGGAAAAAGTCTGGCATAATTCCTGATAGAAGGGTCACACACCTACAAATTTTAACTTTTATTTTGTATCGTTAACCAAAACCACATTGCATTGTTTTGGACCCAGCTACGTCTAACATAGTCATAAAAAAAATTGTTGGCTCTAAAAATTGTAATAATTGATCTAACTCACATACTATGGTATAATTTTAATAAAAAAAGCAATTAATTACATCACGCGAAAAATATTTGTCATTTTGATATATATTTCAAATACATATTTAATTAGAATATAAGCTCTTTAATCAGAAAATTAATTATTCTTCTTGCGCTTCTTAGCCCGTCTCTTATAAGTTGCTTCTGGAGCATCTCTTCTACATGTCCAACAGTAGTCTGCCAACATCGCAGAAGTCCATTTGCCCTGATATCTTTTTTCCATATTTTGAATATCCTGGTGGAATCTCTATCCATGCTCATCACTTACTGCATCACAGTTTTCTGGGAAGTAATCTAGATGTGAATGTAGAAAGTGGACTTTTAATGACATATTGCATCCTAATTTCTGGAAGCAAGAAAGAAGATTTCCAACAAGGTCTCTATAGTCTTCTGCTCTTTTGTTACCGAGAAAGTGTGTTGCTATCATTTTAAAGTAATTTACATTACCTTCTAGAATGTTGTCAAATTCAACTTGATTTGAAGACCCACAAAAATTCCCTCTTTAATTTTCGCATTACTAAGTCTGGGAAATATTTCTTTTAAATAACTGAAATCACGTCCTTCTTTGTCCATAGCTTTTACCAAGTTTTTCATAAGCCCCAGTTTTATGTGGAGTGGTGGCAGTATTACCTTTTGTGAATCAATTAGTGGAATGTTAGCAACATTTTTTTCTCCTGGTTCAAAACCCAGTCTTGGCGGCCAAATTTTTCTTTTGTAATGTTCTAATCGCGCTCGACTGTCCCACTCACAAAGAAAACAGCAATATTTGGTATACCCTTGCTGCATACCAAGTAAGATAGCTATCACTTTTAAGTTTGCACAAATCTGTCACTTATACTTGTTATATTCTATAGTTTTTAGCAATACATTCTTAAATAAATACCTATTATTTCTGCTTGCATCATTGTTAAAAAATATTATTTTGGGTATTCAGCAGATAACTTTCAAAGAAAACATTCATTTCTTTCATATACCATTGGTGCAAGCAGAGCTGGAGTACTTCAAATAAAAGTAATTGAAAAAAGTATTTCAAATACTTTCAGTATTTGAAGTACTTTGCTTCAAATCCTTTTGATTCTTAGTATTTGGTACTTGGTATTTGAAATACTTTGCTTCGAGTATTTGGATTTGGGATTTGGTTTTCAGAAATATTGGTATTTGAATTACTTTGCTTGGTATTTCAAATACTCTCGGGTATTTCAAGTACTGTCCCGGTATTTGAAGTACTAGACTTAACAATTTATAGTATTTGAAATATGTTTTTTGATATTTAAATTAGTTAAAAGTATTTGAAGTCCTTGTAGTTCCATGTTTTAGATATTTTAAAAAACATATTTTACTAAAAAATTGTTACTGCATAGCTGTTTCTATTCAGTAATCAGTGTTAACATTATGTGGGCAGTGGGGGATTTAGGAGGTTGGCTATAGAGGCTATAGCCCAGGGCGGCAAAATCCAGGGACGGCAAACTTTTTGAAAAATAGCAAAGGCACATAAAAACAAAAACATATTATTATTAGTATGTACTAAGTATCAGAACATTAATTTATTTAAGAATGTGTTTTTTATTTTAACTAGACTAAAGTTCCTTATTATAGTCAACTGTACAGGGTTGTCACGCGAACGTTAGAACCTCATTTAACTTCGTTATTTTTTGAGTTACGTAAACACGTTTAAAAATCAAAGTTATGAGAAATCACGTTTATTTTCCAAAAATCATTTCAGAAAAACAATTAAAAGTCAAATTTCTGAGATACGAGCTTTACTTTGGTTTTTTTTTAAATGGAATACCCCATATATTTTTACACCATTAGAAAGGCCTTTTTCAATGACGTATGACGTATGGAATTTTTCTTATAAACTATGGTAAATATTATAAGTTTTATATTTTCTTACATTAAGTCATGGTAGTCCGAAATAGTAGTTTGTGCAACAAGAGTGGATTTGATATCCATATCGCACAATAAAGAAGTTTGAGCACGACGCCTTAGGCGGAGTGCTCAAATCTTTTGAGTGCGATATGGATAACCCACTCGAGTTGTATGTACAGCATACTTTTTCTACGACCAGCTTAAAAAACTACAATATTTATTAAACATTAATATATTACAC
The DNA here is from genome assembly GCA_936432065.2 of Rutpela maculata. Taxonomy (NCBI): domain Eukaryota; kingdom Metazoa; phylum Arthropoda; class Insecta; order Coleoptera; family Cerambycidae; genus Rutpela; species Rutpela maculata. The sequence goes on from OW386293.2 coordinate 18,958,467, forward strand.
AAATACATACTTTGACAGCTTACGTACTAATTTGATTTTAAAACTAATAGTTTCATATGTACTTAATACACGAACTGTGATTGGTCCGTTTCATTTCATATCCATCCTAGAACTGATATCAAGTATATCCGTTCAGTTACCTGGAATTGCCTACTTATCCATTCTACAGACTGTACAGAAAACAGTAAATTTACATAAGGGAGTAGAAAAAATATATATCAATTATTGAAATTCTCCATTTTATTTAAAATAAAGTGAAATTAGATACTAACATTTATCTTGACAGAACTAACATTGTTTATTTTAATTTACGTACTTTTGTTTTCCATGGATAATTTGATAAATTGTAAATTTATAGTAAATTAGACAAATTTTTTTTAAGATAAATACATGTATATAATTAAAAAGCTTTTTTTATGGCTTTTCAAATGGTGTAAATATATATTGGACATTATTTTAATCAAAATGTATACATTTTTTAATTTTGATTACATTTTGGACTTACAGTTTTTGGACAATTCTGAACAAGTTTCATTAACAAAATTTTCCGATAAAAATATGCCTAATATGATTTTTTTATTTTCCCCGCATATATTGGTACTGCAGGTGGCTTTGCATTTGTAGGAGGCGAATGCTTTTCTGGTCATAAGTAGATCCTAATTGGTTCCATACTTAAGTAAAATTTGATTCAAATCGGAAAAAAATGAAAAGTTATTGGGCTGTTACCATTTCAAGTGAAACATACTGTATAAAAGCCAGTGATAAAAAAAGAATTGAATTAAAAATTTTTCAATACTTAAATGACTCTGACACCCAACTTGCTTCTCAGTAAAAACAGTTTTTTATCGGTTTAATACATGCCTTGCATCATCAGCTGTAGAAAGACTCTTTTCATTTACTGAAATTATAAATGCTCCTAGAAGAAATGCATTAACTAATGGCAATTTCGAAGATTTGGTGCTATTGAAAGCTAATGGAAATAGATAGATCTCAATTTTATTATTTGTACTTGTACTTACCTAAAATTATTACTATGTTTTATATACAGTATCGGAAAGTCCTGGCTTAGGTGTTGCATAGTTTCAACGACTTAACCGACCGCCCACAATACAGGCATCTACCAGAGCTCTAGCAGAGGGGCAAATAGTGACACGAATCATCAAGCATCGAGGCGAAAACAAATTGAAATTCCACAGACAGGCTGCCCACGCACATGTGGTGGGACGATTGTAGGATGTGTTATATGATAAAAAAGAATAGAATAGTTGCTTTACTCTCGCTTGCTCTTATTTCCCATACCAAAGCGAACATTTTCCGATCGTGTATAAGTTGATTTTCTTTATTACTTTCCTGACATTTGAAGGGAAATCGACCTCAGCAATATTTTTTATTGTTGGTTTTTATATTTGTATAATAATAAATTATTTTTTCTATTGTTTTTGAATGATGCTGAGTTAAAGAAAGCTGTTAATAAATAATAATAATAATAACAAATTATTAAGAGAAAAACTTAATAAATAAAATTTTTTATGGGTATTTGAAGAACTGTGGAGCATTTGAAATATGTTAAAGTACTTGAAATACTTGAGTATTTGAAATACTTTAGAGTAATTGAACTACTTTGAGATTTGAAGTACCTAGTGAAGTACTTCAAATAATCTGAAATATTTGAAATACGGTACTTGCGATTTACTTGAAGTACTTTCGACAAGTATTTGGTATTTGAATTACTTTGCTTCAGGTCATAGTACTTGGGAATTGGAGCAGCAAGTACTTTGTCAGGTACTTGGTATTTGGTACTTCAAGTACTTTCATTGGGTACTTTCAACAGCTCTGGGTGCAAGTCTGACCAAAAAAGGAAGATCAACAAGATTCCCCCTACGGTGACTTGTCGACTTCTACCATATCTAAGATTCAGCATGAAAAGCAATAAAACAACCACTCTTTCTATATATTGATGATTCAAGTCTGATCATGCTGATATATATAATATTAAGTCTAGCCCTACCTAGAAGATACTATATCACAATCAAACGTTTATTACATTTCAAAGTCAAGAAAATACTAAAAAGCACAAAGAAAATAGTTATAAAATTTCGCTCACCGCATGCATGTCCAATAATTGAAGTATATCATATTTTCGATGGATTCATTCCTTTAAACATTGTACAGTCTTTGTCGTTCTCTTTAGAATTCGTCAGAAGGATATAAATCCAATTCGAAATAAAAGTTACTATTAGAAAATAAAAATTAAATATTTTCATGTCAAAAAACTGACAGGAAGACATTTATTTACTTGACAAATATATTAAAAATAACAAAAAACAAATATTCCTTTAGAGCCCCAAAACTCGTCTAGTTTAATAAATAAATATCTATTATTTCTGCTTACATCATTGTTAAAAAATATTATTTTGGGTATTCAGCAGATAACTTTCAAAGAAAACATTCGTTTCTTTCATATACCATTGGTGAAAGTCTGACCAAAAAAGGAAGATCAACAAGACTCCCCCTACGATGAAATTTTATAACTATTTTCTTTGTGCTTTTTAGTATTTTCTTGACTTTGAAATGTAATAAACATTTGATTGTGATATAGTATCCTCTAGGTAGGGCTAGAGATACTTAATATTATATATATTAGCATGATCAAACTTGAATCATCAATATATAGAAAGAGTGGTTATTTTATTGCTTTTCATGCTGAATCTTGGATATGGTAGGTGTATGAAAGAAGTCGACGAGTCTTGTTGATCTTCCTTTTTTGGTCAGACTTTCACCAATGGTATATGAAAGAAACGAATGTTTTCTTTGAAAGTTATCTACTGAATACCCAAAATAATATTTTTTAACAATACATTCATGTTACTGTAATTTTCCTTCATGTGGACAGCATGGGCGATTGGAATTGGTGGCAATTTATTTCCATTGTGGAGTAACACAGATTTTAGACTAAGTTTCGAGGCGTCAATAAAAAGTCTCCAGTCACTAGGATCATGGGGAATGTGTAAGCACTCATTAAACCGGCAATGTTCTTGCAGGCACCAAGTCGTTTTCCATTTTAAAAAAAGGTATAAGATCTTTTTGACGACTTCGATAAATGGAAACTTTAACATTTTCTTGTAGTAAATTCCATAGTTGTAATCGAGATGCAGAAAGCTCCGCTTTTCCCTTGGACAGATCAAGGTCTTTTATAAGATCACTTAATTCGAGTTGATTAATTTTGTGTGGTTCACCACCGGACACTTCGGCAGAGAAATCGGGATCTTGTGATGTGGATGGCTGGACTAAGTCGTCATCCACATTATCATCTGATTCTTCGTCAGAATCAAGGCTGTATTCTTGAGGTGGATTAGGAATAGGTAGTTCATCAGTATTGAGAACCGGGCGAATGGCAGATGGTAAATTGGGGGTATTGTATTACCATCCTTTTTTTCCTGTTAATACCCTGTCTAATGGGAAGTATAACGCAAAAATAATAGTCGGTAACATGATCTGTAGGTTCTCGCCAGATCATGGGCACAGCAAAATCCATTGAACGTCCTCTTCCACTTAGCCAACTGCAAAGATTTTTCGCACAATTGCTGCAACATATATGAGGTGCCCATTTTTTGTCTTCATCCCCAATTATACAACCAAAATACAACTGGTACGCCTTTTTAATTTCGGGAGTAAAATTACGTTTTTGATGCGCAAAAGTCACTTCACCACAAATATAACAAAAGTTGTTAGGTGTATTTACACAATCTCGTGGCATATTTTCAAAATAGCACTATTTACTTTCGAAAATGAACGCTTATCATGCACAAGGTACAAATACGACTACCTAAGAATGAATATTAGTTTTAGTAACAAATAAAGAGGTAGGTAGTTAGTATGTCTATTTTTCGTAGAATTCTAATTCTACCTGTTATTTGTGATAGGACCGCCCATAAACTAGGGTTTATAAGGGGTCTACACACGATCCAGCAGCAGGGAGACAGCCTTGTCGGCATGCTTTGAACTCATTCGTAAAAGTGAACTGGTCCGCTGGAATTCCAATTATCTTCAAAGCGTACCGACAATGTCGGATCCCAGCAGCTGGATCGTCTGTAGACCCCTATACCTGCGTTAGACTTTATTACCTGTATAGGGAAAACCAGAGCCAACTTGAACTTTTGCATTTTATATTGTTATTTAGCATGACGAAGTTACTAAGAATTTGCTATTTTCACTTCCAATACATGTAGGCTGTAGAATAGTGAGGGTTCCTTTAATGAAGCTTTCTCTTGCGGCACTTTTTTAGAAGTTTCGGTCACAAGTTTTACATACCGTTCTACAGCCTTTGGAAGTCTAGTTGCAGCGGTGTGCCAGTCTGTATTGGATTGTTGATGTCCTCAACCTGATATTTCTTAATAAAGGAGGAGGAAAGATATTGCAACTACCCCACCAAATCATGTTGACGCAGTCTGTTGCTTCGAAATTGAGTTTTGGCTTGGTGCAAGTTTCGAATAGTTTTTCCCTTGGAACGCTATCGAGCTTTCAACATTCTGCGCAGCCCTAATTCTCTTTTTTCATCCACAATGATTGCGCGGAATTTTCGGGGTATGCAAAGAAAGCTCAATTGAAGTTCTGATGGCTTCAAAAACTATCTTTGGACCATCTGTGAAATTTTTGCTGATTTTAATTTTGAACCAGAGAAACATGTAATATTTCAAAATAAAATGTATCTACTGCCTAATTTCATTAGTAGGTTTTTCTAAGCTCACGCATAATCTAAGAACTCTGTTTGCTGTCATTAACCTACTTGAGTGTGAAAATGGACTAGGATCACGAGCTGTTAAATCTTCTAAAATCGTACCTGAATTTATAGGCAGCAGAAATATCAGATAGGTATAATTGATCCTTGCTTAGCACTTTTCTGTCAACTTCAGGAATGGGAACCTAATACACATTGGCACACCGCTGCAACCGGATTTCTAAAGCTTTCCTTGTCACACCCAGGCTGTAGAACGGTGTGCGACCGACGCATCTGAAAAATGTATGGCGCTGACGCAAGAGATGGCTTCATTAGGACGACCCTTCTAGCAAGATTTATTACACCAGAATTTTCCCAAAAATCTGATTTTAATGTGCACTCTTTCGAATAACAAAATTAGAAATTAATATATTCACCACATGTTTACTAAAAAATCGGCAGTTACTGGAAACGGCTGGAACCTCCCCACCCGATGGATCTTTGAAGTCGAAATGATCACTAAAAAATATGAACATCTCATTTAATTATGCTTATTAATTTTAAATATTTTTCTCATACTAAAAGAGAAAAAAAAGTCTTGCGATCGGTGGGATTTGAACTTACTTCTTTCTTTTTAACGCTTTTCTCATAATAGTGTCCCATCCAAAGAGACTATTGAGGTGATTGAGGCGTTGCCGTCGCACAGTGTGAAATTAATGAGTTTTCATTTTCAAAATTCCACTCCACGCTCAATTTTTGATCAATTTGGATGAAACTAGGTGCAAAATGTTTGTGAAAGCTGGATTTTTATCAGATAACTGCGGGTTTTACAATTAAGGTATTATGTGCCAACTGTCAGCTGCCAAAACCCCGCGAAAATTATAAATATTTTAAAATTTATATAATTTGTCTACTCTAAGCTTTTTTAAATGGATTTTTATACCTTATATGAATGTTTTTTGGGTCGCTGATTACGAATTTCGGGGTCGAATAGCCTGAAAATGTGCGCAGCACCCCCAAATTAGCAAAAAACACCCCTTTTAAACACCTGCTTTCGCAATATTCTTACTGCGAGTCTTAAATATCACATAAACATATTTCTGATTGGTAATTTGAAAATTCATTAGGTTTGATTATAATTTAGTAAAATTTTAATATAAAAGTTAACAGCCAGTTTCATAAATATGGGCAGAAGGTTCCTTTATGTAAAGTGAACTTTAAGATAAAGTCGACTAAATTCTCTTTAAAACCGTTTCTATTTCATAAAGCAACTTAAATCTCCTGTTAGGTAAAGCTTAGATTTTGAAATATTTGTTCTATTGGCAACTCTAAAATACTAGAGTGACATTAGTCACTGGACAATGTGACTGCTGTCTGGCAGTTCAAGATCGTCTTAATCTGATATTTCCTGTCTGGTTTCTTGATTGTTCTTTAGTTACTAGTGTTCAACAAATTAAATATGAGTGCAAGTCATCACTTATTATCTTTAAGTAAGAGGAAAAAAAGTTCGACTTTCTCGATAGAGGACGAAATAAGACTGTTAAATGCTATCTATTTAGAGAAAAAAATACTCAAAAATAAAGAAACGAATAAAATAACAAATATTGTACTCAAGAGGGCTTGGGGGCGTATAGGAGTACTGTACAATGCTAATTCTATGGAATTTCAGAATGGTGATCAACTGGAATGAAAATTTGATAACACAGTGGGTTTTGTTTGTCAAAATCGATCAAAAAAATCCATATCATCGTATTTTGTTAAACACTGCTGCCTTGTCTAATATCTGGACTCTCCCTAAAAGCATGATATCTTCATCCTCTTTGTCTGACGATGAACTTGAACTAAATTGACTAAATGCCGGTTATTATTCATTTTAACCTCTTGTAATATACAAAACCACAGCACCAAATACTTTTGACAAACACGATTTTCAATAAAGTTTTCTTTATGTCGAAAAAGTACCAAATTCCAGACTTTAAGATAAAGGAAGCTTTTTCCTAAAGCCTACTTTAAAAATCGATTATGAAACGACTTTACAAGTTAAAGGGTCCTTTTGATATTAAAGGAGACTTTATTTCGATTATGAAACGAGCTGTAATTACAAGTGGTAAAAACTATCCAAATAAAAAAAATGAAAATTATATGATATAATTTTTTTAAACCAATTAACGGATGAAATTTTAACGCATTTTCAATGAAAAAAATGTATTCCCCTCCTTAGGGTGTAACTATCCTTAAATAACAATTAACTTGAAAAATAAATTGCAGAACGGGTTTTCAGAATTATTTTATGATTTTGGATGAGTCAGCTTACAAAAACTTTAGCAAAAGAAATTCACCCAAGCAAGGGTTGAAACCACCCTTAGTTGAGCGTAATCATTTATAGGAAGGATAAACAGGGAGGTTATAACCTCTAAATAAAAAAAAATGAAAAAAACATGATATAACTTCTTTTTTAACTGTTTGTTTTTGAATTGAGTAACGAATGACATTTTTATTTAAAAAAAATATTTTCACATCCTTAGGGATAATAATTATTATTATCTAAGATGGCATTATAGTTAAGACTTATACATTTGTATATCTTTATTTGTTCGAAGAAATAAAGAAATGGCCATATATTACAAATACAAACATACATACCGTGCGTGTAATTTCCCATTAGGCATGTACATTCACGTAGCGCGAGAGATTTGACAACATCGGCAGCCGTAAATTCTTCCGTCGGTCTAGCATTCCAGCTCTGTTATTTCATTTCAGCCAGCTGGCACGCGCGATGTTGTAATTCTTCTCCCCATGCCTAGCCCGCAACTACACACACGGTATCACAAATTGTGTAACTAACAAACAATTATTTGATATTATAAAATGTATTTTTAAAACTACCACTTATTTTAATTTTTTCTTTTCAATTTTATTACATTTTAAGGAAATTCTGCATTGTAGCGGAACATCGGAATTTTTGCCAAATTTTTTCAGGATACACTAATTTGGGGTCGTAGAACACGAATCTGAAGTCAGTTTTCAGTTTTTCAAAAAAAAAAAAATTGAAATTTCCCACCAAAACACTCACTCTTCGTCACTGTAAATACTAAAAACCCTCCATTTCGACCGATTTTCATGTCATGTTCACCATGTAAAGTGTTCCTTATTAGAACAAACACACCAAAAAAATTGCTTTTCCATAAAAAGTAAATTATTGTTTACCAAAACTCTAGAAACCGGAAAATTAACAATCAAACTGTCAAACTAATGCGCATGCGTATCCTCACTTTTAAAGTTGTGTCTAAGGTATCGAGCAAAATCAGCAGGCCATTTTTGCCTTTACGAATTGAAATAGTATTTGCATTTTTGTGGGCGACGATGATGCCACAGTAACATTTTTGGAATAATTTAAGAAGTCGACATTTTTAGTTACATTAAAAAATTGGTACATGTTTATGATATCCACTTATCGTATGTTGCCATTTTTTTTTTTTTTTTTGGTAGATACTATTAGAAGTATTTTATGAGTAGTTATTGAAATATTGTGTAAATAGCAAATAGTCCGCCTACAATTTTACGGGAACGTGAGGTGAAAAGGGATGCTTGGTAGGTAAAAGGATGTAAGAAGGGAGATGTATTGTTTTACTTTTGCTGCATTTAAGACATATGAAACATGTACCAATTTTTTAATGTAACTAAAAATGTCGACTTCTTAAATTATTCCAAAAATGTTACTGTGGCATCATCGTCGCCCACAAAAATGCAAATACTATTTCAATTCGTAAAGGCAAAAATGGCCTGCTGATTTCGCTTGATACCTTAGACACAACTTTAAAAGTGAGGATACGCATGACACATTAGTTTGACAGTTGATGATTGTTCATTTTCTGGTTTCTAGAGTTTTGGTAAATAATAATTTATTTTTTATGGAAAAGCAATTTTTTTGGTGTGTTTGTTCTAATAAGGATCACTTTACATGGTGAACATGACATGAAAATCAGCCGAAATTGAGGGTTTTTAGTGTTTACAGTGACACAGAGTGAGTGGAAAATTTCAAATTTTTCTTTTGGAAAAACTATGCATTTGCACCAAAAACTGACTTCAGATTCGTGTTTTACGACCCCAAATTAGTGTATACTGAAAAAATCTTGCAATAATTCCGATGTTCCGCTACAATGCAGAATTACCCATTTTAAAAGTGAAAAGAAAAAATTAAAATAAGTGATAGTTTTAAAAATACATTTTATAATATCAAATAATTGTTTATTAGTTATACAATTTGTGACATATATGTTTGTATTTGCAATATATGGGCATTTCTTTATTTCTTCGAACAAATAAAGATAAAAAATATGGCAAAAAATTGAGTGCAAAAATGGTGAATATATTTTGACTTCAAGAATAACATTAAAATTTCAGAAAATTCCCTGCTAGTTTTTTCTTCTAAACCTCCTTAATATAATTAATAAAAAAGCTATTGTTTTGAAGCTATTTAAATTTTACAACGGCAATTAATATTTCAAAGTGTAATTTACATTCTTTATTTAGACTAAATGATGATAAATGACTAATTGGGACAAAAATATTTGTTCTTTTTCTTTGGAATAGATAATTTTGAAGGTAGTACTCAATGCTACAAAGAACAAGGGGCTGATTTGCATTTTTCAGAGATTAAAAAAATACAAATGTATAAGTCTTAACTATAATACCACCTTAGATAATAATAATTATTATCCCCAAGAATGTGAAAATAATTGTTTTATATAAAAATGTCATTTGTTACTCAATTTAAAAACAAACAGTTAAAAAAGAAATTATACCATGTTTTTTCATTTTGTTTATTTGGAGGTAGTTTTAACCCCCCCTAGTTATCCTCCTTCCTATAAATGTTTACTCTCAGGGTGGTTTCAAGCTTGATAGGGTGAAATTCTGTTTCTAAAGTTTTTGTAAGCTGATTCATCCAAAATCATAAAATAATACTGAAAACCGTTCTACAACTTATTTTTCAAGTTACCTGTTATTATAGGGTAGTTACACGGAGGTGAAAGTGCGTCAAAATTTCATCCGTTAGTTGGTAAGGGCAAAAAGTAAAAAAAAAATGCATCATGTAATTTTTATTTTTTTTTAATTTAGGGATAGTTTTTACCCCTTGTAATTAACCCTTACATTAAAATTTTGCTAAATTATAATCAAACCTAACGAATTTTCAAATTACTAGTCAAAAAATATGTTTATGTGATAATTTAAGACTCGCAGTAAGAATATTGCGAAAACATGTGTTTAAAAGGGGTGTTTTTTGCTAATTTAAGGGCGCTGCGTACATTTCCAGGCTATTCGCCTCGAAATTCGTAATCAGCGTCCCAAAAAAATTCATATAAGTCATAAAAGTCCGTTAAAAAAAAGCTTAGGGTATACAAATTATAAAAATTTTAAATTTTTTATAATTTTGGCAGCTGACAGTTGGCATATAACACCTTGATTGTAAAACCCGCAGTTATGTGACAAAAAGCCAGCTTTTACAAACATTTTGCACCTAGTTTCATCCAAATTGATCAAAAATTGAGCGTGGAGTGGAATTTTGAAAATGAAAACTCATTAATATCACACTGTGCGTCGCGTTCATCACCAGACATCCTTGATGATCACCCTTTTGACCAACAACACCTTTGTATGGCTGCTCCTTTTGTATGGCTGCCCTATCTATTCTTGACAGTCAGTCCATGTCTCTTTTTAGTTTTAGTTTATAAATTTTGAATCCTCGATTGGTTTTATCTGACTGGTCGGGGGCAGTTACCGAAAGGTTGGGGGCTTTAATTCCGCTGCTGGCCACTACCCATATATTTTGAAAATCTTTTTTTGACAGGTTTCAGTTACTTTCGCGTGCGAAAGATTTTTGACAGCTGACAGATAAAATGCTTCTAAAAGTTGTTAGTTGGAGGACTGTCACCTTGGCACCTGTCAAAAAATTTTGTCACTAAGTTTGTTAGGGGGAAATGTCATTTTGACTGCTGTCAAAATTCTAGTTCCAAAACTTTCCTGGGGGAATTTATTTTTTGACAGTTGTCCAAAAATTTTTAAGTTTGTTTTTAGATTACGATTATTTATATAGTTTTAAGGTTATGATTAACGGAAATGTTTCCGGCACCGGAAATAGGTTCAAAGCTTTTGGACTTTTAATGTCAATGTCACTTTTATTATGATTTGATGAAAAACTCACTCTGGACACAGTTAGGGCTGTCCGTAATCACACGGGCTCCTTATGGGTTGTGTAGGCTCCACACAGCTACCACCGGCTTCAAACTTTCTCTTCTCTCGCAAAAAACACAATTGGCTTAACGTTCTTAAGAAAAAAACGTGTATGGCAGTCTGCACGCTTTAACACACTAGTCTACGAATGTTAGATTAGACTATAAAATATATCTTACATAAGAAGCGTCTTATTTTGTTTTTTAATTTTTTTCGCGGAAACCAAATCGAAACTGTGCAAGTGTGATATATCGTTGAACATACATACACACATACACACAGACATTTTTCAAAAACCACTTTTTTGGGTTCCTGGGACCTCAAAACGTAAAAAGTTATCTCAATTTTTGATTTTTTACCAATTTTAGTAATCTTCCACAATTTTATTGTGGGGAGGTTGAAATGAAAAAGCAAAATTAGCAGAAATTTTCACAAAAATTGTGTTTTTTGAAGTTTTTGCGCGAACAAAAAATATATTGATATTACAGATTTTAATTTTTTTTCGAATTCCTTATGCCCCATACAAACATTATGGCTTATAGCATTTTGATAGTAGTGAGTTTAGTAATTATAAAAAATTGACGAAAAACTGTAAAATTTCGCCATTTTTCAAATCTTTGAGTGCGATACGTGAACAAAAGATATTTTTTGTTTTGAAATTTCTTTTTTCATTTTGCTTAGCTAGGCGATAGGCAAGTTTTCCGAGATATAACGATAGAAAAATGAAAAAAAAGTGGTTTTTCTGCCCAGCCTAATGCAAAGTGTTATTAATTTTATGATTTTTTATATAGTAGTGTTATGCTATAATGAAAAACTCTCCGAAAGGTTATTGACGTTTTATTATCTTTTATCAAAAGTCATAATAATAATAATAACAATATCCATAACAACACTAACTAGATTAATACAACATCCTTTTCTTTAAGATATAAAATATAAAATAAATAAATAAATAATTTAAGTAACATAGTCTTTAAACCAACAAGGTTTCTTAGTTTCTCTTCGCATCCTGCTCGGACTTAAATCTGAATTATTAACTGCTATTTCGTTAGAGTCATCGATGTCAATGGTATCATTATTTCCTTCCAAATTTCCGTTTACCATTGAAGTCTCTTCAAAATCGTCACTTTCCGCTACATCATGATTCTGAGAATGGGTTTGAGAAGAAGCCGGTAGATAGTGATTTTGAGAATGAGTCTGAGAAGAAGTATTTATTCTGGTATCCAAGACATAAGCATCATTTCCAACATCGTTTTTAGTTGGTAAATCCTCTTTTAGACTTGTAATCAAATGCCACCTGTTTCTTCTATAAGTTCCTTTGTCTGTTTTTATAATATATGATCTTGGTTTTTTGGCTATACATAATATTTCTCCATATTCATTTAAATCTTTTACTAAAACTTTATCTCGTTTATTTAACTCAACTAAATCTTTGGTTCTGTGCTTTTTATTATAATACTTCTCTTGTTTACTGTTTTGCATCGTATTTTTGTCAAAAATTAAAGTCTTACTAGGGTTAACAAATTCATTTAATTTACTAGGTAACATTGGAACATTAGTTTTTAATTTCCGTCCCATAAATAACTCAGATGGGCTATAACCACATAACAACGGAGTGGTTCTATACGCTAATAAGGCATCAAAAACTTTATCTTTTGGATTTTTTTTTAATAAACTCTTAGCAATTTTAACTACAGATTCAATAGCACCGTTTGATTGAGGATATTATGGACTGCTTGTAACATGTACAAAATTGTACTCTTGTGTAAATTTTTTGAACTCTGACAAAAATTGAGGTCCATTATCAGTTCTGACAATGTCAGGTATACCAAATCTTGCAAATATCTCTTTGATTTTAGAAATTACTATCTGAGATGATAAATTATTATTTAATGAAATGATCTCAAAAAAAACGAGAATAGTAATCTGTAATGATTAAGTACCAATTTGAAAATTTATATAAATCTATTCCTATCTTTTGCCATGGTCTGGAAGGTAAAGGTTCTTTAATCAATGGTTCCTTATGATTTGTACTAAACTCTAAACATATTTTACATCGCTTTACTAAATTTTCAATATCATTTGAAACACCTAACCACCAAATACTTTGTTTAACTCGATCTCTACATTTGACAATGCCCTGATGGCCAGAATGAATAAAATTTAAACATTCTTCTTGTAAAATTTTAGGTATTCTTGAACCTTTTAATAATAATTCTTCAGAAAAATTGATTTCATCTCGAAATTCAAAATAGGGCTACAGTTCTCTGGTCATTTTCTCTTTCCGAAGCCAACCTGACAAACAAAACTCAATCAACTGGCTACAAATTGGATCTTCCATTTGTGCATCTTGTATTTTTTTTAAATAATAATTTTTAACAGGTAAACTTTTAATGACAGACCTTACAAAAGTGTCTACTTCCAAAGTTAATTCCTCCTTCTGTTCTATCTTAGCATTTACATCAATATTTCTAGATAAAGTATCTGCTATTACAATTTGTTTACCAGGAATATACTCTACATCGTAGTTGTAACGCATTAATCTCATTCTGAATCTTTGCAATCTTGGCGATAAATTATCTAAAGATTTTGTAGTCAAAATTTGTGAGAGGCTTATGATCTGTTTCAAAAGTTATGGGAATGCCTACAACATACTCAGAAAGTTTTTCTGCTACCCATGTCAGGGCCAACGCTTCTTTTTCAACTTGAGCGTACCTTTTTTCGGTTGATGTCAATAAACGTGAACAGTATGCTACTCATTGTCAAATGTAGAGATCGAGTTAAACAAAGTATTTGGTGGTTAGGTGTTTCAAATGATGTTGAAAATTTAGTAAAGCGATGTAAAATATGTTTAGAGTTTAGTACAAATCATAAAGAACCATTGATTAAAGAACCTTTACCTTCCAGACCATGACAAAGGATAGGAATAGATTTATTTATTTATTCAACAATATCCGTAACAACACTAACTAGATCAATACGACATCCTTTTCTTTAAGATATAAAATATAAAATAAATAAATAAATAATTTAAGTAACATAGTCTTTAAACCAACAAGGTTTCTTAGTTTCTCTTCGCATCCTGCTCGGACTTAAATCTGAATTATTAACTGCTATTCCGTTAGAGTCATCGATGTCAATGATATCATTATTTCCTTCCAAATTTCCGTTTACCATTGAAGTCTCTTCTAAATCGTCACTTTCCGCTACATCATGATTCTGAGAATGGGTTTGAGAAGAAGCCGGTAGATAGTGATTTTGAGAATGGGTCTGAGAACAAGTATTTATTCTGATATCCAAGACATAAGCATCATTTCCAACATCGTTTTTAGTTGGTAAATACTCTTTTGGACTTGTAATCAAATGCCACCTGTTTCTTCTATAAGTTCCTTTGTCTGTTTTTAAAATATATGATCTTGGTTCTTTGGCTTTACATTGTATTTCTCCATATTCATTTAAATCTTTTACAAAAACTTTGTCTCTAAATCTTTGGTTCTGTGCTTTTTATTATAATACTTCTCTTGTTTACTGTTTTGCATCGTATTTTTGTCAAAAATTAAAGTCTTACTAGGGTTAACAAATTCATTTAATTTACTAGGCAACATTGGAACATTAGTTTTTAATTTGCGTCCCATAAATAACTCAGATGGGCTATAACCATATAACAACGGAGTGGTTCTATACGCTAATAAGGCATCAAAAACTTTATCTTTTGGATTTTTTTTTAATAATCTCTTAGCAATTTTAACTACAGATTCAATAGCACCGTTTGATTGAGGATATTATGGACTGCTTGTAACATGTACAAAATTGTACTCTTGTGTAAATTTTTTGAACTCTGACAAAAATTGAGGTCCATTATCAGTTCTGACAATGTCAGGTATACCAAATCTTGCAAATATCTCTTTGATTTTAGAAATTACTATCTGAGATGATAAATTATTATTTAATGAAATGATCTCAAAAAAAACGAGAATAGTAATCTGTAATGATTAAGTACCAATTTGAAAATTTATATAAATTTATTCCTATCTTTTGCCATGGTCTGGAAGGTAAAGGTTCTTTAATCAATGGTTCCTTATGATTTGTACTAAACTCTAAACATATTTTACATCGCTTTACTAAATTTTCAATATCATTTGAAACACCTAACCACCAAATACTTTGTTTAACTCGATCTCTACATTTGACAATGCCCTGATGGCCAGAATGAATAAAATTTAAACATTCTTCTTGTAAAATTTTAGGTATTCTTGAACCTTTTAATAATAATTCTTCAGAAAAATTGATTTCATCTCGAAATTCAAAATAGGGATACAGTTCTCTGGTCATTTTCTCTTTCCGAAGCCAACCTGACAAACAAAACTCAATCAACTGGCTACAAATTGGATCTTCCATTTGTGCATCTTGTATTTTTTTTAAATAATAATTTTTAACAGGTAAACTTTTAATGACAGACCTTACAAAAATGTCTACTTCCAAAGTTAATTCCTCCTTCTGTTCTCCTTAAGGAGTTCTTATTCTTACAGACTTTATCCCAGTGTCCAATTCTTGAACATGCTCGACATTTTGAGGTTCTTGCAGGACAACTTTGTCTTGGATGCAATAATAAACCACAATAAGTACAATTACTATTATCGAAATTCTTATTGTTAAAATATCGCTTTAAACGATCTTGGATTTTAATAGCACAAAGGTTATCTTCATTTGTGTCATTCCTTAATATCTTGTTTTGAATATTATGTAACTCAGCTTGTTTTGTAATTTAAACAACCTCTGCCAAAGTTAAACTAGCCATAAGCTGCATTCGTTCACTCGTTTTCTTGTCTTGCATACCCACAACAATTCGATCTCTTATTAACTGATCCTTTAAATTTTCATATTCACAATATTGCGTTAATTTATGCAAATCAGATATAAAGAATTCAATATTTTCCCATAGATTTTGAATTCTTGAGTTAAATTTGAACCTGTCAAAAATTACATTTCTTCTTGGATTGAAATAATTTTCAAAAGCTAGAACTATTTCATCAAAAGTTTCAGGTACTTCAGCTAATTGAAGCAATATATATTCACTTTCTTCGCCCAATAAATATGGAAAAAGATTAATCTTCTCTTGATTAGGTTTTTCAATTAAACCAGAGACAGACAAATATCTCTCAAATCTTTTTTCCATGAAATCCAGGCAGACGGGTTTTGAAAATCAAATTTCTCTGGAGGACAAATACCATTATATGCCGCCATTTATTTTTTTTAGTTTACCGCTGCCACCATGTTATGTTATAATGAAAAGCTCTTCGAAAGGTTATAGACGTTTTATTATCTTTTATCAAAAGTCATAATAATAATAATAATAACAATATCCATAACAACACTAATTAGATTAATAAAACAGTAGAGTGTAAACAAGATATATTTCGACCTAGTTACAGTTTAGGAAGGACAGATACGACATGCTTGTCGGCACCTTTCATCTTTTCTGTCCATTTCTGGCAACCTCATATTTTTAACGCGGTAACTTAGATGTTACCACATTGAATTTAAATGCGCCAAATTTAAATATGTGCGCTGTTGTCATTTCACATATAACCGAATTATTGTTTATTTCTGTGCATAAGGAAGGCTGAAGCCCACTTTATTTAGAAACGCTGTTTAAATTAATAAGTTTCAATTTCAGTTTCACTACTTCTAACATACTTCTACATATTTCTAATATACAGATTTTTGAAATCAAATAATTTGTCATATTTTTAATATCAAGACATGAATTTTTTTTAAACTCTATTCTTTAGCAAAAAAATACAAAACTGGTACACCACCAATCCCAAGTAACAAACTTAATGCTATGTGGTCTTGAATAAGTTTTGTAATAGCTTTATTGAGGTTGTAAGTTTGATAAACGGCTTTATAGCGGTAGTATAGCGCAGGCCAACAACTCTTTCAGGCTAAGTAATTTTATTAAGAGTTGTAACAACCTCTTGGAGGCAGAGTTTCAATAACATTTAGCATTTGTTTTGAATCGGGTCTATTCGCACTTGTAACGGTTTTATGGTGGTGGTCAGCACTACCATGATAAAATCATTTGGCCTAGGAAACCAATTTACCTCAGACAACGTTCATAAAACCAGTATGCCTAAGAGTTTTAAAGGCACACCTGAATATACTAATCATAAAACTGCAATAAAGCTGTATTGACTTGTATAATGCCAAATGTAACATAAGAAACATTTAGTCTGAACAAATTCCTTCATAAAACAGCAAAAGTTGCAGTTTGACAGAGAGTTATTTATAAGTAATCGCGCGATTTAGGTAGGTTATTGATGACTCTGGTTTCTTGTCAACATCAAGTGTCTGTCTTTGCCTTCTAACAATGATTTTTGTGTTAACTATTCTGAATACTATAGTTTTAACCTAATACTTACTTTAAACAATTAGAGCCACACCACACAATCGACTAATCAAAACAATCAAATGAATGTGAGAGGTTATCTTCTTCTTCTTATTTATATCCGTTTGCTTTTTTATTCACATTCATCAAATAGTCTCATTGTAGTATTGCCAGCAACCAACAGGTTATAATAAAAAACCGCCATTTTTCCACAAAAATATCTTTGTAAACAAAAGCTGTCATGTTGGTATTATTCAAATGAACAATTACATAGTTGCAATTTGTGCAACAATTTATGGGTAATAAGGACTAAAATCATGATTATTATTACTAACGTGTGATTTTAGTTGATGTTAAAAAAATATAAACCTTTTTTAAAAAAGAATTTAAAAATATTTTTTAAAAAATACTTTTCGAGGGCCTCCATATTTTTGGACTTACTAGTTGTGATATCATCAGTACAATTTAATGCTCAGCTGAACAACAGCAAATGCGTGCGTGTAATTTCCCATTAGGCATGTACATTCACGTAGCGCGAAAGATGTGACAACACAGCTGCCGTAAATTCCTCCGTCGGGCGGAGCATCCAGCTCTTTTATTTCATTTCAGCCAGCTGGCACGCGCCATGTTGTCATTTTACTCCCTATGCCTAGCGCTCCGCTACACGCACGGTATATTACCAACACGCGACGAATTTGCCCACATTGCCAACTTAGTTTAATATTATGGCAAGCGTAAAACCTTTTTATTAAAAATAACCATATTAACAGAGCAAGTAGCTTTTTTAAGTGCACTTCTAAAGCATTTTGGTTTTATGATGACTTTACAAAGTGATTTTAAAATAGTTTAAACAACGGTTTCTAGATAGTCCCTTAAGGCCAAAATTATGCTTTTAGAATTTATTGTTGGTTTTGTGAATAATTTTATCAAGGTCTTCAGAACGTTATAAAGGCTGGTTAGAGAATATTATTTAGGTATTATGCAAATCGCAACTTACACGCTTTTTTATTTATTATGAATATACCTACTTTCTGTATATTGTATATCCCACATTAGGGCTAATCTGGGCACGCTAATATACTAATTAGGTAAATACTTTTTTCTACGATTGTTCTGAAAGTCAAATTTTCTGACTTCAAAATGAGTGCAGGAAATATCACTTTGCCGCACGCCGTGCGGCAAAGGATTTGCCACACGCCTTGATTACATCTTCACGCACCGGAATAAAATAGTGTGTTTACCTTAAAGAATTTTATATTACTTACTGGTAATAACAATTAAATTCTATAAATGTACATTAATTACACATGAACTGCAATTACAAAGTCAAATTTTCTTACTTCAGAATGACAGCGGAAAATGTCACTTTAAATAAAATCTGACAAGCAGCAAATTTAAAATTTTGGAAAGACTTTGTAAAGGGAAATAACTTCACAACCGTAGAAAAAAGTAGAAAAAATAGTATGTAACACACGTGTGGCAAGGTTTATTGCAAAACTCGTATGATAGGAACACATCGTTTTGCAATGAAGCCCTTGCCACACTTGTATTACAATCTACTATAAAATACTCATTATTGGAGAATCAATCAAAACAACTACTCTTCTAGCTAATACTGACGAAGTATTGAATTACATGATAGGATTCTTAGCATTTTAAAGCAAAAAAAATATATTAAAGATATTTAAATCATAAATAAATAAAAAATTATTAACTGTTATAAAGGCTACCTACTTAGAATAAAACCGATTGGGTTTAAAATGACTTTTAAAAAAGGCCCTCAGAACTCTTTTAAGAATGGTCCCTCTTAGCTTTATACAAGCTCTGTCAAAGATAGTTTTACCAGAAGTTTTATTAAATAGACTTCAAGAGGTTCTGAAGATCACGATAAAATTAAAATTGTTACTTGGGGTATAAAGTAAAAATTTGGAAACCTCACAAAAAAATTTTAAAAAGGGTTTGTTTTAATAGATGCTAATACTTTTGGACTTTTCTGAACTTATGGTTCATAAATATATTTTTAATAATATGACAGACAAAATATTTACCTATTATTGTATTTTTAAAATATTTTAATTACAATTAATAACAACAAAATATTGTTACATCCAGTAGCTTCAATCCATTTGTTGCAGTTTTACAGAGAAATAAACTGTGAACAAATGCTTCTTAACCTCAAAAAATAATATTGGAGGAAATTTTTCGTGTAGCTGTGGTTATAGGAAAGTATTACAAAATTGGCAAATCATGGTTTTACAACACAAAGCACAAATACTATTTGACAAACAGAAAATATTTAGAGTATTGAAACACCCCATACCCCCGTCGTATATTTGTCTCTCTCTTTTGAGTGAAACAGAAAAATATACGAAGTTGGTCATTTACGTGATCGTCTAGATTTTTAAAGTTAGGACCCAAATTTACGTTGTGATTGTATTTTTGTTTAACCATAGATTCTTTTTATAAAGTTTGATATTACTTGTTTCTATTTACTGATAAAATTTATTTATATTAATTTTGACAACACTCATTTATTAGATAATTTTACTGTGGTACCTTTTTATTTGACTGTACTTTATTTAATACTGACTTCATTGTAATTACAAATTACATTTGTAATTGATTTATTTTATCTAAAGAATTATATTTTTATTTAATCTCACTTGCTCCTGAAAAGTAGAACATTGAAGAAAAACACAGAAAACGTTTTAATACGTTTATTTTATACAACTATCATATTCATTTGAAACATTGTATTATATAATTGTTGGGGCAATTGCCACTGTTTACATGAAAAGAAGGAAGTATTCGTTGGGACAATTGTCACATTAATCCGTTAAATAATCAGGTCAGCTATGCAAACAATAAAATAAATTGTTTACAATGACAATAGTCATTATCCTGAAGAATTTATGATGGTCGTCGACATATGTAAAATTTGACACAGCTCGGGAAATTTCCCAGTCATGATATGATGGTAAAAAGGCAATCAACAAAATCTTATCAAATTGCCACGACAACTGTCGTAGATTGCGATGTTTCGAAGCGTAGTGTTGTTGTGGCTAGTTACAATTGCATTTGGCCGAGACCAATTGGTCCCATTTCGTTGTATCGTTGTTATTTGTATCTAGATGAAGTGACAACCAACAAAATCCTGTGCTTGCCTTTCGAAAATCTTCGAAATTAAAACTGATAAAAAAAGAGCTGTGTTCAAATCTTATCATATGTAAATGATAACTTGGTGAGGTATAAATGCAGAGATGGCAATTAAGAATTCTTAAATGCAAAAGCTGAAGACTAATAATTGTAAAATCTGCAATAGACCATTCGCGACTGTACTAAATATTATTTACATAGCTGAGCGGAGTATTAAAACAACAATCGTTGTAATAACTTTTAAAAACCCAACGAAACTTTCCATTAATTAAACTACTAAAATAGTTGCAAATCACAATCGTGAGTTAATTAATTTGCATACTGAAAATGCATACTTTTAAATAAATAAACTATTATCAAATTACCACAATGAAAACCTAAACGCAAATTACTTTTGAGTTGACTTCGCAGATTATAGAGTCGTAAATTTTAAGGAGAATAAGAAAAAGCGATTAACGTTGTCATTAGGTTAAATTTAGTAAATTTAGAAAAATAAAAATTCGAGTTTAATTTCATATTAAATTAATGAGCAGAACAAAAAATGACAACACGTCGCATATGATTTAATAATTTTTTATACTTATTGTTTGATATACTGTGAGGTCTCCAGTTAAATCTCCCCCAGATCCCATAGTAGCGTCAGCGTCGTGTGCGTCGCCCATCTTAAGAGGGAACTTGAAAGTACACAGTGCTAACGAAGTTAACTAACATTTGCCTTCTCCCGTAGGACGGACGAGTGACCCACGATAGGCATCTCACGGTCTAGCCAAGAGCAACATCAGAGGGTTACACTCGGATAGACAATGAATTACCTACTCAAAGCACTCGTCGCTCTGTGCGGGGATTGAAAAAGCCAGTAAACCTTTTTATTTCAACGGTCCCTGCATCGTCGTTCAGCTTTCACAGATTCGTAAGAAAATCTGTATAAATACGAAATCATATAGGATGACCCGCACTAAACTATCCATGGATAGCCCGCACTACGTAACCATCTAGTGATGGCCCGCGAATACGTACCATCTGACGATGGTCGCACTACGTACCACCTTTTGGGGTGGCCGCATGGCTGAACTCAAACAAAAGCAGATACCGGAGTAATTAATACTGCCAGCAAGTGTACTCTCGAAGAGCAGGTCGATAATAGACAAATTTGTTTCCCCGGAACCGCGCTTATATAGGATTTTAAAATAGAGACAAAAATTCTCAAATTGAAAGGGTGAGAAGGACAGTAAACCAAGCGAGCTTCGCGATCTACGCAATATTTGTCACGTATGCATCTAACGCTCGGCCAACCCTTCGGTTATCTAAATTACCCATTAATAAGAAATTTCGAACTTAAGTCTTTAATGAATATGGCTTTCTATCGTTTACGTTGATGATCTTTCTGTTTATGTAACTCATTCTTTTAGCCGATACGTTTGTGAGAACCTCAACTTTTGCGTCGAAATAAACCCTGTTAAAACTGAACACAATATTATATAGAAAATAATATTTATGTATTTAAGTAAATTATGCATGAAATTGATTTAATTGTTATCGTAAAATATTTAATTTTGATTGGAATTGTTTTAAAGTTCTGAAATATGTAAATTCTATTTAAAATTTAGAAAATTAATTTGGTAATACACGGCCTAGATACGGGGCGTTTCAGTATCCATGAATTTTAATGATTATAGCATGTATACATTTTTTTGTGGCATTGGATTTTCTCCATTAGCCAATTACATAATATATATTTGTTGCGTAATTAATTCCCTAAATGAACCTAACACGATAGCAGAAAAAACAAAAAAGTTGTCACAAAGACACTCTCTTCTCGTTCAGGACATTTTTTTATTATAACATTACACAGGTAGACTATGGGAAGAGGTCACAATAGGAAGGACAATTAAAGAATACCAATAGTATAGTAGATATATGCAAAAAATAGGTGATAGGTGAAACTAATTTCCACAAAGACGAGGTTTGAATTCTTTAGTTTGTTGTTGGTATCTTTTTGACATACTAAAAGTCTAGAAAAATCTGAGTTTGCAAAATGCGTTTTTTGGCCGTCATCTTGAAAAAATTTAAAAAAATCATAAAAAATCGTGTGTTGTATCAAATTATAGAAAATTTCATGCTGAAAAAGATTATGATAATGGTTTTAAACAATAAAATTAAACAACAAAATGGTGGCCGAAAAACTGAAAGCTTATGCAGGTACAGCGGATTATGTTTAGTAATAACTCTGGTGCAGAGCTCATTTAACATGTTATGGGGTAGTTGGTCTCCTACTTTTTCCAACCGCACTCTTCGGGATTGGCAATATTTGTGTTCATAATTTTCCATCAAAGACACTGTAACTGTACGCGGAAAAGATAATGAACAGCAGCATCTTCTGTAGGTGGCAATCTTGCAATATTAAAATTAATTTGGCAGTTGTAATTTTTTTCAAGTAGAGATTATATCGTAGTAGGTTCAGAGTTTCTGTCTTTGGATTTCCACCGTACAATGATACCAATGCTTTGGTGCCAATATCTGTGAGTTCCTTTCTGTTTGAATTTTCTGATCCAAACAGAGTGTGTCGGTGTCGTCAGCAACAACTGTTACAAGCTTTTCTTCTGCCAAGGTCAGGACTCTTTTTACAATAACAGTGTCAGCATCGTCTGTAGCATGAATCACAGTGTGGTCATTCGCTTCCAAGTGTTTCCCAAACATGATTATAAGCACTGTTTGTGTTCATTATTAGAAAGAAAGGGTCCTTTGCCAATAAGAAGTGGAGAGCTCTCAGTAAACTTCACTGTTACTGATGATTGTTTTGTGCGTATGTGATGCTCTTCATCCAAGTGCCCAAACTACTTATACGATGCTTTACGGGCACACACATAACGCAGCGTGCGGGACAGATGATGCGTACTGCTTGGCGCGAAGATGTTGTTTTACTTTCAATCTCTTTCTAATATTCAGGTATTATTTTCAGTATGTTTTCGATATTATAAACAGGATATAAATTTTAGAAACAATCAACATTGAGTCGATTTACTGAAAAAATTGATTTTTTCAATATTCCGTGAAAAGTATAGGTTTATATATATTTCCAAAATATTTTTTACATCAGATTTACTTACATTGAGGTTCTACTATAAAGGTTTGCTGAATAGGTAGACTAAATAATTTTTTTATAAAAGTTATTAACATTTATTTTACCTATAATTTCACGAATTTTCGAGTAAAAAAATTTGTTTTTATTTTCGTAAAAGTGAGAGGGTTAATTTAATTTTTGGGGTAAATCGCATTGAAGCATACACATTTCAAGCTTTAAAAATCGCACCTAGAGAGATCTAATAACGCGATTTAAGCCAGAATAATAGGTGGTTAAAATTAGTCATACATATTGTACTGTTTATGCGTGCTAAAAAAGAAGAAGAAGAAGAATTTGGTAATGACCAATACTGAGTAATGTTGTATAGCAAACAAAAACAGAACACTATTAATAGAGTTGGACGCCAGATGGATTAGACCATCAAAAAAAAACTGACAGGCGAAAACACTCGTCACTGTCTAATAAAGCCAGAGCACAAGAAAGTTTGCAATCGTGCATACAACTCCCTCCCAGTAGTCGGTTCCTGTGGATAAATTCTTGGTTTGGCAAAAGCAAATAAACAGTAATTGAAATGAAACAATTATAAATTTAATGTTCTGAATGGTTCTTATCTTTTCAAACTACACACACAAAAGGTTTACAAAATACTATAAACTAAAAAAAAATTAAAGAAAATTGAAATTGGCCTTTTGTTCTAGTTAAATTTGGTTGCAACCTATGTCAATTAAAGAAAATGAAAATGTTTGTATATTAAGGTACCTTGTAAATTTTATTTATATTGAAGACTTTTACCTCCACTCCTGAGCTTAGACGTCGCTCACTGAAATGATGGTACTTGTTGACGATGTTCAGACTATATGAGGAGACGGTATCCAAATCGACTAAATTTTGGTCCTGGGTAAATTTCTTGTTTGAAATTGATGAGAAAGCACTTTATTTAAATTTCACTTATCGATGCACTGGTATTAATTATGCACCTAATTACCTTTTTGGTTGAGAAGTGTAACTGTAACCACACAGCTACGACTCTATAAACTTGGGATTGACAATTCGCATACTAATTATAACAAATTTTAATTATATAACGAAGAATACTTATTTTCTGATTTCTTTCAAAACTCTTGTCACGTTTTTTTCCAAAAATCCAACTGACATTTTTCTCTTGTCAAATTAAAATTCATAACCTTTTGGCATCTTAATAAATATTCCAGTTTTATACAAAATTTTCTTAACACTACTTAAAACTAAATTGAAAACCCACTCAGAACTTGCATTTAACTCTAACGCATAAATAAACAGTATTTAAACACATTACAAAAATTTCAAATTGAAATCAATGAGTATCCCTCTTTCAATTCCTTCCTTCTCATAAACACATGTTTAGAAGTATAGTGCAAAGGTGATACTCCACAAAATGTTCCTAAAAGTACCTACTATAATACCCTCTCACACCTGGACAACAATTCATGGCCTTGCAAAGCTTTTAAATAAAGTCCTCACAGTGTTATAGCCGGAGTGGCTCAAAGTCAACTTTTTATTATGAAAGCGCCCCCCTAAACCAACAAACCACAGAAAATCCTAGATGGGGAGTGCATGCAGATAGTTATTTTCAAAACTTCAAACTAATCAATATTCTTCGAGAAGAGTTCCACAAATCATTTTAATTAGTCAATTTGGAATGTTTTCCCACTTAATTTTCACTTTTCAAAATGTTCTCCCATACACAAATGTCCCTTTTATTAGGTTTTATTATTTTAATTAGTTTATTTGCAAGCACAATATGAGGTATAACATCTCAAAACTAGTGAAAACTTATATTAACAAAAGTACTTGTATTTCATATCCAATTACGTCATATTTACTACCAGTTGCTATATTTAATGTTTTAATAAAATTCATTCACCTCAACCTATACAGAGAGAGACTCGTGTATGCAAAATTTCCATGTCTGGAGAATAGAACAGAGACGTGCAATGAGTGTTTAACCTTCAGTCTAAAAGCTTCAATGTTACAACCCCTCTGGCTACAACTAGTTTATTAAGTCGTGATCGTGGATGACATAGCATTCCCCCTTGAAATATTAAAAATTTTGTTCCTAAAAATATTTGATATTTTAAATAATGTTATGGCTTTCACATGTAAAAGTTATTTGATAAGTACATGTTTAATCATCATCATTTCGATGTGAAATTTTCCCCTGATTTGGTTATTATAGATATTTCTCAGCTCGTAAGTGTTGTCGTTTAACACTCTGTTTATGACATAAGGTCCTTCATATGGAAAGAGTAGTTTCCCACAAATATTTCTTTTTAGCTTTGATACCTTCAGGCGTTTAACCACTACCCGATCTCCTTCTTTGAATTTTACTTTGATCTTGACCCTTTTGTTAGCACGTGCCAAATATCTCCTCGTATTTCTTTCCTGACGTGCTCTAACTAGTTGATGAATGTTGTGCAAATTTAAAACGTTATTGTCTGTCCATGGTCTTGTCGGTAAGTGTCCAAACATTGAGACAATGGGAGAAATAAGCGTGATAGTATTCGGAACGTTGTTAATGTAATTTTCAACATCTCTGAGAGCTGAAGGCCATGCAGTGTGATCATTTTGCACAACTAATCTCAGGAATTTGATAACTTCCTGTACATACCGCTCAGATGGATTCGCCTGAGGATGTCTAATGGTAGTGAATATTAATCGAATGTCTTGGTTTTCTATTGAACTTATAAACCGATCATTACTAAAGTACGTGGCATTATCGGCCAATATTTTCGACGGCTTCCCTATCGTTCTATAGTACTGTTTAAGTTTTTCTTGTGTTGTCCTTGTATTGCAACGCTTCGTAGGGTATAGTTTGACAAATTTTGAGAAAATATCCACAATTATAAGGATATGTTTGTAACCATTGTCATCTGCAATCAGATTACTTATGTAGTCGATTGCGATTAATTCTAGAGGCGATTTGGTAACAATACTATTAACCGTGTCTCTGTTAATATGATTCTTCGTCTTGCCAATAATACACTGATGACAACCCGAGATTAACTCTTTCGTCAAATTTAAATCTTTCTCCGCGTAGAAAGTTTCCCTAAATATAAGCCACGTTTTTTCTGATGCCGATGTGTCCATATCTCTCATGTAGGTCTAAAATAATTTTTGTTGCAAAATTCTTGTCGATAACGTATTTTTCTTCTGTTGAAATGGTTTTTATAATGAAGTTTTCTTTTATGGTGAAACCTTTGTGTGGGTGATGTATGACTTTGTTTCTAAGTTCCTGTAGGTGTGTCTGACTGCGTAATATTTGTATGGTCGAGTATAACTGCTGTTATGTTGTCTCTTCCCGGCTTGTGTTTTATTGTGAATGAGTATTCCTGTATTAAAAGCGACCAACGATATATTCTATTATTTGCAAAGCGGTTTTTCATCAAAAAGCAAAGTGCTGAATGATGTTTCGAGTACGAAGTGATTTGACGTTAAGAAAAAGCTCAATTTCGAGATGGAAAATACTACTGACAACATTTCTTTCTCTGAGACAGAATACCTCATCTCGTAGGGTTTTAGTATCCTTGAAACAAAACAAATCGGTGTCTCAACACACCCTTGAACTTGCGTTAATTCAGCAGCAATGATTTTGTCTGAAGCGTCCCATTCCCATTTGACATCTTTTCTCAACAATTCTATCAGCGGAGCCTCTAGTTCTGACAATCTCGGTATAAACCTTTTGTAATAATTTAGAACTCCCAAAAATCCCCTTAACATTTTCAAATTCATGGGACGAGGATAGTCCTTTATTTCCCTTACTCTTTCTTGTCCTATACTTATACCCTCTTGCTTGATTTTGTACCCCAGATATTTTACATACGTCCTATAAAATTCGCATTTTCCAATATTTAATTTTAATCCGGCTTCGTCCAATGCATTCAGTATTATGTTCAAGTGTTGATAATGATTTTCTTCTGTCTCAGAGAATACTAAGATATCATCAATATAATGGAGACAGAAAGAATCATACTTGTCCAGGATACACTGCATTGCTCGAACTAAAGCTGAAGATGCGCTTTGTAAACCAAAAGGAACTACTTTTGAATTGAAAAATATGCCCATCTACACTGAAACCTGTGAATTTGCGGGATTCCGGATGCAACGGAATTAGCCAAAATGAGTTTTTTAAGTCTAGTTTGGAAAAAATTGAACTTTTGCCTACCCTTGACAACATGGTAGCTATTGTTTGAGGCGCATCAAATTGTGATTTAGTTATTGCATTTAAATTTCTCGCATCTAAACAGAGTCTAATAGAATTTTCTTTCTTTTTTACTACCACCAACGGGTTAATGTAATTAGTTTTTGCAGATTCTATTATACCAGAGTTTAACATATTTTGTAGTTCGATTTCAACTAGTTTTCTATGTTTACAAGGAATAGGGTATGTTTTGCATTTAAAAGATTTGGTTTCATCTACTTGAAGCCTGTGAACGTAGCCTGTTGCTACTCTAGCTTCGAAATTAATTAATGTCACATATTTTTGGAAAAGTTCTTTCATTACTTGTTCATATTTGTCAGGGCAATTTATCGTAAACTCTTCATGCACCCTTTTGTTAATTAATTGTTTAAATTTTGCTTTCGTCTTATGTTCAACCTCGATTTCATTAACTTGTAATATTTTAGCCCTAAGTACGCTTTGCATTTCATAATTAATCTTCGTTTCAATTTTATTTTTACTTCTGTTAGACTTAAGAGTGTTTTGCATTTCATTTACAAAATTTACTTGTTTGTCTTCAATTATTTTAGCTTTGAGTAAGTTCAATGTTTTATATTTACTCGTAGTTACTTTTTCAACTATTTTATTTTTAATTAACGCTAATATTTTACTTCTAAACTTCTTTTTCTCTCTATTATGAATTTTGCAGACATAACCATTTGCTACTTTTGATGCTTTCTTTTCTAATTCACATTCTTGCAACCACTCACGCATTACTACATCATTTTTGTTAGGGCATTCCATCCACAACTCTCCGGGCACCTTAAAACTACTATTATGATTTTCGTATGAGCCCATCGTTTCCTCTATACAATTTTCGACTCGTTTATCACTCATAATATTATTTATTTCGGCTCCTTGGCCATATTTATTTAATTCGGCTCTTTCGCCATTATCATTATTATTCCGCATTTCACCTAATTTGTACATGGGTACCTTATTACCCTTTAAAACTATAGACCTTTTACCTAAGTCTATTTTCACACTGAGTTGCGATAATATGTCTTCACCAAGAATGACTTCAAAATTCATGTCTGTCACTAAAATAAAATTACCCTTAAATTCATGATTATCCACACTAAAATTGGTATTTAAAACCTTGCTGCATTCTGCAAATGTCTTCCCGCTGGCGGTAATTAAATGTATCTTAGATATTTTAATACAGTCATTCTTATTATCATTTTTTAAATATTTGTAAACTACCTTTTCATTTATTAAACTTATCTCTGAACCTGTATCAACTAAAGCTTTAAATTCAGAAGAATTTATCTTAATATCAATCATAGACAATTGACTTGTTTTTATGTTTTGTGTTCCGTTATCACTCTCTGTATCAATAAACTCGCGCATATGTCCATAAGTCGTACTTAAAACTAAAATATTGCCTACCGAAAATCCTGGTTTCTAGGCCTTTCATTGATTTGTGAAATTGTCTCAATCCTATTTAAATTTTGTTGTGAATTATTTCTTTCCCCATTGTCCCTTTGCAAATTTGTGTTTGTAACCTGCGCGTATGTCCGTCTATCTGTTTTCCCGTCTTGTTCTTGTGCTTTCCTGTCTTCCCAGCGCACTTGTCGCCTATCATTCCCTTGAATTGCATAATTATTATATTGTCTATTTTCGTTCCCATTATACGTGCGTTTTTCATTGTAATTGTTGTTCCTATTTTGATTATAAGAGTTAAAATTTCTATTTTGGTTCCCGTCTTCATAATTTCTATATCTGTCGTAATTTTGATTCTCGTATCTAAAATTTTGTCGATTGTTAAAATTTTGCCCATCATTTGTATAATCTCGTGAGGTTTTCCTCCAACCTACCCTATGGTCGTCTATACCTCTTAAATATTCTATCAAGTTATCAAGTGTCTCGATTCTTTGTGTAATTATTACGTTATGGATGTCATCTGAGAAGTGTCTCGCCAAATAACAAACCATTTCCCCTTCACTGAAACTTGGTTCTAAATGTGTAATGTTATAAATTTTTCGTAGTACATAAGTTTCCCTGCTGATGCCCAAATTTTCGTTATATTTCCCGTTGAACAAATTAAATCTTACTTTTTGCTGAGTATATTTGCTCCAATATTGTTTGATAACGAGTTTTTCAAACTCATCATAAGTGTCAAATTTGCTTTCAATCATTTCATACCAGTATACAGCTTCTCCCTTTAGCCAATTTTGTATGTTGTGCTTTAAGCTAGCACCGGGGTGTAGTGTGTCCATTTGTTGTCGTAATCTGGTTAAAAATACCTTCGGATGTGTTCGTGTGTCTCCGTAAAAATAGAACAGTGTTTTAGTGCATGCATGTGTGTGTAATGTAGGTATTGTGTGTGTTTCTCTGTCCCTTTTTAACATCTGCGTATTCGTCTCCATCTTCTTATCATGTTCTTTCAATTTATTTGTTAATGTTTCATCCTGTTTCTTCATTCTATCAACTTCTGCGAAGCCTCTCACAATTAGGTCCTCCACGTTAAGTCTAATCGCTGCTTCCATCCCCTCTGCTGTTGACTTGAGTTTGGTATCAATGTCTTCGATGATATCATCTGTCATTATTTCCAACTTGCCTTCTACATTATCCATTCTTCCTTTCATTCCTTCTACACGTTCCTCCAATTTCTTGTTATTTTCTGTAATTTCCCTAATAGTTGTTTGCAGCTTATTGTTTAATTCTTCCTTGTTTTCGTCCATCTTCTTTTTCATTTCATTCAATTTCTTGTTTGTTTCTTCCATTTTATTAGTCACATTTTGGTTTATTTCGTGTTTCGTGTCCTCCATTTTGGAACTCAGACAAGTCATCATCGCCATCAACTGTTGAAAAATGTCAGGTTGTGGTGTATCACGTGTATCACCTGACTGACGTGTATCATGTTGATCTTGTTCTATGTTGTTTAGAGTGTTGTGTTCTTGTTCGGTGTCATGTTGTTCTTCTGTGTTGTATCGAATGATGTTTTCTTGTGTTGAGGTGCCTGGTGTTTGCTCGGAGTTAGCCATACCTGCTATTTTACCTGATTTTAGGTGCATGTACTCCTCAAAATTTTATTATATGTAATTATTACCAAATTGATTTAATTTATTATACTATTGTAGTATTAATCGTTTCTTATTGCCAGAAAATTATTTATTAAAGTATCAAAAATGTTAATTATTATGATATTTGTTTGACAATGCCAAGAATGTTTACAAAACGCCCCACGTTACGGATGCCATAAATGTACTGTTTATGCGTGCTAAAAAAGAAGAAGAAGAAGAAGAATTTGGTGTAATGATTAATACTGAGTAATGTTGTATAGCAAACAAAAACAGAACACTATTAATAGAGTTGGACGCCAGATGGATTAGACCATCAAAAAAAAAACTGACAGGCGAAAACACTCGTCACTGTCTAATAAAGCCAGAGCACAAGAAAGTTTGCAATCGTGCATACAACTCCCTCCCAGTAGTCGGTTCCTGTGGATAAATTCTTGGTTTGGCAGAAGCAAATAAACAGTAATTGAAATGAAATAATTATAAATTTAATGTTCTGAATGGTTCTTATCTTTTCAAACTACACACACAAAAGGTTTACAAAATACTATAAACTAAAAAAAAATTAAAGAAAATTGAAATTGGCCTTTTGTTCTAGTTAAATTTGGTTGCAACCTATGTCAATTAAAGAAAATGAAAATGTTTGTATATTAAGGTACCTTGTAAATTTTATTTATATTGAAGACTTTTACCTCCACTCCTGAGCTTAGACGTCGCTCACTGAAATGATGGTACTTGTTGACGATGTTCAGACTATATGAGGAGACGGTATCCAAATCGACTAAATTTTGGTCCTGGGTAAATTTCTTGTTTGAAATTGATGAGAAAGCACTTTATTTTAAATTTCACTTATCGATGCACTGGTATTAATTATGCACCTAATTACCTTTTTGGTTGAGAAGTGTAACTGTAACCACACAGCTACGACTCTATAAACTTGGGATTGACAATTCTCATACTAATTATAACAAATTTTAATTATATAACGAAGAATACTTATTTTCTGATTTCTTTCAAAACTCTTGTCACGTTTTTTTCCAAAAATCCAACTGACATTTTTCTCTTGTCAAATTAAAATTCATAACCTTTTGGCATCTTAATAAATATTCCAGTTTTATACAAAATTTTCTTAACACTACTTAAAACTAAATTGAAAACCCACTCAGAACTTGCATTTAACTCTAACGCATAAATAAACAGTATTTAAACACATTACAAAAATTTCAAATTGAAATCAATGAGTATCTCTGTTTCAATTCCTTCCTTCTCATAAACACATGTTTAGAAGTATAGTGCAAAGGTGATACTCCACAAAATGTTCCTAAAAGTAACTACTATAATACCCTCTCACACCTGGACAACAATTCATGGCCTTGCAAAGCTTTTAAATAAAGTCCTCACAGTGTTATAGCCGGAGTGGCTCAAAGTCAACTTTTTATTATGAAAGCGCCCCCCTAAACCAACAAACCACAGAAAATCCTAGATGGGGAGTGCATGCAGATAGTTATTTTAAAAACTTCAAACTAATCAATATTCTTCGAGAAGAGTTCCACAAATCATTTTAATTAGTCAATTTGGAATGTTTTCCCACTTAATTTTCACTTTTCAAAATGTTCTCCCATACACAAATGTCCCTTTTATTAGGTTTTATTATTTTAATTAGTTTATTTGGCAGCACAATATGAGGTATAACATCTTAAAACTAGTGAAAACTTATATTAACAAAAGTACTTGTATTTCATATCCAGTTACGTCATATTTACTACCAGTTGCTATATTTAATGTTTTAATAAAATTCATTCACCTCAACCTATACAGAGAGAGACTCGTGTATGCAAAATTTCCATGTCTGGAGAATAGAACAGAGACGTGCAATGAGTGTTTAACCTTCAGTCTAAAAGCTTCAATGGCTACAACTAGTTTATTAAGTCGTGATCGTGGATGACATAGCAATATATATCAAATTTTATAATTTTCTCAACATTTTGAAATTTTGGAAGTGTACAACTTCAAAAATAAATTTTTGAGATTTTCTTCACACATCGCATCTTTTTATACCTTACTTCAAGACTAAAATGTGAAAGACTCAGGTTTTTATCTTAAAAATTTTGACAAAAACTGATATTTTGAAACTAATTTGTTTAATAACAAATTACGCTCAAGGACTATTGCTAGTAACTTTTGGTATGTTGTTCCTGACATGTTCAGAGATGTATTCTCAAAAGTTACCGCTTCCCGGAATTTTTCCGAAGTGAAAATCTCTGTTGACTCCACTATATTACGTACTTATATTTTCCTAGACTTTTAGTGTGTCATCTATTTTTATTTTTAAAACTAATATCATAATCTTTTTCAGCATGAAATTTTCTGTAACGTATTTTGCACACTCAGATTTTTCTAGACTTTAGTATGTTAAAAAGATACCAACAACGAACTAAAAAATTCAAACCCCGTCCTTTTAGGAATTAGTTCCACTCAAAAATCTATATCTACTCTACTATAAGAGCTAAAATTTGGCAAAATTGTAAGTGATATTGATAACAATCCAAGCAATGAAAATGAGCATAATCCGTGCGGAGGCAAATTCACTCATCTTATCTGACTGTGGCCTTTAGAAACATATTTTTCATGTGTACAAATATTCAGTTAGTATTTAAAAAGTGAAAAACAGAACATTTATACCTTTCATCGATAAACTTCGGAAACCGCTAGCCGAACAATAAAATCAAAGACCGCAGTGTCCTTGTTTCAGAAGGTGGTGAAAATTTTGCGGCATGCATATTGACCATATTAATTTGCGGAAACAAAAATTTGATAGCCCTTAAAGCCCCCCCACCCCCCCCCCCCTAGACGATCAATATAATTGCACAATGTTAATATTATTGATCGTGTAGGATCTATACTGATGAAAATATTGAGAATTGCGTAAAGTTTGAGCAAGTTAAATATTTATTGCTCAATATTAATTATTGCACAAACTTATTGCGATGTCTAGGGTAGGTACGGCGCAATACTTACTCAATTAACAATGAAAATGGAGATGACAACACCTCCGGTTGCAACTAAAACAGCGCGTGATTTATTGGTAGAATTTATTTAGTTATATAGGGAGTTTCCGAATGACAGAAGTAACCATCTCTAATAATTTTTCATTTCAAAGGTTGCATTATCCATACGCAGGAGATTTTGAAAATCCCTGGGTTCGCTTATTATCAAATCACTCAGTAGTGTTTCGTGTGTGTATTCAGCTATTTTTTATACCGCTCTTTGGACCATCTTCGCTTTCTTTTTGCACAAGCAAAACTTAGAACACTAGCCAAATAAGCTCTTTTTCTGGACATTTCAAAGAGAACCGTTTCAACTGATAATTGCACACCGTGTTGGTGTAGGGCAAACCAGTAGTTCAATAAAAATTGCACCATTTATATTGCACAAATATATTGATCGTCTAGGGAGGGCTTTTTAGGCTTCACACCACAGCGTCATACATTTTTAGTCCCTTCAAATTAGTTAAAAAATCGCTGTTTTATGGAAAATCTTCCCACAGTTATGAGACCTGTAAGAAGAGAAGTATTTTGGTTGTATAAATATGATTTTCACCCCCCGCAATTCTAAAAAGGGTGGTTTTTGAGAAATATATACATACAACGCGTCGCACTTTTCATGGAGCCACTCTCATATCTCGCTCATCTGATATCCGAATATTTTGAAATTTTGGTGGTGAATATATGTTAGATCACGGTTCACATGAATGACTTTTTAAAAAAGGTTTATTTATTTAATAGAGCCAACGTTGGCTCTTGGAGAAGGAATTAGAATAATAAATTAGAAGTGTTGCATTCTAACTGAGCTTAATAACTGATTCAACAAAGCGTGTTTAGTCATATTTATAACATACAGAACCTGAGTAAGCAAAATATATAACAAAGGAATTGCAGTTCTGCAGTCTGCACAAGATATGAGAAACAAAGGTGTAATATGATATCTTGAAGATAAGCAATTAATAAGAGAAGTCGTTATCATGTAATATGATATGCCTGTGAAGGTTAGTTACGACTAAGTCTTGGTAATAAGCGTATAATTTTATATAACAACTTCCCCCTTAATAAAAAAGTTGATGTTATGCAGCAACTTTTGAAAATTGTTAAAACGTTAAATGAATATAATGCAAAAATAAATTGAAACAATGTTGAATGAATACAAAGCAAAATAATAAAATAATGTAAAAGGTAAAATTGGTAAGCGATAATAAAACATTACATAAGGTAATAAGGATAAAATACAATAGTCTAAAT
The DNA here is from genome assembly GCA_936432065.2 of Rutpela maculata. Lineage (NCBI taxonomy): Eukaryota > Metazoa > Arthropoda > Insecta > Coleoptera > Cerambycidae > Rutpela > Rutpela maculata. The sequence goes on from OW386293.2 coordinate 18,993,611, forward strand.
TAATAGACAAAGGTAAAACTCCACATGAAAGTCTATGTTAACTCGATGTCCTCTTCTTCTTGAGGTCTAATACCGGGTCGCTTTCTTGGAGGGATCAGTCTAGGAAATTTGGTAAATACTCTGCTTCGCTCTGAAGGAGGTGAAGGAAGGTTATCCGTTGAGGGTTGGATTCGCAATGCTCCACATCTTCTTCTTCTTCTGCATTTACAAGTTATGTAAAGTAGAACTAATAGGATGATGAGAGTGATTATGAAGTATGTGAACCAAAAGGTTCGTTTATGAGGTCATCTAGGTCTTTGGAATATTGCTCTAGTTTGTTTTTAGCAATATCTAAATCTTCTATGTCGAGACTGTTTAATTTAAGCGGTTTTAATTTTGGAATTTCGATTTTGTCGGGCATGTGATTGCAGCATTCAAAAGGAATTTGGATTGGATGTGAATTGTCCTTAATTTCGGAAAAGTCTTTAGCACACATTCGAGTAATGCCTGCATAGGCGTAACATTCTGGTTGTAGTTTTATCCTTGACTAATGATGAAGGAAGTTTGACAATTTTCTGGGAGTTTCGGCAATGGTTTTAATATTCTAGCTTCACAAATGGCATTTTGGTCGATAGGATAAGCAAACAGGTTCGAACATAGTTTGGTTCCAAAATAAAGAGGTTTGCATTCTTTCAAATTTTGTATAGGTATGTACATTAAAGAATCATCGTCTCTCGCGATAAACTTTTGTGAAATTGATAAAAAGTGATGTAGACCAGTTCTGTTATCAAGTATAGGTATAGGGTACAGACGATAGGTGTTGTAATTTTGAGGTTCAATGAGAGGTATTGTTAAAACAAATATTAAGTTAGAATCTAGTTGAAAACCTTTTAGTTCAATAATATCCAGATATTGAGCAACTGCTGATAGTTTAATTGGAAGAGGTAAATTGTTCCTTCGCAAACTCTGTGAAATCTCTTGTAACGCCGTTACTAAGTGATCAGGTGTTATGATTGATGAATGAATAATTCCTAATCTGGCGAATGTTATTGAATTTAAAATATCATTTAGATTGTCTTCGATATACAGATAGCTGGCCATTAGTTGTTCGGAAATGTATAGGAATTTTAATTTTATTTCGGCAGCTTGGATCGTTTGAGTCATGGTTTGAATTGTGTGCTCGATTTCTTTGATATCTTTGTTAAATGTTTCCTCATCAATTTGTAATTTTTGTATAGTTGAGTTGAAATTTTTGATAACAGAAGTTGTAACTGAGATTTGATTTTTGATTACGTTTTCTAATTGATGTTCGTCATTATTTAATTTATTTATACAGTTAGTGTAGTACTCGCCATCTTCGGCGTCTAAGTTTCCGGTAATTGATTTGAATATTGTTCCGAAACCGTTAAGTATTCCGCGTTTATATCTCTTTGTGTCTGAAAAGACTTCATCAAATTTCGTTTTTATCGAACTAGCTATTTGCATTCAAAGGTTAAACTCTGTTTTAACTTCGCTTCTAAACAGGATTGATTTTTGGTCAGCACCATCGAGCGTGTTCAAGATTCTGTCTAAATTATTTTGATTTTTGTCAAAAGCTAGTTTAAGGGATGAAATATTTTTATGCACTAGCAGAGTCCATTTGTCATTTGTCACCACGATGTCCGTGTCTTGGTGATAGTATACACCAACAGTGTTATTGATCGGGGTAATTTTGTATTGACAGAGTGCTGATCCGAACAGCAGGAGAAACCTGAAAATAAATTTAATTTTCAGTATATGGTTTCATTCTATCAAAATTTAGTTTCTTGTTTGGTTTCGAGATTTAATAGGGTAGCAGAATTTTGAAAAATTTCTTTTATCTTAAAGGGACCGTTAAATTTGTTTTGTAGTTTGTTCTTAATTTGTGATTCTTTTACATAAACTAAGTCACCTATTTTGTATTCAGGTCGTTTTTGGGGAATATTTCTGTCGAAGCGAACTTTTGCTTTCTCTTTTTGAGATTGTGTTCGACTACGGGCTATTTTATAGTAGTGGGATATTCTATTGTTTAAATCTCTAACGTATTTAGTTATTAATTCTTTTTGGTTGTACAAAGTTTCGGGTGGTCTGTTAGATGTATGACCAAAGATAAGTTCATATGGGGTAAAATCGTGTGTTTTATTTACCAAATTGTTATAGCATATTACTGCATATGGTAAAATCGTGAAAGGATGTTCGTTTGGGTTTTCAGTTTTGTGGACTCTTATCATTTCGGCTAAAGTAGCATGAAATCTTTCTATGGATCCGTTCGATTGGGGATGTCCTACGCTTGAATAAGTTAATTTTATGTCGTAGAGGGTGCAGAGATCTTTGAGCAAGCGGTTGTCAAATTCGCCACCGTAATCGCAATGGATTCTTAATGGGGTACCATAATGTTGGAAATATAACAACAAAGTGTTTACGACAGATTTTGCGGATTTATCCGGGACTGCATATGCTTGCGTGAATTTAGTTAATTCGTCGCGAATGGTTAAAGCGTAATTTCGAGTAGGGAATTCAAATAAATCGATATTAATTCTTTCGAATGGCGTTCTCGGGGTTTCTGTGACTACTAGAGGGTTATTAAGGTTTTTCCGGCATACTTTAGTCTTTTGGCAAGTTTCGCAGTTTTTTATAAAATTTTCAACGTCTTTAGTTAGACCTTGCCAAGTGTATTTTTCTCTAATTCTTTTAATCGTTTCATTTATTCCGCGATGTAGATTATTTTTACCAAAATGATTTTGCTCCAATATAATTGGAATTTCATCTTCGTCGGCAGTTCTGACGATATCTTGACAAATTACTACTTTTAAGTCTCTTTCTGCAAAAATTAATGATAGAATTTCGAGTATGGGGAGGTCTAGGTTATTTTCGACAAAGTATGTCTTAGAAAGATCTAAAACATCTTGGTTTTTAAATAATACCAAAAATAGATGTTCAATTACAGATTCGATATCAAAAGGTAGAGGGATGATAAAATATCTCCTATGTCTGACTGTTTTGCTCGATACAATATTGATTTTATCGTTATGAAATTCGGGGTTTTCTTGGAAATGTCCTCGATAATTTTGTGATGTAGGTCTTGTAGGTTGTTTTGTTGAAAAAAGGTTATAATATCTTTATGTTCTCGATACAAAAGTTGTTTGTTCGAGGCTTTGATTTTCGAATAGTCAATTAAAGATGTTGTTTTATATAGGTTGATGAAAGTTTCAAATTCTCGGGAAATTTGTTCGTTAGTGATTTCGTTGTTATCGTCTGGGTTTTCGTCGTCGTCCGACTCTTCGTCATTCGCGGCTAGAACCTTTGAATAGAATTTGGAACATTCGGAAAAATGATTAATTTTGATTCTGGAAAGTGCGTCCGCATTCTTATTGATTTTACCGGGTTTGTAAATTATTTCATAGTCGTACTCTTCTAATTTGAGTCGCCAACGAGCAAGTCTACTTCCTGGATCCTTTATAGAGAATAGCCAAGTGAGTGGTCTGTGGTTGGTGACAAGTTTGAACTTTCTACCGTACAGATATGGTCTAAAGTGCTTTACACTCCATACTATCGATAAAAGCTCGCGTTCAATCGTTGAATATTTAGTTTCTGCACTGCACAATATTCTAGAAGCATAGGCAATGGGTAAATCTTTGCCAATAGGCCCTTGGCTCAGCACCGAGCCGATAGCAAATGCGCTCGCATCAGTGGTTAGAACGAAAGGTTCATCAAAATTGGGGTAGATTAATATCGGAGTTGTCGTTAATGTTTGTTTCAAATCTTGAAAAGATTTTATACAATCATTGTCGAAGAGAAATGGTATGTCTTTCTGTAAGAGTTTTGTTAAGGGCTTGGTAATCTTGGAGAAATTAGGGATAAAGCGCCTATAATATCCGGCTAAGCCTAGAAATGATTTAATTTCTTTTTGATTTTTTGGTTGAGGGAAATTTAGAATAGCGTCAACTTTCGAAGGATTCGGTTTTACGCCATCTTTTGTAATGAGATGTCCTAAATAAGCGCCTTCTTTGCGGAGAAACTCGCATTTGTCGGGTTGAATTTTGAGATTGGCTTTCTGTAATCGTTTGAAAACTTCCGTTAATCGAGAAATATGCTCGTGAATAGTAGGGGAGTAAACAATAATATCGTCCATATAGACGAGACATCGTTCATTTTGGATACCTAATAAAATGTTATCCATCACTCTTTGAAATGTTGATGGAGCATTTTTAAGTCCAAAAGGCATTCTTACGAATTCAAAATGACCATTTTCAACTGTGAAAGCAGTTTTCTGAATATCTTTCGCATCAATCTCGATTTGGTGAAATCCGGAGGCTAAGTCCAAAGTTGTAAAATATTGACATTTGCCTAATTGGTCGAGGAGGTCGGAAATATTGGGTAGCGGGTATTTATCGTCAATAGTCAGTTCGTTGAGTTTTCTGTAGTCCACTACAACTCGCCATTTTTGTTTACCGGAGGCGTCGAGTTTTTTGGGTACAACCCAAACCGGAGAGGACCAGGGAGAAATCGAAGGTCTAATGATGCCTTGGTCAAGCATATTAGAGACTTGTGTTTTGACTTCCTCTTTATGAATATGAGGGTAGCGATATGATTTTGTGAAAACCGGTTTTGAATCGTTCGTGTCAATGGAATGCTTAATTTCGTTAGTAAAAGTTAAATTGTCTCCTTCCAAATAGAATAATCTTGAAAGTCTAAACAAAGCTGCGTTACTATTTCGGCCTCTTCTTCGTTTAGATGATCCAAGCGCAATTCGTTCCTAATTTCGAAGGATCTGTCCGTCTGTAGGTGTGAGTCAGAATTTTGAGTGTTTAAATTGAAAATTGATTTGAATTTTTGTACTGGCTCTAGTTTTATGTTAGAAAAATTTACCGTTTTTGGTATTGCATTCGCGTTTATAATTGAGGTTAAAAATTCTCCATTGTTATCGATTTTGACAATAGCATTTGGTAAGCGTACTTTCTCGTTTTCCTGGGCTAACAGTATAGCCTCGGTATTTCGTAGGTTACGTTTTAGTTTACAGATTTTTTTCATGCGAGGTTCGATAGAAATTAAATTTTTGATGTTGCCTAAATTTGGATTTTGGTTTTTGATGTTAGAGTTACCAGTTGGTTGTACAAGTAAATTTACTGTAGTTTCTTCCGTGACTTTAAATAGTGGTACGGTTTTAAAATTTGTGACTAGTTGTTTATTTTTGAAATCTACTCGGCATTCGTAATGTTCTAAAAAGTCTGCGCCTAGTAGTCCATCAAAATCTATATCTAGATTATAGATATAAACCTTGTGTGACTCATCTGAAAAGGGGATGAGAACAGATTCGTTGATATAAATTTTTTGATCAGTAATACCCTGTATAATTACATTTTCAGGGGATCTACGTCTATAATTTTTAGCTGTTTTAGGTTTAAAAATTGAAATTCCTGCACCTGTGTCAATCAAAATTTTAAATTTGCCGGTTGCGTCTTTGATGTAATAAAGATTTTTTGAATTTACGGTTAATAGGGTGTGAGAAAGCGTATTTACATGAACGTCTGTTCTGGGAAGTTCAGCATTGGATCGAAACTGTCGTTGAGATTCATTGTTTGTATTTGGTTTGATATTTGGTTGAATTGGTCTATTTGTTGTGTTGGAGTATCCGTGGGGTACTCCGGTTCTGAGCGAAAATCCTGAGGATTAGCAGTATAATCCTCCTGTAGTGTTTGATAATTAGCAGTATAATTCTCGTACTGCTCATAATATTGAGAATTAGCAGTATAATTATCTGAAAAGTTTTGAGCGTTGCCTGAATCGTAATTTTCATAATTATCACTTACGTTTTGATAATCGGGTGAGTAGTCATTATATTGATTATAGTTACATTGACTGTCATAATTGTCATAGGGTTCGTAATTCAAATGATGAGCTTTTTGCTGGTTAAAGCGATTAAAATTTGGGTTAGGTTGGATAGCTGATGGTCGCTGTTGCATAAAATTAGGGTTCGGCCTTATGGCTGAGGGCCTGTTTTGCTGTGATTGATTTGGCTGATTATTTTGAGGGAATGTCCTCTGACTAAATTGATTATTACTCGGTTGTGCGAAGTTTTGATGAGAAAAATTTTGTGAGTTTGGGTTTCCTTGGAAACTTGGTCTCTGGAAGTTTTGAGACTGTTGCCTTGTGCGGCATTCGCTTATTACATGTCCATTCCGTTTACAGAAGGAACAGAACTTTTGTTGCAAATTTGGACCCTGTGGTCGCTTTTGTTGAATTACTGGGTTTTTGACTGGACTATTTTTTGGGAATTTTTTCTGTTCAAAATAAGAGAGTTGTAGCTCTCTACGAATTCTAATAATTGCGTTCATTATAGTCGGAGGGTTACTGGCACGTATTATTCTGCCTAGATTTGGTTCTAGACCCGTTAACAAATTATTTAATGTCATAGTTTCGATCAGGTTTGTTTGCGCGGTTCTTTGCTCCGAAGTTAAATTTTGTTTTTACACTGCAGCGTGCATTTTCGCATTGTGCGTTTGCAGACGCGAAACAAATGTTAATGCAGATTCACTAGGCAATTGGTGAATCCGTTGTAGGTCTTGGATAAGAGCTGTTAAATCTCTAGAGTCACCGAAGTGGGTTTCTAGGAGTGCTTTAATTTCTGGCCATGTGGCAGGGTTACGAGAGTTGATTAGTTCGGCAGCTTTGCCTTTCAATTTATTTTTAATATGAACAGTTAATAAGATTTTTTGGTCATGAATTGCCATGCGTTGGGCACACTGACATGAGTTTAGGAAAGTTTGGAGGTTGATGGCGTTACCATCTAACTCCGGAATTAGCGAGAAAATTTCTGAGAGTTTGTAAGGCTCTACCTCGTGCTCGACTTGCTCGACTCGTTCTGGTTGCTCGGCTGTTGTCGGCACTACTGGTTGAACTGGTTGAGCTGTCTCTGGTTGAGCTCTGTTTGGCATTTTGCTTTTTGTTTGGAAATTTTTGAACTAAAATTGGTTGCGTATCAGCAGTATGATACGGAAATTGAATTGAAATAGTTTGTTATGTTGCGTACGTTAATAAATTGTGTATTAACTGTATAATACACAGTCGTTTCGTGAATACGAAAATAAATAACTTAAAATTAGAATTGTTGCGTTGTAGCTTGTAAAGGATTTGTTTGATAACAGAATTGGCTTTGTTTGCCGAGTGTATTAGCGGTATAATACACGTAAATAATTGTGAGAAATAATAATTGTAAAAAATGAAATAAAATAACGAGATGATTCTTAAAAATGACTTACATTAATTTCATCTCCATGAGTAGGTTCTTCGTCCGTCAAGGTATTGGGATCCGCCACCACCAGTGAGGAAGGTCTCCTTGTTCTAATAGATGTACACGCACTAGTTAGGCACCTTCTGCAGATGTTCTCCTTGTTCTCTTACGCTTCACTACCAGTTAGGCTTCTTGTTCTGATGATGTTTACGGATCCTACCGACTGCGCCAATGTTAGATCACGGTTCACATGAATGACTTTTTAAAAAAGGTTTATTTATTTAATGGAGCCAACGTTGGCTCTTGGAGAAGGAATTAGAATAATAAATTAGAAGTGTTGCATTCTAACTGAGTTTAATAACTGATTCAACAAAGCGTGTTTAGTCATATTTATAACATACAGAACCTGAGTAAGCAAAATATATAACAAAGGAATTGCAGTTCTGCAGTCTGCACAAGATATGAGAAACAAAGGTGTAATATGATATCTTGAAGATAAGCAATTAATAAGAGAAGTCGTTATCATGTAATATGATATGCCTGTGAAGGTTAGTTACGACTAAGTCTTGGTAATAAGCGTATAATTTTATATAACATATATACCTATAAAATGAGTCTTTAGACGTAACCACATTTGATTTTAGTCAGAGGCGTTCGATTCTACAATGGAAAAAGGGGGTCGATTTTCGAAAAAATATATTAGCGATTTTTTCAGTAAAAAACAAGTGAGATATTCTTAATCAGCACCTTTAGAAACCCCTTTGTACAAGATTACATCATAGTGGGTTCAATAGTGTTTGAGATAGGGGCCGTCAAAAAAACAATTTTTTCAACTAAAAATAATTTTTACCTGTAAAACGGATTCTCAAATGAAAAAATGTATTCTTAATTTTTTGTTCAGAATAATGTATTGTGCTAGTCTGAATTGATTTTACAATAAAATAATTATTTATTTAATAAGGCAAGAATTCTAATTCGTATACATGCTTAACATTTTTATAATGAATAATCTTCAAAAAAGACCTAAGTAAGCCATGAAATCAAAAATTATTGCGAGTGTCAATTGGTTTTATTTATTTATTTATTTATTTATTTATATTAGTTTCATTTATTTTATTTTTTAATTTTTGCCTTATTTAAATAAATAATTATTTTGTTGTAAAATCAATTCAAACTAGTACAATACATTATTCTGAACAAAAAATGAAGAATAATTTTTTTTCGTTTGAGAGTCCCTTTTGCAGATAAAAATTATTTTTAGTTCAAAAAACTTGCTTTTTTTTGGCCTCTACTTCAAACACCTTTGATCCCACTACGTTGTAATCTTGTACAAATGGGTTTCTAAAGGTGCTGATTAAGAATATTTTACTAGTTTTTTTCTAAAAAAATCGCTAATACTTTTTTTTTTCTACATCCTAGAATCGGACGCCTCCGACTAAAATCAAATGCGGTTACGTCTAAAGACTCATTTTATAGGTATATATTCACCACCAAAATTTCAAAAAATTCGGATATCAGATAAGCTAGATATGGGGGGTGGCTCCATGAAAAGTGCGACACGCTGTATATATGAATTTTAGCGTTTTTTCGCCTGTTCCTCTATTTCAAGGAAAAACTATGCATTTTGGTGAAAAATATCAAGAGAGCAAAGTTGTAGAGCATAAAATTTCCCACAAATTTTGTCTGTACCTTTCGAATTCCAGTTAGTTTCGTCGCTAGAGGGCGCGAAAGAAATAAATATACATTTAGACTTTTGCGCCGTTTTTTAGATTTTGAGCCAAAATGATGCATTTTTATGAAAAGTTACACGAGAACAATGTTGCAGAATATAGAATATACACAGTGTGTCCCCAGATTGTGTTTGCAATAGGTATATTATACGTATGCATATTACACCTATCGCAAACACAATCCGGGTACACACTGTGTATATTTTTATGAAAAAAAAAAAAAAAAAAAAAAAAAAAAAAACTAGAAAACACCTAAAGATAGTGAATTGTATGTTCTACAACTTTGATCCCATGTAATTTTTCACAAATAATTTTGGCCCAAAATCTAAAAAAAGGCGCAAAAGTCTTTATGCATATTTATTTCGTTCGCGCTCTCTAGCGGCGAAACTATGCGGAATTCGAAAAAAAAAAGGTAGAGACAAAATTTACGAGAAATTTTATACTCTCTTGATATTTTCCAACAAAATGAATAGTTTCCTCTCAAAATAGAGAAAAAAAGGAAAAAACGCTAAAATTCATATATATGTACTATTCTGTGCAAAAAAAAGCGTACAACTCTTGAGCGTGATTTTAAGGTTTTTTTAGCTATGTAAATAGTGTTTTTAAATAATACATATTGACAAGCAATGACAGGACCTATTTTTGACATTTGTAGATATTCATTGATATCTATGATTTAAACAATTACAATAGAGCAGTTATGGAAATGAAGTCTGACTTATACAGGCAGATAGTAGATGTACGCTTTTTTTTTTGCACAGAATAGTACATATTTCTCAAAAACCACTCTTTTTTAGAACTGCGGGGGGTGAAAATCATGTTTAGACCACCCAAATACTTCACTTTTTACAGGTCTCATAACTGTGAGAAAATTTTCTTTAATTTTCTCTAATTTGAAGGGAATATTTGCAGTACTTTCATTTTCCACCACCATATGTCATAGCGTCAAATGTCAAATTTCTATAGCTTGGGATGTATGCTTATATAGCTTCAGATGTACTGTAACGTAAGATAGTAATCAGTGGAGTAATTCCAGGGTTCAATGAAAGTCAGATAGGATGTTTTCAATTTAACAAATTTTATTCAACATAGACATCAGATCATACATATAAATACTTTGAGAAGTTCACTCCAACTCAGCAAAGTTTATTAAACGAGATAGTATTAGTATACAAACACAATACTTGATAATATTAGTCTAAGGTACTGAACAACAACGTTATATCTAACCTGATATGAATGATAAATTATACAAACGCAAAAGGGGGGGTGTTGCCAATTTTGACTTTGATTGAACCTAGAAACCTTCACTATTGCCAATCGTCGAACGTATGCAGTTTGCAAATCGAAAACGTTCGAAGTAAAAGAAAAAATAAGCGGTGTGAGAATCGATACGTCAACTGAAATCTCGTTTGACTGTTAACTTTGGCGTTTAGAAATATCACCTTAGAAACCTTTAATCTGACTTATGTCGCTTTGATAATCGACCTACAGCTGTCGCTACAACAATTAACGATCTAATGCGTCATTCTGACAATTAATAAACATCTGTTATATCGATAACCAAATTCTTTGACATAACGTCGATTTGATACTCAGTTGACGCAGCGTTAGTCACTTTGGTTCTGAAAAGTACGCTGCGTTAGGCAATTAATTAAGTTCGCAACTTCCTCCCAACAAATACCAAATCAAATCAAATACCGATGCTTAACGTAGGAACGACTCTTGCATAGGTTAGCGGCGGTCTTGTACGTAGTAACAATAGAAAGGTCAAACTCGTCTAGGGCTAACCCCCTCACCATCTAACTCAAAGTGATTATCGAGTATATGATAGCGGCGGATTTACTAGCTGAGACGAACAAGACGCAGACGTTGTACCAAGAACTCTCACCCACCGAGAAGTGTCATTCCTGCGCCGTGACAACTGTATTTGAGGTTAGGATGTTGCGAACCTTTTAGTATTTTCTCCGAGATGAGAATGAATTTCTGAGCTCCTGCAGCGGCTTTTATAGTGGAAGGTTGCTAGGTCCGTGACGTATCATTATTTACATCGTTGTTATAGTTAAATTAGAACGATCTGTTCATTATGATAAACCCATTTCACTCTCGTTAGTTTGTACTATTACATTTAAGAGTAAAATTAAATACACCGTTACAGTACTAGGTGATTCATGTAAGGAAGGACGTTGAATTTACTGACCTGATTATACCTTATTTGATTTGTTCCAATTCTACTATTTGTTTCATATTCTTGAAACCCACTGTATTCTCATACGTTTTAAATTTTTTACAGATATTTCAACTCATCTAAACCATATAATCTATATAAGCCAATTATATATAGTTTTTCAAGTAAGTCTCTATCATATAGAACAGAAGTTCTTAATGAATCTTATAAGGTAAGCTTCTCATTTATTCTATATACAGCTTTATATTTTGAATGATTAATTGAATTATACGCCAACAGGCATAAACATTATAATTATATAATATTATACACATACAAATGTATCTGTTTAATAAGTTTTTGCCATCAAACATCATATATAGATGATTTAAGTGAATCAGAGTACTCTACTCATGTTTGATTACTCAGGCACACAAAGTAAATCAAGTGGTCTTTTTCTGGTACTACATTGGGTAACCTATATGTATTTAGAAGTGGTGAATACGAATTAGATGTCCGGTTAGCTCCATTGGCCACAATTTTTTTGTATATCGCGAAAATAACCTAAAAGACTCATGATTTAGGTTATTTTCGCGATTTACTAAAAACTAAAGACAGAGCTAAACGGATACCTGATTCGTACTCAGAATGTCGAAATATAGAGGTTACCTAATGGAGTCCCAGAAAAAGATCACTTTTCACTTTTTTTTTGTGTCTGTGTAATATATTTGCATACACGATTTTGCCCCCCGTTAGCAAAAAGAACAATTAATCAACTAAAGAGTCAATATTAAAACGTACATTTTTAACTAGACTAGGTCGAATATCACATCAGTCAACTAATGCAAAAGCTGGTTTAACTCTCTCAATATTGACATTTATTTATTTTATTAAAAGTAATTAACTTGTCTGTACAGGATAAAACTTTAAATGGACCCTCGTACAAAGGAGAAAAGGTTCGTTTAAAACGTTCTTTATGAACAAATATAAAGTCACATTTGAAAACCTCAGGATTAACAAACGTTTTATAATTAACATGAGAAATTGGAGAAATAAATTTTAAATTGTCAAAGTAATTGCGTAACGTGTCAACAAATAGTGCCATGTCTGGTGTATCATACGACTTAATAAAAAATTCGGCAGGTAACCGTAGGTTTGACCGTAAACTAGTTCGGCAGAAGAACATTGCAAATCTTCTTTGGGAATCGTTCTAAAAGCTAATAATACAATTGGAAGTTCGTCTACCCAAGGTGAAGTATTAGCCCTAGCTGTTAATGCAGCTTTAAGAGTTCGATGGAAACGTTCTATCATTCCATTACTTTGGGGATGAAATGTACTGGTACGGATTCTATGAAAACTCAAAAATTTCGCAAATTAACTAAATAATTTGGATTTAAATTGAACTCCCTGGTCAGTTGTCAAAATCAAAGCGGGACACAAAATTTTCAAACAATGTGCATGTTACAGTTTCTGCTGTTATGTCACGCAGAGGATAAGCTTCTGGCCATCTGGTAAAACGCTCAATTACTGTAAGAATGTAAGAACAACCTTTGGAAGGAGGTAATGGTCCTACTAAATCTATGTGAATATGATTGAATCTGGGTTTATTAATCGCTAAATTTTCTAATGTGATGTGTGACTTTACAAGTCTGACAGCTAACGCACGATTTGGCCCATAAGTTTCAGTCAGTAGACATTCTTGGCCAAAAGTAATTATTATAGACTGGCGGTACATGACCAGTCAAGTGCAACGTTTTTAAAATGCATGGCAATCATATATATGAATGAAATTACCATGAATATGCCAGAAACGCAAATTTTAGGCAGTCTTCGCGTGCAAATCGAGTTTTTTTTGTATTTTTTTGTTGTTTTAAAATGGATGCCGATAGTGCCAAACGAAAAACCGTGAAAAAGAATCCAGCGGAAATTCATTGGCATGCAGTTTCCGCTCGCAAAACAAATTTTGATGCGCACATTAAATCGTAAAATTTTTTGGTATTCTTGATTTTGGATGATTTTGATTTCGGATTTTTTTTCACGGCTTCTCGTTTGCCACTATTGGCATCAATTTTAAAATTAAAAAAAAACACAAAAATAAAACAAAAAAAATCGATTTGCAAACCCTAAACATTTTCTTTCTGGCTAGCCTTACTGACGGGAGTTTCTTTCTAGGAATTTTTTTCTGTGTTCAAAACATTTAAATAAACATGCTCAACCTTAAAAAAGTTTGTAACGATGATGTTATATAACTCCGTTTTTTTACCTCTTTGACCTTTCTGGTTCCGCCCCTGATGGCCCACACTTTCTGGCGATCTTATTTTATTCATTCTAAACATAAAATGTGTACACAAAAAAAATTGGCTTTGTAACGATGATATAATTTCACTGTTTTTTATATCTTGAACCATGGCCAACTCGACGGGCTGACATATGCCAGAAGTCTATTTTGTCGTTATATAAGTTCGATAGAATTAATCAGCGCATAGAAAATGCTTGTAACGATGAGTGTCCGAAAAAGCCACTTAGCTCCCGCACCAATAGTGTTGGACGAGAAACATCGCATCATATAAATTCATCCAAATCTGGAATTTTAATTCTTTTTAAATTGAAAGTATTCTTAGAATCCGATGATTGGTTTGAAAATAAATGTCTAAGGTCAGAATCTCAGAATCCTTCTCTTGAGCTTTGCTTGTTCAGACCACGTCGGGGTCACCAATTTAGAGCTTTTCTAGCTATAATTATTATTTATACAAAAAAATTGATATTAGATTATAATTTGAATGTATATATTAAATACATTTAAAATTGTATTCCATCTATATATTCGACATTTTATTATTTTTTAATATCTTGTTATTCTTCTTTTCTTTCTTAATCTCCTTAGTTACTTCTTAGTAAACTGAGTAACTTGAAGAATCTTAACTAGATATGCCTTCATCAACCAATAAAATAATCTTTCTGCTTCCTCGCAAATATGAAATACTTTTAGAGCACCCAGTTATTGAGACCGATAGGTCTGATATTCTTTCTTTTAAAGATATTCGAAAGACAACAGCAGCCTACAAAAGAAAGAGGTTCCAACACCAATTTACTCCAATCAATAGTCGGGGAAACAGTTAGGAAATATTGGAAAATGGCCCTTTATCAAATCGTAATCACAATTGACAAGGCACTAGGTCAGAAAGCATTTACGAAATTTCTGACTATCTATCGAAAAAGTTAAGTGGATAGGTTTTAGGTTTTAACCTGCTTCGCATTCGACCCGGTCCCCCTTTCTTCGTCGGTAATTTCCCACTCCCGTCTAATCCAAGTCCTCCCTCTATCCATCTCATTCTAGGCCGCCCTTGCCCTTCTGCTCTGGGGCTTCTACTGCAACTCAAGCTCCTTCGTCTGCCCTAATCACTTGTCTTAACCACAGTTGTAACTTCGACTTTATGTATCTTAAAATATCCGCTCTTCCTTAATCTATTTCGAAGTTCATCATTCTTTTCCTCCCTTGTTCCTTACGTATCAGGTCAAATATTTTGGAAAAAATGCACTTAGTGACTCTTTATCATTCTTTGTTAATATTCATGTTTCGCACCCATATATTACGGTAGTAACTTATGAGTGCGTGGTGTGTTGCATTAAGGCGGTCCTTATTTATACCTGAGGGAAAAAATACTTTCGAATTTAGTTTGGGTCCTTCCCACAATGGTTTCAATTGCTAAAAAAATAATGTGGGTGAAATCTAAGCGAAATAGGATACGGGGAAGACGTGCCATCCACCACCTCTAGATTTAATATTTCTTGAAATTCCCCACATTGTTATATTTAGTTTTTCTAAGTAAACAATAGATAGAATAGATGAAGATAAATTTATACTAGTTTAGGAAGAGGAAAGCGAATTCTAAACACTTGAAAATATTGACATTAAAATTCCTTAATAGGTGGTCGCCCGCAAGGCCCTACTTTTAAGATCTATTTCCTCGAATTTTGTCTCTGCAGTAGGGTTGAGTTTCTACCTGTACGGGATAAACTTTAATTCCCACTGTAATTTTAGCCGACCCGTATGTCAATAAGTGCGTCAAAGCATTTCAGTACCTCATTATCAGTGAAAAGAGCAGCACGAAGCACAATGTCCCGCCAAATTAATTTGCGTGGTCGTGGTAGTGTTTATTTGCTCGGTAATTTTTCAAACGAGATTACTGGAAGTAAACTGCCTTCTAATAAACAAGTTTTGAGTGTAGTTTTTTTTAACTTAAGAGAAGTGAAACTGAATTTACGTGAAAGTGCCAGACTTGTATTATAAGAAGTTGTGATTTTCTGAGAAAAGCCGAGAATTCCCACTAGAAAACAAAACCACTGTATTGATAAGCTAGAATCTTTGTATAAAGAATGGAGGACGCTTCAAAGAAGCAGACGAACTTTCAAAAACAGAAAGAGGCAAATTTTGTAGCAAAGTTTGATGACCTCTTCGACATCATAGCCCTCGAAAACGCACTTGAGACGATGACTATCGAGGAAGATAGGCAATTTTTAGTTCGACAACGGGAAAAAGGCCGACCAGGATTTATGTACGGTATTGATTACGAATTAGAAGGCAGAGAAAGAAGAGCTGAACAACGAGCACGCGAAGCTTCAGAAAGATGAGAACGCAAGATACGAAAACTTGAAGAAGCAAGTAAGTACCAAAATTAGTAGTATAAAGTGTGGCCCATTTCAAGTGGGAACATCTTCGTAACTCAGTTATTGGTCATCCAATTTCAACCAAATTTGGATCAGTACCAAAGATCTTTAATATTCCTTTTTCACTAAAACGAAACTTATTTCAGTCAGTGGAGTGCATTTTTATTAAGAAAACAGGGTCGATTTTTCGAGAAACCAATTAGGCATTTTTTTTGTTAAGAAACTAATGCAATATTATTGATCAGCATGCTATAGAACCCCTATATTCAGATTTTAACATTTTGATTTTTGGTTTTTAAATTACGGCCCACTTAAAATTGCCTATTTTATACATTAACTAATCAATAAATTGGTAACGAATCTTTTTTCGAAAGAAAGCCATTCTTTATTTTCTCTTTAAATTCATTTTTTCTACCCCCCCATATCATCGATATTTTCAAATTCGGTAATCCTTAATGCCCGAATAATTTGCAGGTCTGATGACCCAAAATTTTTTAATGAAAATTCTTGGCTTTAAAAGTTTGAAAATTTCAATAATATGGCATAATAGAAAAAGTGAATTTAAAGAGAAAATGAAAAGTGACTTTTTTTCCGAAAAAAATTTCTTTACCAATTTATTGATTATTTAATGTTTAAAATAGGTCATTTTAAGGGGACCGTAATTCGAAAACCAAAAACCAAAATGTTGTTATATTCTGGATATAGCGGTTCTGCAACATGCTGATCAATAATATTGCATTAGTTTTTCAACAAAAAATTGCCTAATATGATTTCTCGAAAAATCCACACTTTTTTCTTAACAAAAATGCACACCACTGACTGAAATAAGTTTTGTTTTACTAAAAAAATAAATATTAAAGATTTTTGTTACCGCTCCAAATTTGGTTGATATTGGATGACCAATAACTGAGTTACGATGGTGTTTCCACTTGAAATGGGTTACAATGTATTATTTCATAAAACTGCTTATAGTCCAGTCAATGAAAGAGTTGTAGAGAACATTTTGGAGGGGAGAATTTTTCTCTTTAGGAATGTGTTGGGAGTAGTCGGAAGGTAAACATACTAAAAGTCCCCGCCCCTAGCCCCGCCGCTTCAGGGGGAGAGGGGGGTGGAAAGGTTCCTTTTTTCGATTCTTCGCTTATAACTCGGAAACGATGCGTCGTACGACAAAAAGTAATCTATGCAAAATTAAACGTAATTAAATTTCCCACAAGAATGTTTATATTCATTTTCTTCCTATGTGTTATATTTTACGAGATATTCGGCAGCGAAAATCGATAATTAATAAAAAAAAATCAATTGTGTACCTTGAATATTTCTATCAAAGCGGTTTACCGTGGTGTGCTAATAAATCACAGTCACAAAACAATCTTAATTTTACAACACTGGACGTATTTACTAACGTAATATTTTGTAGAAATCTAGACATTTCCTTAAATATACAGTGTGACTCACTTAAAATGAAGATACCCTTATAACTTTTTCATTTTGTTTCCGATTTTAATCAAATTTTACTCAAGTATAGAACAAATCAGGATCTACTTATGACCAGAAAATCATTCACCTGCTATAAAGGCAAAGCTACCTACGGTACCAAAATATGAGGAAAGAGATTAAAATTCATATTTATTTTTAATCTTACGAACGACGAATTTTACGTAGCCACCATAAATTGCGGAAACTGAGGACCCCCTTTGCCAGATGAGCTTATGTGTTAGATATCCCCCATCAATAACCAAATCAAATTTTGGTGTATGTACGTTTGTGGCGCCGATCGGATGCATTTTTTAGAATTTCTAACATTCAAAATGTTTTATTTTTTTTCAGCATATTTTGGTACACTTACCGCAGGTGACTTTGCCTTTATAGTAGGTGAATGATTTTCTGGTCATAAGTAGATCCTAATTTATTCTATACTTGAGTAAAATTTGATTCAAATCGGAAACAAAATGAAAAAGTTATAAGGGTATCTTCATTTTAAGTGAGTCACACTGTATATTTAAGGAAATGTATAAATTTCGACAAAATATTACGTTAGTAAATACGTCCAGTGTTGTAAAATAAAGTTTGTTTTGTGACTGTGATTTATTAGCAGACCACGGTAAACCGCTTTGATAGAAATATACAAGGCACATAATTGATTTTTTTTATTAATTATCGATTTTCGCTGGCGAATATCTCGTAAACTATAACACATAGGACGAAAATGAATATAAACATTCTTGTGGGAAATTTAATTATGTTTAATTTTGCATAGATTACCTTTTCCCATACGACGCATCGTTTCCGAGTTAAAGCGAAGAATCGAAAAAGAGGGACCTTTCCACCCCCCTCCCCCCTGAAGCGGCTGGGCTAGGGGTGGGGACTTTTAGTATGTTTACCTCCTGACTACCCCCAACACATCCCTGAAGAGAAAAATTCTCCCCTCCAAAATGTTCTCTACAATCCCCTTTTGGGCATTCATTGATTGGACTATTAGGGTTTTTGTGATTATTATTTCAATGTTATATATGAGTTTAATGTATTTATTTCATCTTAGAGCAAACCGTCCAAATGACGACATCTTCAAGCAGCAGTGAAAGTCCTCGTGCTTCGAGTTCAACACAAGAAACTCAAGATGATGCTTCAAAATATATGACGCAATCGGAACCCGAACCTGAAGTACCTGGGCCATCGCAACCTCCATCTGAACCTGGAGTACCAGGGTCATCGCAACCCAAGAAGAAGAGAGCACGCCGTGAAATAATCACCCCAAAATTGGTTGCAGTGTTCGATTAATGTAGAATTAGTAACGGAGACGAGGTTCATATTTTATTCGCGGCTGTGGAGGCCTTTGGGCAAGATGT
Organism: Rutpela maculata; assembly: GCA_936432065.2. Taxonomy (NCBI): domain Eukaryota; kingdom Metazoa; phylum Arthropoda; class Insecta; order Coleoptera; family Cerambycidae; genus Rutpela; species Rutpela maculata. The sequence goes on from OW386293.2 coordinate 19,012,250, forward strand.
GCAAAATTTAATAATAAAGAAATCCTCTATTCGGCGCTGTAGAAAAAAACTACGTAAAAAGCGGGCTGGCATTCTTAAAACCCAATCAGACAATCTGAATTACAAGCGGTTGTGGTCCATTGGGATGGAAAAATGCTTCCCGCAATGACGGGTAAGGAGACTGTTAATAGACTTCCTGTTATTGTTACGAGTGGAGATTCTGAGCAAATACTCGGAGTATCTGCATTACAAGCTGGAACCGGAAAGGAGCAGGCATCCGCTGTTTATGAGGTGCTTGAGGCATTTTAAAAACTGTTAAAGAGCTATGCTTCGACACAACTGCAACAAATACAGGATGATTAAAAGGAACCTGCATTTTATTGGAGCAGCTTCCCATTGACAGATGAAGAGAGAAGAAGTCTTTCAGATATATGTATTTTTGTCGTGAACGTTTATATTGAAGCTTGGTTCTGCGCGCCACTTGCCACCGAAGCGCCTTATCAGGACCTACGCTTTTTAAAGAAGCTTTACGACTATAAGGCCGTTGATCCGATATCCAGTGTTGCGTTGAAAAAATTTCATAAGCATTTATGTGACTTAGTCCAGAAGCAGTTGCCTTCGCATTCTTTGATTCAAAATTGTCAGAGGAATCCAAAGTGAAAATGGTTGAAGCCCTAGATGAGAAAGAGGATCTGGAAGAAGAAACATTGGATGTGGAAGAAGAATCGTCGGATGTGGAAGAAAAGCCATTAGATGTAGAAGAAGAATCATCATATAGTAAAAGTATCAAGCGAATAGAGATAGGGGAAAATGAAATTCCAAAGTTTGTGGAGAACACATTTATTGAAACCCGAAAGTTTTTCAAACGATTTCACGATTTCACATAAATGACGACTTTCTTGAAACGCACCCTTCAACTTGGTAGTTTTAACAAAGGGTTGGATATTGTTAAAAAAAATCAAAGTTGTCAATGATACAGCAGAGCGGGGTGTTGAGTTAATGACAGATTACAATAATGTAATAACAAAAGATGAGGAACAAAAACAATTCGTCTTGCAAGTTGCAAAAGATTACAGAACACGATTTCCCGATTTTAAAAAGGAGACCTTATCCCAAAAATTATAATCAAATTAACGACTTTTCATAAATAAAATGATTTTTTAAGTATGTATATTATTTATTTTCAGTCACTACTAACTCAATTGTCAGTAGCAAGCTTTGAAAAAGTAAATATCGAAATTTATTAGAATCTCCCAGAATCAAGGGTTGGGTGGCACGTTTTCTAGTTATCCGATTGAGTTCAGATTTTGCACAGAACATTTTATTAAGTATTGAAACCAATCTAGGGGGTGGCCCGCAAAAAAACATAAAGTCGAAAAATAAGGACCGCCTTAGTGTTGCATGTTAATAAAAGCTATAAATTTGCAATTTATAAAGTCATAATAAGGTGCCAGTTGGTCATATTATGAGATTATAGATCCTAAGTTTACAGCTTGTATTAAGCATGCTGCTGGATATTAGTCCCTTATATGTATGATAGCACCGTGGACTAACTCACTCGCCCAGATTCTTTTAAGTTGCTCATTTTCTCAAGTAACCAAGGATATTATAAAAACAAGAAAGAAGAATAATATTATTATAAAAAATATCAAATGTAAATTTGAAATGAAATGAAATTATTTATTTATTTAATATATACTTTTAAATCTGTACCTGAGAATTTATTTTAATGAATAATACTTATAGTAAATCCACTGTAAATTGGCGACCCCGACTTCAGAGGACTATTAATTGATAATCTCGACTTCTAAGAACTATAGATTGGTAATTTAAACTGCATCTACGACCCCGGATTAGTAACACATAATCCAAAAATTCAACATAATATCCTTATTAATACGATCAAGCTCTATAGAAATTGGATATAGCTTTGGATTTGGTTTTATTAAATATTCTTCACCTGACAATGCAGCGAAAACTATTGAAATATTTAATGGATTTAAAGGATGGATTTAAAGCAGTCATGCGCTTAAACAAATGGCTAAGAATTAGGAATTATGGAATAAATTGTTAAATGTCCTTAACATAATCCTTCATTTAGAAGACCCTCAATCAATCATTCAAACTAACTGTGCCTTTTTGAAACAAATATTGAATTTTGTCCTCTCCTCTAAGTCGAAGATAATTCCAAAATCTCCTATTGAAGCTTTATTAAGATTGTGCGGTAAGTGAGTTGTTTTTAATATTCCTACGTTGATAGAAAGAAAAATATTTTAATAATGTCACAACCAGCAGAAGATATTTTAATCGATCCTATTCCTTCACAAAGTCATTATGTCACATCTGTCAAACTGCCCCCATTTTGGGTTACAAAATCTGAAATTTGGTTCGCTCAAGTCGAATCACAATTCGCAGTCTCTAAAATTGTCAATGATAGGAGGAAATATGACCGCTAGTTTGCCTTTAGATATTATTAATAATATTTATGACATCATAGCTAACCCTCCTGAAGGCAATTGATATATAAACTTAAAGAATATACTAATTTCTCGATTGACTTCCAGTGAGAAGTGCCTCAATTATTTGCTCTCTGGTTCGTAAATGGGGACCTCAAACCATCGGATTTTTAACGATCAATGTTGAGTATTGCTGGGGACTCCCATGTTGTGAGCCAAGAACTGTTAATTAAATTGTGGAAGAGACGGTTACCCCAAACCATTTATATTGCTATTACAGCCTCAGGCAAGACAGATATAAAGGATATAACTGATATCGCAGATCGTACCTATTTGTGAGTCATGTCAAGATACAATGTTAGCATCTGTACATTCCCAAAATTCGATACAAACTCCATTCTCTCCATTTAATGCTGAACCTGTTCCTACTATATCTTATTTGGTAACTTCATTCAAAAATTTTGCAACTAATTTTCAAGTTTTACAACAAGAAGTTTTTGGATCGCAACTTCATTCAATACAATCTCAAATTGCTTCAAGAACTGTTGATTCTCCTGCCTCCACATCATTTTGTAACAATTGTCAATCTCGAGGCGATTCTAGACCTAGAACTCGTTCTTTTAATCAAGGTAATTCCCTTAATAGATACGATTGTACAAATAATACAACTTGTTACTGGCACCAGCTTTATAAAGATAAAGCTCACCGATGTGGAGGCACCTGGTGTATTCACAATAAAAGTTTTAAAGGTCCACAATGGCTTCATGTTGATAATATTTTAACACCTGACTTTAACATGTCTGACAGCAAACGTTGCCTTTTTATTTATGACAGATCAAATAATTTGCGTTTCCTCATGGACACTGGAGCTGATTTGTCAGTTATACCACGTAATGTTTTTACAGATTTAAATAGAAATCTTGACACAGTTTTAATCGCAGCTAATGATTCTACTTTATATACGTACGGAAAAAAAAATATTAAGAGTCAATTTAAACCTACGAAGAATTTTTCCCCTTGTTTTTAATATAGCTGACATTTCAATTCCAATCGTTGGAGCTGATTTTTTATCTCATTTTGGGTTAGTAGTCGATGTAAGAAAGGCACGCTTAATTGATAATATTACTAGTTTATCAATAAATTGTTTTATTAAAAATAGTCCTTTAGACTCTTTTAAATGATGTCCTTTAACGAATGAGTACAACAAATTGCTTTTACAGTTTCCTAACTTATGTAGTTTTCCAAATTATAATTTACCGGTAAAACATTCAGTTGTACATCATATTGTCACAGAAAGACATTTACCTTTTTCTCGTCCGCGTAGATTGGACAATATGAAATTTAAAATAGTTCAAGATGAATTTAACCAAATGGTAGAGTTAGGTATATGCAAACCTTCGTCTTGTTTCGTATCTTCACTTCTTCATATGGTAGCTAAAAAAGAGCCCAATGACCGTGCGGAGATTATCGACAATTAAATACTGTTACTGTACCTGATAGGTATCTACTACCGCATCTACATGATTTCAACTCTCCTTTATTTGGCTCTACTATTGTTTCAAAAATAGATTTAATTAGAGCTTATCATCAAATACCAGTCGCAGAGAGTGATATTTTCAAAACAGCAATTACTGCATCTTTTGGTTTATTCGAATTTTATCTGATGCCATTCGGCCTGCGTAATGCTGGGCAAACCTTCCAGAGATTTATGGATGAAGTCCTTACCGGTTTGCCTTTCGTCTTCGTTTATTTGGACGATATCTTAGTTGCAAGTAATTCAACTGTGCAACATTTAGAACAATTAGAACTTGTTTTCGAACAGTTAAATCAATATGGTATAAATATTAAACCGTCAAAATGTATTTTTCGATCTTTAACTTTTTTAGAACATCATATTTCTTCACAAGGTATATTACCTTCTTCTGAAACAGTTGATGCCATCAATAATTTCCCCTTACCAACTACACTTAAGCAACCTCAACGTTTTATAGGTATGGTAAACTTTTATCATCGTTTCGTACCTAATTTCGCTGAAATCTTAGTTCCTTTACATTGTTTCTGTACAAATTTATCGCATAATAAAATTGCGGAAATAGATGATTTTCCTATTGACTGTATGGATAGTTTTTTAAAAGCCAAAAGCGCTATTGTCGATGCAATTATTTTAGTTCATCCTTGTTGTAATGATGATACATTCTTATCACTTGCAGTAGATTGTTCAAATGTTTCTATGGGAGCAGTTTTAGAGCAACGAGATAGCAAAGAAATGCTTACTCCTTTAGCTTTCTTTTCGCATAAACTTACCATAGCTCAAACTAAATATTCGACCTTTGATAAAGAGCTTTTATTCTTATATTCTGCTATTAAGCGTTTTAAGCGTTTTAAACATTTACTTGAAGGTCGTAAATCTATGTGTTTTACCGACCATAAGCCTTTGATCAATGCTTTATTCATGAAAGAATCTCCGAGACAAATACGTCATTTGAAATATATTGCTCAATTTTCTTGTGAAATTAAACATATTAAAGGAAATGAAAATGTCATAGCAGATACCTCATCACGTATTTATGACATATTTCTTTAGAGCATAGTATTTCACCGATTCAGACACTTATTGTCCAATCAATCTTCAAATTCTAAACATACTTGTGGAAAGAATTAAAATTCCAAATTTGAATGAATTTATTTGGTGTGATATTTCCGGTCCCAAGCTACGACCTTCCGTTCCAATTATTTACAGAAGAACAATATTTGATATATTTCATGGTCTATCTCATCCTAATAACTATTTTTGACCGAAAACATCTACTGACTGCAATATATGGGTCAAGCCGTGCGTTAACTGTCAGACTTGTAAAGTCACACGTCACATTAGAAGCCCGATAGGAAATTTCGAAATCCCTAAATGCAGATTCGATCATATACATATGAATTTAGTAGGACCATTACCTCCTTCCAAAGGTTGTTCTTACATGCTTACAGTAACGTTTTCCCAGATGGCCAGAGGCTTATCCTCTGCGTGATATAACATCAGAAACTGTAGCATGCACATTATTTGAAAATTTTGTATGCCGCTTCGGTGTTCCTTCCAAATTATTTAGCAAATTTTAATAATTTTTGGGTTTCCATAGAATCCGTACCACTACTTAAAGCTGCATTAACAGCTATGGCTAATACATCACATAGGGTAGACGAACTTCCAATTGTATTATTAGCTTTCAGAACGACTCCCAAAGAAGTTTTGCAATGCTCTTCTGCCGAACTAATGTATGGTCAAACTCTACTGTTACCTGGCGAATTTTTCATTAAGTCATATGATACACCAGACATGCCTCTATTTATTGACAAATTACGTAATTACTTTAATAATTTAAAATATTTTTCCCCAGTTTCTCATGTTAATTATAAAACATTTGTTAATCCTGAGATTTTCAAATGTGACTTTATATTTGTTCGTACAGAATGTTTTAAACGTACCTTTACTCCTTTGTATGAGGGTCCATTTAAAGTTTTATCCCGTACAGACAAGTTGAACTTTTAATAAAAGAAATAAAGTTGTAACTGTCAATGTTGACAGAGTTAAACCTGCCATTTTGTTGATTGACAGATGTGATCTTCCGCCAACTCATTTTAAGTAGGTACGCTTTGCAATCGATGCTTTGATTGATTAATTGTTCTTTTTGTTAACGGGGGAGTGTGTGTAGCAACTCACTCTCCCAGATTCTTTTAAGTTGCTCATTTTATCAAGTATATTAGAAAAACAAAAAAAGAAGAATAATATTATTATAAAAAAGATTAAATGTTACATATTTGAAATGAAAGGAAATTATTTATATATTCAATATATCCTTTTAAATTCCTACCGGAGAATTTATTTTAATGAATAATATTTATACTGAATCCACTATACACCCATTACTGCTCATTATTCTGGATTTTGACTGTGTTGCTGTTAGTATTGTTACGCCTATTATACCTGGTGGCAAGTTAGCAAGTTTTAGCAGGTTCCCCATTAAGAGTACTTTGTCACGTGGGGCAAATTAAGTATTCAAATCTATATAATTAAATTAATATGTGGGGGAGTTTTACACCGCAGTGATTACAGTTTTGTCAATTAGTTGTATAGAAATATTTTCGATGTTCGTATATTTTTTACTGACATATGAGGTGTATTTTTCATACATCAGAACAGTGCCAGAGGTTTAAAAATGCAGCGAAGCTATATTCGGAATGTTTCAGGTGATACTTCATTCTCCTCACGAAATGATAGACATCACATCTAGATTGACATATGCTGAATATGAAAAAAAGACAAAAATTTATTTTGACTGGAAAAGTGTGTGGACAACAGATGAAGTCAAAGAATTAAGTGTGGCACAAAGACAATGTAAATTAAGTAGCAATGCTGAAGGCTTGGACCACAGTCCAGTGTACTCATACGTCTTATGCAGAATTGAGTGCCGCATTAAGCTCTGTTTGAAGTACTGCAACTGTACGCCGTACTATTACAGAAGGAATCGTTAGTATACGGGTGGGGCAATAACGTGTCGCACTTCGATAGCTCGAGTTCTATGATAGCTAGAATTTTATGAAATATATATGAGCAATCTAGATAAAAAGTCTATAACCGGAAATTATTTTCGAATATACAGGGCGAGCCAAGACGATTCCACAGGGTCAAGTGATTTTTTTAAATTGGAATGTTATGTATATCAGTACATTTTTTGAAGACTACTTCTAAACTCCTTTTACTCCTATAATATTAATGACTATCTCCCAACCACTTGGATGTAATGCATTTTCTCTTTGAAGTAATGCCATCTGCAGATGTTAAAGAAGTCACTACAGTCACAATTATGGGTCTAAAGACGAAATTATTTGAATATTATTTACGAGAGATCGAATTCATGTTCTTGAAATATTTCCACTTCTTAAAAGTATACCAGAAAGGTTTTTGAATTGAATTTTCTCAATTTTTTTTAAATGGAACGCGCCCTGTACATTCTTTGACGATATGATGTACAAATGAAAAACAAAAATTTTTTGTATGTACATTTCTGTGCAATGAAATCCCGTACACCTATTTTTCGCTATATTAAATCATTCTTTATTTATTTGTCAGTGTCATATTTTCGCAATGCCAAAATTAACTGAATATGAAAAAATTTTAATTCTCTCTGAGATTGAAAAGGCATGATCTATCAGAGCAGTTGCTAACCATTATCAATTGAATACAAGTACTGTTATGAGTGTGAACAAAAGATGGAGGAGAACGGTAGCGTAAAGAGAAAAGACGGTTCAGGTCGATCGAGAAGTTCAAATCTCGTTCAAGATGAAGCGCTCCTTGGCTATTTGAGGGAAAATCCTTTTCAAACAGCAGGAGACGATGTACAGTGGTTCAGACAGCGGATTTAGCTTATCAAAAATATTCGTTATGAATAAAAATATCTTAATTCTATTTTAGTAACCTTAATTGAACTGTTCTATGTTTCTGTGATTCCAAACCATGATTGAAATGAAAAAATAAACGGCTACTGTTATTAAAAGCAATTAAAATTATTAAACAAAATATTTTTGTTAATAAACAAACACGGATTCATAATAAAGGTAATTAATATCTAATATACAATAAAACGGTAAAAGTATCCAATAACATTAATTAGAAAATATTATTTAAGTAATAAGCAAATCGCAACTTACACACTTTTTTATTTATTATGAAATTAGCTACTTCCTGTATACAAAAAAGTGTGTAAGTTGTGATTTGCTTAACACCTAAATAATATTTTTTAACCATGATGAAAGCAAATAAATAAAAAAATAATTAATTGTAAAAACATTAATTAGTAATGAAATTTGTTTACCTACAAGATTTTTTTTGCGAATAATAAGCCAAAATTATGATCGTATGTACATATTGTCTTTTTTGTCTCATGTGTAGGATTATGCCTTAATCAAAGCACATACTTTGAAACATCAATTCCAAGCCAATTAACAACTTCCTGGGAAATTGATCCTTTAGGTTTTTGTGTTCTGAAAAAATTCATCAATGGATCGCTTGTTACCATAACATGTGTATTAAATCTTTCATGGTGTTAATTCCAGATGCCTTCCGAGTACTATGTTCTCTGAATCTTTTCGCATCTTTATGGCGGGATTTTTGAGCCTCCTTGAACATTTTTCTTAAAGAAGATTTCCGATCCATGGATCAGTACTTTATGTAAAGTGATTGGCATATAATATCAGTTATACTTTTCTACATACAATATTGCAGTATCAGTATTTTAAAATAGTTAATGTTGGCGTGACATTGCTTCTATCTTCTCACAAACAGTTTGCAGATATTACTCGATTTCTCAAGTAATTTTTCTCTAACATTTCCTTTAGTATCCACTAAGTGTAATTTAGTAATTATATATCGATATACAGCAAACGTTTTTTAACTGTGTTGCGTTTCTGCATGCCAAACTTCAAACAACTCTCGTCGGGCTCTCTTGCTGGCACCAACTAAAATGAAAATAATAGGAAGAGTTGTAAAAAGTAGAGCATCTTACTAGATAGCTTTTGAAATCTAAGGACTGTGGATTAATATGAATAGGAAATTAGAAGGTTCCACGAAGTTCCAGAAAATATAAGCTTTGTCAAACTTTTCATTTTTATTATTTTTATTTTCGATTAATTATTGTCCAACAGCCGAGAAAACGATGATTTCAACAAATAATATACAGTATACTAGTACATACCGTGACTAGTAGGGTCCATAATAAAAAGTTTTCACTTTTCTCTTTAAGAACTTACAACAACAGCAGTAAAAAACAAGTGACTGATACGAGTTGAAAATGGGTGAGTTTAACTAGTTATGTTTTTATTCAGCCACTACTTATGTATCGAATACAAGCAAATATTTCTACCTGTGTACGACAGACTATCGTCTTCGAAAGTTTATGACCTCGGCAGACCTCCGGATCTTCCAATCCAAAAAACTGCGAGATTTTTGTTTTTTTTTCAGTTTTTGTCGATTTTGACACCTAAGGCCTACTTTTTTGGTAAAAACATTTTAGTATTTTTAAAAGTAGATATTGCTACAAATTGGTACCAGAGCGGACTTTTCATCATTTTTATGGTAGTAGTATGGTAGTATTTCACAGATTTTTAAGTTAGAAATTTTTAAAAATAAAAATTTTAATTTTTCGACATTTTTAACAATTTCTTACTACAAAATACTATATTTGCACTCCACTATGTGGAATTAATTGTTTATGGAACTTTAATGATATAATGTTTGAAATCATGTACCCCAAAACCCCATAAAATTATATGCCACATCTGGCGGAGTTGCTCTCACTGTTAGTGCGGTTTTATAGTGGAAAGACTGCTCCTAAAATTGTGCCTTTTCTTTGCAAGTACAGTAAATAACTGAAGAGCAATCACATAATAGTGGTTTGTACAAAAAAGTTGATAATTACGACATACAGTAGCTGCCTAGAACATAACTCGGCTGTCTACGGATATTAAGGTATTATTTCTTTCCTTCTTTTTTACGGTAAAATAAAAACAATTCCACAAAAACGTACACGTTATTGTGATAATATAAACCTCAACAGTACCGGACTCAATTATTTGCACTACCTAGCTATATAAAATAAACCTATCAGGATATGGGTGATAGTGGAAATATTTCAAACGAGGTACTATTCCAATTATTAAAAGATATAGCAAATGATGTGAAAGAAATTAAGTCAGACTTAGCTAAACACAACGATCATTTTCAAGTATTAGATAATAGAGTAGGCGAACTGGAGAACGAAAACAGAGATTTGAAAGTACAGCTGCAAGTAACGCAAAGAAAACTCAAGAAAAATAACCTAATTATATTTGGAGTACCCGAAGTGGATGATACAGATATAAAAACACAAATAAGCGAAGTGGTAAAAAATTTACTTAAAGTACAACTAGAAGAAACAGACATTAGTGATACAGATTAGGCACAAAAACAACTGCCCAACCAAGAGCCTGTATAGTAGAACTGGTAAGAAATACAACAAAACAAGATATATTTAAAAATGTGGCGCAACTAAAAGGCACAGGTATTAGTATCGCACATGATTTGACACCGGAGGAAAGAAAACAACAAAAAGTACTATACTACCACCTGAAACAAGCTAGAGAAAAGGAGTACCATGCATACATTTCCAAAAATAAATTAATAGTAAATGGCGAATCTTACACATACGAAGATCTAAGAAACAGAGAAACGCTAATCGCACCCGAATTTCCCACTACTAGCCACGACCCCAACAGTAACAGTGCTCCAGCAACACCAACATTCCACATAAATAAAAACGATACCTTGGAGAGTAATTCGAATACAGAAGAAAATAAGAATAGTTCGGAGCCCAAACTTAATACGAAAAGAACAGAGCAGAAGGAGGCCAAGCAGACATTCATGTCAGGTCCAGCCATAAGCACAAGATCCACCAAAAAGTCTTCCAGTCAAGGTAATATTGCTACTTCCTCTCCATCTGTAAAAAAAATTTCTAAAAAAATAAATTAATTATACATATATGTAAATGTAAATGTCTAAATTTTAAGCCTATGAGATTAGTTCTATATAAATAATAATCCTTATCTTTATAATTTTATTGTCATAGTATATGCTCTACAAATAAATATATGCAATGGACCCATACATTAGAGACTTAGAGTTTAAACCCGTAGAAACCTACATAGTAAAGAGCAATCTAGATTATAAAAAGTTTACATTAAGCACGAACCAAAATTTTATACTGGTTCATAATAATATAAGGAGCATAGCAAAAAACCTAGACGAATTTAATGTGTTCTTGAACTGTAATGATATTACGTATAATGTACTAATCTTCACTGAATGTTGGAGAATCTATAATCTAACTTTATTCAGTAAACCAGGATACGACACACTGTATAATGAGGGTGCAATAAACCAGAATGATGGAGTCTTAGTTTATATAAAAAACGATATAACCTATGAATACAATACTTTAAACATTGGGAATATAAAAACTCTCAACATCAACATCTCAGTTAGTGGTAAATCAATAAATATTTTACCGGTTTATAGACCCCCATCTACTTGCCCCAATAGCTTCAATAATGAACTAAAGCAATTTCTAATCAATAATAAACCAAGAAAAGACGTCAATATTTTTGTGGGCGATATAAATATTAACATAAACAGTCACGGAATTGAATACGTCCAAGAGTACCTTAACATAATGAGCGAAGAAGGGTTTGTATCCTTTATTAATAAAACTACCCGGGAAGAAGGGAACACAAGGTCTTGCATCGATCATATCTTCATAAAAACCAAAGAAGAGCAAAAGAAATTTATACCTTTAATTTGGGATATAAAAATAACAGACCACTTCCCAATAATCTTGCACTACGACTTAGGTAAACATAATGATAAAACAATAGACAAAATCGAATGCAAAAAATATATAGACTACGAAAAACTTAAAATAAACCTAAAAAATGAGAACTGGCAGGAATTTTATTCTACAAGTGACGTAAATGTTGCAGCTGATTTATTAATAAACAAACTAAAAAATAACTTGGAAAAAGTTACACGATACGTTAAACAAAAAAAGAAAGAAATCAAAAAAACCCCGTGGATAACTACAGCAATAATTAAATCGACCGAAACAAAAAATAATATGTATAAAGAAATGAAAAAGAATCCCAATCAGATAGCACTACAAACTAAGTACAAGGCATATCGTAATAAGTTGAATTTAATTATAAAAAACACCAAAATAGACTATTATAAATCGCAAATAAATAAAAACTGCACATCTTCAAAACAACTATACCAATGTGTAAAAAACATCTGTAATGAATACACTAATAAAAACGATATAAAACAAATCAAATTACAAGACGGTACAGTTCTATCCGAAAAATTGGAAATTGCCAATTCGTTCGCAGCACATTACGCTAGTGTCGGTAAAAATCTTGCCAGTAAAATAACAAAGTCAGAAGAACCTAACGTTAGTACAGAGGCTAGAGTTAACTCTATCTTTATTACACCAACAGATAAAAATGAGGTTAAAAACATTATCCTTCAATTAAAAACTGGCAAAGCTCCAGGCAAGGATGGTATTACAGGGGACATCCTAAAACGCATCGTTGAGGCAATAGTAAACCCACTAACTTATTTAATTAACTTCATTATAGACCAGGGTATATGCCCAGCCGCATTTAAAGTGGGATTAGTCAAGCCGCTATTTAAAAGTGGAGATAAACAAAAAGTAATAAATTACAGGCCTATTTCACTAATCTCAACGGTTGCTAAAATTTTTGAGAAAATCATAAAAATTAGAATTGACGGTTACCTAAATAAGTACAACATTCTCTCAGATAAACAATTTGGGTTTAAAAGCGGTCTGTCTACAGAAGATGCGATATCATACCTAACAAATCATATATATACAGCCTTAGATAATAAAAAACCTACCTTATGTATTTTCATTGACCTCGCCAAGGCTTTTGATACAGTTAACCACCCCCAGCTCTTAAGTAAACTAGAAAAAATTGGTTTTAGAGATAAGGCATATCGATTAATGGAAAGCTACTTAACAAACCGAAGCCAATGCGTGAAAATTGACGATGTTATCAGCGACCACGAAAATATTGAGTACGGAGTACCCCAGGGGACGGTATTAGGACCGATATTGTTTAATATTTATATCGATGAACTTCTAAAGACTACAATTGATGGGGAAATACTTAGCTTTGCGAATGACACGGTGATCATAAACAAAGCCGACAACTGGATCGATCTCAAAAAGCTAGCTGAAAAAAATTTCAAAATAGTGAAAAACTGGTTTGACTATAACTACCTTACAATTAACAGTGATAAAACCAAATATCTCCCATTTACATCGTACCATAATAACTTACCGAACTTTGGTCCTCTCCAGATCAGCCACGATGATAAATTATTAATGACCATCGATGAAGCAGAACATATAAAATATTTAGGAATTATAATAGATAAACACCTTAGATGGAACCTACAAGTAAATAACATTGTTAGAAAACTACGGCCTCTCCTTCCAAAATTCAAATACCTAAAGTCGTTTCTAAGCATACGTCAGCTTGATATATTATACTTCTCCCTCGTGCAGTCACAACTTGTCTATGGAATTATTGGATGGGGTGGAGTTAACAACAATTACCTAAAAATACTAAATACCATCCAAAAATGGTTTTTAAAAATAATCCACAATAAAAATATTACTTACCCCACCAATGCCTTATTCAACGAGGCAAAAAAATTGGATATTAGACAACTTTTTTGCAAAAAAATTTTATTAACTCTATTCAAGAACAAACATCAAACAATAATCTATCACGAACATTGCCACAATACCCGTAACAAACACATAACCACACTAAAAACTAAAGTAAACAAATCGATAGGACAAAAAAAATCCTCTTATCTTGCTGCTTATATCTATGATTTAATTCCGCCCGACATAAAAACTATATCTTCATATAACATCTATAAAAAGAAAATCAACCTATGGTTATCGAATACACCAAGACTAATAGTACATCAAATATTTGAAAAATGAAATACATAAACTTACCTGTAAAAAAAAATAAAATTCTAATTCTCACGCATATACACATATCAAATTAACATGTACCTGTCTGGGAAAGCCCACGTGCGTATATTTATTTATTTTTATAACTATTTCCTCTGTTATTCCTTTTCACTATTGATGAACTCCTCTATGTTGTTTTTTCTTTTTTCTTTTCTTCTAATGAATTCATTTAAAATTAACATGCCATGTCCTCCTTTCTCTTGTTTTCCTCAAGGATTACACTCCTATTATAGCCAAATACATTGTGTAATAAACTGTAAGTAATTAGCCGAACCCCACTATACAAGTACCTAGTACTTCCTGGGGTCCTCACTGTTTATTTACAAAACAAGACGAGCGAAAACATATTACTGTTGTTGCTATTGTCGATATATACTATTACTATTGTTAATGTTATTAGTACTATTGTTGCTATTGTTGTTATATACTTATTAATATTGTTATTGTTATTAGTATTATCATTATTGTTGTTATTGTTATATACCTATGTACTTTATAATGTATTTGGTAAATAAACATTATTATTACATTATTATTATATCTGTAATAGATGTGGGGGTGAATGAAGTGAAAAAAATTCTTGATGACTTTGACTCCTGTACACACACTAAATCACACTATTTTTTCACCACCTTTAATAATAAGGTGGGGGCGGTAATAGGTAACGGCTAATGCCATTTTTTTTTTGAGGCCTTAGCTCCTCTTATATTTACTAAATACCAATTTCATGGACTCTTACTTGCTTGATTTACCTATTTACCCCCATTTACCTCAATTTACCCTTCAACTCTGCAACGGAATAAGATGAAAATATAATCTAGTTCCAGATCTCGTTAAAAAACATACGTGTGCCATATTTTAAGTGAATATCTTAAACGGTTCCAGAGTAATCGTGAGCACCAAAACGATACAAGACTAACATACACACCGACGCAACAGACAAATATATTTTGCTCAGACTTAAAATATTGACGTTTCTTGATTTTATAAGCCTATTTAAACAATGAAAATTTCCAAATTTTTTTTTTGCGTTAATATACAACTGAATGTCGAACTAATACGCAGAAATTGGCAAGACAAAGATATAAAAAATCGTTGTGTGCCGTAAACTACACGATAGAAGTAAAGCCTCTACTGCAAGCATTTTCTTCGAGGAAACCTACTACGCATCCATACTACTCAAGGTAACCCACTGTGCATCCAATTTACTCGAGTAAAGCCACTGCGCATTCATACTACTTGAAGTAACCCACTCGCATCCATTTTACTCGAGGAAACCCACTGCGCATCCATATCACTTGAGGTAACCTACTGCGCATCTATGGCACTCGAGAAGAGCCACTGCGCATCCACACTACTCGTTATAACCTACTGCGCATCCATTGTACTCGAGGAAAGCCACTGCGCATCCATACTACTTAAAGTAACCCACTGCGCATCCATACTACTTGAGGTAACCTACTATAATACTCGAAAAAAGTCACTGAGTATCCAAATATTCGAGAAAAGACACTGCGCATCCATAATACTCGGGGAAACCTGCTGCGCATCCATAGTAGTCGAGGAAAGCCACTGTGCATCCATACTACTCAAGGTAACTTTAACAACATAATATTTGAAACCGTCTACCCCAAAAACATATAAAACGATATGCTACATCGGTAGTGAGGGTGGGGGTGGTGGTAGAGGGTTGGTAGTGTGGGTGGATGAAGTAAAAAAATATTTTGAAGCTTTTGGTTCTTGTACACACACTAAATCACGATTTTTTTTTCATCCCATTTAATAAGGGGGTAAGGGTGGTAATGGGGGTGGCTAATGCCAAAAATTTTTTTTAGACCTTAGCTTCTCTTTTTTATACTAAATACCCATTTTATGGACTCTTACTTGCTTGAGTTACCCATTTACCCGAAATTTACCCCAATTTACCCCCCAACCCTTTGACGGAACAAAATGAAAATATAATCTAGTTCTAGATCTCGTTAAAGTACATATGTGTACCAAATTTCAAGTGAATATCGTAAACGGTTCCAGAGTAAACATGCGCACAAAAAAAAATTACAGACAGACCGACAGACAGACAGACAGACCGACAGACAGACAGAAATTTTTTTTTCGCTCAAACTTAAAATCTCGACGTTTCATGACATTTTAAGCCTATTTGAACAATAGAAATTTAAAAAATTTTTTTGTCGTTACTATGCTTCCACTGGATGTGGAAGTAAAATCTGTGAAATACTACCATACTACTACCATAAAAATGTCGAAAAATGAAAATTTTGCAAAACTTTGAACAGCTGTATCTCGGATACTATTTGATCTACAGAGTCGCTCTGGTACCAATTTGTAGCAAATTTAATCCACTTTTAAAAAATACTAAAATGTTTTTACCGAAAAAGTAGGCCTTAGGTGTCAAAATCGACAAAAACTGAAAAAAGAACAAAAATCTCGCAGTTTTTTGGATTTTTGACCAAGATCCGGAGGTCTGCCGAGGTCGTAAACTCGGATTTAACATTACTTTTTAATCCTATACAACATATTAAAAAAGCAGCCATACCTTTTTTTGATGACAAAGTTACTGGATTAGTTGTTTGTTTTGTTTTGTAATGATGGACATATTCGGGTGTACCGCCCTGCAAATACCAGGTCACCGCGGAGCAGGTCCGGGCGGTTTTCTGTTAATGTTTAGCCATTGAAAATTGCTGGGAGAAAAAGAAAAGTATTGCCGTACACTAATTGCTTCTATGCCAACAAGATTTAATCACGTCTTTTAAGGAAACGGAGCCGTGACAAAATATTAGGTTACATTATTTACACAATAAATACAATCGCAGTTATGTGCAGTCGTATATATGAATTTTTCAACGTCAATTTTTACATTTGTTACAAATCGAAATCATTCCCATCGAATGATGTAAAATCTAAATTCCAAAAAGACTGATTCACACCATTCAATATTAGAAAAAACTGGATTACCTTATTTTTCAAGAGTACGGAGTTTCATTTTCGATTTTTTGGGTAATAAGTACAAAATTTAAAAAAAACTTGATATACATCTCTATGCACTTTTGACATGAGGTTTTTACTGTTCCTCAATTTCCGGTAGGATGGATCTAAAGGCAGTTAATATCCTTTCCTTGATATTTTGAAATGCTCTTCGTGTCTTTATAAATAATTTCCTTCATGTGTCCCCCATAAATAAAAATCCATTTTTATAAGATCTGGGGACCTAGCAGACAATATAGTGGGACCATTTCTTGCAATCCATTGAAATGGGTAGATATCATTTAGGTGGTACCTTACCACATTTCAATAATGTGGTAGAGCATCATGTTGCTGAAACCACATCCTATTTCACAAATGCTTTCAGGAAGATTCACCAATAATTTGGCAGGTAGTTCTCCAGAAAATGAAGATAAATAGCTCTAGTCAATGTACCATCAAAGAAATGTAGCTCTTTTACCTGTTCTCACATAATTCCTCCTCAAACGTTTATAGACCATGTGTTCTCGAATCGTTATTAGTAAAAATCGCATACAACTTTGGGAAAATGTCTACCCAAATTTGCACGACTCTAAAAATATGTATTCTCGAATGTCGCATTCTACAATTTTCAGTAGAATGTTCAATTAGTGGGTAAAGACCACACGACATTATATTTTCGCGTGCGACTTAGTGACAGTATTCTATTTAGCCCCATTTCCTATATATCAAATAAAAAGGTGCAGTGCAGCTTGTGGTTGTAGAAAGGCAGGGTTAAAATGTTCCGTAATTTGAAAATTTTGAAACGGATAAAGCTGCGACAATGCACCAGCAACAGTCGACGAGCTTCATGACGACGAGGAAGCCGACTCTCCAGTCGAAACATTTCTCGCAAGCATGGAGAACAATCAGTCCGTAGAATCAGTGAACAGCGCAAAGGAAGCAATTTCCGAAGAAAGTATTTTTGAAGACTACAACGAACCTGGACCTTCGACATCAAGCACCTAAAGCGCCACAAGAAGCAGGCTAGTCGTGGATTAGGCCTACAGGGGACAACCACGTAAAAAGAAAATGCACCATATACTCTACCTCAAGGTGGTGTGGAAACGAGTATTGAACATTAAGCTATACGTAGCAGACAAGTAAAATTAACTAAATTTAAAGATCTTCAGGTACGAAAACAAATGTTGTCTTAACACAAAAATACTCCTACATGAAAATCGCACTAAATTGAGACATTACAAAAAATCATAATTTCGGCTGCTGCACCGAAACTATTCAGTTTGACGAAAAAATCTATAGAATATCTTTTGTAGAAAATTTAATGCTCTTTTATTTTCATAAGAACATTTTTTGCCGTATGAGGCACCCGAAGCAATATATTTCAAAGAGACTGTTTTTGTGCGCCATTTTTTTCAATATGGCGGCGCCCTCCCCGCTCGAGCTGTCAGCAAATTCTCAAATCAGGTCCTCCCTTAGTGAACGACGTATTGTTACGGAAACTTTTCATAACCCGAGTCATATCGAAATTTCGTGCCCAGCTCTCCGTCTAATAAGGGCCTTAGTGTAAGTTTGTAATTAAGTGTAATATTTGAATATAAATTCGTGGGGCGTTTTTCGAACAGGTTCAATGATTATTTTTTGCTTTTTAGTACAGTATTTATAGAAACATATTTTTCAGTTTTTTAATCTATAATTTATCTAGTTTACTTGCATATTTTTTTAAATTTCTAGCTTTCATAGAACTCGAACCATTGAAGTCCGACACATTATTGCCCCACCCTGTGTGAGTAGGCCATATTGTTGAAGATAAAAATAAACCGTCTTCAAAAAAAAGGTCACTAAACATTATGAAATAAAATTGCTTAATTGGATCCTAATATCTAATATTAACATCGAAGCTAATTAGACTTGCATTTGGTTACATTACATTTTGATTCTTATGCCTACTTCAATACAAATATTAGGTATTAAGTTCCATTAACGAGGTGACAAAGTGAAATTTAATTTTATAACATTAACAACTTTTTTAATGCGTCACATTTTCACAGTGGTAGAGGGGGTGGATGAAGCAAAAAAATATTTTGAGGTTTCTGGTTCTTGTACACACACACTAAATCACAATTTTTTTTCATCCCCTTTAATAATGGTGGGGGTGGTAATGAGGGTGGCTAATGCCAAAAATTTTTTTGAGACCTTAGCTTCTCTTTAATATACTAAATACGAATTTTCTGGACTCTTACCTGCTTAATTTACCTATTTACCCCAAATTTACCCCAATTTACCCCCAACCCTTCGATGGAACAAGATGAAAATATAATCTAGTTCCAGATCACGTTAAAATACATACGTGTACCAAATTTCAAGTCAATATCTTAAACGGTTCCAGAGTAAACGTGCGCATAAAAAAAAGTTACAGATTGACAGACAGACAGAAATTTTTTTTCGCTCAAACTTAAAATCTCGACGTTTCATGACATTCTAAGCCTATCTGAACAATAAAAATTTTAAAAAATTTTTTTGTCGTTACTATACTTCCACTGGATGTGGAAGTAATTAGGCTGCGGGCGTCGTCTAATATATGTTTTTTAGTGCCAAAGTGGTTTTTCACTTTAAATATTATATTAATAATTGCAAATTATCGAGTAAATTTTTTTTGTAAGAAACCCGATAAAAATAACCTACTTTAAAATGTTAAAAAATGGACAAAAGGAAAAACTCAAATAAATCTGCTTTAGGCCTGCCGAAAATACTTTTTAAATATGTTCCAAAACATATTTAAACAAAAATTTACTATAATTACTTGTAAGCGAGCAGAAACTAGAGTGCGAAAACTAAAGTTTTCAGGGTGTATTTCACAATTTTACTAGTAAAAGCACCAAAAAAATATCATTAAAATTGTAAATAACTAATGAAGTTACTTAAATTATATTTTTTTCTAGGAAAATTATGTTAAATATAGAAAAATGTTGTTTTTTGAGGATTTTTAAGGATAGGCTCGAATTGTAAACAATTATTATTAATAATAATTTTTTAATTTATTATATTTATTTTTTTTGTTTTTGTACATTTCTTTGTTTCTGCACTTTGTGTTAACAGTAAAGCTTATTTTTGTCCTTCATCTATTGTAATAACATTATTAAATCGAGAAGTCAACGCAATTTGACATTCAGCATAATCATTGACAACTTTAAGATTTATGCATACTTTTTTCCACACACATAATGATGGCCTGAATTCCATAGATTTAGATTTTTCTTTAAAAAGTCAACGTTTATATTTGTAATTTTTAAAAAATTTAAACTTTTCTTTGATATAAAATGGGATAAACAAATACCCGAATAATTTTTTTTTCATGAGTTATTTACAATTTTAATGATATTTTTTTGGTGTTTTTGTTAGTAAAATTGTGAAATACACCCTGAAAACTTTAATTTTCGCACTCTAGTTTCTGCTCGCTTACAAGTAATTATAGTAAATTTTGGTTTAGATATGTTTTGGAACATATTTAAAAAGTATTTTCGGCAGGCCTAAAGCAGGTTTATTTGAGTTTTTCCCTTTGTCCATTTTTTAACATTTTAAAGTAGATTTTTTTCATCGGGTTTCTTACAAAATAATTTTACTCCACAATTTTCAATTATTTATATAATATTTAATGTGCAAAACCACCTTGGCTTAAAAAACATATATTAGATAGAACGCGCAGCCTAATTTTTGTAGATAACGAAAAATGATTGAAATAGCGTACTTTAGAGCGTGGTAGCACATTTTAAAATTCATTTTTGCTTTTAATCAAAAGAGTTTTTTTTTTTATATATAAAAAGGAACATTTTTACAGGGTGAGACATAAAGAATGACAAATTTTTTTTTTTTGGGTTGGTCTAGTGTATAAGTATATGTCTAAAACCTTCCCCTAAAGGGGAAATAAATGAATTTATCCAATTTATATGTCGGGTCTAAAATAATTAACAGTAATGAAAATAAAGACATCGTGAAGGCTTGTATGTGGTCTGGGGACTATCCCGGGTGTATTGGAACTTTCTGACCTTTGTTGTTACGGCGGAAAGGTCGCCATTTTGAAAGATTGTTGTTTTCTTATTTCCATAGATTACCAAAGAGAAGTATTGTAACCGTGAAAAAATCACCCTCTGAGATATCTCCGGATTTTCACGTTTCAGAGTACGTAGATTACAAAAATTAAAGCCATTTAATTCCGTAATTCTGTCAGTCTGTCTGTTTGTCTGTTGGGGCTTTATCTACTAAACCACAGTAGTTGACGCTAGTACCAACGAAGAAGAGTAGAGTTAGGTTGAAAAATATGGACATAAAACCTATAATTAAGGAAAAAAATGACGGAACACCGTAATATATGTAGTTAACATAACAGTCAAAGAAGAAAAAATATGAAAAGAAAAAAATAGGGTGGTCAAAAAAAATGTTTTTAAATGCGACGGAGGTCGATAATATTTAATATGCAGTTAATATAACTACCAAAGAAAAAAATATAAAAAAATACAGACTGGTCGCCCAAAAAAAAAAAATTTAAAAATATACTGATAATATTTCGCATGCAGTTATTACAACTCTCAAAGAAGAAAAATGTGAAAAGATATACTTATATACTTACAAAGCGTGGTCACCCCAAAAAAAAAAAAAAAAATGTGGCGGAGCAGGATAATATTAAGCACGCAATTGATATAACTGTCGAAGAAAAATAAGAAAAAAAAACTCGAAAAAAATATATAGGGTGGTCCCCAAAAAAAATGTTAAAAAATGCGACAGAGGATGATAATATTTCGCATGCAGTTAATGCAACTATCAAATAAGAAAAATATAAAGAATATATACAGGGTGGTCACCCTTACAGAATTTTAAAGAAAATGTGACGGAGGACGATAATATTTCGCATGCAGTTAACACAACAGTCAAAAATTAAGAATATGAAAAAATACAGATCACTCTAAGAAGATAATGAAAACATGTGATTGAGAACGACAATACACAGTATATATTGTATTAAATTTTTTTCGATAAAACTATTTTCATCATAATATTTGTCAATTATTTTATTAATGGCATGTAAAAATAAATACTTTATGATGATTCCATGTTAGTTGAGTCATTATAACAAAAAGATCAATATCTTCACCAAGTGTTATAACTTGATTATCTTCGGTTTTCAAATCAATAGCAATTTTAACGATTGTAGTATCGGAGTCTTCTCTGCATATTTTAACGTTAAAGTCATTATCTATTAACTCTTTGCGCAATCATTTTATAAAGCTATCCTTATTTTTACCATTAGTTAGAATTTTTTTCTGACTAACCGAGGATTTCCTAATGTCACTTGTGATTGAAATATCTACACAAACATTTTCTTCTAAATGCGCTCGTTTTTTTGTGCTATTCTGCTGTTATCAAATTCGCAGCAAACACAAAAATAGTTTCTGATCGGCCTTCTTTGGCCAAAGATAAAATATATTTTTTAAAACGGCAAATTTTGAATAGTTCTATCCCATTTTATGTTAAAAAGAGGAGGGTTGAAGAAAATGCATTTTTCAAAATTAAAAAAAAATCCACTTTATTTGAAAATAAAAAAACTCTATGCCCTAAAAGTACATAAAATGACGTACAATAAAAAAATGACGTACAATGCCTCCTTGATAACTGACGAAGAATTAAAAATTTTATTTCGTCTGCCATCTTTGACCATTCTATTTGACATACGGGATTGGTGCCTTATATTTAACCATAAATGAGTTGTATCTTTGCCAACTTTGGTGAAATTACTCCTTGTTATAGAAAAGATATTCAATTTTGATTTATTAGGCCATTCTTGGTGTTTTCTATTTTTTTTTCAACATGGCGGATTGACCAATACATATCGGACAGGTCTATTACTCCAGTCGGTAAAGTAAAAAATAAGCCAGAAGCTCGCAAAAAAATATTATCTGAGATTTTCCTTCAGTAACTGTTAGTGGAAGGTCAAAAATCCGCTCTGGGGGTGCCGCAACCCCCAAAAAACCACCCCTTGGGTGAAATAAGCCTTATTTTACTGATAACTCGTTAACCGTTGAAGATATAAAAAAATTGTTCATGATAAAAAAGAAAGCTTGACTAATTTCCTAGAAAAAAAGTCCTATTGTAATTTTATTGTATACGCCATGGTTTTCGAGAAAATCGATATTGAAAAAAAATCCAAAATTTGTATTTTTAATGTGCGCGAATTTTTGTTTATTTGAAATTTATTGCGCGCAGCCTATAAAAAAAATTAAATTGCTCGAAAACCATACAAGCTAGGAAAAAAAAATCAAAATGAGTTTTAAAGGGGATATAAAATACTCTCTTGTGTTCCCATTTTTGATGGCTATTGATTTTTATTAGTATATAAAAATAACAATATAATATAGTTATCTCTGGATTTTTTGCGTCTCTAACTATTCACAGGCCCATAAAAAATAACTGACTTTAATATAGGTTATAAATGCATTATCTTTAGTTCAAGGTGGTACTTCAATGCAGAAAAGTTAGGAATAAAAATATTCACATTTACAAATTTACCAGCATGTTGAAATTAGCCTTTTTGTCAATTTTTTTATTTTCTCTTTTAATTTTGCCAATATCACCATTTTCATATAGGTAATCCAAAGTTTGTCCGTTTTTACTCTATTTTCAATTTCCCCCATTTTATAGAATAATGTTTTGAGCTAAATTTTCAAGATGGTTGGGTCTTTTTTTTATTTTTAGGAAGCAAAAAAAAATTGGCCAAAATTTGGCTAACTTCAACATGCTGATAAATATCTAAATGTGAATAATTTTATTCCTAACTTTTTTTGCATTGAAGTACTACCTTGAACTAAAAGATAATGCATTTATAATTTATATTAAAGTCAGTTATTTTTTATGGGCTTGTGAATAGTTAGAGGCCCAAAAAATTAAGACGTAACTATATTATACTGTTACTTTTATATACTAATAAATATCAATATCAAGAGAGTATTTTATATCCCTTTAAAACCCATTATGATTTTTATTCCCAGCATATATAGTTTTCGAGCAATTCGATTGCGGCACCCCCCCCCCCCCCCCCGAACAGATTTTTGTGGTTTTGTGATGTATAACCCCTCCACTAACAGTTACTGAAGGAAAATCTCAGATAACATTTTTTGTGATGGAAATTTTTATAATTATTGGACTATATGTTTTTAAAGAATTTTACTCTAAATAATCCAGTATTTTTAAAATTCCCATCCGATTACTAGTACAAAATATATTAAACACATAAGTTGAAAATGCGTGAAAGCGAGTCAAAAAGTTAATATAACTTTTGACGCACAAAGAAATTTTGGGCACAAATATTTTTTTCGTAATTAGGTCATAATACATAAGAATCAACAATAAAATTTCAGGTGTAATGTTGTCGCCCAAAAAAATCAAATTAAATCAATTCGCCTGTACTATGCCAAATTTTTGCGAATTTACATGAAACTTTGTAAATGATATTTTCAGGATTTTTTGTCAACGGGTCTGAAGATAAAAGTCTTTTATAGAAGCTAAATAAGAGAGTACTAAAAAGGAAGGAAACATTTTTCAAATACAATGTAAGCCTTAAAAATAGGTTAAGAAATAAAATTTCAGTCAGCTTCAACTTCTATTTCATAATTTCAAGCGACCTTTTTTTTGAAGGCATGTCAAATGTTAATTTATTTAATATCATTTTCAGCCGGGGAGAAAATATGTGACATGGCTGGAATGTACTGTTTATCTCATTATAAAGGTAATATTTTATTATCTTATTATTAGTGTCATTGATGAACATAAAGCCAATTAAGTACAGATGAGAGAACCTTGCATACTTCCTTTATTACTGGAATGAGCTGCAATTGGAGTACTTTTCGGCACCCACAAAGTTCGAGCAAGAATATTTGGGACAATGCCTCCAAAGTAGGAGGTAAAAGGGGTAAGAATATGTATTTTTGCAAATACCTCGAGAACTGTTGATTTTAGCGATAACACAAAGATTGACTCCAAAAATCGACCATTTTCTCGCCCTCGAATTTTATTTCAAACTAAGTGCTAAATTATTGTTAATGATGGGAACATCCTGAACAAAAAATTTCAAGATTCATATGTTTTTTGAGATATGAGGGATTAAATTTGTGATAAGCATGATACACTGTAGGAGCATGTCAAAATATACAAAGCTATAAAAAAAGTGAATATTATAAGTATTTATCAGGTATGGCATAGCAATCAAGATATTCTTAGTATTTTTCGATGCAGAATAATATCGACGAATCCGTATATCCATTGATTAATTCAGAAGAGCCAAAAACATCCCCGATATAAGGATAAAAATAGGGGAAAATGATGCTATTGAGTTATAGAGCTTCCATGAACAGAAATATAATATGTCTATTGGCTGAATTCATGAACGGAGGTGTTGACTAGAGCTTACACAAAGCAATTGATACACACCCATAAGGGGGTGAAAATTACCCCAATACTGTACCAAACTGCACAAAAGTTCCAATAACTGGTGAAAAAGCTTGAACCCTTTAAGCTTTATTAATATGAATGAACCATAAATCTATTATGACCTAGTTCACGAAAACAACCCATCACATTGTGCAAAACTACTCCTTTATCTTGAATTATGAACTTGAGTCAGTGAAAAGATACTGTACCAGATATTGTATTCTGATTGCAGTGTGCCTGGATCTGGAACGATAACCAATATTCCCACAATAGTTTTTTACACACCTATGAAAGGTGAGAAAACTGGTTGAAAACTTATCGTTTACTACATATAAACTCCAATGACGAGTAAAAAATCCTAAAATAACATGGTCGTCTGAAGGGATGGGAAATGCAGGCGCTCTCCATAAAACTAATGGTCTGTTTTCAAACTTCAAGTGAATTTTATAAGAAGGTGGGGGTGCGAGGGGTGAATATCAGAGACATCGCAATCGCTGCATTAGCGTAAATTATGCCTGTAGCAAGAGTTTTCTAGAGTGCTCTTTAGGAATGTCATGGCCTCTAGAGAAATTCAAAGGGTGGAAATCTGAGCAATTTTCATTATATTGTATCGAAAAATTAAACTTATATGGGTGCCTGGACACAGTGGAGTTGAGGGCAACGAAGAAGCAGACCGTTTAGCGGGTGAAGGAGTAAAAACTCCTTTCCCTAGTCCCGAGCCAGCCTTCGGTCTACCAAGAAGTCTGGTACAATCAGAATTGCAAGACTGGGCTACGGCACAGTTCAACAACTATTGGGCTCAGGCCCCCGGAATGAGGCAGTCGAGGCTCCATATAAAGGGACTCTCGATTGACTTCACCGTAGAGTGGCTGATTGAGCTCGATAGAGAGCGATTGAGATGGATGGTAGGCCTGATAACAGGACACTGTCCTCTGAATAAGCACCTGCATATAATGCAGTTGAAAGATGATCCCATTTGTAGGATGTGTGGAGTGCAGGATGAAACCATCACTCATATCCTGTGCCATAGTGCACCAATAGGAGTGTCGAGGTACAGGTATTTCTATAGCCGGAGGAACATAAACACACCACAGATAGTAGACAACCCCCAAATCTAAAGCCAAGGCTGTCCGGAAGGGGGTACACATTCGGAAAAACGCAGACATACATCCATACCCACCGGTGTTGTCAATACCGGGGCTGGGGGTCGAACCCAGAGCGCGATAGCGAGTCGATCAGCGTATTCGCCACTCAATACGCCTTAACCGATTGAGCTACCGTGCCGGTGCGTAGCTCTGTCATAAAATAGGAACTACGGCATCTACCCTGTAAAGGGCTGCTCTTCTTCGTGGAGAGCACTGGTCTTTTCTAGGGGATCCTAAATGTCGCGAATGTACAATGGGCCGATAGGCCTGAGAGCTGCGAATCTTGGGATCTGCTCGCGTTCTCCAATAATAATTGTATCGAAAAAAATTCTGAACGCCATAGTCTAGAAGTCCTTTTTTAACATGGGGGGTAAGAGTGCGAAGGGACGAATATCGGAGCAATCTCGTAATCGCTGCATTACATTTAAAAAAATACTGATGTAGCAGTTTTCAAGAGTGCTTTCCTCCTATATCAGGGCCTCTTGATTCCTTTTCATCCCCCAAATGATCCCGACGGGGGTCAGGGAATGAAGACCTATCAATAGGTTTTCGGCCCGTCCTCTTACCCCATCGTAGGTGTGTCATAAAATAGTTACAAAAATTCTAGTTATCGTCCCACATTCATACCTATTGCAATCAAAATGCGATTTCTGGTACATTCACTATTTTTTCCCTGACTCACGTTCATAATAGGGTTTTCCCACTAATTTTATTTTAACATTTTATGTCGTGAAAATGATATAATAAAACATCTATTAATTTACAACAATTTACTTTTCTAATAAAAATTACTTCTAAGAAAATATCGTTAAAACAACTTGCTGATAATTTCAGGGCTTTTTAAAACGGGCATTTGAACGCGCCAGAATGATGTATCTGCCCGGAAAACCAATGAGATTATGGATATAATTAGTTGATAATAGGTTCTAACTGTGTGTTAAAGGAAGCTTTCTCTAAAACTCTTCAGAATTTCCTCTTTTATTGTTTGTACTGTGATTGGTCTAAAGCAGTGGACTTGTAAATATTGGCCAATCAGAATCCAGATAAATACCACACAAGTTATTCGTAAAAACGTCGGACGTTGATATTTTGTAGTTTAGGCTTAACTTTCATCTTCTGCATTGACAGTTCACATCAATCAGATGATTAATCTAAAACTTTATTTATATTTTGATGTTTGGATTGTTTGGAGTGAAAATATTTTATCAGTTTCTGGTTTATGTTTTATTAATTCTACGATCAAAATGAGTAAAGTGGAAGAGGGATATGTTAAAGGTGCTGCTGATAATTTACCTAAAGTAGACTGAAATGGTAAATAATTTGAATCTTTTCCCAGATGAAAACCACTTTTTTCGTCTTTCAATATTGAGTTGTACTGTCAAAAATAATATTGAGGGAGCATTTTCACTAGTATTATTACAGAAAGGTACAAAACAAGCTATTTTAGGCATTTTGATAATCCATTACAACTCATAATAATTAAAAAGTGCTGTCAATAAACAGAGGTTGTTTTATATTTTTCACGGCTATCTTATGCCGACTTTTTATTGGATTTCAGGGCGTTGACGTCACAACGCGCTAATTTATGGCTGTTTAAAATGAACTCAATATTTTTCAAAAAAAAAAAGTTTTTTTTTTTCGTTACTATTAGTAAAATTAAAAATATAATAAATATGCCATAAATCATTTTTTTATGTGAATTAAGTATTTCAACAATAATTTTTTTTTCTGGGAAAACCTATTCAAGATAAGTGTTATTTTTTTACCCTGTACTAGGTCGTAACAGGTTTATGGTTCATTTCTATTAATAAGTTTAGAGGGTTCAAGCATTTTCATCAGTTATTGGAGCTTCTGTACAGTTTGATATTGTATTGGGGTAGTTTTCATCCCCTTAAGGGCGTGTCTCGATTTCTTTGTGTGAGCTCTAGTCAACACCTTCATTCATGTATTCAGCCAATAGACTTATATTATATTTCTATTCATGGAAGCTCCATAACTCAATAGCATCATTTTTTCTTATTTTCATCCTTATAGGCTTGGCTCTTCTGAATTATTTAATGGATATACGGATTTTGCGATTTTAGATTTGAATTTTGCGTCTAAAAATTCTAAGAATATCGATTGTTCTGGCATAGCTGATAAATATTCATTTTTTGTGGGGCTATGTATTTTTGATATGCTCCTGTATTATATCACGCACATCACAGCTTCAATCCCTCATATCTCAAAAACCAAACATATGCTTATCTTGAAATTTTGTATTCAGGATGTTCTCATTATTAACTATTA
Organism: Rutpela maculata; assembly: GCA_936432065.2. Classification (NCBI taxonomy): domain Eukaryota; kingdom Metazoa; phylum Arthropoda; class Insecta; order Coleoptera; family Cerambycidae; genus Rutpela; species Rutpela maculata. The sequence continues at coordinate 19,041,227 of OW386293.2, forward strand.
TTTAGCACTTAGTTTAAAACAAAATTTGGGGGCGAGAAAATTTTAAGATTATTATCGCTCATTTAGAATATAATTTATCACATTTGAATTAAAATGCAATACGATATTTCTAGATAAAATTTCAACTGCTTAAAGTTGAACAAAGACTGCATTTTTGTGTGTAAAAAATAAGCTACCTATTTTTAAGTATTAGCACACAAATTTTTTGACTCAAGGTAAAAAAAAATATATATATCAGAAAGAGTGTTAGCTGTAAAATTTATTCTTAAAATGCATTTTGACTCTCATTTTGAGGGCAAAAATTACATGAGATAATTTTTAAATGCCGAGGAAACCTCTTAGCACTCAACATCAGTTATCAATAAGAGACTGCTGGGGAAGCCTTGCCGTGGTCGCTGAAGAAAGTGAAAATCTGCAGCAAAATTTTAAATTTTGTATGTATTGTATTCCTGTGTGTCACATCAATTATGTTTTTCGTTTCAGAATTTCTCAGGGATCAATAAAATATTTATTTTCGTTATTTTTAGTGTTTCCTACATTTTACAATGAAAAAATATTGGGTCGAGTTGCGGGAAAACGGTGGGTGATGGAGAAAAACTGATGTCATTTTCGGATTCAGCACCCTTCAAAACTGTTAGATCACCCTAAAAAATAAAAAAAGTTTTCATATTTTTTTTTGCAGGCCCGTGTTATTTAATGTTTAAAATAGGTAATTTTAAGTGAGCCGCAATTCGAAAACCAAAAATCAAAATGTTGTTAAATTTTGAACATGAGGGTTCTACAGCATACTGGTTAATAACATTGCATTAGTTTTTCAACAAAAAAATGCCTAATATGATTTCTCGAAAAATCGACCGTTTTTTTTTCTAATAAAAATGCACGTCAATGACTGAAATAAGTTTTGTTTTACTCAAAAAGATATAGTAAGGATCATTGATACCGACCCAAATTTGGTGGAAATTGGATGACCAATAACTGAGTTAAGAAGGTGTTTCCACTTGATGTGGGTCACACTGTATATACTTTGATAAAAGTGGTGAACTTTAAGTCACTCTAATTCGACATAATTCCATACTTTTCAATCTTCATTTTTTATTTTATTTTTTAACATTTATATACTCTATGATGGTATGATGGTGTATATTCTCTGCAAGAACGGGGGTATTTTTTAGCGTAATCTAAGAGTAGTTGTTCCACCATTATTTAGAGAGATGACTGCTAAATACAAAACATAACCCTCTCCCTTGTTTTGATATTCTTTACCATTCGTTCACATCAATCAATAAATTCTGAAATGTGGGTTAGTTTTGCCTCATTTTAGGGTGGCTTCCTTCTATTTTGGGGTTCGCTTAACCACCTCAGAGTAAAAAAATCCTTTGCGATAAACCAAAAATCTTTATTTAAATACAACACCTTTGCGTTTGTTAACTACTTTTTGCATGAATTTATTGTTACCACAAATCAGGGATGATTTACCGTATTTTAGGGTTGTTTATTCGCTAAAGGTTCAAAATTTTGAGAGCATATGGGCTCCTCTGAGATCGAATTAGAACTTGAACTCAACAAGTTCAAAACCCCTACAATATCAGAATCTAATTACGTATTTTTTCAACTTTTTATTTCTAAACCCCTTTCAACCACTAATTTACTCCATTTTCAACCTAAGAATACATTTTTGGCATCTGGCATATTGAAATTTGAAATCATCAACCCCAAAAACATCTAGAAACATAAGTTTAGAATGAAAAGTACGTATTTTGTCAAATTTTCATTTTTACACCCCTTTCACTTGATTTTCATCGTAAGAATGAAATTTTAAATCAACAACCTCAAAAACCCTAGGATTGTACATTAGGGGTACTTTTTGCATGTACTTATTGTCACCATATATGTATGAGGGGAGATTTTACCCTACTCTAAGGGTGTTTTTTCACTCTAGCTCAAAATTTTGAGGGTGGGATTTTCTGAGCTCAGATCGAATTCAGCGTCGAAAAATACATTGGGCTACTCGGGTCAACTTCCAGGATCAGGACTTTTATTTGTGGCTGGGTTATTTTATTGAACTTTTCATCTTTTTTGCTTCTTGTGACCCAAATTCTGAAGATGCCATATTGGAAAAAAAATTTCGGCGGCAAAACTAGATTTAGCATATCCAAATACTTAACTCTACCAAATTCGATAAAACGATAAAACAATGCAGATGATTCTTTCACTAAAAACTCCTCCATTCTATTCCGCAAATTTCATATCATAGAATTATGCATCTATCTATAATAGTTTTTAAAATGTCTCGATGCTGAAATTTACCGTGTACTCTTCAGTCATCCTTTGTTTAAACAATTTCTGTAACATTTGTTAACAAAAATTTCGAAAATTATTTGACAGCATCAGAATCTAGAAAGAATAAGCTTTCCATTAGTTTGAAAATGATTAAGAAATATTAAAAAATAACCCTGTAAATGAGGTGGGAATATAAAATTAATCAATTTCTAGTGATACAAAAATTTTCGGAAAATATTTTTTTACGCTTTTTTGCAATCGCGGACAGAATGGCGCTCTCTGGATTTAGATGCGCAAGGTCATTCCAGATAATGTACATATTTTTTCAATACTATATCTTAGAGTGCCCACCCTGACATTTTAGGAGCGTCTTTTGAGAAGCTTGATTCCCGACTAAAGATAATTTTGTCAGAAACAACTTTTATTTTAACAATTTTTTTTATAAATGTCATATTTCCCGAGAAAATAGAGAAAAATCGATTTTTTAATAAAAAATACCCCCTTTCATCCCCCCTAGCTTCCCAGGATCCGTAAAACTCCTAAACTTTTTTATTTCGTGAACTTTGGCCTATTTTGAACTTATAACCAAAGTTTAAGGTCTGCACAAATTTTTTTCGAGTTACAGTAAAATTTTCCTGTACTAAATAGTATATTTTCTCGAACTTTTTGGATGCTGTTTGTGACCCACTCCGAGTTATTATCGCTCTTCACAAAAACGGCTAATTTTCCAAGAGTAAAGTAGAGAACAAGAATTGTTACACAGACTGAAATAATTTTGTAACTTCTTCTAATTTAGTTAAAAACACTCTGCTTTATTTCAGATCAACTAATTTATTTGAAAAGTAACGAGACTAATAAGTCCATATGCAATTGTTTGCAAAATTGTAACGAGGATTTAGTTATCACAACTAAATATGAATCAATAGTGTGGCTTAAGGTTACCGAATTGGTTATTGAAATATCCGAAGCCCCCCGTATTAGATATGTCAGAAGATTGATCTATTCGAAGTATGATTTGTTAGGTAAGTGGAATTTACAAGTGTACAGTTATTTTCTATTCACTCTCAATAGTATGTATTTTATGGTTTGAGCTCAAAAGTTATTAATACTCTTTTTAGTAGTTTAAAAATTGTTCACTAAACGCTAGGGTATGGAGTATGGAGTATGGAATTAGCAGGAGGGTAGTCAAAAAAAAAAAAAAAAACACAGCACTTAGGCCCCATTGGACCCCTTGTACGTCCTCCCTCTAGGCAGACACTCACCTAGGCCTTCAACCAACCTAATCTTTCGAAGTAGGTGGTGATGTTGCCTAGGAGCATCTCCCTTACATTGGCCAAGGTAGGCCAACGCTCTCCCAAAGTGGATTCTCTGGTTGATGAGACGGCTGAACAGTCACAGAGTACGTGTTGAACCGTCTCATCTTCTTGTTCACAACCTCTGCAAAGAGGTGTTTCACTTAATCTCATATTATATAGATGTTCCCTTAGCGGACAGTGTCCAGTCTGGATTCCTGTTATAGAACGTAGATTCCTTCTGGTCATTTCCAGGTAGTCCATTGCTGTTTTCTTGTTGGGATATATGAGTAGTTCCCTAGCAAGCTGACAGCTGCTTGTTTCATCCCACAGCTTCTTAAATTCGTTGTGGGTGTTCTCCTTAATTAATTGTATTGTCGCCGTAATCGGTAACAGACTGGCCGGGCCCGGTCCAAAGATAGGTTGGCCTGCTGCCTTCTTGGCCAGTTTGTCGGCTTTTTTGTTGCCACTGCACTGTATGTGTCCTTTCACCCAGCATACCAAGATGTTGTTCATGCTGGAGGCACCCACAAGTGCTTGATGACATTCCCATACTGCTCCTGTGGTTATTTTGTAACTTCTCAGGGCTAGTAGTGATTGTCTACAGTCTGTGTAGATCCTGATTGTTTTGCCCGTAGTTTGTCTGCGGACAATCTCTTTTGCGGCTATGGTTATGCCCGCCAGTTCAGTTTGTACTATGCTGGCTCGCTTATCCATAGTCCATTTATATTGGATTTGCAGGCTTCTGGAGTATATTCCACATCCTGCCCCCTACTTCTTTCTTGATCCGTTTGTGAAAATGTTAATCACACCTTCACCGGCGGTCTCGTTTTCACTGTTTGTCTGTATTGTGTAGGGTCTATCAAAGACAAATCGGGGAGAGATACCATCTGTGCATGCCTGTAGAAGAGGCAGCCTGACAGCCTCATTCCACAGGCGACTTCTGGTCTCTCCACAGCCTACATTTGGTTGTAAGCCAACGGACTTGAGGCGTGCCATTGTTATTAAAGCCACTTCTCCTAGATATAGATCCAGTGGTGGCAGACACAGCATTACCTCCATTGCTCTCGTTGGAGTTGTTCGCATAGCTCCAGTTATGTCAGCCACCTCGCTGACATCTGCAAGAAACCGGACACCGACGCTTAGATAAGGACATGTTAACACAATTCTATTACCAATGTTTTTTATTCAGTTACATTTTATTCGTTGTAAGAGCAACATGCAATAATAAAATTTAATTCATTTTGTGTGTAACGAAAATTGTTTTTAAAAATCTTCTTATAAGGGCTAGTATCTTATCTGGCGCAGTCTCGTGGATGGTGAATTTGAAGGGTAGTTTGAGTGAATATCAAACGTGTACTAGTGAACAAAAATCGTCCCTAGGAGCCCCATCTGTTCTACAGGGAATTCACCAATTTGAACCAACAACCTCCCAAGCCCGAAGAAGGAAACAAGAAGTTATACACCACTGGTAGAGGACAATCATCGCCAAAACCAGCTGTAAGTCCTGGGGGAAGAACGAATCTTTGGAACCTAAAGGCAGTAGTGTTAAGAAATTATTTTATAAGAAAAAGATGCTTCACGCCATCACAGGATTAATGTAAGTGCTCATTTTCCTTTAATTCCCATTTTTCTTTGCATTTATAAAATATTATTATAGTACAGTGCGTGTAGTTGTAATTTTCGACATATACGTAAGTTCTAATAATTTATGTCCGATTTAGATATTTGCGATTTAGTGAATCAAATAAATAATTTAAGTGTAGGCAGTAATACAGCACAAAGTCAAATTAATTCTATAATGCCGGATCGTGAAGAAGCACCGGGACAAGCACCTATGCCGGTAACTATACAGGTACCTATACCGGCGGCACCATTACCAGTAAATTATCAACTCTTAAAACTCTATGTAGACACTGTTCCAAATTACGACGGCAACCCACACACGTTGGGAATATTTATTGATAATTGTGAAAATTTGTTTACTACCTTTTTCGATCCTAATAACCAACCTATTAATAATTTCGTTTTGCGAGCTATCATTGGCAAACTAACGGGTAGAGCTCTTAGTTTAATAGAACTGAATTAAGGTCATGGACAGAAATAAAAACTGCTTTAACTCGTAGTTTTGGAGATCAACGCGACATTGATTGTTTAGTTCAGGATCTGATCGTTTTGCGTCCACAAAAAAATGAAACACCTTACAACTTTGGTATGAGATGTCAAGATGCTAGGAGTTTAATTATTTCAAAATTAAATAGTCTAGTAATGACAATAACCGAAAAAACTGTTAGATTAAAAAATTACGATGAATTAGCATTAAGAACTTTTATTAAGGGCCTCTCCGGTCAAGTTCAAAGTAATGTACGTTTACGCTGTCCGGATAATTTAGAAAAAGCTATGGGCTTTGCAATTGAAGAAGAAAATTTTCTATATTCGCAACAAAGATCAAACACACTAAATACTCAAACTTCATTTAGGCCTTTAGAGCGTTTAGCCCCTTTTCGACCAAACAATACTTTTCAAAATCAGCACAGACCTCCTTTAAATTTTGGCACGTATAACTTCCAACCAACGCCCAGTTTTCCACAATTGCAAGCTCCTCGACCAAATTTTATGCACCCTCAACAAAATTTCACTCGCAATTTCTACGCCCAATCAAATTGGCGTCCAAACAATAATTTTTCAATACAAAGGCAACCATTCTTACTACAAAGACCAAGCCAATTCGCCCCAAATCAAAGACCTCAAAATTTTAATCAAAACTTTAATCAAAATTTTAATCGAAATTTAAATCAACCATTTAATGCCCCATCTCAAAGAATCAATAACAATTTTAAACCAGAACCGATGGACACTTCATCCGGCAATTCTCGAATCCCTCCAAACCCAAATTTTTCTCACAATGCACTTTTTACACAAAAAATAAACGAGGGTGACCAATTCGAAAACTCTTTTGAATATCATGCAAATTTCATCGATGACCATTACTATGAGAATCCCCAAGTTCCTTTGAACACGGGCTATTCAGACTACTCTGCTGGAAATCCACAATACCCAATGGGAGCTGCTTGCAATGAATATCCATACGGAGAACAATTCGGTAATTTTGATGGTCAAGAACCTGACTATACGTCATTCGAGCAAAATCAAAGTCAAATCGAAGCTCAAAACTCTTGCGATGCAAATTTTCAACAGGGTACGAGTACACACAACCAGACGTAATACAGTTAAATTTTACTAAGGCCAACTTACCATATATTTTTATTCCCCAATTAAACGCAAATTTTCTTATTGACACAGGCAGTACCAAAAGTTTAATAGACCCGGAATTAGCATACAAATTTTACAGAAAATTTATTTATAAAGAAAAATTCAATATTCAAACGGCTCATAACATTAGCTACCATGACGAGGTAATAACTATACCAGTTTTTAAAATTTTCAACGTAAAAGAATCACATAAATTTTATCTTTTCAAATTCAGTCAAAAATATGACGGACTAATAGGAATCGATTTACTGAAACAATTAAATGCTAATATAAATGTCACAACTCGACTTCTGACAACACCGAATGCAACCATTTCAATAATTTTTGAACCCGAAGAAAATACACAAAAAATTAACAATGTCCCGATTTACCATACCATTACTATACAACCCCGAGTCGAACAAGTAGTTAAATTACCAGTGAAACAAAAAAACGGTATAGGAATTTTAAACTATACAAAATTTGATAACGGAGTCGAGATGCCGAAAGCATTAGTAAAAGTAATAGACAATTTCGCCTTAACAACAATCACGAATATTAACGAAATTCCAGTAAACGTAGAAATATCTAAACCATTCGACATTGAACCTCTAAATTTACTCGAAATTAACTTTATTGAAAAAATGGATGTTGGCAATCCTCTTGATCGACAAGAAGAAAACACCTTAAAACAAAATCTCAAAAACATTAGGCTAGACCATTGTAATGCGGAAGAGAAAGACGCGATTCGCAAACTTTGTCTAGAATATAAAGACATTTTCTTTTGCGAGGGCATACCATTAAGTTTTACTAACCAAATTACGCATAAAATAAACCTAAAAGATGAATCGCCTATTTTCACAAAATCATACCGTTATCCCGAAATTCATAAAAGCGAGGTAAAAGCGCAAATTGCGACGATGTTAGGTCAAGGCATTATACAACATAGTACTTCCCCGTGGTCCAGTCCAATATGGATCGTACCGAAAAAGCTAGATGCTTCCGGACGTAAAAAATGGCGACTTGTCATTGACTACCGGAAACTAAACGAGCAGACTATCGACGACAAGTACCCACTTCCTAACATTACGGAAATTCTAGATAAGTTGGGAAAAGCAAATTACTTTTCTACCCTTGATTTGGCCAGCGGGTTTCATCAAATTGAGGTGTGGACCCAAACGATATACAGAAAACCGCGTTTTCCACCGAAGGTGGACACTATGAATTTAAGCGAATGCCGTTTGGGCTTAAAAACGCCCCTGCGACGTTCCAAAGGGTAATGGATAATGTATTGAGGGGGCTACAAAACGAAACCTGTCTTGTCTACCTTGACGACATCATTATTTTTAGCACCTCATTACAAGAACACGTAGAACGTTTAAGATCCGTATTTGACCGGCTAAGGAATAGTAATTTTAAAATTCAGCTCGATAAATCCGAGTTTTTACAGAAATCGGTACAATATCTAGGTCATGTGATAACTCCAACAGGTGTAAAACCAAAACCTGATAAAATTATTGCAATAAAGAAATTTCCTGTCCCTAAGACACAAAAAGACATAAAAAGCTTTTTAGGACTTTTAGGCTATTACAGACGCTTTATACGTGACTTTGCCCAAATTACAAAACCCATGACTAAATGTTTGAAAAAGAATGCAAAAATAATACATGATAAAGAATTTTTAGAATGCTTCAAAATTTGCAAAGACATACTAACTAATGACCCGGTTTTACAGTATCCAGACTTCAAAAAACAGTTTATTCTTACAACTGATGCTAGCAATGTGGCATTGGGGGCGGTTTTATCTCAAGGGAACCCACCCCATGATAAACCGATTGCTTACGCTTCGCGGACTTTGAACGAAACGGAACAAAGGTACAGTACGGTAGAGAAAGAACTACTGGCCATAGTATGGACATGTAAATACTTCAGACCTTACCTATTTGGCAGACGATTCACAATTTACACCGACCATCGCCCACTAGTTTGGCTTTTTAATCTTAAAGAGCCAAACTCAAAATTAGTACGTTGGCGTCTCAAATTGGAGGAATTTGACTATAATATCGTTTATAAGAAAGGTAAATTAAACACCAACGCCGACGCGCTTTCACGTGTGACGATTAATGCATTGGAAAATGAATCCGTAATAAATAACCCCGGCGAAGTTAACGACGACATCCTCGATTACTTAAGGTCACTTGCTGAAGACCCCGTTGAAAACCAACCAAACCAAAATTCAGAATCTGATGCACCCCAAATCATTCAAGATATACAATTACGGCCACCGGACAACGAAACTTTAAATACACCACGTTCTTGCAGCAACGAAACCGTAAATAAAGCTATTCCAATCCTAGATGAAATTATTAATAACAAACATAACCAAATTATAATTAAACCGAACGTTCATAACCGACTCGAAGTCTCCAACAATGACTTTAACAATCTAAAAATATTAGAAGTAAAAATTCCTAAGTCAAATGAACAACTTGTATTTGAATTTCTCAGAGATTATACTACTTCGGAGAAACCGTTTTATTTATATTTTTACCACGACGGGCACTATTCAATCTTTAACAAAGTATATATGGATAAATTCCATGCAAAAGGCTTAAAACTCATCAAATGTAATCAATTGATAAACTCAATACGAGAGAAAGACGAACGCCTAATGCTAATCACGCAGCAGCATGAGGGTAAAAGTAATCACAGAGGAATTCAAGAAACGTTAGAAAAACTGAAACGAAATTATTTTTGGCCGAACATGAAAACCGACGTTACTGACTACATTAATAACTGCACAACTTGTCAAACAGCGAAATACTCGCGACACCCAGCTTATGTACCCCTAGTTATTACAGAAACCCCCACAAAACCCTTTGAAATAATCCATATAGACACTTTTAAATTTGACAACCAAATCTACTTAACAATCTTAGACAAATTTTCAAAATTAGGTCAAGCCATTCAAATTAAAGGTACATCAGCTATCGAAACTTGTAATGCGCTGACGGAATTTTTCAGCTATTACGGAACACCAACCCAAATTGTCATGGACCCAGGAACTGAGTTCAATAACGAATCTATCAAAGAACTTTTGAAATCACATAAAATACAAATTCATTTCACATCAAACATTGCGAGTCCAAAGCTCCAATTGAACGCTTTCACTCTACTCTTCTTGAACACCTGAGACTCTTAAGAGACAAACATAAAGACCCCTATTTAATAAAATATGCCATTATCGCTTATAACAGTTCAATTCACTCAGCAACAGATTTTACACCATACGAACTAGTATTAGGTCACACACATTCCCGTGACCCTTCTGAATTACTAAATAGAACATTTTATTCGGACTACGTGCATAACCATAACGAAAAGTTAAATTCGGTTTATAAAGATATATTCGATAAATCAATTAAATCAAAGAGAAAGGTTATCGAAACAAGAAATACGGAGGGTCCTGAGCAATATAACTTTAAACTCAATCAAACAGTATTTAAATCTTGTAAAAAACGAAATAAAAAGGAAAGCAAATTTAAAGGTCCTTACAAATTAATAGAGTTCCTAGAAAATAATAAAGCCAAGATAAAAAATTGTAAAAACAATAAAACTGAGGTAATACATTTGAAAGAACTTAAAAAACCTCCTGTTGTTACAGAGTCATCCTCGGCGCCGCCGCAACAATAACAAATAATCCTAAATTCCATCACCTAATCGACAACCCAGGCCTACTACCTGTGAAGTTAGGTAACGCTCAAAATAAAATCGACCACTGGACATTCATACAAATATACGACATTTCTAATATTACGAAAGAATTTGAATTAATTCAAAATGAATACATGAGAATTAAAAACATAATCAAAATATCGACCAATAATACTAGCTACATGAGAGGGTATTATAACTCCTATCATCTCATTGACACACTTGAAAATAAAATATTAACTCAAATCAAACAATTAAACCCATTATTCTCAAAGAGAACTAAAAGAGGCTTAATAAATGGTCTCGGTTCAATAGTAAAAGCCATCAGTGGCAATTTAGATCAAAACGATGCAGAACGATACGATCGAGCTATAAAAACATTGTCAAATAACCAAATAAAAACAAAATCCTTAATAAAAGAACAAATCACTTTGCTCCAAACATCAATTTTAAAATTCAAACAGAGTACTGAACTTCTTGGCCGAAACCAACAAATCCTAAGCTCTCACATAACCCAATTAGAACGAGCATCACGAGCCACGCAACACTTAAATACAGAAACTCACGATTATATATTACTTCAAAGTTTCATGTCCCAATTTATTACCACCTTTCAAATAACATACGATATATTAGAGAGAATAGAGGTAGCAATCACTTTTTCGAAATTAAATACCTTTCATAATTCGATAACAGAACCAAATGATTTACTCTCAGAAATTTTAACGATTAAAGAAAATCTGAACAAAAACAAATTACCGTTCGAACCTATTTTAGAAAATATTTTATTATTCGAAAAAACGATGAACATCAAAAGTTATAACAAAGAGAGCCAAATAGTATTCATTCTAGAAATCCCCATCGCGGACGTTGAAAATTACAATTATTACCACTTATATTCCCTACCTATCCCAGCATCACACTCATTCAAAGTAATAATACCTCACTCCAAATACCTCCTACTCAATGAGCAAACTTACGCATTCTCTGATGTCAAATGCCAAGAAGTCACGCCCGAAGAATTCCTTTGTGAAGAGGGTAACATCGCAAAAATTCAAGATGATGTCCCATGCGAGGTCCAACTTCTAAGATACTCTAAAGATGCGATGAAATGCCAATATACGCCAGTAACATTAACCAACACCAAAATCCAGAAGATAGAAGAAAATAAATGGATTATCGTTACCCCCGGAAGTGTAGTAGCCCACCAAACATGCGAAAATAACAAAGACAATATTCCACTCAACGGGAGTTACGTGATTGAACTTAACAACCAGTGCGAAGTGCAAATACAAGACACGATAATAAAAACTTTTCAAAACTTAAAACCTAATTTTAAACATATCAAATTCCCAAACATACAAATTTCTAAAGACCTTGTGAGAGACAGTAATCTCCATCTAAAACCCTTAGAGATCAGAACAATTGATTTAGATGATATGAAAAGAGTGTATAGTGCTTTAAACGATCAAAAAATAAAAATGACTACAGGCAACGAATCACCAATACATTTTCACAAAACCAGTTTTTATACGATTCTATTATATGTCTCATTAATCATTACAACTCTTTATATAGTATATCGCAAATATTTCCGGAAGATCCGATCCAATGAGCCTACGAACCACCCTGCAGCAGAGCTACGAGTCCATGGCCCCAGCAACCTACAATTATCGAACTCTGGTACAACCCCATAGTTCTCACAAGGGATGGAGGAGTTATGTCAGCCACCTCGCTGACATCTGCAAGAAACCGGACACCGACGCTTAGATAAGGACATGTTAACACAATTCTATTACCAATGTTTTTTATTCAGTTACATTTTATTCGTTGTAAGAGCAACATGCAATAATAAAATTTAATTCATTTTGTGTGTAACGAAAATTGTTTTTAAAAATCTTCTTATAAGGGCTAGTATCTTATCTCTCCTGTTATGCTTAGGCAGGCAACTCTCTGCACTTGGCTGAGCTTGGTTCTCGCTGTAGCCTGTTTACTCTTAGGCCACCAGACCACAGCTCCATAGGTTATCATTGGTCTTATGATGGCAGTGTATATCCACATGACCACTTTGGGTTTCATTCCCCAGGTTTTCTCCACGGTCCTGCGATACTGCTCATAAGAGATGTAAGCCTTTTTTAGTCTTCTGTCTAAGTGAAGATTCCATGTTAGTTTGGCGTCAAAGGTTACCTCAAGGTATTTCACTTCTGATGCGAAACTTAGTGTTGTATCCAGGAGAACAACACTAAACGCTAGGGTAATAATATGAAGAAAAACTGTTAGTGGTATTACTTTAGTTAGTTGAAAAATAACAAAGAATAGTTAATAACTAAAAGCTGGTTAAAATAACCTGAATTTAGTGACTTAAAGTATCTAAAATATCACTAAGATATTATAGACTAGGCTTATTTTCAGAAAAGTACGATGTAAGGAGCATTTTATGTAACAATTGAGTAACCATGCTTTTCCCCCCTATTCGACCCTGCTGATACCGAAAATCGGGGTTGCCCAGCTGGAAAATCGACCGGAACTGAGATATTGAAGATGGCGTCCAATATGACGCCAAAAACTATAAAACATTGTATCTTCGGTCCCTTGTGACCCAGAAACGTGATTTAAAAGTCTAGTTACATATATGAGGGTGAGGAACACTTTTAAATACGTTCCAATCTGACCGGAAGTAAGATATACAAGATGGCTGTCAATATGGCATCAAAAACCATAAAACAGCATATCTCCCGTCCCTTGTGATCTAGAAACATAGTTTAAATATTGAATCATATGTTTTGAGGACTAGGAATACATTTAAACACACTTAAACCCGACCGGAAGTAAGCTATTCAAAATGGAAGCCAATATGGAGTCAAAACTATACCACCGCGTATCTTATTCCTTCTCCTCTGACCTAGATACATGGTATAAATGTTTAATTTTATATTTTTTGAGGGCAAAGAACACATCCAAACACACAAAAATAACATTTATTGTTCTATATATCAATAAGAAAGTTTAGAATTTGTAACTATTAACATAAAATGTCATTTGAATTAACATTTAGGCATTCGCCTTTGCAACTGCATAATTTCATGCAAGGGACAGATGACTTCCTGCAACGGCACAGCCTAGTGTTGCATTGCCCCTGCACCCGCAAATACTCATTTCCGGGCAAGCCTTTGGAACAGCTGGAAGTGTCCAGACGATATCCTTCAATCATCCATCCACAATCCTCGGGAGCCGGAAGCTGAGGCCTCGCAATATGTGCAGATAACTTCTTACTTTTCTGCTTTGGAATAAGTAGCATTTGTCTTTCATGTATATCTCTATTTAATGGCTGGAAGAACTGACAGAAACCTTCAATCTCACATTCTAATTTATCTTTGAGACTACTCCTTCTCGATTGGAATTATTGTGGAACTTGAACATTAATATCTCTAGCTAGTTGCGTGTATCTTTTCCATACAAAGCTAAAAACCTAAAATGAAAAAAAATATTGTTGTTAATATAGTTAAATAATTTATGGTAAAGTTTAGTAAAGTAATGCAACTGCACCTTTAAAATAGATGAAGAAACACGAAGTTCTTTGCAAATCTGGAAGAAAGGTAGGCACTTTTTAAGGTTCTTCAACCTTTGTGTTTTTCTTATTTCTTTTGTGTTTTGAAAGACAGCTGCTGTGATACAACGTTCCGTTGGCGATCAAGTAACAAATACTACGTATCCTGACATGCAACACGTAATCATAGTTTGCCAAGTTAATTATCGTTGCGTTCATGTTCGCAGACATATGACTTACCTCAAACGTTAATTACTTGTCTTTTGACACAAAATGTATTTCTTCATATCAGTTTTTCCAGTCATTTATCTTGTAATATACTGAGACCTAGCTGGTTTCCCTTGTTGAACTTCTGCAGACTATTGCACATTATCTGTCCTCTTCTTCAACGTTTCTATTTTTCTGCAGATGTATAACTCGCATAACAGGATTTGTGATACAAATAAATATTTTCATCATTCTTGTTATTGTTATTCTCAGAATCATCATTGCCAAATAAATTCAAAATACGTAAAATTTGCATTTAAGTACTGGGAATAGTGTTCACTTTGCTCTTTCTTTAGTACTGATGAGGGGCCCTTCTCTGCCAGCATCCTTGACTTTAATAGTTTTACTTCCACATCCAGTGGAAGTATAGTAACGACAAAAAAAATTTAAAAATGTTTATTGTTCAAATAGGCTTAGACTGTCATGAAACGTCGAGATTTTAAGTTTGAGCGAAAAAAAAATTCTGTCTGTCTGTAACTTTTTTTTGTGCGCACGTTTACTCTGGAACCGTTTGAGATATTGACTTGAAATTTGGAACACATACCTATGTAGTTTAACGAGATTATATTTTCATCTTGTTCCGTCGAAGGGTTGGGGGTAAATTGGGGTAAATGTGGGGCAAATAGGTAGATCAAGCAGGTAAGAGTCCATAAAATTGGTATTTAGTATATACAAGAGAAGCTAAGGTCTCAAAAAAAATTTTGGCATTAGCCACCCCCATTACGACCCTCACCTCATTATTAAAGGGGATGAAAAAAAAATGTGATTTAGTGTGTGTACAAGAACCAGAAACCTCAAAATATTCTTTTACTTCATCCACCCCCACTACCACCCCCATCACCACCCCCACTCCACTACCGATGTGGGGTATCGTTTTATCGGTTTTGGGGGTAGAGGATTTCAAGAATTATATTATTAAAGTTCCATAAACGATTATTTCCACATACGAAATGTTTTCGTTGTGAGTGACTTGGATAGAAAATATGGAAAAAGTAGTGATTCCTTGGGCAGCGGTTTTTCCCTTTGGGATTTTCGTATTTGGCAGATAAGACATAGATTTTGATTGACATCAGTTGAGGAGGAGTAGGTCTAACTGTTGTCGGCTATTACGGAAAAAACTAGAAGGTTTCAAAAAGACTACGACAACAACCGAATTAATTTAAAAGGTCTCATGTGTATACACGTGTGTATATAATTCAATTTATCTATCCGGGGACACTCCACTGGTTTTCCACGGATAAATCATCACCCTCTCTCGTCCTCTCCCTTAGTACACCTCTGATATGTGTTCCTCATCCTAAAAAACATATAATTAGACATTTAGATTTAAACCATGTTTCTAAGACACAGGGAGATGCACAGTTGTCTAGTTCCTGACGCCATATTGGACGCCATCTTGAATATCTCACTTCCGGTCGAGTTTTCAGCTGGACAAACCTGATTTTCGGATTCAGCGGGGTCGAAAAAGTATGGTTACTGAATTGTTACATAAAATGTTCCTTGCATGAAAACAGGAGGCTGTTACTAGAATTTTGCCTCGTCTATTATCGGACACTCTAGCTAATACCCAAACATTAGCATTAAGATTCTTAATCACTTTTACGCGAAAAGGTTTGCATGTACCATTTGTAACGGAATTTTTCGTGTAGAATCATGTGCTTTTCTACCTGTACGATTTGTTCGTAACAACGATTTTTGAGAGTTTGGCGTTAATTTGTTTTATGCTGCAACCACGGTACCTCTGAGTATCTTTTTTTTACTTTTATACTACCATAATCCTAAGCAAAATTTCATATAAGGATTATACTGTACCAGCTTTTAATATTATCTATTCTCTGCAGACTGAGCTATATGCGACACTTAAAATTATTGTCTGCTAAATTTTCGTAAACCGCCCCTAATAAGGCGAAGTAAGGTCTAAATTCTTCTGCAAACATTCAAAACTTTTACATTATTGACGACATAATGCAATTCTAAAGTTGAGTTATAGGATATCGATAACACAGGCCAACAAAAGAAATCTTACAGTTGAAAGGTGAGGTACCATACCGTATTCTTTTGGTGTACTGAAAACGAATTCGGAGCCAGAATTGACCCACCGCCCAAGGATTTCGGCATAACCTCAAAAAACTTCTCAAAGATGACCGAAAATACGTTTATAAATAAATTTAGAATTTAAGCGTGCATACTACTGTATCTCTATATATTTTGGGACGCTCTTGTTTAGCCGGATAAGTATGACGAGTCGGCCCCCAAATGACATCCTATATCGAAACTTATGTTTTAATGTCGACTTGATGTATGAACGCGATTTATACGTGTTTTGCCGCCGTACTCCGCTTTGACCTTGAAATATGGAAAAAAAATGAGCGCATGCATGACTATCGTTCAAAGAGACATATCTCGAAAACTAATTGAGCTACAGAGGGGTAAAACAAATGGGAGGTTTCAGGTAACCTTAAAGAGTATATTTTATATTTTTTTTTAATTTTGAGAATAATTACGCAAATCACTAAAAAGTAAATAAAAAACGTAATAATTAATATTTCCATGTTCTCTGTGACTTACAATCACTGAAATAATATATGTTGTAATACTTTATATGCACTATTACTCATAAAAGTTGCGTTAGAAAAAAGTTGGTGCAACAATTCGAAAAAAAATAAAATTCGACGCGCACTACATCATATAAGGATACAAACTTGACATGGGACACACATACAAATATTTTATGAATTGGAATTATTGCTAGAAGAGATATTGAATGAAAATATAAATAACTGTCACGTAAATATCTGTTTCATGCGGCGCAAAGTGGCACGAATTTTAATTTTTTCGTTCAAAATTATCTAGAGCAGTTCACAACCAACTGGGATACATTTTTTTTTAAATACTCGTTATTTAATTTCAAAAAAAACGTAAGAGAGCCGATTTTTGAATTATGCTAACCAAAATTATTGAATTTAACCAAAATGTCCATTATTTATTTAAATCTTAATAAAACTTAAAATTTTTTTTTTTTCTAATCCAATTTCCATAAATCTTTCTACTCGGGGGGTTTTTGAGGTCGCTGATTACGAATATGATATCCAAATTGTCATAAACCAGCCTACAAGATGGCGGAATCAATGGCGGCTATAAAATGCTAAAAAAATCATGAAAAATGAAATACCTATTTTCGTTAAAGTTTATGCCGAGAAGCTTTGAATATTTCTTATGGGTACTTTTAAGTTAAAATAGACTAAATTTTATGTTCCAGGAAGAAACTCAAAATGGATCCAATATGGCGGCAATAAGCTGATAAAACTAACTTAAAAATAAATTAAATGCATTAAACTAAATAGGCTATTAATAAATATTATTAAAAAATTTAAAAAGAAGCAAATTTTCTGAAATTTTCAAATATATCCAATATGGCTGCCATACCTTAATTATCAATCATAAATATTCGATTCAGTCCTCTATTTATATAAACAATATATTTAATTATACTATATATTTAATATAATATAAAAATATAAAGGACTTTATTATTTAAATGTATTTAGGATAATCAACAATTAAAAAAATTATCAACTCAATTGGAGTATTAATATTATTTAAACAACACAAATTAAACTGAGAAATTTAGAATTTAAATAATGACAAAACATTCTTGCACTAAGTTAGGTTTAAATTTCGTGGTGTAAAACTCTTGCCTTAGGTTATGTTAAGTATAGAGTTCTTGGTTTAAGGTTCTATTAGGCTTAGGTTATGTTAGGTTTAATATTCTTGTTTTAAAGTTCTTGGTGTTAGGCGTTTATAAATATTAATATGACCTATTTGGGGTTATGTTCAAAATTAATGGAGAACAGAATCGCATATTTATGATTGATAGTTAATGTATGGCAGCCATATTGAATATATTTTAAATTTTTTAATAATTCTTAGGAATAGCCTATTTAGTTTAATGCATTTAATTTATTTTTAAGATAGTTTTATCAGCTTATTGCCGCCATATTGGATCCGCCATTTTGAATTTCTTCCAGGAAGTTAAAAGTTAGTCTATTTTAACTTAAAAGTACTTATCAGAAATATTCAAAACTTTTCGGCATAAAATTTGACGGAAGTATTTCATTTTTCATAATTTTTTAGCATTTTATAGCCGCCATTGATTCCGCCATCTTGTAGGTTGGTTTATGACAATTTGGATATCAGATTCGTAATCAGCTACCTCAAAAACCACCCGAGTAACAAAATTTATGTAAATTGGATTAGAAAATTTTTTTTTTTTATGTTTTATTAAGATTTAAATAAAAAATGGACATTTTGGTTACGCTCAATAATTTTGGTTAGCATAACTAAAAAATCAGCTTTCTTAGGTTTTTTTGAAATTAAATAACGAGTATTTAAAAAATATATATCCCAATCGGTTGCGAAGTGCTCTAGATAATTTTGAACGAAAAAATTAAAATTCGTGCCACTGAGCGCCGCACAGTGGGGCAAATAGCTCATTTTTTGGACAAGCGATAATTCCCAAGCCTGGAATTAATGAAATTTAAAAAAATTTTTTTTAAACTCTTCGTTATAAAATTGCCTTTAATTCTATCAAGCCCGAATTTTGAAATTTCAAAATTGAAGGACTTAAATTTTGAAAGTAAATTAAAATTGTATCAAAAGATTGTTTAAAATTATACAAAATTGTTACTTGGGAGGTTTTTTTGGTTTCTAATCTCATTTCTGATCCCCCAATTTTGCGATTCAAAAAACCAAGATAGCGGATCCAATATGGCGGCCATAATATTTTTTAAATGAAATGTACATGCACAAACTGTTAAAAATTGTTACTTAGGACTTTTAAGGGTTTCTGATAGAGAATCTGAAATCTAAAATACATAATATCGTAATCCAAAATGGCGAATCCAATATGGCGGCCATAATATTTTTTAAATTGACATGTAAATGTGCAAATTGTTAAAAATTGTTACTTAGGAGTTTTAGAGATTGCTGATCATGAATCTGAAGTCCAAATTACGTAATATCGAAATCCAAGACGACGGATCCAATATGGTGTCCGTAAGTTAAAAAAGAATGACAAATCAGGAAGGAAACTGTTAAAATTTGTTTTTTGGGGGCTTCGCAGTTTGCTAATCTCGTTTCGGATATTAAAATTTCGATATTTTGCAAACCAGAAAATTAAATTCTATATGGCTGCCATAAATTTTTTAAAAATTATGATGTACATGCGAAAATAGTTAAAAATTGTTACTTGCAGGTTTTTGCGATTGCTGACTACGCATTCGTAATTTCGAATTCTAAGATGGCAGATTCGAATATGCCATCTTATAAAAAAATGAGATAACCAATAAAAAATGTTGACATCTTTAAACCTAATTTTTAATAATTTGTGTATCTACATTTCATTTTAAAAAAATATTATGGCCGCCATATTGGATCCGCCATCTTGGATTACGATATTACATAATTTAGACTTCATATTCATAGTCAGAAACCCTTAAAAGCTCTAAGTAACAATTTTTATCAATTTGCGCATGTACATCTCATTTAAAAAAATATTATGGCCGCCATATTGGATCCGACATCTTGGATTTCGATATTACGTAATTTGGACTTCAGATTCATGATCAGCAATCTTCAAAACCCCTAAGTAACAATTTTTAACAATTTGCGCATTTACATGTCAATTAAAAATATATTATGGCCTCCATATTGCATTCGCCATTTTGGATTACGATATTACGTAATTTAGATTTCAGATTCTCGATCAGAAACCCTTAAAAGTCCTAAGTAACAATTGTTAACAGTTTGTCCATATACATTTCATTTAAAAAAATATTATGGCCGCCATATTGGATCCGCTATCTTTATTTTTTGAATCGCAAAATTCGGGGATCAGAAATGAAATTAGAAACCAAAAAAACCCTCCAAGTAACAATTTTTTATAATTTTAAACAATCTTTTGATAAAATTTTAATTTACTTTCAAAATTTAGGTCCTTTAATTTTGAAATTTCAAAATTCGGGCTCGATAGAATTAAAGGCAATTTTGCAACGAAGGGTTTAAAAAAAAAATTTAAATTTCATTAATTCCAGGCTTGGGAATTATCGCTTGTCCAAAAAAATGAGCTATTTGCCCCACTGTGCGCCGTATGAAATAAATATTTACGTGACACTTATTTATATTTTTATTCAATTTCTCTTCTAGCAATAATTCCAATTCATAAAATATTTATATGCGTCCCATGTCAAGTTTGTATCCTTATATGAAGTAGTGCGTGTCGAATTTTATTTTTTTTTTCGAAGTGTTGCACCAACTTTTTTTTAACGCAACTTTTATGAGTAATAGTGCATATAAAGTATTACAACATATATTATTTCAGTGATTGTAAGTCACAGAGAACACGGAAATATTAATTATTATATTTTTTATTCATTTTTTAATGATGTGCGTAATTATTCTAGAAATTAAAAAAAAATATAAAATATACTCTTTAAGGTTACCTGAAACCTCTCATTGGTTTTACCTCTCTAGTTCAATTGGTTTTCGAGATGTGTCTCTTTGAACGATAGTCATGCATGCGCTCATTTTTTTTCCATATCTCAAGGTCAAAGCGGAGTACGGCGGCAAAACACATATAAATCGCGTTCATACATCAAGTCGATATTAAAACATAAGTTTCGATATAAGTTGCCATTTGGGGGTCGACTCGTCATTCTGATCCGTCTAAACCCTTTCATCAAACATGTCAGCATTTTGACACAACCTTTTTTCCATAACTTATCAGCAGATAAATTCGTGAAAACTGCAATTTTCTTATAAATAAATTTAACGCGCTCTCTCCTCGCAAAATTGTTCAAGAGCGAGGGTGGAAATATTTTTTTCCCACTTTTCTTATTAGAGGTATTTAGAACATTTTAAGATAAAAAACTTAACAACTTTAAACCTAACGTAGCCTAAGGCGTCTGGGCATAAATTTAACAACTTTAAACCTAACCTAGCTTAAGGCATCTAAGAGATGTGTCTGAGCAAATTTTGCTATAGTTTACTGATGATACCATTCACCAGGACAGGCTAAAACACTATGTATTTTAGTAAACTGTCTCCAAAGAACGAGCGATGCTTGACCATCGGGGTGCTTTATTTTGGTGAGTCCCATCGCTTCTCACCCCCGTACCGCGGTGGTCAAGCATCGCTTGTTCCGGTGAATGGCCTGGTCAGTAAACTTTGCCAGAACTTACTTAGACACATCTCTTAGATGAATTAAGCTACGTTAGGTTTAAAGTAGTTACGGTTGGGACTAGACGCTTTAAGCTATGCTAGGCTTAAAGTTGTTAGGTTTGAGCCTAGGCGCCTTAGCCTACGTTAGGTTTAAAGGTGTTAGGTTTTTCATCTTAAAATGTTGGAACTACATCAGAAAAGTGAAAAAATGTTTTTTCCACCCTCGCCCTTGAACAGTTTTGCGAGGAGAGAGCGCATGGTTCAAAATTTTAAATTTATTTTCAAGAAAATTGCCGTTTTCGCGAATTTATCTGTTAAAAAGTTATGAATTTTTTTTAGGTTATGTCCAAATGCTGACATGGTGGGTGAAATTTGATCATGAAGTCGATAACAGCGCCCCAAAAAATATATAGATAAAGTAGTATGTACGCTTAGAATTTAAATTTATCTATAAACATATTTTCGGTCATCTTTGAGAAATTTTTTGAGGTTATGTCGAAATCCTTGGGTGATGGGTCAATTCTGACTCTGGATTCGTTTTCAGCACATCAAAGAACATACGGTATGGTACCTCACCTATCAACTACAAGACTTTTTTTTGGACCTGTGTTATCGATATCCTATAATTCGACTTTAAAATTGCATTATATCGTCAATAATGTAAATATTTTAAAGTTCTGCGTTTTTGCAAAAGAATTTAGACCTTACGTCGTCTTATTAGGGGCGGTTTACAAAAAAAAAAAATTTTTGTGGGCCTGTGTAATCATTTGATTCTAATGTAGCATACCCAGAAGCACTAGCTAAATAGACAACCCAGAGTGCAAATATGTTATAGGTAAATTATAGCCTCTCTACGGTTTCACTTAAATTCACCAAATTGACCTTATCAACATCAACAACAGCATTAATAAAAGAGATGCTTCAATTTATTTAAGGAACGATTACACAGGCCGACATTTTTTAAACCTTGACACCAGACTGTACTTTTTCGAAGGTGTTTGGTGCACTGAATCTAAGTTCGACCTTAGAATTGCTCTACCACATCAAGTTTTCAAGATATCCTAACCTAAAAATGCAAAAAGCACGTTTCTTCGTTATATTCGGGATTATATTACACCGCGAAATAATTTTTCTCCACAAAACTCGTTGCGGCATATGAAAGTACTACTCCTCCCCATCAAAGTGCATTTTTCTCGGAGATATCGTCCATTGAAATTAATTAATAATAATATAATAATAATTTTAATATGTTATTTTATATTCCAAGAAATACATAATATTAGTGTATAATACAAAAAAAACCCCGACACAAAAATATCCATCCATTTATTCTAAATTTTATTAGGACATTTTTTTTTCAGAAACACGAGGTCTATCCACCTGTATTTTTATTTTTTCCTACCCTAACTTACTTTCAAAATTATGAAAGAATGGATGAGAAAAAATAGTTTTTTCACTTTGTTTTTCTGTTCTGCATCCGAGCGGAACGTAAACTTTTCAGGATATTATTCTATACACTTTCACGAACTAATTAAAAAAAGAATTATTCATGTTGCAAGTTTTTGGAGATTTTACAATAAAATTTTCTCTGTCGTCTGGGCTATAATGACACAAAATTTCCCTTAGAATTCAAAATGGCGCCCTTTTAAATAATAGTACCCCGAAACAGATAAATCTTATAC
This sequence comes from Rutpela maculata, assembly GCA_936432065.2. Lineage (NCBI taxonomy): Eukaryota > Metazoa > Arthropoda > Insecta > Coleoptera > Cerambycidae > Rutpela > Rutpela maculata. The sequence goes on from OW386293.2 coordinate 19,064,479, forward strand.
ATTACCGCATTTTTTCGCGTTTGGTATCATTTTCGAATATTTTCGGCTTGTGGAACTAAACATGAGGTCAAAATAAATGAAAGACATAAAATGTATAATAATACCGACACTGTGTCGCAACCGGTAAAAGCATGAAATCCACGAAGGGCGACTGCCTTCTTGTCCCCCGGTTTCCCGGAAATACGATGTATTGCAAGATGTCTCATGTTTTTTCCGACGCCGAATTGGATCCATAGTTCGGTTAACCCGCGAGACTTCAGTGTATGAAAAAATGAAATGGCCAGCACAACTACATCTGTGTCTGTTGTACACAAAAGGACCCTTTTAGTCCCGTGGCGTGCCATATCATTTACATGCAAGATCAGACGACCATCAGCCTCTTCCATTTTCTCACATGATGCATCAACTGTAGCTGTTCCTTCAGTCATAGATCCTACAATTTTACTGTTGACGTTTGTCAGAACTTGAACTGTACCGAAATTCTTTAGAGCGTAATTAGCAAGAAGATGAAAAAATCCTTCTTTGTTTCTGGCATTTCTAAGAAACTCTGGCCAATTACGTGTCTCTTCGTCATAGGTAATTAAGCATTTCAAAAAACACTTAAACGACAAATGAACTAAATAAGAAACGTCGCAAAATATATGTACCGTACCTGTAATCTTCACAAAAAATTGTAACTGTTGCTGAATGACAAGCATTAAGTTTATGTTTTATATACATACTAAGTTTACTCAATTAAAATAACAAATCTGATACGAAAAAACAATGTAATATTCATATGATTAAATTATATAAAATTTAGATAAATTCACTGGAACCGTCCCTGTTTTTTTTGTAAAATGGCAAATCAAACTTAGGTATCTTGATCCTTAACTCAAAAATAGTGAAAAACGATACGGGGGGGGCACGTACAGTTACGATGGTCTCCCGTAGTATATATATTATTTTAATTATACGTTTCTGTATACTCTCTATTGGCTTCAGATAAGTGAATAAGTGAATTAATCTGGCATTTTTGTTACAACCATACCAAAAAAAAGTAAGTTCTAATTGTCGTGTCGATTTGAAACATTGCAAACTTATGCAATTCTGGTGACAATTCAATTATATAAGATCACTGATCTTGTATGATGACGTAGGTGGGAGGTAGTGATACCGACTTTTTAGTGATATATCACCGGCGACTCCACCATAAACTCGAATTTTTCGCGATAGAGAATGATGTCAGATTTCTAAATTTATAAACTGCGGTATGTATGAAATAAGATACCTGAAAATATTAAAAAAGCATTTTGATGGGGAAGAGTAGTACTTTCATATGCCGCAATGAGATTTGTGGAGAGAAACTACTTGTGGTGTAATAATCCCGAATATTACGAAAAACCGAGTAGTACCGTCGTTAGTTGCATTTTTTGATGCAAGCATCAAACTTGGCAGAGTCGTAGGGTAGACTTCTAAGAGTGATTTAAGAGTTGTAAACAAATCCGGAACCCGCGACGAGTTGGGGGTTGCCTACTGGGGATGAGAATTTTTCTCAACATCGCTGTATTAAGGCCATTTTGATGGGGATTCCAATGAGAAATACTTACACTGTTCTTATGTAGTCTCTCTGTCGGTGCATAGATCCCTTCGGACCATAAGTAGATACGTTTATGTATTTTGCCTACCTTCCAGGGGTATTTAACTTAAAATGAAAATTATAGAAAGTAATCGTTTTGAGAAAACGATATTAAAGCATGAAAATGCTTTTTGTTATATTTCTTACTTTGATGGCCCACGTGCTCCAAAAAGACCACAAAAGTACAATGAATATCCGTTTCTTTTCAAAATATGTGGTGGAAGATACAGTTGGCTACTACTGCGAGTGTTAAGTTGGCAGCGATGCGCTAATAGGCACGTAAATGGTCTGCGGTCTGCTTCATTGTTGTTGTGAAGAGAATGTAAACGTCGTTCTATATTGTGTTCTCGAGTTTTAATGCATTATATAGAAGACGTCTATATAATGATATATAAGTGACAAGTGTTAAACTGGCTTTTTTTTGTTTGAACTGTAAGTATAATAAACTTCCACAAGAAGCTATAGACTAGGCACGTTTTCAAAAAAGAACAATGCAAGGAGCATTTCATGTAACAATTGGGAAAACAACGTTTTTAGGGTATTTCGACCCCGCTGAATACGAATCTCCCTGTTGCCAAAGCGAAATTTGGACCGGAAGTCCGGTATCCAAGATGGCGTCCAAAACTCTGTTGCCCTGTATATCTCCCTTGTCTGTTGGCTTAAAATAATGGTCTAAACGTCTGCTTAGCGGTTTTCTCGGATGCCAAACACATTGCAATGCTCAAAATTTACTTATCTTAAGTTTGGAGTGCATGAGTTCCAAGATGGTGCCCAATATGGTCGCCGAAACTTTGTTGCTCAGAAGTAAACAAGGAAGCAAGAAAGATAAGAAAACGACCATTTCAAAGTTCAAACATTGTTGATAAAGATGAGAATGTACTGGTCTTGGTGAAGCCTCCACCCATATGACTCAAAATCCATCAGTCGGGCATGATGAGCATTTTCGCACACGTTCACCTGAAACGTTTTTTAAATTATCAGTGCCGAAAAGCAACTGGTTTTACTCACAGTATGCCGCCGCTTGCCATCATGTCTTTACCTGCTAATGGCATCATAGGAGCTGATAATTTGTCCTTCGAACATTTTCTCTTCTGGCAGATTATGCATAGGTTGTGGTTGAACGTTTCTGCCGTATCAACTAAGGAGCACACCGTTGACGCCAATGACTAAAAATACTAAAAGTGACTACAACTATAAAGCTGCCAATTTTGATGTCCCGGTTAATTAAACATGATTCTTTGCTGGAAATCTCTGGTTGAAGAGGTTCTTCTGCAACTGATTCTTCAACTTCTAGTTCATCTTCGCCAGATTCAATTTCCGTTTCTACAATTTCTTCATTTTCATCAAATATTCTGCGTGTCCACTATTACCGCAATTACGTGTCCACTATTTCTCACATAATTTTAAAATCCGGTGGAAATAATGTGTGTGAAACCGGCTGAAAAAAATCGGAAAATTTCCTATTGGAGAACATAACCTCACTTCCAAATACCTTTGTTTAATACCTAATTGACTTCCAGTACATATATTTTGTTTGTAATCATAATTATGGACTCCGAAGGCACGAACTTATCATTTCAACTCATATGTAAAGCATTTTTCAAATTATGCTTTTTATATAAATAAATTCACTTACCGGTTTAACGCTACTTGTATATCATAAATGAAAGGTTAAAGTATGACTTACACCATAAAACAGCTTCTTAGCGCCAAATTTGAAATTCTTATAAAGTTCGTTCACTATTCCCCCCTTCCACTATTACACGCGCCTCCCCAAACTTTAGTAACACAATTTTGTTACCAAATTGTACTTCGGAAGGTGTTAAATATTATTTAAAAACACGTAACACACACACAGGAGTACACATTCAACCACTGAAAACTATACATCTGACAGATTTTATACTCCAAATACAAGACGTACGGAGCGCACGTAAACACAACAAAGTTTCGACGGCCATCTTGGGCGCCATCTTGGAACCCATGAACTCCAAACTTAAGGCAAGTAAATTTTGAGCATTGCAATGTGTTTGGTATCCGAGAAAACCCCTAAGCAGACGTTTAGATCATTATTTTAAGCCAACGGACAAGGGAGATATAGGGCAACAGAGTTTTGGTCGCCATCTTGGCTACCGGACTTCCGGTCCAAATTTCGCTTTGGCAACAGGCAGATTCGTATTCAGCGGGGTCTAAATACCCTAAGAACGTTGTTTTCCCAATTGTTACATGAAATGCTTCTTGCACTTTATAGAGATGGATTTCCTACTTATGGGCCTAGTCTATATTGACATAAGTACTGTTCTCTGTCTAAGTCAGGTTATGTGTAAATAATAGATACCGAATTATTCAATATTTTTTCCCAGCGTGTGTAGTTAATACTGTTATGAACATTGAAAAGGAAGGCGAATCTCAGAACACCTTGTTTGTAGAGGAGAAGTTGAAAACAAAAACTAAGAAGCTTACAGACCCCATTGAGCAAAACAAGTTTCCTATTTTCATGTATTAGGCCTCCACTTTGTAAAACAAGCGCAAACATGACATATCTTCAATTTGTTTAATGACTTTTACATTGCCACATGTAAGCATGGAATGGTAATTTGGATGTTTTCTTTGCCCACGAAAACGAGCCTTCCCCGCCATTACTCTCGATTAGACAGGAGATGCGATCATGTAATAAGGCAATGTTACCTACGTGTCTGGTAGAAGATAGTCCTAACAGCACTGCAGCGACAGAGCCCCATGTCCATTGCAAAGTTTTGGACAGGGCGGGTATGATAAACATACTTCAGCTTGGTCAGAGCCGCAATTTTCAAGATTATATCCAGAACATATTTGTTTCACATATAAAAAATGAGTTGTCAGCCATTTCTCGATTAGATCTTGTTTGGGATAGGTACTATCAGGACACCTTGAAGAACCACACCCGGGAAAAAAGAGGCACCGGTGAACGTACCCGTATTAGTTTCTCCACGAGAATCCCGAAAAGTTGGCCTTTGTTTCTTCGTGACGCCACTAACAAGGAGGAACTACTCAAACTTCTTGCAACAAGTTGCATTGAAATAAATCAAGATATCGAAGACTTGGTCGGTTCAAACTCAAATCGAGACATGAACGGCGTTTTGTATCCCTCTAGCCATGAAGAGACAGACACCAGGATCATGGTACATGTCTTAGATGCCTTTCAGCAAGGACACACGAAGGTACTGCTTCGGACACTGACGTCCTGATAATAGCTATCAGTTGTGTCCTCAAAATCCCACAACTCGAAGAGATCTGGGTTCATTAATAACGACTCGAGCCACCAATATATTGCTGCACATGTTCTAGCAGAAACCTTAAGTGAGGAAAATGTTAGCGAATGATAAAAGATCTCTGCTAATGATCAGTTGCTGAATATTATATTTTATTTTTTCCAGGTCCACAAAAATCATGTATCCTTCCGGTCTTGCATGCGTTCACTGGATGCGATTCAGTCTCATCGTTTGCGGGTAGAGGCAAGAAAACAGCTATCCAAGCCTGGAAAATGTATCCAGAAATCAATGACGGTTTCCTTGTGGTGACAAGCGGGAATTTAGAAAATGCTATGGATCGCATAGAAAAATTTGTTGTCATACTCTATGAAGAGTAAGTTCCAAAATAAAAGTAAGTAAATTTTGGCTTCCAAAATAAAAATTTTCTTATCGTAAATAATCTGATTTGTTACAGATCTATGGCCTGTGACAAAGTCAATGAGTGCCGAAAAGAACTATTTACACATACAAAGCGGCAGATAGAAAATCTTCCTCCCACCTACGACGCCTTAAAACTGCACACAATGAGGGCCCTTTATCAGGGGGTACATGTTTTTGGGCACAGTTTGGAACTTATGCCAGATCTGCCAAGCCCATCAAACTATGGATGGGAGAAAAATAACGATTGGGTAGCTGTGTGGACAACCCAACCTATTGCTTCAAAGGCCTGCCTGGAATTGGTGAGATGTAAGTGCAAAAAGGGCTGCACAAAAGACCAATGCCAATGTCACAAAAAGGAAATCCAATGTTCAAGTTTGTGTCTTTGTGAAGGGGAGTGTATACAGATTTAAAGAAATATATATGTTTGTATAAAATTTTCTTTTTCTTCTTTTGTTCTTAATATGATTGTTCACGATTTTGTCGTTCTTAATTGAAAATTACATTACAAAATATTAAATCTGATCTCCGACCAAACTCATGACTTCAGTTTTATAATTTTCTCCTGAACCGACCCTTAAAATAACAATTACACTCAGTTCAGCCTAAGCTAGTGCATGCCGGTCACGCAAAGCGTATAGTAGCGTTTACATCTGATTGTAAGAATCCCTTCTAGGGACTTCCTCTTTGAAACCTAAGTTTAATAAGCCATTTCGAAAGCATTCTAATCATTTTTATTTATTTTTTTTGCTAAAACCGACAAAGAAACCCAATGCACTACCTCAGGTCAAGTATACTGAATGTTTGTTTAAAGACAACGCCCCTGGAAGGTAGGCAAAATACATAAACGTGTCTACTTATGGTCCGGTGGGATCTCTGTACCGACAGAGACTAAATAAGAACTGTGTAAGTATTTTCCGTTGAAATCCCCATCAAAATGACCTTAATACAACGATGCTGTGAAAAATTCGTATCCCCCAACCCGCGATACGTGGCTCGTCGTGGGTTTCGGGTTTCGGATTTATCTACAACTCTTAAATCAGTCTCCCACTCTGCCAAGTTTCATGCTTGCATCAAAAAATGCAAGGTGTGTTCAACTATCGACCGTAATAGAGGGGCAAACCGCGAAGGAAATCTGGTATACACTCAGAAGGAAATCCGAGGAAATCTGGAAGAAATCTCAGTATATCCGAGGAAATCTGGAGGAAATATCAGGAAATATTTTTTTTTGGATTTCTTCCCTCCGCTCCTCAAAAAATTTATTTTTTTTATGAAAAAGGAAATTTGAAGGAAGTCCGAGGAAATCTGGAGGAAATCCGAGGAAATCTGTGTAATCGTCAAAGAGGAAATCTGGTGTAAAAATGTTTTGTGCGGTTGACCCTTCGCGAAAAACCGTCTTTTGCATTTTTAGGTTAGGATATCTTGAAAATTTGATGTAATGGAGTAATTCTGAGGTCGGATTCGAATTCAGCGCACCAAAAATCTTTGGAAAAAGTACTCTGGTCACATGGTCTGGAGTTTCGTCCAATATTTTAAGCCTTTGTTATTTTGCTAATATTTAATATTTTTATTTTTATCTTTTAGTGCAAGTGGGTGGCATCCTCGGTTTGTGTTTGGGATGCAGTATAATTAGCATAATAGAAATTGTGTTCTTCGCTACTCTTCGACTTTACTGGTGTGTTATAAAAGGAAAATCTATTAAAAATCCCATGTAGATGACTAGAAAGGCAAAGTTATATAGTATCTGCCGATACTATTTTTGAATTTTTTAACGCACTTTTTACAGAATTTTGTCGCTTTTCACTTTACACAGTGTTGTATTAGTACTACTTTTACTAGGCAACTAGGCCGGAAAAGTCCATTGCGCCTAGGGGTCTACAGTTTAGCGTGGACTCCAAACCACGGTTCTCTGCCACCAACTTTAATCTACCCTGGGTCATCCACCACCTTTCTGGCGTTTCAGCTGCCCGGGATTGTTTCCGTCGGTAGTCTACCGACTATTAGATGAGATGCTTAGTTCACTCATCCAAATGGCGGACTCGCTCAGCGTGTTTTACTTCACTGATCGACTATCGGGATTTAAACCTGTGAACATACCTTATCCCCCTCACACTGTGTTACTATTGGATAATAAAAAAGCCTATTTGAGAAAAACTTGTTTTCTTTTCCATTATTTTAATACAGACTGAGTAAAAACCATCAGTATAATTTGTTCATTATCCTGATAATTCTTCATCAAATATGTGGAATTTTAGTTGATGTTTTCTATTATTTCGATGAATGTTACTAATAATAGTATAACTTTGGCATTAACTGCATTGTATAATTTTACGTTATAGAGCTTTGAAATAATGTACACTAGGTAGTCTTTTTGTGCTACCACAATTTGGTCATGAAATAACATCAGGAGAGAAACGCCTGCAAAATTCGTAACAAGTTGGGTGCAGAAACGTTTCTGACGATCCCCACCAGGTACATTTGTACGCACATAATTCAGTCTTTTTTTTTTCCATTAAATGTTTACTTACTTGGGCAAAAATGACTTAGTTTAAGAATATTAAATATATCAAGAACATAGAAAAATGTTTTGAAGAAAGCGAATCACAGAATCGTACATTAAACGGTTCGAGATTGTACGAAGTTTAAACTAGTTGTAAGGAAAAAAGAATTTACCAAACTTTCTTCTAAATACAAATTATTGTCCCAATTCTAACAGTTTTCAAAATACTCTATTTTTGCAATTTTTGAACCATAAACCGAACTTTTCAAATTTTTTGAAATATCTAACCTAATCGTCATGCATAAAAAATCTTAATTGCTGTATTAAAATGTACTGAATTTTATATGAATTAGAAAAAGACAGCTCACAAACCCAAATATTTTGCGAGCTGTGACCTCTCAAATTGAGTAGACAGTTTCTCGACCCTTCTGCACAAAATTTCAGTTCATAGAAAATAACTCCTTGCAATTGCATCTAATGAATAAATGAGTTAAATTAGATGTAAATGTTATTTCTCCGACGGTTTCTTGAAGTTTTTGTAGAATTATTGAACATTCTAAAAGGTATTCTCCTCAATTTTGTTAAAGTTAATTAACTTTTGAGGAACAAATGCTGTATTTGCAATTTTAAACATCTCTTGATGATGGCAGCTTGAGTGGTGAAACGTAAGTTATTATACTATGCAGTATTTTTAGTTTTATATGGTTTTATGAAATATTAGCTGATGCCCGCGATTTCGTACGCGTGGAAGACTTGATTGATTGATTGATTGATTTACCAGCGTGCGGTAGGCATTTCTGCCACTCCCAAGGATTATACAGCTGAGCCTGCTACGTCCACGCTGGGTTGGACTAGGGTCATGCTTGTTGCCAGCAGCGAGTGCACATGGAGCATGGTAAAGGAATGTGGGATGGGAGGTGTAGGTATTTGTGAGATGCGTTACCGCATTGTATCGTGAGGGAGCGTTTAAGCTCCCTTTTTTGTGTTTTTGGTTCGCCCTCTGTTTCTGAGTCTTCTGATTCCTCGGTTTCCGATGCTGGGTTAGAATTGGGTCATGCTTGTTGTCAGCATGACGCTTGGTACAGGAGTGTGGGGTGGGCAGTGTAGTTGTTTTTGAAATGCGTTGCCGCATTGTGTTCGTGGTATTTAATGTTTATGCTTCTCTTTTTTGTGTTTTTGCTTCTACAGATTTTCTTCTTCTTCTTCTGAGTATTCTGATTCTTTCGTTTCTGCTTCTGGTAGAGTATATGTCTGTAGGTATATGTGAAATGCGTGGCCGCATTGTGTCATGATGTGGAATGTTTGTGCTCCTCTTTTTGTATTTCTGCTTCTACAAATCTTCTTCTTCTTCTAAGTCTTCTGATTCCTCGGTTTCTAGTTCTGGTAGAGTACATATCACTGCGATTTCTTTGTGGAATTCATTTTATTTTTCTCCTTGCTTTTCTTTTCCAGTATGTTTGGTAGTTTGTTCATGATCTTCTCGGTTGTTGTTTTCCACGTGTAACCTAGTCTCCCTGTTTTTAGTGTAGAATTTAATGTAGAATTTTTCACTTAGCAACGAGCACAATTTTGACCTGAAAAACATCACTTGATAATTTACCTAAGAAAATATTATGAAATTAGATTTTCAACACTATAATACCCACAGCGCAAAGAACATGCAATATCATAAAGCACAGTCCTGTTATACCAGACACCAACAAAAGTTAAAGATCAACAATCTCTATCTGTGATGCTTCTCTTCCCTTCCATTCTCTTCTCTTTTTGACTTGTTCTATAGCATTACACCAAAAAGGCTGTACCTAGGTCTGGATTATGCCACCACTCACAAAAATATCAATCGCACGTCCCGAGGTATGTATTACCCTTCAAACACCCATCACCCACCTGACAGCTCAAAATTGTTATCACTGTTGTTTCTCTGCTTCCTGTACAGTCTCAATTGGCGTGTTGTCGTCTTCTTGTTGGTTGTTGAGGTGAAAAGTTATGATTTCGCCCTCCTCTTGGTGTATTATTTTTATTAATTGTTGTTACAACCTTCTGGAGGCTAAATTTCAATACCATTTAGCATTTGTTTTAAATAGAGTCTATTGGCACTTTAAACGTTTTATGGTGGTGGTCGGCACTACCATAATAAAATCAATTTACCTCAGAGAAAACGTTCATAAAACCAGTATATGCCTAAGAGTTTTAAAGGGACACCTCAATATACTAATCATAAAACTGCTATAAAGCTGTATTGGCTTGTACAGTGCTAAATGAAACAATTTAGTCTGAACAAATTCCTTCATAAAACGGCAAAAGTTACAGTTTGACAGGTGAATAAATAGATTTTACTTATTTTAGGTTAATGAAGGCTTTTTAATCCAATCCAATTAGGTTTATACCTCGGAACCCAGCTATAGTGAATGAATTTGAATGTTTTTTTTTGTTGCATTTCTAATGCCATAGACTAAAAAGTTTACCCATTGGTTAAAAAAAAATTAAAATTTTTAGAAATCTTAACAAGAAATACAATTATCGGAATTGTTAAATATTTCTTTTAAGCAAATAATGATTGTTATAGTGTTCGAGGTTGATTATATATAAAGAACTTGTAAAGAAATGAAACTTTAATCTGTAATTTTTAAAATCTATATTGTCGCATTACCAGCTTTTTTTTAAGGGTAGAAACCAACCCTAAAAACAGAAAAATGAATTACTCTTCTAATTTTTGAGGTCGCTTAATATGACTGTGAGATCAAAGCTTATGAGACGAAAATGTTAAGAGTTGAAATTACCCTTAAATACTGAAAAACCGCTGCCTAAGGAATCACTACTTCCACATCAAGACTTCCTATCTAAGTCTCTTACAACGAAAATACTATATTTGCACTCCACTAAGTGGAAATAATTGTTTATGGAACTTTAATAGTATAATATTTGAAATCGTGTACCCCAAAAACCCGTAAAATGATATGCCCCATCAGTAGTAGGGGTGGTGATTCTTGATGACTGGTTCCTGTATACATACTAAATCACAATATTTTTTCACCCCCTTTAATAATGGGGTGGGGGTGGTAATAGAGGTGGCTATTGCCAAACATGTTTTTGAGACCTTAGCTCCTCTTATATTTACTAAATACCAATTTCATGCACTCTTAATTGCTTGATTTACCTATTTGCCTATTTGCCCCCATTTACCTTCAACTCTGCAACGGAATAAGATCGATATATAATCTAGTTCCAGATCTTGTTAAAATACATACGTGTGCCATATTTTAAGTCAATATCTTGAACGATTCCAGAGTAATCGTGAGCACCAAAAAGATACAAGACTAACAGACAGACCGACGCGATAGACAAATTTATTTTATTCAAACTTAAAATATTGAGGTTTTTTCTTCAAAACTTCAACTAGATGTAGAAGTAATACGCAGAAAATAGCATGACAATGATATAAAAAATAATTCTGTGCCATGGACTACACGATAGACCTAGAGCTTCTACTTCAAGCATTTTCCTCAATGAAACCTACTACGCATCCATACTACACGAGGTAACCCACTGTTTATCCAATTTACTAGAGGAAACCCACTACGCATTCATACTTCTTGAAGAAACCCACTGCGCATCCACTCCACTTGAGGGAACCTACTGCGCATCTGTACTACTCGTGATAACCTATTGCGCATCAATGGTATTCAAGGAAAGCCACTGCGCATCCATAATACTCGGGGAAACCTACTGCGCGTCTATATTACTCGAAGTAACTTTATAACATGATATTTGAAATCGCCTACCCCAAAAACCTATAAAACGATATGTCACATCGATAGTGAGGGTTAGGGTGATGGTAGAGAGGTGGGGGTGGATTAAGTAAAAAAAAAAAATTGAGGCCATAGGTTCTTGTATACACGCTAAATTATAATTTTATTTTTTTTCACCCCCTTTAATAATGGGGTGGAGGTAGTAATGGGGGTGGCTAATGCCAAAAAATTTTTTGAGACCTTAACTTCTTTTATATATACTAAATACTAATTTTATGGACTCTTACCTGCTTGATTTACCTATTTACCCCAAATTTACCCCAATTTACCCCCCAACCCTTCAACGGAATAAGATGAAAATATAATCTAGTTCCAGATCTCGTAAAAGTACATATGTGTACCAAATTTCAAGTCAATATCTTAAACGGTTCCAGAGTAAACGTGCGCACAAAAAAAAGTTACAGACAGACCGACAGACGGACCGACAGACAGAATTTTTTTTCTCAAACTTAAAATCTCGACGTTTCATGACATTCTAAGCCTATTTGAACAATAAAAATTTTTTTAAATTTTTTTGTCATTACTATACTTCCACTGGATGTGGAAATAAAATTAATGATTCTTCTAATATTACAAATAAATTCGCGAAAATCCATATACTAATGATTTTTAGGTCGGTGAATATGATTATGAGGTCTAAATTTATTTAAAAAAATGGTGGATTAAAAATGGTCAGAAAAGAGTATAGTAAAATGTCTAATTTTATTAAAAATACAGATTGATATAAATAAACCAAATTAATACAACTAAGTTAACTGATTAAATAACACTTTTGATCTGTACTCCAAACATGCTAAAGTGGAATGCAACCCGCTTTTCTGCGTATTCTTCGAAAAATAGTTGAAAAGTTTCAACATTATTTCAAACTGTCATATCTCGGGAAAAGTTTGTCGTAGGAAAAAAATAAAATCCAAAACTCTTCGTTTTTTTATAAGCTTCATTTCATTCTTATATCATGATTTTATCAATCTTATAGTTTTTGAGATATTTCAATTTAAAATACATAATTTTCTTGCATATGCGCTCAAGCGCCATCTTTAAACCTTTATATATCTGGAACAATTCGTCGTAGGAAAGCAAAAAATAAACCATTCGTGTTTTTATAAGCTTCATTTTTGTACTCTTACCATTTTTTTTTTTTAATATTTTCTGAGTAATTTCCAAAAACCCGATTTTTTTCAAAAAATTTTGAAAATTTTAATTATTGAAAATAGGTACAGAATGAAAAACAATTATTTTAAAAATTCTAAAAAAAATGAGCATGTTAGTAATAATATGCATTAACGACATATAGAAGGATTTAAAAAAAAAATGAATTAATAAAAAATTAGAGCAAGACTAAAAAAATGGCGCCTAAATTTTTAAATGCTCTACTTCTTTGTTTGTAACTTTTTTAGTTTTCAGTATGAAAAGTCGTAATACATCTCAATTGAAAGAGAATTTTAATACCTTCAATTTTTATAAGAATAAAATTTTTTCTCATTGTTGTAAATTTTGAGTAATTTTAGATTTTAACGTCGTATATTTTTTTTTAACTTTTCGGCGCCATTTTGAAAATGCCATATTTGCAAAACTAAACATTGGAGAAAAAAAGGGAAAAAACCATTTGATTTGTTTTCGTAAAAGATTTAATTTTATATCCGTGCACTTTCTTTAAAGTCCACATTTTTCGAATAATTGAAAAAAAACGTCTGGGAATACTGATTTTAGGAAGTGAAAATTTGATTACCAGATTATGTATATTTTTTTGCGGCAACCCCTAAGAAGGGGTGGGAACCACCTCTAACCAAAAAGCAAGAAAAATGACAATATGAATTCTTATGTACATAATTTATGAAGCATGTTGAAGAAAAAATTTGGAAATTCATTACATCGTTATTGGATTTGAAAGCTTCACTTCGTTTATTTCGCTTTTTGGAGCTTCTGCCATCTTCAAATTAATTTGAAAAAGTTTAATTTTTTTATAAACAACCTCAAAAACTATAACAATCATTATTTTCTTAAAATAAATATTAAAAAAATCCGATAATTGTATTTTTCATTGAGATTTCTAAAAATTTTATTAATTTCTTTTTAATTTTCAAAATTGCGGTAATTTTCAATGGGTAAACTTTTCAGTACATGGCGTTAAAAATCCAACAAAAAAAATAATTCAAATCCATGCACTATAACTGGGTTCCGTCATTTTTCATTTATAATGACTAACTAATTGCACTGGACTATTTATAAAAAAAAATACGTCTAGATATTCTAATGTAATTTTGATTCGCTCAGATTTTGCAGAAGGTGCTAATTTTCATATTGAATCTAGAAGAAGACAGTCGATTTTACATTTGCGACAGAGGTAAATAATACCACATGTACCCATCAACCTGTCTCCATTTTCATGAAGAGTTTCCTCAAGTCTAAAATAATATTCGCTATCTAATTGAGAGAGTCATATCTGCCAACATTTTAAGCTAGCTACACATTAAACATCTTCATGGCATGGGTTATCTAATGCACAATCAAGTTAGCTAGGCATTAGCCCACCTTTGTGTCTATAAAATAGTTTTATCTACGGTAATTAATGTATGTGTTTAAATATCTAAAACGATTTCAGAACGGCAAATTTACTTATCTGCTCTATAAGCCGGATAAAGGGGATAAGATCTGTCCTGCCTAAGTATTTTCCTATAACCGTTTTACGACAGCCGAAATCTATTTCATTCTAACTCATTAACTTTAAGTGCACATAAAGAAAGAAAAGATATAATGGGGATCGAGCTGTACATTATTGCAGTTGATTAAGGCCCGCCGTCAAATTCAGATTAAGCAGTGAGGGACGCAATAGGAAACCATGGTATATTACGTGATTATTTTCTCCTTGTTGCTTTCTTCTCTACGTTTTATGTGTAGCTAGTCGTTTAAATGTATTAATCATTTTTTTAGAGGATGCCCGTTAGTGTGTGAAATGAGAATGGATTTTAAATAGTAAATGATGATGAATATAAAAAATAATATTAGTAAATTTATTATAAGAAAATTTTTGAAACATTTTGTGAACGTTTTATTGTGCTTTTATTATACTCTTCGCAAAAATGAGTACATTGCATTTGATCGGCACATTTCTAAAACCGGAAATATCGCTCGTAGAGAAAAAAATTTCATATCATTGTGTTAGTGAAGGAATTCTGAACAACTTTCAAAATGTCCTTCTGTCTGTCCGTCCATCACGTATTGTAAGCACGATAACTTAAGAAAGAAAAGCCCGATTATATTAAAATTTGGAAAGTAAGTTAGTGTTAGTTAGAGGAAGAAGCCTATTTTGAAGAAAATCAATTAGTAAATAAGAAAGTTATTAATCATTTAATTTAAAAATATATATTTTCTTATTGCTTGTCTCTTGTATTTAAATAGAAATCTTGACAAATGTTATCTCTATAACAAATATATATATTCTTTGTTTACATATTTTACTAATATATATTTCATAATAATATATCTTGTTACGCGAGTTTTCTCTTGCTGCGTGATATTTATCATATAAAATTGCAATTCGAAGTTTCATGTTTTTTATTTGACAGCAATATTAACAAACTTTTTTTTATATCATTTTCATGATAACATATCGCCGGCCTTGAAAGGAGCAGCTTTCAAAAACAACATACATAAATGTATACTATAAATGTAAACAAATAAACAAATTAGGAGCCATTCTTCATGGGTAGTATGCATAGTTTCACTGCAGCACGTTTATAAATTCCATGAGAGGTCCTTACGCTGACGACTCTAACGATGCCATCTTGCCCTGGGTGAAGTTCCACAATCCTTGCCATAGGCCATTTCATTGGAGGTGTATTCTCCTCCTTGAGAAGTACCAAGATTCCAACTTCTAAATTTTGTTTTGTCTTATGCTTCCACTTGTTTCTCTCCTGTAATGTGGATAAATATTCCCTCTTCCATCGAGACCAAAAATGATGCACAATTTGTTGCAGATGTTGATAATGACTCAACCGATTTGCAGGTATTTCGCTGACATCTTCTTGGGGAATAGCAAGGAGAGAGTCTCCAATTAGGAAATGGCCGGGTGTAAGCGCCAGTAAGTCATTGGGATCGTGTGATATTGGTGTTAGAGGTCGTGAATTGAGTATGGATTGAATTTGAGTGCATACCGTATACAAACCTTCAAAGGTTAAGTTAGCATTTCCGACTATTCTACGTAAATGAAATTTTGCGGATTTGACTGCCGCTTCACACAGGCCTCCAAAATGCGGAGAGCGTGCGGGTATAAAATTCCAATCAATGACATTATCTTGTAAAAATTGAGAAATTTGAGGTTCTCTATGAATCTTATTTATTAATTTAAGATCTTGTGTTAATTGGTTATGTGCTCCTACGAAATTAGTTCCATTGTCGGAGTAGATTGTCTTACATAACCCTCTTCGAGATACAAACCGTTTTAAAGCATTCAAAAATGAAGAGGTTGTTAAATCTTCCACCAACTCAAAATGAACAGCCTTCGTTGAGAAACATACGAATAAACAAAGATATGATTTGATAACTTGCCTGTTGCGAAGTTTACCGTCTTTAATATAGAATGGTCCGGCAAAATCTAAACCGCAAGTTAGAAATGGTCTGTTTGGTAAAAGTCGTTGTTGAGGTAAGTTCCCCATTTGACAAATTATATTGCTTGGTTTACACTTAAAACAAATCACACATTCACGCAGAATACCCTTGACTACGCTTCGGCCCTTTAATGGCCAAAATCGGTACCTCACTGCAGCTAACGTACCTTGAGTACCTAAATGTAAATGACGATAATGTTCAAAGCGAATGATAAGTTTCGTAAGCATATGTTTGCTGGGAAGTATTAGGGGATGCTTCTGATCACTGGTGATTGGTGAATGAGTCAATCTACCTCCCACGCGTATTAAACCATTTTGATCCAAAAATGGATTTAGTGAACTAAGTGTACTATTTTTAGGAACTGAATTAGACTTAGACAATGTTGATATTTTGTGACTAAACTGTTGTGTTTGAGCGATTTTAACTAATGTTAATAGAGCCACGTTTAGTTCAATTATAGAAAGATGGCCTATAAGCCTTGATGTTTTATTTATAGTACATTTTTTTACAAACCTCAAACAATAAGCCATGATGCGTTTTGTTAAGCTGGAGAATTTTGAAAAAATATCAGTTACAGGTGGTATCGCGGCTACTAGAGAAATAGTCATTTTACGTTCATTTGGTATTTCTGATGTTACGTTACTTGTTATTGGCCATGAATGTGAGTTGTCTTTGAGCCAAGATGGACCCGACCACCACAAGGACGAATTCAACAAATATTCAGGATCTGCGCCTCGAGAAATTATGTCAGCTGGATTATCGGCTGAATTGACGTGACGCCAATGATCATCTGTCGTTAAGTTTTGTATCTCAGCGACTCAGTGAGCCACAAAGGTTTTCCATATATTGGGGGGTGCAGCTATCCAAGACAAAGCTATGGTGGAATCCCTCCAATAATATTTTTGTTATATGTTAATATTCAAGGCTCGAATTGCCTTGTTTGCCAATTTTGCCAAGAGTAACGCCGCGCATAATTCTAACCGGGGCAAAGTGAGTATCTTTAAAGGAGCGACTCTTGATTTTGCGCATAACAAGCTAATAGATCGTTGTCCATAAAAATTTTCTGTAAGCAAATACAGGCAACAGCCATAAGCTGCCTCACTAGCATCACAGAAACCGTGCAATTGTACTTCAGTTCCGTTAGGCAAAATTATACATCGTGATATTCGTGTATTTGTTAATAAGGGAATTTGTTTGCGTAGACTTGTCCATCCTGTATGAATGTGAACAGGTACAGACTCATCCCAATCGAGTTTTAATTGCCAAAGATGTTGCACTATTAATTTTGCTCTAACTATAGTGGGTCCTATTAAACCTAATGGGTCGAATATTTTCGATATATCCGATAAAATTAATCTCTTTGTTACTCGAGTATTTCGCGTTTCTTCGTTAATAGTGAATTGAAACACGTCAGATTCGGCGTTCGATAAGAGTCCTAATGTCTTTATGCACGTGTCATCCGTTATATGATAATGAGATAAATTATTGCTCTCGTCGCGAGATTCGTTTAAGATGGCCTTTTCGTTGGACATCCATTTTCTTAATTGAAAACCTGCATCACTTAAAATAGTATTTATTTCGCGTCTAATCTTTATTGTGTTTTCAACAGTATCTGATCCTGTTATTAAATCATCTACATAGAAATCTTTAATAATAATTTGACTTGCTTCGGGAAATTTGCCTTTATTTTCTTGTGCCGCTTGATGCAAACTTCGTATGGCTAAAAACGAGGCTGATGATGTGCCGTATGTAACGGTATTTAATTTGAAATGACTTAACTCCTCATCAGGATCGGTTCGCCAAATAATTATTACAGAATTGCGTTTTCTGAACCGAAGTACGATTGAAAACAAATCGTCTTGAATGACAGGTCCTACTAATAAAATGTCATTAAGTGAAATACCTGATGAGGTTTTGGCAGATGCGTCGAATACGACTCTTAATTTCGTGGTAAGGCTTGACTCCTTTAAAACACCGTGATGTGGCAGATAATATGTCATATTATTTTCGCAATTTTCATCATCCTTTTTTATTTTAGTCATGTGACCTAGTGATTCATATTCTGCCATGAATTCTATATAACGTCTTTTCAATTCTTGATTTCGTTGTAATTTAAGTTCGAGAGAATAAAATCTTCCTATTGCATTTTCTCGCGAGTTGCCGAGGTCGGATATATTTTTTCGTATAGGCAGATGCACTATAAAACGTCCGGAATTATTCCGTTTTACGTTTTCTATGAAATTTCTTTCACACTATATTTCTTCTTCGGAATATTTAGTTTCGGGTACGCATTCCTCAATTTTCCAAAAATTCTCTAATTGAGCTTGAATATTTTCTGTTACTGATAAATTACATGTTATATATTATCGCAGTTATTTGGCTGAGGTAAAATAGTTCCTGAAACGATCCACCCGAGGTGGGTTTTATGTAAGATTAGTTGATTTGATTTTAATTTAATTTGCCCTATGCATAACAATTCCCAAAATACCCCCGCGCCAAGAAGAATATCGATTTCACTAGAGGTATGAAAATCTGGATCAGCTAATGTTATGTTTCGAGGAAAATTCAGTTGTGAGATCTTAAAGGTTGTCGTAGGAATAATTCCAGTTATGCTTTTTAACACGAAAATTCTCTAATAAATGCGTTGTGTCTGGATTTAAGTGTAATTTGTACTTTTTCTGATATATTTGTTACGGATTGATTGATTCCCAAAACAGGTAAGCTAATTTTGTTACTTTGTAGTCCCAAACGCGTAAATAAATCGTTTGTAATGAAATTTGACTGGCTACCTGAATCCAAAAGTGCTCTGCATTTTACGAGATTTCCGAGATTGTCATATACATAGATGATTGCTGTTGATAATACTATCAAAGGTTCTTTATTTTGTTGAATGCAATGTGTGGTAACTGATGAATCAGAATCAGAACTTGATTGAATTTTTATTTCGTGTTGTGTATTTAGGTCTTCAGTATTTTCAAAATGTAAACGTGTATTATGCCTCTTGTCACACACCTTGCATGAACTAGATCTGCAATCGGTGGAATGATGTCCCTCACGAAGGCAATTTGTGCATAATTTCAATTTTTTGATTTCAGAAAATCTCATTTTAGGAGTTAATTTTAAGAAATCTTTACAATTGTAAATATTATGAGAACCTCTACACATTGTACATTGCAGGTCATAAGTTGACAGGTGAGTCAATGCACGTTCCTCGAATTTTGTATACGTGGGTTTGTTGTATTTGAAGTGATTTACGCTGGTATCAGAATCTAACGTTTCTAGGATTCGACAACGTCGTACGAGAAAATCAGTGAAATCATTGAATTTAGAAGAGTCTATCTTTATAGTAAAGGTTTCCCATTCCCTTTTCGTGATAGGATCAAGTTTTGATACTACAAGATAAATTAATAAAGTATCCCAATGTTTGGTGGGCTGACCTAAACTTTCGAGTGCTCTTATATGCTTTAGAAAATTATCAAGAAGAGTACGTAATATTATATGAGATTCGCGCTTTATAGCGGGCAATTCGAAGAGAGATTTTACGTGAGTGTGTATGATTAGCTTCTTGTTTTCGAACCTTTTACAAACCAGATCCCAGGCAATTTTATAGTTTGCATCTGAAATGTGCAGAGAATGGATGGCCTTTGCAGCTTCGCCTTTCAATGAAGACTGCAAATAATAATATTTTTGAACATTTGACAAGTTGTCATTATTATGTATTAAAGCTAGAAATGTTTCAGAAAATTGTAACCATTTCTCATATGATCCGTCAAAGTCAGGTAGATTTAAGGTAGGTAATTTAATATTTGATTTTATTCGCTCATGTTTAGGAGAATTATTTCGATTATCTCCTTGAGAATCACTGAGTAAACTGTCCTGAATATATTGTTTGGCGAGAGGAATTGTTTTAAAAAATGTATCTTCAAATGATTTCCTATCGCCGATTTGATTTTCAATAGTATCCAAAACTTCTATCTGACTTTGAATGGAATTAAATTCCTCCCAGATCAAATTTATTTTTTCCAATCGGGTTTGTAGCTCTAAGATGGATTTTTCTCCATTGAAAGAAGTTACAAAATTTTCGAATCGTGTCAGTTGACCTTTCAATTGTCCTCGTTTAAATACTAACTGCCTCATTTCGGCATTAGCCATTATATATGATATGCAAACAAAGAGAGGCTATAAAATGTCTATGATAATGAAAGAGTATTGTGTGATATGGAGACTTACTTGTCTCGCGTCGTGGATGTATCGTGTAATTATTTCGAAATAGAGGCTGCCGAGGTATGTTCTTGTTATATGCCGACTTCAATATTTGTGGAATTTCCAATTCGGTTCTCGAAGGACTAATGTTACGTGAGTTTTCTCTTGCTGCGTGATATTTATCATATAAAATTGCAATTCGAAGTTTTATGTTTTTTATTTGACAGCAATATTAACAAACTTTTTTTTATATCATTTTTATGGTAACAATCTAATGCTTTGAAATATGATTCTCGAAAGGTATATAGTACGGACATTCAGTTGCTAAAGTTTTGCCTTGCAATCCAAAGATCGTGTGTTCAAATCCCAGAGAGGTTCGATGTTTTTTTCGTTTATATATATATATATATATATATATATATATATATATATATATATATATATATATATATATATATATATATATATATATATATATATATATATATATATATATATATATATATATATATATATATATATATATATATATATATATGAAGTGTTGGTGTACTTCCGGGTATTTTCCCGCGTTGTTGATAGGCTCCTGCTGGAGCCATTGTTGTCTAAACGACGTTTCGGCAGAATCCCATCTGCCATCTTCAGGTTCTCGCTGAAAGCTGCTTACTGCTGCTCCTCGTTGCTCGAACAGTCCAGTTCAACACATATAGTTTATTTGAATGCGATGACAGATC
This sequence comes from Rutpela maculata, assembly GCA_936432065.2. NCBI lineage: Eukaryota > Metazoa > Arthropoda > Insecta > Coleoptera > Cerambycidae > Rutpela > Rutpela maculata. Next base: position 19,085,619 of record OW386293.2, read on the forward strand.
ATTATTAATTAAATAAAACAGGACTAGGTTAGGAATGTGTAAGTAAGCGTCTACTTCCTGATGATGTAATTTGCATAAACCTAAATATCTGCAATGAAAAACTAATCTATTGCACATAGCAGTCCACTTGAATAATTTATCAAATTATATTTTCCTGTTCCATTCAAATTAAACACCGATCGGCAAATACTTTAAATAAATATTGATTTTTTTTAAGCCGCATAAAGCCTACACAATCCTCCCTTCTTAAAAGATATAAAAATGTAACGGTGAAATAATTTGTCTACAGTCGGCATGCAATAAAATCCTCGATTGTGTCTCCTTAATCCAAGAGCATTCCGCCTGGTCTGCTGCGATGTGATTAATGACGCTTGTAGGGCTTAACTTTCAACATTCGCAAATCCTCTTACCGGTTTGATATTTTTAACTAATATTTTATGTTGCAACGCGGTCGGGAAATCCATAGGACAAACATTAGGTGTCAATGAAGAAGCAGTCATAGACTTATCACCGTTGCTCGAGTTTTCTACGTGTAGTCGTATCAAAATATTTACACAATGGTAAAGATGGTTTGACTTTACTTTTAATTTAATTTTAAATTCGGCTTGAATTATATGCGGTCGAGATTAACCAACAATTTTCGCTAGATTAGACGTTTTCAAATTATTTTGTTTCATCCATTTTAAAATTATCACAACCATGAGTGTGCATTGTGTGCAATGCATTTTGGAATGAGAGCTAATAAAATTAAACGTAAGGTAAGTGTTCTTATTTTCGTCACTGTTCTTGGTTTCGTCAGTTTTTGTATTAAGGATTTAAATTGAACAATACATAATTTAGTCACTTTACTGAACTATCTATACCGGTGACAGTGATATTATTATGGAACATCCCAGAATCGACCTAAGTCGAAGAAATAAAAAATTTCGACTTAGGAAAAAGGACAAGGTTAGATAAGAGCTTCATTTCGCCCATTGGCCATGTCATATGTCATTATATTTTCCGAGTAGTATATGTCTTGACAAGTAATAAAACACAGTTCTCTGGAATAGTACATTGTGTATCTAGCAGTAAAAGCAATACATTCCCAGACGACGCACAGTGGTCCAAAAGTGACTCTTTTTTCAAATCAGTCTGCAGGTCTTAATAATTAAGCAATCGGAATATATTTTTTTAAATCATCGTTTTTTAATTGCCTATGCGATTTTTGTCCATGATTTTTCAAAATTTTTCAAAGAAATTTGAATTTTCATTAAAAAAATTGAAAAATTAGGAACATAAATCGAAAATCTGGCTTGACAGATCGATAGGAAATTAAAAAACGAAGATTTAAACAAAAAAAACTTTTCGATTGCTTAGGTATTAAGACCTGCAGATGATTTGAAAAAAAAGTCACTTTATCACTTTGTCATCAGTCTGCAGGTCTTAATACTTAAGCAACCGGAAAGTTCTTTTTAAAATATTTGTTTTTTAATCTCTTATCGATCTGTCAACCAGATTTTCGATAGGCAATTAGAAAACGAAGTTATCGAAAAAAAACAAACTTTCCGATTACTTATAGTGGGTGCGGTACACAACGAAAATTAGGTATATACTGCATTTTGTGAACACGCGTTGCCGCTTGGTACAATTTATAGTTATAACATACGAGAATGATTTCCAATGGGGAGCTACAAAAAATTTCCCTTAGAATTCAAAATGGCGCCCTTTTAAATAATAGTACCCCGAAACACATAAATCTTATACATTACCGCATTTTTTCGCGTTTGGTATCATTATCGAATATTTTCAGCTTGTGGAACACGACATGAAGTCAAAATAAATGAAAGCCATAAAATGTAGGAATAATAAATAAATGATTGATTCATTTTTTTTTATGATGGCACACAAACTGAGAATTTTTAAGTCTAAGAAAATTAACAGTTCTGGAAAAAGTACTATTCAGAATCTGCGAAGTGACGTACATCTCTTTCAGCGATGTCTTACTGTTAATATGAACAGAAAACTTGACATGCAAAGTTTCTACATGAAAACAATCCATATCCTCCATGTCTGTCTTCTGCTGGTCACCTTCGGCATGCAATTGGAAAGGTAGATATACTTGGTCCTTTCGAAGAAATGGTGAACAGAGATGATCGTAAATTTCCTGGTACATGTGATGTCATTGTGTATGATGGAGCTGCTCTTATTCATTCAATTCAACCACGTGTTTCGCGTACCTTTGGAGATTACTGCGTTCGGGAATTTCATCAGAGCATTGTGGGATGTATCCAGAGCATCTCTGCTACAAGACTTGATATGGTATGGGACATGTACTGACCGGAAAGCCTAAAGAGCAGAGGTGCTAGAGATGAAGGAATTCGACGTCAAGTTTTGCCAAACTTACCAATTCCTCGAAATTGGCATGAACTTCTTAGAAACAATAAGAATAAGGAAGATCTTTTTTCTCTCCTAGGAAGACATCTAGTTGATAATGTGCAAACTACCACTAACATTGGAAATACATATGTCAGTTGTGAAACCGCTTAAACATCTCTTGATGGACTTGCTTACACTCCTCTTGAGGAGGCAGATGGGCGGATTATGGTGCACACAAGAGATGTGGTCATACATGAGGCTAAAATCGTTTTCATAATAAACTGTGGATATTGATGTTCTGATTCTTGCCATGTCTTTCTTCTTACATTCCTACATATTCTCGAACAACTTTGTGGGATATACGCGTGAGCGGTTGTCATGACGACGGTGCGTGCATGGCGTTGGGAGAACATACAGGGTGTCTCTTCGTCATAGTTAATTAAGCATTTCCATCAAAAGACTACAAATAACACTTCGTAGTATTTTTTTTAACGACAAATGAACTAAATAAGAAACGTCGCAAAATACATGTTCCGTACCTGCAATCTTCACAAAAAATTGTAGTTGTTGCTGAATGACAAGCATTAAGTTTATGTTTTATATACGTGTTAAGTTTACTCAATTAAAATAACAAATCTGATACGAGAAAACAACGTAATATTCATGTGAATAAATTATATAAAATTTAGATAAATTCACTGGAACCGTCCCTGTTTTTTTTTTTGTAATGGCAAATCAAACTTGTAATGGCAAATCAAAAATAGTCAAAAACGGTACCAAACTCGAAATAATACTGTACCATAAAATTTATTATATTTTAAGACTGTTATTTTTTATATCGGCCGCCATTTTGAATCTTAAGGGAAATTTTGGGTGGCTCCCCTTCGGAATTTATTTTCCAACATCTAATCTAACACCATGCCAAGTGGCATCGCGTGTTCATTAAATGAAGTATCGTTTCACGTACCGCGGCCACTATTAAGTATTAAGACCTGCAGACTAATTAAAAAAAAAAGTCATTTGGGGCCACTGTGCGACGCTGTAAATTGCTGGCCGAGGCGTTAATTCGAGGAAAACAAGCATTGAATTACTACGAGGTACCTACACATACTATTTTTTCTGAAATCGCTATCAATATTATTATAAATTAAGGAATTTTTTAAATACATAAAAAAATGAAAAAGTCACAGATTCAGTGCTTATTATTTACTGCCTAAGCTGGGAAGGTAACTTTCTGATAGTTGCTTAGCATGGACTAAAATACTAGAATAGCGTATTTTGGAATCTGAAATTGCGCCGAGAAAGTAGATATTCTTGACTGATTTCAGAAAAACATATTTTTATTCAATACACACGACAATATGTGGTTTTGAGCGCTGGTACGTTTAAATTCGCACGCAACGTCGACACCACTACGACTCCCGCGGAAACGATTTTGTTTTTATACATTGAAGCGCTTTATGAACAACTATAAATTGACCATTATATAAAAGCTTAAATACTCGATAATGAAATGAGGTATAGATTTTCTTGGTTCATCGAGCGCATCTAACTGAAATATACATTTAAAATTCGGAAAAACTTCAAAAATTACTAAAGAACTGCAAACATGCTTACTTTGAAATGCTATTATTAAACTTACTGTTGTTTTTCAAATGTAAATAAAGTTCATATATTCAACTATAAATATCTTATCTACCTTGTCCTTTATTAAAAATACATTTTAGATCATAACATATTGAAAGTCATCAGAGCCGATGACTGGCGTAAAAGAACTCGAACACGTTCGCAGAGACGTAAGGCACCACCAGGTGAAACTTCGAAGAAGCACTGAATCAGGCCTGTAGCTAGGGGTGGGCCAGGACTGGAATGTTTTTTGCCCATCCTACGGCGACCGCAGGTAGGTAGTGGCCGACTACGAATACTTATTTGAACAGTTTGTTCGAATACGGTAAAATATTTAGATGAGGCGGTGTCGCTGTTCTCGTAGATCGTTAAGATAGAACGTGGTAACGGGAAATTTCCTGATTGCCGATGTTACTATTATTTCCGAAAAATTTCTGGGAAGGATTTACTTATTATAAAAATCTACAACATCAAATTGTTGTAGAGAGGAGAGGGTGTGTTTAGTTTTGGTTACCTAGATTTGTTATTTTATTTGCATTTCCTTATTTATTTGTAAAATGTATGTTAAATTATATTAAATGAAAAAACTAGAAGAGCAAGATGGAGGTTTTATACAGATACAGAGAAGCCTTTAAGGCAACCTATGAGCTTTTGGCTGCTGTAGATACGTTTGGCTGCAGCACTGCCACCTGTGAATCAACATTCTCTACTTTGACGGACATTAATCGTCCCCCAAGGGTCTCCATGACCCACCAAAGAATGACAAATTCAGGTTTGTTGGCGTTTGAAAGGAAACGCACAGAAAGCATAGACATAGACACTGAGTTAAACAAATTCAATATGATTAAAGAAAGACGGTTACAGTTGTACTAGAAATTAAATTTATATTAAAAAATGTATTTTTGTTTAGAGATTTAGATGTCTATTTTTTGCGGGGTTATCTGTAAATGGAAAAAACGATTGTTTGCCCCCCTTAAAGCATTTTCTAGCTACATGCCTTCACCGAATTTTCACTTAGGAAAATATATTCTTGTCCAGGCCATGAGAATGAAAGTATATTATGCTCATGGAAAAGTGTACCGAAAATATAAGTATATTTTTGGTTCAGGAAAAAAATATATATTATACTTTTTCGAAAGTGCGCCAAATATTTTTGTAGACAAGGAGAAGCAGATAATATACTTTTTAAGAAGTACGCTAAAAATGACCTTTGAAAATATTTTGAATATTTTTTAACTTTCTTATAGCTTCACGAAACATGATGAAGTGGAGACAGTCATTGTGGATATCACAATGAATATAAAATTTTAATGAGGCGACGCGACGTACTGAAAAGGCAAAACCGAAAAATGTGGCATAGTTCGCAGCATCTATAGACAATTTCTTTTTTATAAAATAAAGGCCAAAAAAAATGTTTTGACCTTTAACTGAATATAATAGAAAAGGAATTTTTTTTTTCAAAATTCGGACTCCGAAGATTTCGGGCTCTAGCCATTTAAAAAAAAACGCAATTTGGGACCACTGTGCGCCGTGTGTAGAGTTCTTTTACAATATCACTTGCACCTCTCTTTTGCCCCTTGTTCTTCGAGATATCAAAATGTAGCTGGGTGTGGTTAATACAGAAGTAAAATGTCATATTTTGACGTATTTGAAGATTTTTTCGGTCTTCCAATTTAGTCGGAAGTGATACCAATTCTTGATTTTTAAATGGAGCACCCTGTATATTATTGTATTTTGAGAATCCTGGGAACATTATGATTAAGATTGAACTATTTTCGTGAGTTTTTTCGTTGACCTGATTTTTTTTTTAGAGACAAGCTTTGTTTTGAATCTAGAGTGATGGATTAACTTTAAATGATCATAAATGACAAAAAAAAATAATGGAAAAATACAAATTTGACTTTTAACCAACAAATTAGATATTGATAATGGACGTTCCCATGTTCATTTAAATAAATATAATAGCAAACCAAAAAAACCGTATTCAATTTTTGGTACAGGGACGCAAACCAAATCTGACATAACAGCTGTACAACGAAAGGCATGGATATATGTAGGAAGGGTTACCTCTGGTACTGGAGCTGATGGAATGAAAAAACACTGCGAGATAACTTTTCCAGGACGACAAATTGAGGTGGAAATACTACCCAAATGGAAAAACAGCAAAACTGAATCATTTAAAATAAAAATAGATTATGGCCTACTGGATGAAGCCTTTACCAGCGACAATTGGCCGACAGGTTCTCTAATTAAAAAGTATAACTTTTTTCGAGACTAACAATGTAAGTTTTATTAATACTATAAATCCAAATTCAAGTAAAATCGATTCTACTTTAAATATATCACACGTAAATGTACAAGGTATGCTCAATAAGTTAGACGAAATTGATTTGTTCATGAATGATTTTAAAATAGATATCTTGTGTATTTCGGAGCACTGGATAACCAAAAATGATCCCAGAAATGTGATGTTTCCAAATCACAAAGTAATAACTTATTTCTCTAGGCTGATAAATATACATGGCGGATCTCTTATAATGGCTAATAATAGATTAAATACAAAAGTAATCACATCTATAAACAACCTATCTACTGAATCCCATATAGAAATATGTGCAATATGTTGTACTATTGGCGAGGTAAAATATAATGTAATAGTAGCATATAGGCCACCTTGTGGTGATATCGATAAATTTATAATAAATCTCAATGAAGCACTAAATATTGCAAATAATATATCGTGTAACATTGTATTGTGTGGAGATTTCAATATTGATGCAACAAAAAAATGTCACAATACTAAAGTTTTATTCGATGTTTTTAGTTCATTTCAACTGAATCTTACCTCTATAGCCCCTACGCGTATATTTACAAACGTTCATGGTCATACCTCGTCCAGTTGCATTGACTATATGGTTTCGAATATTCCTACTAGTAGTGTAAGCCTTAAATTATATAACCCCAATATTGCTGACCATTTCGCTCATATTTCAAAGATAAATATTAACCAAGCGAAGAAGAACACCCCCACCTTAATAAGTTTTCAAAGGCGTAGCATAAATGAAAATAATGTCAAAAATTTTATATTTGAGCTAAACAAACAGGACTGGACTGATATATATTTTGTTACTGTAAATGTAAATGATGCTTTTAATTTCTTCATAAACACTATCATATGGTGTTATAACATTACTTGCCCAATAAAGTACGTAACAATAAAAAGAGACAGAACTAAAAACAATAACTTAAAAAAAGAGTGGTTAACAAATGAAACAATCGAACAAAGTGAATACATCAAAAATTTATACTGGCTTATGACTAATACTAAATCTGGAGACATGAAAATTCTATATAACGAACAAAAAACTATCTACAAAAACAATATCAAAACAACTAAGCAAAATTTCTATAAAAATAAAATAAACAACGCCTCTAATAAAACAAGAAAAACTTGGGATATTATAAATACCAACCTAGGCCGAAGAAATATACAAAATAATTGCATAAGTTTGTATGATAACAAAAAGGAGAAAATCTCAGATAAACACGAGATAGTAAATATGTTTGCAAACTACTTCTCCACAGATATCCAGACAAAATTAAATTGCCACTTTGGTTCGAACTTATCTTTACCGTGTACTGTTTCATCATATAGGGAGCATTCAATATATTTTGCACCAATTACTCCTGAGGAAATAAATGACGCCATAAATAACTTAAAAAATAAACCATCTACTGGGTTCGATGGCATAACAGCAAATTTGCTAAAAATTATTAAGGATAGCATATTACACCAGTTAGTCCATTTATTTAATATATCAATAGACCAGGGTTGTTTCCCTGATATACTTAAATTAGCCAAGGTGATACCTATTTTAAAAAAAGGGTCACCAGAAGAAATTGAAAATTATCGACAAATTTCTTTGTTAAGTGTAGTTTCTAAATTATTAGAAAAAATAGTTTACAACAGAATTATATCTTTTTGCACAAAATATAATATCCTAACAGCGTTTCAGCATGGTTTCACGGCTGGCAAATCAACAGAAACAGCAACTTATCACTTATTAAATTATGTATACACCTGTTTAGATGATGGCAAGTACGTTGTCTCAATAATGTTTGATTTGTCAAAGGCTTTTGATTCGATAAACTATTCCTTTCTTGAAAAAAAGTTATATAGTATGGAGATAAGAGGAAACTTACTCGCATGGATAAATAGCTTTATGGAAGGGAGAACACTAAAAGTACAACTAGATAATACACTATCTGATTTGCAGAATTTAATGTACGGAGTCCCTCAAGGGTCTGTTTTAGGGCCGCTATTATTTATGTTGTATATAAAAAACCTTCCTAACTACTTAACCACGGGACACTTAACAATGTTTGCTGATGACATAACAGTAACATTATCAGCAGATTCGATAGAACAACTCCATATATTGATTGACCAAACATTCCAACAGATTACTACTTGGGCTGAAAGAGATAAACTGATACTGAATAGAAATAAAACAGTTATTATTAATTTTGGTTTACAAAGACAATTGCCGCACGATATAATGTTGCACGATAATATTGTGTTGTCTCACAACACGAAATTGCTCGGTACACACTTGGACACTAAATTGCTGTGGGACAAGCACATTGAGCATGTATGTTCACAGCTAAATAAGGCCTATTTTGCTATATTGCAAATGCAAAGTTCATTAGATGAAGCGGGGTTATTGAGTATATACTATGCTCTTGCTTATTCACATATTTCATATAATATTATTGCCTGGGGAAGTGCAAGAGACAAGGGTAGGGTGTTTATTAGTCAAAAGAGACTCATTAGACTTATATTTCACATGGATTATAATGAGAGCTGTAAACATATATTTAAAATGAAAAAAATACTAACCACTCCATGTATATTTATATTAAAATGTTTGATGTACACCAAGAAAAATATAAATCTTTTTACTCAAAGAAACGATTGTCATTCGTACAGTACAAGATGTGGTGATTTACTTAGTATCCCTTCACATCATACTTCAAATTATAAACATTCACCGTACTATAACTGTATTTTACTTTTTAACAGTCTTCCTGCTTTAATTCGAAATATCCAAAACTATAGACACTATAAAACAGCAGTTAGAAATATATTACTTGAAGGTAGCTTTTACAGCGTTCAAGACTTTTTAAATAGAGAACCTTGAGGAACTACTCATATATTACTTTAACTTTGACAAAATGGATAAGTATTTAATTTATTCATTCAGTGTAATTTTTTTTATATATTTATTTGTCATCCCAATTTATATGTATTGTGTATATTTATATGTTTTATGTATTAGGATTATACAATGTATTATATATCGTAGGTATTTAAATTTGTATTGTGTATTGTGTATTTTTTTTTATTGTATCAGCAATAACATATTTTATGTTTGTATATTTGTTACTAATTTACTTACAATGACTTACCACATATACTAGTCTGTATCTAAAATGGTCAATAAACATTATTATTATTATTATTAATTTAATAACTAGGTGCATTTTAATTTTTCGAAATGAGTTTCTTGCAAAAAAAGTCTTTTCTCTCTTCTCAGTTAGACAACTTTTCAAGACTAATCCAACGGTAACGCCAAACTCAATATCCATTGAGTAAAAATTGTATAAATGATTTTTAAAGTAAGCCATGAAAAATCAGAAGTGCTTGACAGTTATAAGAAACTTTACTAACGAAAAATCCAGTTCTGTTAATGCGTAAGACAATAATTGCTTGTCTATTCATGATTTTTAACGTTACTATGTATTCAAGAGACGAACAAGTAGACAGGTTACTAATTTACGACGAATTACGTAAAAACGCAACAGCAGATAAAAGCCTGTATGAGCAACGGTATCTTAAAAGACAACACCTCTGCAGGCAATATTTCTAATTTTTAGAGAACATTTAGACAAGAAGAAAATGCCGAAATCCGAAATTTTGTTATCGATGAAGAAACAGAAATCAATGTACTGGCTTGTGTTGAATTGAATCCCTCTGTTTCAGTCAGAAAAACAGGACGCGAACTGGATATAAGTCGTGAATTAGCTAGAAATATTCTTAAAATGAAAATTAACCTGATCGAAGGTTAGATTACTGCGCCTGGTTGGTTCACAATTATGATGAAGATCAGGATTTCGTGAAATATATCCTTTTCTTTAATGAGCCGCGATTTACGAATAATGGTATGTTCCATGGGCAATATACTAGATGTTGGGCTCAAGAAAATCGACATTTAATGAGGCAGAGCACTTTCAAGAAAAAATTGCAGTCAATGTGTGGGTAGAAATAATTGGAAATAGTAATATCGGGCGAATATTCTTCAAGGACGTCTAATGGTCAACGATATTTAGATTTTCTACAAAATTAAGTTGAAGGAATTCTAGAAGAAATACCGCTTGAGATTTTGATGAGAGATTTGATGAGATTTTGAGATTCAACAAGAAGGGGTTCCCCAAAAATGATGCCCAAGTACTAAATCATTTGACAGATGGAAACTGACGATGATACTACTATAACAACTCATAAAGAAAAATTTTCATTACATATGGGATTGTTCCTAAATCTGACATATTTTTGACCTCTAGGTACTGTATTAATATGATAATTACATTTTTCTTATTTGTTGTCGCTTAGTAATGAGGTAAAATTCTTGGGAGTCTACTTTGATAAAAGTTAACTTAGGATACACCTGTAAATTATATATGTACGAAAGTAAGCAGAAACATATATTTATTACGCAATCCCGCGCAATGTCTCCCAGAGAACATTACTTACTGCATACCATGGCCTGATACATTCTGTTATCTCTTACGATATTTTGATTTGGGGGCACTCTTCTGCTAGCAGAGCAGTCTTTGGTATCCAAAGAAAAGCCATAAGAATAATTGCTGGGCTTAAGTTTAGAAATGACTGTTAATCTGAATTTATTACGTTGGGTACTCTTACATTACCGTGCTCCTTCATCTTGCAGTCACTCTTATACGTAAAAGAGAATGAAGATAAATTCACTACCTATAGTCATTCACAGTTACCCAACACGAAACTGGGACAAAATAAATATCAACATTTTAAGGTTAAATAAAACACAATGGAACAAATTATTATGGTATATTGTTATATAATGTTCTGCCAATGCAGATTAAGTAACTTAACTTGAATGCATTTTATTCAGTTGAGGAATTCATGGAGGCCGATTTTAATAACTGGCAATTTTTAACGTGATTGTTGGTATTTGTCAATAGTTACTTGTTATTTTTTCAAATTTTAGAAACTGTGTCCTCAAATTCAATTTTAATCTTTGTATTCGTTTTAATCCAGTTTTATCTTGTTTACTTTATACTTAATAATTTATTTATCTAGTTTAGCTGTTTTACTTTCCTTATGCTATAATCTACTTTGTGTATAACACACCAATAAAGTTTTTTATTATAAATATAAACTTCAATAAATTTTTTCAAACCATATGCTCCGTAATATTAAGTTAGTCAAAGTTAGAAGACAAGATATCTGTTACGTAATATGGCAAAAGTTTTCATTATTAAATTAGCTTAATCAAGCATGATTAAAATTTTATACAAGGACCGGTAATTCCTCTGGAAAACTAGCCTTTGAATTATTTAAAGTTGTTCGAATATTACAGTGGTAGTCATTATGGTAATTAATTTTGAAAGTTTGTACATTTCTATGGCAGCGAAAATGAGCGGTAGTAAAATGTAAGTTATGTTGGTAACACAATTTTATCTAAATTAGGTATAGGAAAGTAAATAATCTCATGGTGTTCGATGTGATATATGTAATGTTTTCTGTTTTCCATATTTAAAATTTTATGTTCATTTAGATTTGGTGTGATGTGTTTCCGGAAGGGAATATTATAAATGTACCTAGACTTCCTATCCAACTCTTACAACGAAAATACTATATCTCCACTCCACTATGTGGAAATAATTATAACTTTAATAGTATAATATTTGAAATCGTCTACCCATAAAAAGATATTGCCTATCTGTAGTAAGGGTGGGGTGGTGGTGGGGGTGAGTGAAGTGAAAAAATTTTTTGATGACTTTGGTTCTTGTACACACTCTAAATCACAATATTTTTTCACCTCCTCACCTGGGGTGGGGTTAGTGATGGGCGATATATCACGAACTGTAATTTAATCACTGATATTAAAAAATCACAGGTAACGATTGTTAGTAAAGTTGGTAGAAAAGCATGACGTGATCACGACTTTCCATATTCGTGTCCTTGCCGTGGTTTATCGTCAGATTCAACCAATACCAATATATCTTTTACGATATTTACTTTGAGTCGATTTTTGTTTGCGTCCGTATATATTAACACGTAAAGCAAGCGATTCCGTACCTTAGCGTTAGTTGGATAAACAAATCATAATATATGTTATACATATTACGTATTGTTGGTAGCTGCACAGATTACCAAAGTAGCTATTTCACCATTCACCGTCTCTCTGCGCTTATTTAAGGATAGGGAACAATTAATAATTTCTCCCGTAAGTCGTATTATGAAAGTCGTGATCACATCACGTTTTAAATTCACTGATATAAGAAAATCACAGTAACGATTCACGTTGTAATTGAAAAATCGCGATATTTCCCAACACTAGGTGGGGGTGGTAATAAGGGTGGCTAATGCCAAAAATATTTTTGAGACCTTAGCTTCTCTTGTATTTACTAAATACCAATTTCATGGACTCTTACTTGCTTGATTTACCTATTTACTCCATTTCACCCCAATTTATCTCTCAACTCTTCAACGGGACAAAATCAAAATATAATCTAGTTCCAAATCTCGTTGAAATACATCGTGTGCCACATTTTAAGTCAATATCTTAAACGGTTCCAGAGTAATCGTGAGTACCAAAAAATTGCAAGACCAACAGACAAGCCGACGCAATAGACAACTTTTTTTGCTCAAACTTAAAATATTGACGTTTCTAAGCCTATTTGGACAATAAAAATTTTCAAAAAATTCTTTGGCGTTAGTATACTTCAACTGGATGTGGAAGTAATACGCAGAAAATGGTACGACAAAGATATAAAAAATCATTGTGTGCCGTGAACTACACGATAGAGGTAAAGCCTCTACTTCAAGCATTTTCTTCGAGGAAATCTACTACGCATCCATATTACTCAAGGTAACCCACTGTGTCTCAAATTTACTCGAGGAAAGCCACTGCGCATTCATACTCCTTGAAGTAACCCACTGCGCATCCATTTTACTTGAGAAAATCATCTACTCGAGAAAAGCCATGAGGAAACCTATTGCTCATTAATGGTACTCAAGGAAAGCCACTACGCATCCATACCACTTGAAGAAATAACTCATTGCGCACCCTTTTGACTCAAGGAAATCCACTGCGCATCCATACTACTTGAGGTAACCTACTGCGCATCTATAATACTCGAGAAAAGCCACTGTTCGTCCAAAATACTTGAGGAAAGCCACTGCGCATTCATAATACTCGGGGAAACTTTAATAACTTAATATTTGAAACCGTCTACCCCAAAAACCTATAAAACGATATGCCATATCGATAGTGAGGGTAGAGGTGGTGGTGGTGGTGGTGGTGGTGGTGGTGAGGGTGAATGAAGTAAAAAAATGTTTTGAGTCCTTAGGTTTTTGTATACACGATAAATTACAATTTTATTTTTTCCACGCCCTTTAAAACTGAGGTGGGGGTAGTAATGGGAGTGGCTAATGCCAAAAGATTTTTTGAGACCTCAACTTCTTTTATATGTACTAAATACCAATTTACTCCAATTTACCCTCTACCCTTCAACGGATAAGATGAAAATATAATCTAGTTCCAGATCTCGTTGAAATCCATATGTGTACGAAATTTCAAGTCAATATCTTAAACGGTTCCAGAGTAATCGTGCACACAATAAAAGTTACAGACCGACAGACAGACAGAATTTTGAAATCTCGACGTTTCATGACATTTTAAGTCTATTTGAACAATAAAAATTAGAAAAAAAATTTTTGTCATTACTATACTTCCACTGGATGTGGAAGAAATAACTATTAATAGCTTAACATAACATAACACACCGACTTAATTTTACAAAACTATTTACTTATTATTAATACCCACCTTTTCTAAAACATCACCAGTAATTACAGAGCTTAATACAAAAAGCCCAGCACAAAGATCATTTATCTATTCCTTCGGATATTTTTGTGGAACAGTTGCAGGCCTGTTCCAATCAGTGTTTCATTGTTTTGCATATGTTATGGCGGAGATTGGATCTGTCACCGCGGAAACAGATCGTATTCATACCAAGACCGCTCCGTTGTTTGTGACTACAATGGCTTGGTTTGTCGTCGTTTGGCCGCTGCGCTACCCCTATTGATGATTGCTGTTTACCTTGTTATCAACAAATCGGAACTTTGTTTATTTTATTGAGATGTGTATGAGGGGTTTGCCTGGTGATTGTTTACGTTGATTAATTTGATAAAATTTCGTTAATGCGTGATACATGAATTACGATTTAGTTATGTCAATAAAATATGTTTGTTTGAATTAAATAGTGAATAGTACAGTAACTAGGGGTTTCAATTTCGGAATAATGTCAGATGAATTAGATTTCGTTCATTTTTGTCAACTTAATAGTAAATGCATCATGGAAAAGTTTCTATATATCTATAATATCCACATAATATCTTATATTATGCTTGGACTTGCCAATTTACAGGGGCCCCCTTTTCAGGGGGCGGCAACTCAAACAAAAACATTGTAGCTCAACTTTTAAGAAGAACTTTTCATATAAACTTTAAGTTATACCGATTAGAAAAATTGAAATTAAACTGGTTCCAATGATTTTACAATATGTCTAGTCTTCTTCAAGCTGGAAACATATAATTAAATTCAATTATGCTCTAATGTACATTGTTTTTTTTACAATAAAGTGTATTCTTACATTAGTGTACTCTTATATTAAAATGTTCTTCACAAACTCTAGGTCTTTCTGAATCCGGTATGTTACTTCTATTCATCGCTATGGCCCATGCTTTTCGAATGATTGTGTTTTTGGGAATTGAAATAAATAACTTGGAACCAGCGTTTACATTTGTATTTTCACCATTTTTATATATAGTCCAAATAAGATTCACAATGACAAATAAAAACACGAAACACTTTAGAAAACCAAACTACATAAAACGAACTGATTTGATGGGGTTATGTTGTTGTCTCTCGTAGTCTTTTGAAGAAATACGTCATTTCGTGAAAAGAATAGGCAGTACATGAACTGTCGGCACATCACGTAAATTCTTGAGGTTGCACAGTCTGCCTAGGTATTTCATGAGACGCCGTGGTTGTCTCGGCACATGATGTTTAAAGTCGTTCTACACGATCTGCCACAAATTAGATGTTGACTGTTCATGAAGTGACTGATATCCGGCAGATTGTGTTGTGTTCTGAGTTTGAGGTTAGGTTAGCTGCCGATTAGGTGAATTTATTTGCCTGGAAGCCATGTTAGTCGCGAATCTCAGCTCCAATTTAAGGCTTAGTTTTTGAAGCATAAGTACCTTCAGACACACGGCTATAAAGTGTAGTACTTGATGTAAAATTGTCTGGTGAATCCGAATCCGGAGGGCGCATAAAAATCTGGGATTGCCTTCTTAATGCGCGAATTTACCCTTATTTCGGAAATTGTAAAAAATTGAATTTTTAAAATATAACTCGCGTTCTCTCCTACAAAAAATATGTTAAGAATCTATTCTTTTTTTAAATTGTAGCTCACAGTGCGTTTAACACAACAGTGTAGTACAAATACATCCAATACTTATAGAGGCTGTAAACTGTTCCAATTATATCTTGAAGGACGTTCACAAATTGTAAGAATATCCAATAAACTTTCTCAATCAAGGGCGATCAATAAAGGTGTTCCACAGGGTTCAATTTTAGGACCCCTGTTGTTCACAATTTATACTTCACAATTTGTAAATTTTGTTAAATCCTGTTCGGTTCATATGTACGCGGATGACACCCAAATTTATTATTCTTTTTATGCCAAGGATTATGAGGCTGCTGTGCAACAAATCAACACCGACCTAAAAAGTTTATCAGACATATCCACACAACATTCGCTCATTTTAAATCCATCAAAATCAGCTATGCTTTTATTTGGTAAGAAACACGATTGTGCCAATTTGCAAAATTTAACTAACATCGAATTAAACAGATGTCGTTTGGAATTGTTGCAACATGCCAGAAATTTGGGTCTAATCTTAGATACAACTCTGAGATTTAGAGAACAGGTTCGTAAATTTATACAAAAAGCTTACTCCGCCCTGAGACTTCTCTATCCTCACCGAAGTTATTTAAGTATAAACACTAAAAAGACCTTTTGTGAAACGTTAGTGTTGTCGCAGTTCACATATTGTGCCCCAGTATATAGTCCCTGTTTGGACAGGGATTGTAACAATCGTATACAACGTGTGCAACATTCATGTATTCGATTTATCTATGGTATACGTAAGTTTAAACACGTGTCACATAAGTTGAAAGAACTGCATTGGCTAAATATGCAAGACCGGAGAAACTTCTATTCAACTTGTATCTTTCACAAGATTATCACAACGAAGCCATCTTATCTCTATAATAAAATAACTTTTCGCAGTGATGTTCATAATCTCAATCTCAGGTCTAAAGGTTTACTTAGTCCATCTATGCATAGATCTTCGTTCTATGAGAGAGGTTTCAGATACTGCATTTATAAATTATATAATAAGGTCTCATTTGGTGCCAAATCATTTAGTGCTGCGAAATTTAAAAGATGTCCTCTTAGGACAGACAGAATAGTTATATGTGCCTATTTGTTTGTTTATTTATTTATTTGTTCGTTTACCTACTTTTTTGTTTATGTATTATTTCTGAATATACTGCCTTAATATTCTATACTAAGTACCTTACATTTTTTGTACACTTACTTAAGTGCATTATTTTTATTTTCAATGTATTGCAAGGGTTAAGTGGTAGAGCACACTTGTTGTGAACTTTCCCTTGAGATTTCCAGAAATTTATTTTATATTTGTTATTTTACTCCTATGTACAATATTACGGGAAATAAAGGCATTTATTATTATTATTATTATAATATAAATTTTAGAAAAAAACATGTCGTGAACCTCTACGCAGCCGGCGCATTGAAAAATGTAGCCTGTGAGGTTTTTTTTTATTTTGGGAAATTGACAAAAACTACATCGTATAAAATTATAAGAAAATACCAAAATTATTTTTAGTGATTGATTCATACTGATATTTTGAATGAAACGGAAGATATGATTTTTTTAAATTTGACCGTTCTGCGCGCTACGAGTCGAAACCGACATATGCGGGCACTCTTTTGCATTATATTTAGTTGTTTGGTACTGTGTTAATAGGTGCAATATTCCTGTGTCAGATTTTACCAGCTTTTTTTGTTTAAAAGATATAGCTATTAATATAGTTGTTTAAAATTCCTTATGTTTAATTACTTCTACTTCATGGAATACAAAATGTGATTTATTTTGTTCAAATAGGATTAGGATGTCATGAAACGTCGAAATTTTATGTT
This sequence comes from Rutpela maculata, assembly GCA_936432065.2. Classification (NCBI taxonomy): domain Eukaryota; kingdom Metazoa; phylum Arthropoda; class Insecta; order Coleoptera; family Cerambycidae; genus Rutpela; species Rutpela maculata. The sequence continues at coordinate 19,103,223 of OW386293.2, forward strand.
GGAACAAAATTTTAAAAAATGTTGTCAGTCCGTCTTGTCTGCAACTTTCTTTGGGCGTACGATTACTGTGGAACGGTTTATGATATTGACTTGAAATTTGGTACAGTCTTGGATAGAAAATCTGGATGTGGAAGTAGTGATTCTTTATATTAGGCAGTGGTTTGTATTTATATCAGCTAGGCGAATTACAATTATTACAATTATAAGTTTTTATTAGTGCATTTACCGAAACATAATAATAATGCAAAACCAGTTCTCCAGTTCTCTTGCAGAAACACTTCTTGTTGCAAATATTATTCTTACACTTGCAAACGACTACTTAGAAGTGACTGGCTTCGATTATTTCTTACACATGGTAGGCATCAGTATCAGTGCACCTCTTGTCAAGGTCTAATCATACTGAAGAAGACTCATGGAAGTTTTGGAGACATGTTAAATGTTTTTTTCCAAATAAGAAGTCTATACAGGCATATATATACATTCATATCTATCATATTTAGAGACAATTTCATTTATACAGGTTAGATACCTGCATACATAATAATTTAAGTGTTTCTAAAGTTATGATGAAAATTAAACCTAGGGCATTTTAAACAACTATAGACCAAGATCCCGTGAACGCCAGACCTACGTTATTTTATAAAATCTGAAAATTTTTCTACGGAAGTACACTACTACAGGTAAGAAGAATTGGCTACTATGAACAGTCGGTCGCGGTGGCTTTGACAGGTAACAGGTAGCAAAGCTGTATAGAATTGCTGCTCAAAATCGCCATACTATAAAGCGTAATTTTTTGATATTGTTTACGAGATGCTATAATAATTCACGTCCTCCACTGCCAGATACTTTCTATGGTGGCAACCCCCCGCCAGACCCCTTTAAAGTATAAAAAAATGTAATTGTACTTACGTTATTTTATAAAATCTGAATTTTATATATGTTACTTCGGCAACTATTTTAAGGTGTTTCCCAAGCAGCCAGACAGTTTCGAAGGTTCCAACCCCCTACCGGACATAGTTGAAGGTCAGCTGTAGGTATGAGCGCAAAGGAATGCAAATGTATATAAAAGCGAGTACGAATGAGACAGTCAGTTAGGTTTATCGGATAATTCAATTATGTAGAAATTATTTATAAATTAAAAATAAAAGAAGAGTGTCGATTTGGGCGGTTTTTGCCCCAAATTATTTTTAGATGAAAAAATCAGAAAACGTTTTTTTTAATGACTACTAACAATACTAAGTCGATTTTACCCTAAGCGGACGACCCCCCGTTCCCCTAGCCCCCCCCCTCATTCCTGAATACGCCATCACTTCAGAGACGCCAAAAACGTATTTATCTATTTTTCTGGATTTTTTTGTCACCTTTTTTTTCAATTTTACCTTCAATTGACCTTATAAACTTGATGTGATACAGGTTAACGAACTTCGGGTTAGAAATCAGCGACCCCAAAAATCCCAGGATACCCTGGTCAAGTCTGGTGAGCAAGCTTAGATATTTTGTTATATTTCCCGCAAACGAATAAATAGTAAAACCACCTTCTCCACCCCCCCTTTTGTAAAAAGGGAAAAAATGATAAATGAAAGCGGATACAGTTAAAAGGGAATTAGTGTGGTAGTGTGGTATTTTATCAAGCAAATGAAAGCGATATATCTCCCCAAGAACGCTGTTAGCAAGTGATGGCATGTTCAGGATTGAGGGAGGGGTCGTCCGTTTAGGGTAAAATCGACTTATTATTGTTAGTAGACATTAAAAAAAATGTTTTCTGATTTTTTTTCGTCCAAAAATAATTTGGGGCAGAAACCGCCCAAATTGGCCCTCCTCCTTTGGCTATTACCATAATTTTACCGTTAATAAATTGTTAAAAAATAAATTTAATAAATCAATAGCAAATTAATTTCCGTTTATAAACATGGTTTTTTAAAATGTATTTAAAAGTAATTATGAACCAAATTTCAATATTTTATTGAAATTTTATTGTTTACTATGAACCTAATAATAAAAAATATTTTGATAATAAAATGTCTGATGGACAAATTGTTTATTTATAATCAGAGCCCGTATACTTATAACCATTATAACCATTTTTGACGTCAAAGTAGCCGTTTCGGAGATATTCGCTATGAAAAATCGCGTACCACCGATTTTTCGCCGATCGCTCCAAACTACCCCCTACTCTGAAGTCGATAGCGAAAAAACGGTGGGGAGTACGCAAATCGACCATAGAACTTTTTTTATGTAGAATTTAATGAAGAATATTTTTGTTCCTATATCTGCTTTTCGTGGGAATGACGGATCCGAAGAAAAATGAGAATAACCGTAACTAAGTCCCGTCGGGGGGTGGTTCTTCGCCCCAAAAAGGTGTTTCCATCAACGGATAAGGTGGGAACTCTTCGGATCCTCAATTCTATTCCTATGAACTATACATAGCCCAAATATAATTTGTATTTGAATTTTTTCTCCTAAAAAGTCTAATTTGCGTGAACTATACAGCTGACTTTCAACTATGTCTGGTAGGGGGTTGGAACCTTCGAAACTGTCTGGCTGCTTGGGAAACACCTTAAAATAGTTGCCGAAGTAACATATATAAAATTCAGATTTTATAAAATAACGTAAGTACAATTACATTTTTTATACTTTAAATGGGTCTGGCAGTGGAGGACGTGAATTATTATAGCATCTCGTAAACAATATAAAAAAATTACGCTTTATAGTATGACGATTTTGAGCAGCAATTCTATACACCTTTGCTACCTGTCAAAGCCACCGCGACCGACTGTTCATAGTAGCCAATTCTTCTTACCTGTAGTAGTGTACTTCCGTAGAAAAATATTCATATTTTATAAAATAACGTAGGTCTGGCGTTCACGGGATCTTGCTCTACTATATAAATAACTACATATTTCAAAAAAAAAAAACCGGTAAAACCTAACGCAGGTATATTGTACCTACTAAAACAGTACCAAATAACTAAATATAACGCAAATGAGTGCCAGCATCAATCGGTTTCGACTCGTAGTGCGCTCGATCACAGGACGGCCAAATTACAAAAAATCATTTTCCGTTTCACTCAAAATATCGGTATGAATCAATCACTAAAAATAATTTTCGTACTTTCTTGTAATTTCCTACGCTCTAGTTTTTGTAAATTTCTCAAAATAGAAAAAAATCTCGCATGCTACATTTTTCAATGCGCCGACTGCGTGATATTATTTTCTAAAATTTTCATAAATATTAGATGTGTTTTGACTACACTGTTGCATTAAGTGCATTGTAAGCTACAATTTAAAAAAGTAGAATAGTTTTTGAGCTTATGTTTTGTGGGAGAAAATGCCAGTTATATTTTAAAAATACAATTTTTCACAATTTCCGATGTAAAGGAAAATTCGCGGAATAAGGGTTGAAGGCAATCCCCGATTTATATGCGCCCTCTGGATTCGGATTCGGCAGACAATTTTACATCGAGTACGATACTTTTCAGCCGTATGTCTAACAGGCACTTAGGACTGAAAGATAAACGTCTCCAGAATCTGGACTATGTTGAGCTGTCTGTTTTGTTTATTATTGAAATTAAGAGTGAAAAAGACTTATTCAGTGATCATTACAAAGAGAGAAAGAGAGAGAGAGAGAGATGGAGATTTGATTAGTTCTGAGGTTAGGCTTAGATTTCTTTGATGCGTTTTAGGTTTTATATTGATAACGAAATTACGAATTGCGAATATAACACCTTAATCTAACCTAACCTCAAAATTAATTAAATATTTTTTGCACCTCGTTTAATTTTCTGATGATATACGGTCAATTATTCGGCTTTGCTTTATAGTGCTCTTTGTAATGATCATTGAGCAAGTCTTTCTTACTCTTACTTTCCGTAATAAACAAAACAAATAGACAGTAAGTACTAGAACACAATCTGCCTGTCTAATTTGCGGCAGATCGTGTAAAATTACTTTAAACGTCAAATGCCGAGACGACCACGGCGGCGTCTCACGAAATGCCTAAGCAGATTGTGCAACCTCAAGAATTTACCAGACATGCCGACAGTTCATGTACTACCTAGGCTTTTCACGAAATGACGTATTTTATCAAACGACTACAACATATCGAATGTATCACACGTTACTAGAATTAACAAAACTTTATGCTTGATGTTATGTCTGTCAATTCGATAAAGCTAGAAAGAGATAAACACTTTGCGCGTATGGTTATCCATAAAATTTGCTCATATGTAGCCTCCACCAAAGGTGATAGAGTTTACTGATTGGTCCGTCCGCCGAAAGTATCATTAGTGGAGAAATAATGCTGCCAATTTTTAACTCATTTAAAAATATCTTAAAGCAAATTTCGCAAAAAAGGAAAAAATACTTGAGTTGTTTTTAATAAAACTTCTCAAATATGCAATAAAAAGACGTGGGAAAGGCTCATTGTTACTGTCATCATCTTTGGACCTATTTGGAGTTGTAATTTTTTATAATTCAGAAAATCTTTCAAGAAGTTGTAAATAAGTGTGCTGGTTTAACCTTCCCTCAATGAAATAAGGTCCAATAACTCCAACGTGATAAGAAACGGCACACCACACATTCACTTTTTTATAATATTGTCTTCTACAATGAATTCTAAAATTTGGATTTTCAGAAGCCCAGAACCGACAATTTTGAGATGAAATAACACCATTGGTTGTGAATGTGGATTTATCTGAGAAAATTATGAAATGATGAAAAAATCTCTCTTCCATGATTTTTTCTCCAATGGTCAAACAAAAATCCAGCCTACGGCCGTCATGTCCCTCTTCAAGCGTATGTTTATAATTTGATTTATATGCCCTAATTTTCTTTGCCTTGTAAATTCTTTGGAGTTCAGACTTGCCAATATTAATAAGAGCTGATCTCTCTCTTAGTGGCATCCTAGGATTTTCTATAACAGAGGCATGAGCTATAATAGCCCCAACATTATCTTCATCATATGCTTTTATTTTCCTTTTCATGTTAAGAACACTACCAGTAGCCAGAAACTTTTTAATTATTCTCATAGCCTGAGTACGTGACAAAGCAGTGTTTGAAAATTTCAAATTAAATTGGCTTACCACTTCTCTTAGCGAGTTTTCACCGCCAATTCCGTAGCATTGCAAATTTTTTCACGCACTATGAGTACCATTTCCACTTAATTTCTTATGCTTGGTTCGTTAATTTGAAACAGAAATTAAGGATAATATTTACGTTTGACAGATATGTCAGTAATAAATGATAAATGTGTATCCACTGCTTTTCTCATAGCCTACTTTTAGCTTCTACATAACTTTAAATATTAATTCACAAAAAATAATTTCTATGCAGTTTTAATTGAATGGTTCAAAATAAAATGCTAATTTATTGAAAAAATGGGAAGTTTCAAAAAAATAATTTTATATTCCTGAAATTTGGTATAGAGGTATAAAATTGCATTCTAAATAACTTTTTTTTGTGGAATTTTTTCATATTTTGAAAAATAAAAGTACTTTATTATTGGTGATTTTTACAACTTTGCTTATAAAACACCCTGTAGAACACTAAATCAAGTCATTTTTGGTATACTTTAGTTTTATAACAAGCAGGACTCAATCCCTAAATACCATTCCAAAATTTTTGGTCCATTACACCTCTTGTTACATCTATCCTGGTACACACTGTAGATAAACTACGAATTATTTCAAATAAATACATCCATCGGCAAAAATTATCGTCATTTACACAGTTTTTGTTCGAAATCTTAGGACACTAGTGTAAGAAATAAGTACAAAGTATACAATAAGACTTTCGACGTGCCTAAAAACAGTAAGGCTTTCCTGAAATTGATTAAAAGAATGCCCTCAGGTGCGAGGCTATTTCTCTAGCAAGCTGTTACACTAATACAATGATTGATCTTTTCTTTGATTGCATCTAATGGTTAGGAGAATTCGGCTTTCACCCCTGGCTACATCTTAATCTTAATCTTAAAGGGTGATTTCTGTTTGACAACAGCCGAACGGAGTACAAATCCTTCAGTATAAAATAAATAGGTTTGTTACATTGGGTTATTCAACAATGTCCGAATAAAAGTGAATAATGGAAGAGAGAGAAATTGCAGATCAAAAGTAGTATTTATTTGACGAAAATACAACTTATATATTGTATTTCTTATGATGGATTCTTTAGCGAGACAAATTTTATAACATTAAGCATTTCTATTAAAAAAATACTATTTTGGGTATCTAGCAGATAACTTTCAAAAGTAGATGGAGATATTTTATTTATTGAGACATGCATGTTTTTTTTTATGTTTTTAACATTTTATTTAACGTCGGCCTATTTCCGCTACCAGAGCTTATCACCGACGCCAGGAGATGAGCTACCTGGAAAATTTGCCGAACCTCTTCTCGTAAGAAGAGTAGGGATCTTTTACTTGCCTAACATTAATAGACATCCCCTTAGACCCGGCAAATCTCAGTGTAAAATGGGTTTGGCGTGAAATATTTGGGGACAGTTATTTGTTTATCGCAATGGATAGCTGTATTAATGTAGGATAAGTGCATAAAGTCGCAAAAAATTCCGACGTGAGCTAAAGCCGCCATTTAGAAAAAATGACCGTTAGAGACATTTCCTTTAAAATCATATATCTTAGTAACCGTTGCTCCGATTTTAGATTTCTTTTTTTTTGTTCCATTCCTCACTTCACATTTTATAGAAAGTATAATTACATATTTTACGATAAATTAAACGACAAACTTAGGAAATTAAAAAATAATTTAAATATTTAGACTTTTGTATTGAAATCTCTAGTCAATTTTTGAAAAAATAATTTTAATAAAAGTTCTAGAGCACAAAATTACCTTCAATTTGTTTTTTGGCCGATGTTACTAACTCAAATATTAACGGGGTAATAGTTATTTATATATAAAATTGTAATCATTTTTAATAATGTACATTAAGGTATAAAGGGTGTCCAGTCAGTGTTCCCAGGAAGATTGTGCAAAACGGCTAACTTTATAAAAAACTTTCTTAACAAAACTTCCAATGTCTCGTCTCTACTACAACTTAAAATTATTTTCAATTATACAAGGTGTCTCAAAAACGAGTCACACAAGGAAGTTAATTTTTTTTAAATAGAACAGCCTGTATTTCCTTAATGCCAGTTAAGCCTCCAAGGACCCTGTATTACACCCTAAAATATTTTGCCAAGTTATTTTTTTCTGTTTTTTTTTTGGGCAGTTTACAAACATTTTTGACTGCTCCATTTACATTTCCCTCAAAAAAGCGAGGATGAGTAACATAATCATGTACAATTCCTCCCCTTACATTTAAACTCTGGTTCTGATTTTTCTGTGCAACGTGAGGGTTTTCTCTGGCATAATAATGGAAATTGTGCCTATTCACAAATCCGTTACGATGAAACGTTGATTCATCCGTGAACAATACAAATTTGAAAAATTCTTCATTTTCTCCAATTTGGTTTTGAGCCCACTGGCAAAAATTTAATCTACAATTTAAATCCACATCTCAAAGCACTTGATGCAGCTGAGCTCGATAGGGGTGAAACTTATTTTTATGAAGACATAGGAAAACACTAGATTCACTACTTAACTTCCGAACTCTTGCCGTAGGATTTTCGATTACCGCTAAAGTTATAGCCAGCTCATTTTCTTCATTACAATACATTTCGTCGTCTCGCCTTCTTTTCATATGCAAAATTTCCAGTACGTTCAAAACGTTCTTTCAAATTTTCTAGAGACCTCACATCAGGACACCTTCTATAGGGATATTTTTGACCATACATTCTTGATGCCAATAAACAATTTCCATCACATTCACCAATAACATAACATTTACCATAGATATTAAATCTTATTGACAATGATTATAATTCTTATTTTTAAATATTAACAATATTAATTCAACTTAATCACGATAATCTTAAACACATTAGAGAAACGTCATAAAGTAAAAAACAAACGCAAAACAAAAGACCAAAGCCATACTAGATTTTAATGCTAAAATAAAAAGCACCTCAATTTACGCAAAACTTATTTGAAATAATCATATTTCAAAAACGGTTTGAAATAAAACGTAAGTGTATAATATTAGAATGTGGGGAATTTTATGCTTTATTCATCCATGTAAAAAAACTATAGGGATTCCATTTAAAAAATTTGAGAAAAATAATAATTAAATAACAAGAAATGTAAACAAATATTTTGGACACCCGGTATAATAATAATTTATTTCAAAAATGTTTTTCAGTAAATGCATCATTGTCGAATTACATCCTACATTTTTAGAAAAAACAATTAATAAATCGCGGAGATATGGTAGTCAAAAGAATGTTTGTAATTTGCCAAAAAAAAAAACAGGAAAAAAATTATAACTTGGCAACGCTCCAACCAATCGGCAAAAAATTTTAGCGTGTAATTCAGGATTCTTAGAAGATTAACTGGCGCTAAAAAATTAGAGGGTATTCCGCTCAAAAAATTATACATTCTTGTGTAACTCCTTTTTGTGACACCTTGTATAATTGAAAATAATTTCACGTTGTAGTAGAGATAAAACATTGAAAGTTTTGTTAAAAAAGTTTTTTTATAAAGTTACCCGTTTTTGCACAATCTTCCGAGGAGGCACTAACTGGACACCTTGTATATTTCCAAGAACTCAAGTCTTATTTTCTTCAGTTGTCTTCTATTTTATGCCCAAAGATGTAATAACACTTTCGATTGTACATAAAAAGGGGAAGAAAACAAAAAATAAATCTAAAATCGGAGCAATATGGTTACTGCGATATGTCCTTCTAAAAGAAACGGTTTTTGCGGCCATTTTTTCTAAATGGTGGCTTTAGCTCACATTGGGATTTTTCGGGACTTTTATATCCTCATTCTACATGAATAAAGCTATCCATTTCGATAAAGAAATAGCTGTCCCCAGATAGTTCATACTCAAAACTGGATTTGCCTGCACTACCTCCAAAGGATGGTATATCCACTACATAATCCTCGTCTTGAAATTACATAGCTTCCGCGTATACGCGGATATACAAGCCGCTAGAAGGTGGGACGAGATCGCTGTGTTTCCCAAGATGGATTTCACTCATCCAAGTACTAACCGCGCTGAAAGTTGCTTCAGAGGAGAATCGAAATACAACCACACTCAAGACGCCTCTACGCTCGCCCCGAGAGAAATGCATGTGGTGAATGAAATTTTGTACATATTTTCTTTGTGCTTTTTAGTAGTTCTTTGAAATGTAACAAATGTTTAATTATGATGTAACAAATGTTTAATTATGATGGAGTATCCTCTAGGCAGGGCTAGTATATAGAGAGAATGGTTATTTTCTTGTTTTTCATACTGAACGTTAGATATAGTAAGTGTATGAAAGAAATTGAGAAGACGGCTCGTAGGGGGAGCCTCTTGTTTGTATACTAGCATAGTCAGAGTTAGATCAATGGTATATGAAAACTAGTGGAAGCATTATACTCTTCGTGGATTTACTGAGCTTTAGTGATGGGTCAAACCAGCTATTTTTGTGTAGCAGCTACTTCTGCTACTGCTATTTTCATTTAGCAGTTAAAAATAGCTGCTATTTTAATAGCAGCTATTCTTAGCATTAATTGTTTTAGCTAAATGGCTCGTATTAACAGATAACAAATGAAACTTTACAAAAAAAAAAACGCAATCGCTGTATGGATAGTTAAATATCATTAATTTCAAAAGAAATATCTGCATAACATTTTATTAGTTTATGTTTTATATTCCGCTAAAATATTTGAGCAGATGAACGTAATCATGTGTTAAATATTGTCAAAATAAAATAGTTTTACATGAATTACATATTCCCTTCCTAAGTTGCTGCACTGTGGACCCGCTTGGCCGCTGCTCGCTGTAACGGAACGAATGCTTGTGCTATAATTGCTATTGGGGCGACGCACAGTGGGGCAAACAGCTCATTTTTTGGACAAACGATAATTCCCAAGCCTGGAATTAATGAAACTAAAATTTTCTTTTTTTTAAATTATTCGTTATAAAATTGCCTTTAATTCTATCGAGCCTGAATTTTGAAATTTCAAAATTAAAGATGGCTAATCCAATATCGTGGACATAAATTTTATCAAAAGATTGTTTAAAATTATAAAAAATCATTACTTGGGGGGTTTTTTGGTTTCTAATCTCATTTCTGATCCCCGAATTTTGAGATTCAATAAACCAAGATAGCGGATCCAATATAATATTTTTTTAAATGAAATGTACATGCACAAACTGTTAAAAATTGTTACTTAGGATTTTTAAGGGTTTCTGATCGAGAATCTGAAATCTAACTTACGTAATATCGTAATCCAAAATGGCGAATCCAATATGGCTGCCATATTTTTTTAATTGACATGTAAATGCGCAAATTTTTAAAAATTGTTACTTAGGAGTTTTAGAGATTGCTGATCATGAATCTGAAGTCCAAATTACGTAATGTCGAAATCCAAGATGTCGGATCCAATATGGCTGCAATAATATTTTTTAAATGAGATGTACATGCGCCAATTGATAAAAATTTTTACTCGGGGCTTTTAAGGTTTCTGACCATGAATATGAAGTCTAAATTATGTAATATCGTAATCCAAGATGGCGGATTCAATATGGCAGATCCAATATGGCGGCCATAATATTTTTTTTAAATGAAATGTACATACGCAAATTATTAAAAATTAGGTTTAAAGATGTCAACATTTTTTATTGGTTATCTCATTTTTTTATAAGATGGCATATTCGAATCTGCCATCTTAGAATTCGAAATTACGAATGCGTAGTCAGCAATTGTAAAAACCTGCAAGTAACAATTTTTAACTATTTTCGCATGTACATCATAATTTAAAAAAAATTTATGGCAGCCATATTGAATTTCATTTTCTGGTTTGCAAAATATTTTAATATCCGAAACGAAATTAGCAAACTGTGAAACCCCCGAAAAACAAATTTTAACAGTTTCCTTCTTGATTTTTCATTCTTTTTTAACTTACGGACACCATATTGGATCCGCCATCTTGGATTTCGATATTACGTAATTTGGACTTCAGATTTATGATCAGCAATCTCTAAAACCCCTAAGTAACAATTTCTAACAATTTGCGCATTTACATGTCAATTAAAAAAATATTATGGCCGCTATATTGGATTCGCCATTTTGGATTACGATATTACGTAATTTAGATTTTAGATTCTCGATCAGAAACCCTTGAAAGTCCTAAGTAACAATTTTTAACAGTTTGTGCATATACATTTCATTTAAAAAAATATTATAGCCGCCATATTGGATCCGCTATCTTGGTTTTTTGAATCGCAAAATTTTGGGATCAGAAATGAGATTAGAAACCAAGAAAACCCCTCCAAGTAACAATTTTTTATAATTTTAAACAATCTTTTGATAAAATTTTAATTTACTTTTAAAATTTATGTCCGCGATATTGGATTAGCCATCTTTAATTTCGAAATTTCGAAATTCGGGCTCGATAGAATTAGAGGCAATTTTATAACGAATAGTTAAAAAAAAAAGAAAATTTAAGTTTCATTAATTCCAGGCTTGGGAATTATCGTTTGTCCAAAAAATGAGCAATTTGCCCCACTGTGCGACGCGACGCAGCCTGCTGCAAGGGCGCGTTGGCACTCGGCGAGTGATTTCAACCTGCTATAAAAATAGCAGCTATTTATCAGAGCTCGTAACAGTTGCTACTGCTATGGAGCAAATAGCAGTTAAAAAATAGCAGACTGCTATTTAGCAGCCCATCACTACTGAGCTTTTTATATAAATGTTACACAATCTATAGGATACTCTTCGCATTTTTCTTGTAAATAGTGTAAGTTTTTGGACATTCTAAATTTTATGATACCATATTTGTTGTGAAAAAAAAAATATATATATAAAAAATGAAAAAAAAACAACCACCATGTCAGGAATTCGAACACAAAACCTTTGGATTGCGAGGCAAAAGCTTTAGCCATTGGGCCATCACACATTACTACAAAAATCGAATGTCTCATATATTATTCCAGAATTATATTTTAACGGATTAGATATATTATGAAATATACCACGTGCCACAAACTAGTGGCTCCCCCCTATATTTGCTTTATTTTTTAACTTATCCATTTGAAATTTATATAATTTTTCTTGAACTCTAATGTAGTTGCCTTTGCAAAAATCATATGTCTAAGAATGACATGTGAATAACTACCTTTTTGTGAACAATAGCCTTTTGGTTCTCTCTTTTGTTTCTTAATAGGTATAAGTACTAGTACACAGTAGAACGATCAATAAAAATTATTTAGAAAGTGATTTTTTATTTTTAAATAAATTTAATGAAATAGAAAAACAAATAGCATAGATTTGACATGGATATCAATGAATTCAGAAAAAATCTATAATTTATTGAACACTAGGAGCCACAACCTTCCCATTTGAAAAAAAAGTTTTCGATAAAAGTGGATTGTTCAATTTTGGAGGCTTCGAAAGTAGTTATTAAAGAAATTAAGTGAAAAATTATAAAGGGAATATAGTGGGGGGGTCATTAGCCTGTGGCACCAGGTATATATCAGTAAAATATATTAAAAAAAATTATAGAGAATAACATTTCGCAAGATTTCTATCTAAGTACAAGTGACAAAAATTAGGAATTTTTTTTTTAATTTAAATGATTAACTTTTTTATTTACTGATTGATTTTTTTCAAAAACAATGGGGTTCTTCTCTAGGTAACAGTAACTTACTTCCCAAATTTCAATACAATCGGACTTTTATTTCTTAAGTTATCGTGCTTACAAGAAACGTGACGGACGGACAGACGGACATTTTGAAATTTTCTGTCTGTGAGCGATATTTACGGATTTAGAAATGTGCCGATCAAATGCAATATACTCTTCGTTTTCGTACTTGCGAAGAGTATAATAACGAATGGTCTTTTAGAAAGTTATCTGCTAGTTACCCAAAAAATATTTTACTTCCACATCCACATCCAGTGGAAGTACAGTGATCCAAAAAAAATTTTAAAAATTTGTATTGTTCAAATAGGCTTAGGATGTCATATTTTAAATTTGAGCAAAAAAAAAATTTCTGTCTCTCTGTAACTTTTTTGTGTGCACGTTTAAGATATTGACTTGAAATTTGGTACACGTATGTATTTTAACCAGATCTGGAACCAAATTATATTTTGATTTTATTTCGAAAGGGTTGGGGGATAAATTGGGGTAAATGAGGGTAAATAGGTAAATCAAGCAATAAGAGTCCGTAAAATTGGTATTTAGTGTATATAAAAAAAGTTAAGGTCACAAAACATTTTTTGGCATTAGCCACCCAAATTACTACCCCCACCCCATTATTGAAGGGGGTGAAAAAAAATGTATTTAGCTTGCATGCAAGAACCTAAGGCCTCAAATTTTTTTTTTACTTCATCCAACCCCCCACTACCACCCCAATATATAAAAAATTAAAAATAAATGATAATAATAATAATAAAATAGTTAAAGAAATCTACCAAACAGTCCTCATTCAACACCTTTGCATGTATTTTTGTGGGAGTATTTAAAGGACAAAGTGAATTGTAATCAAAAAAAGTTATAAAACATTGTTCATCTCAGGATTTTATTTTTATTCTTATAATTAAACTTTTAATATCCGATATGTCAAGAAATATTACAGCCAGAACTATCAATCTTTATATATTTGAAATCAGGGAAAATCTACTAACTGCTACATTTCCGGGGAAACTGGAAGTGATGGATAAGTATCAAATTATGTATATGTATATATCGCTCTTGGCAAATTTAAGACTTATATCTTGAAAACTCTGGAAACTATGGCTTGTCTAATGGTTCCGTTAACACCCGGTATATGTATGCTCTTTAAATTTCGTTTATGATTCAAAACCATGGAAGAAATAAAATTTTAGCATATTAGTATTACCTTGGACACCATCTTTAATTTCGGACGAATATTTAGTAGTCTCAAAAACTTTTTAAAACTACGTAGTCTTCAGAATCCAAAAATGTAAAAATATACAAGGTGTCTCGAAAACACTGGAAACTATGATTTGTCTAATGATTCCGTTGACACCCGGTATAACAACAGAAATAACAATTATAAATAGACTAGGACATTTTCAATCCCTAATTATGGGGAAAGTAAAAATACTAAATTGAATTGCTTTCAGAACAGTGTATTTTAATGTTCAAAGGGAATAAGTCAATTTTTTTGAAAGAAATATTTTTATACTTATTAGTGTATGTTTTTCGTATTATTGGAGGTATTTTTTACCACTAAAAAATATATTAATTAAAAACTAATTTACAATTATTGACTTAAAATTTTTCAATGTTGATCTTAATATCAGTTCATTAAGCCTACTCTGTAAAAACGTAATCCAACGAATTATCCGAAACTTCACTGGCCGCATACTCAATCCGGTCGGTAGCCAGTAATAAAATGTGGTTGGCATCGATCAAACCTAATGGCGGGTTGGTCGTAGTGGTTATCTTTAATTAACAATAACAGTAAGTTACAAGATGCTGATCCTCAAATTTAATTATACCAGGGTTAACGCGTGTATCCCATCTCATGGATTATGGAAGACCGTTAAACACGTCTAGTTCTCGTAACAATTCACACACGCACTTATTTACAGCTTATAACATAACCTTACAGAAATGCTGGATTAAGTAATACGGGGATTACCTTAAGCCGTGAAATTTATTAATAATAGAGGCGTTTACTGCCAGAGTTGCCTAACTGAAATGCATCAAATATTAAAGTGCAAGTAATTGAAAGTTCTTTGGTCTTCAGTTGTACTGCATAAAATCTAAGTTTGGTTTTCAATATTGACGTTTTTACTTTTAGTGAGTTGCAAACAGCTTTTTGCTTCGGGAAACAATTTTTGAAAAAAATTAATCTTCAAAAATGGTCGCAAAAAATATAATAATACATAATATATTTTTAAATTATTTAAAAAAAATTAAATATTATTTATTAATATATTTTTTTGCATTTGGTCCCTAAAAGGTAAATAATACAACAATTAAACTACTTTATTTAATCTAATTGGTACAACAATATGACTTAATTATTAGGTTTGTTAGTTAAATTAATAATAATTAAATGATTATGGCCCAAAATGAAAATTAAATGAACAATTTTGAGCACCTTCAAAACTGTTACCTCCAAACGAAGGTAACCCGAGGGTTTCGTGTTAATTTCTTTTGATGTGTGGTAATAGCTTCGGTAGTCACCGATATTATGTTACTCGACGATTCGATTTTTTTCTCCTCCATTAACATTCTGTACACTTTTTTCTTCTTCTCGATTGATTCTTCTATACATGACTTTGCAACTGAAGACGACCTGGACTTAGTTATTATTTAGAATAAAAAACAATAATATTGTGAAAAAGCTTGCCTCCATCCTACTAGCCGTTTAAACGAGATTAAATCGACATCAGCACCTGCTGCAAGAGACGCAGAACTCTGCCGGAAGCAATGCCCTGTATACTCTGTTGGGTTCTGTAGTTTAAGAAATTCAGCAAAGATAGAGGGCATTTTCCCAAAAGAATGGATTCCTAGACGTTGTACCGTACATTTTCCCTTACATATTTCTGTTACACTTCCATGGGATTAACAGCTTCACTTTCAACTACCACGGGAAACACTTTCTTAATGTTGGTCTTCGTATCGGGAATTGTTATAAGAAGGCATCGTGTGTTCTTTTGGATAATATCTTGTATTTTTAGTGAATGTGGCTCTTCGCGCCCGCATGCACCACACACGCCAATGAGAAGAACAACTTGCGAAATTAAATATGAAATTGATGCATGTCATTAATGTATGATTTTAAACTTACATTGATTAATAAATACTTCTCATCGTCTACATTTATCAAAAATATATTCATTTCTTGGCGCGTCAAAACTTTTGACTTTGTGGGCTCGTAACTTACTAAATTTCTCTTCAAAAAAGCTATGACTCTGACGAATTTGTTTGTTTCTATATTTTCCTTGACAGACAAAACAGCTCCCAGCTAACAATTTCATGTTCTATAAAAATCGTAAGAACGTTTCCAGAGCAAATTTTATAGAGCAATGTTTGTTCTAAGAACATTTTCAAAACGTTCTTACAACACTTATACCATACAAATGGGCACCGTTCTATAGAACTTTTTAGTTCTTTAAGCTGCTCTGTAAGGTCTGCAGGAAACACTTATAGAATTGTTGAATAAACGTTCTTACAGGTCTTAAAGAATTTTTATAACACTGTTGCAAAGCAATCTCATAAAAATTCTATAGCAGTTCTAAAATGCTGTCTTTGAATTCTGGTATAGAACAAATAAAGAACTTATATAATCATTCTTTAGCAGCGCATATTGTTTCGGTATACAATTTTTGTGTTGCATGGTGTTCTATTTAGAGAACTTTAAAATCGTTTAATTGTACCTTTTAAAAACAAAAATGTTTCTGTATCGCATCACAATGCTGGCACACGTCAGAAACAATATGGATGGACACCATAAAATAATCAACCTGCATAAGAGTACTCACATCATTACGAATTGCTTAGTTGGTTTGTAGAGTCCAGGGAGCAGTAAATTTTAATGCGAAGAAAGCATATATAGTAATTTCTTGACGCGCCCTCAGTTTACCTTATATTTCCTATGATGCAGGAAATTTATTAATAAAAAAAAATTCTAAATTGATGAATTTAGCAATCAGCTGTTTATAAAATAGTCAGAAAGTAAATATAATCCACATTATTGATATCATTTCACCTATTTATATTGTATATATTTTTAATTATGATTTTTCCTCTTGCTTCACAATATGTGCAGCGGTTACATTTATCGTTCCACGATAATGATTTTCTTGAGACACCTTGTATGTATGTACACTAAAGATTCTGAATACGTGGTTTAGGCAACCAGACGTACACGTCGGTGTGTGATTGGTTTGTATTGAAAAACCGTAAAATTTTAAATTCATTTGTTAATATATAAATTAAATTTCAAAATAAAGCAACATACTTTCGTGTCATTTTTTATATTTTCTAAATTTTCTATTTGTTGTACTGGTGATAAATGCATAAGAAAAACTTCTTTATCAATCTCCTTGTTTGGTCCAAAATCTGAGAACAAAGAGGAAATATTAATTATGTAATAATTAAGCACAGTAAAATCTAATTAAGTATGTAACTATACATTGGTTACAATATTTGTGTAATCCACAATTAGTTTGGGAGATATATTTGTCATACAATGTGTGAAATCAAAATAATTTGTTGGTTATAATGTTTTGAATTTATAAATAAATAAAGTGAACTGAGTGTTAAGGAAAAGCCAAAATCTTGAAGAAATATATTTGTGAATATACTGCCTCAAAATTCAAATTCAAATGAGTGTACAAGTTGTCAAGTTCATTTAGTGATATTAGATTGGCAAGAATGTGTGCCTACAAAAAATAAATTAAATTCCTGTCTTTTTTGTGGGAGAAAAATCAGCCATACTGGCATTTAGTAAAAGGTGTAGCACATTTCTCCTGGTATTGACTTTGTTTTGGTGAAGAGGCCCAATAACAACTAGGTAAATATTTTCCTTCATGATTCTTACAAATTTTTATATAAATTACATATCTACCGTTTCTTAGACGATAATATATTTTTAGGCTTTTTTAATCTTCACCCTCACTTCACCTTTTTTTTGATTTGCTATGGTTAATTTGCAACATTAGCAACCCAAAATAAGATTTTACCTGTACCTGTCTATTGTATCACACCTGACCGTTCGAGGCTCTCGGAGAGATAGTTCACGTAATCACATGGTCGAGCCAGAACTTCATGTCGGAGTTTAGAAATGTTATGAAGACATAGCCTGCAGATTATTTGGTAGCACACAGTTTCCTGTTTATCAACCCCAGGACCAATAGTTGTCCATTCGTAGCTGTACCGAACAGTAACGAGGTACTCTAGCTTGCTCGTTATCTACTACGGAAGGCAATTGTAAGTACGCTTTAGACTTTTTAATTCCATGTCCGCTGGTCAGCATCAGTAGCTGCAACTTCTACGAAAATAAGTTACACCCTGTAGATGAGACAGCTAATGTCAAGAGAACCGTGGGTACATTTTTACAAATATTCATATTTTGAAGTATTACCTTTTTGACTTAATGTAAACTCAAAAGAACAGCTGTTTATTGAGTCCCTGGTATTCATTGAATTATTGCTAAAAAGAAATAAAATAGGTGTTATAATATATAATTAATAACAATAATATTTAAGGACTTACTATTTGTGAGCTTTTAACTGGCGTAGCCTACTTTATGTTGATTCCTTTTTAATGTAGCTACCCATCTTTTACTTGGAGTAGTATTTTATGTAGATTAATATCCAAATTGTTTGTAAACGCTGATGTAACCATAATACTGAACCTTTGAGGTTATATCACAGCCGTTCTCAGTCAGATAGAGAGCAAGGGCGTATTGCATAACGACCAGTGTACATAATTGCCATTGGATCAAAAGTAACAAAAAAAGGAAACTGGTGGTTGATAAATTTATTTTTTCTACTTCCATCTTTAAAATGGCGTTTATCGTATACGTTTCCATGACGCTAAATAATCCTTTAAACACGCTTTCGACAAACCGTGACTTCGTGCATTTTAGTCACAGGCTGAACTTACCAACGAGATATTAGTCACGGCTGAGGTTAATTCTAGATATTTTAATGGCAAAAATCAAGTTAGTTTTCCGTAATTCTTGTCATCAATCTGTCAAAATAAATCGACGCGTTGTGACAAGAGACAAGTAATTTTGTATTTTTTGGAAAAAAATGAGCCTAAACGACAGTGAAAGTGAAGAAGATGTTTTCATTGGTACTCCGCCCGAAATTACTCAAGCAGCGGCATCGGCAACTGCTAGTTTGCTGCCAGAAAAATCTAAAATTTCTTATTTAGATATTTGCTGTGGTAGAAAAAGTATAGTATGCAACACGTTTTATAAACTTGTTAGTCACTCATTTTATTAAACACTCGCTCCGCTACGCGTCGCTCGCGATTAATAAAACTCATGACTAAAATGACGTTTATAAAACTTGTTACATAATATACTATTATTGTTTGTTTATGAGAAGTCGCGTGTCATATTTCATATTGTTCATGTTTTTAGTGCTTTCGCATATTGATTTATTGTTTCATTTTTTAGATTAAGTCATATCGATCATTACTGTTATACATATACTAACTAACTAACTTCATTAATTTATGTAATATAGTTTTGAATAGTAAACCTGCTTTTCATTATTTATTCATTCTGCCTGCTGCTGTTTCATTATTATTTGTTTGTTTAATAAGATCAAATAGACTGGCGCCTGCTCTGGTCTACTTAAAAGGCTTGTATAAACTGCTTAACTACCTGTTATAAACAAAATCGAAATACTTGAACCCATGCCCGCTCCCGACTTAAAAAGCTGCCGTGCTCAAGCTACTATCCTTTTTAAATAAAGGGCGTGGCATATGGCGACAGAAAGAAAGGCTTATCTTGTACTGCCAATATGGATTCTCACTAATATGATATTTTTGCGTCGATTGCAATGATTATACAGCAAATGTGCTTCGCAAATAGCTACTAGAACACATCTATGCCATTTAATATCCACAGTGTTGTCATATTTTACGATATTTCTTGAACCATAAGGTTGACTATATTATTTTCGTCTCTCTTTAGCACATTATTTCTTATGAAAAGTACCTAAACTACTAATGCTAGAGGCATACGTGTAGTACGTCGTTGATTTGCGGACCCCTACAGCTTTTGAAATATTATATAAAAATCCATGTTTTTACTTTCAAAAATGAAATTGATGCAGAGGAGTAAAAGCGACAAGGAAGATATGACATTCGTTTTGAAGTATGTCGTTAAATAAAGTCAAGTCAACATTTTTTTCGTTTTCCTCCGAAACGCTCCACATTTTTTTACTTGTTTCCATTTACTTAATGACATTATTTTCAACAAGATATGTTGCATAAAACTCCTGTACCAACAACAAAATAAACTCTTAAAACATGGCGTGAATTAAAGTATGGTAGTTCTATTGCGGTTTTGTATAGAACAAAAAGGATTGTATTAATACTTATTTACTCTGTAATGATTTTATAACAACTGTATTATTATTCTCTATAACTGCTTTGAAGAGTTTTTTCTCTTAAGTTCGATAGCAGCTTCCATATTTGTAATTTGTTGTCCGCAGCAGAATTGTAACTTACTTACTTACACAATAGTTCTATAAAGAAATTATAAGCGACATTACGGAATAATTTTAAAAGAGTGTCATAGGAGATGGTATAATTCTATAAGGCACTATTTTACATTGGTTTTACAGTAATTTGATTCTATAAGCACCGTTGCTGTAAAATTGTGTTACTGTACACACTTATAGGGCAACATTAGCACTTATCTTATAAATGCTCTATAATTATGCTCTATGAACGTTCTTGCAATAAATTTAAAAAACAATTCCGTTTCTGAAGGCAAAATAGTCTCATGTGCCACGTTAATGCAACAATTCAGTGTTCTAGATACAACTATAAAACATTAACAGAATATAAAAGTCTACTCTAAATTTATAGAACTACTTTGCTAGCTGGGCTTTTATCATCGAATATTTTGACCAGAGAGTAGATGGTTTTACTTCTTGCGACTGTAATAGGAAAATATGAAAATAGTCACAATAACAATTTACATGTTATTAATATTGAATGCAAAGAATAGCGGCACTTACCTTTTAATGTAAATCGTTCAACATTGCATCTTCGTTTACAATTACAATGTTGTTCATTTCTATCCATCGAACAAATGCTTCATATTCCATCTCATAAATTTGAGGAGACTTCACTGGAAGTAAATCTAATACAATTTATTTCACTTTTCAGGTAGAATTTGTGGATTATGCATTTTATATCGTATAAAAAGAACGAGTCAAAAATGTTTTTGTTACATTTAACAATCTGGTTACTATGGTCGCATGATAATTAAAATTCGAAGCTCACTATTTTCGAGAAATATTTTCTCTGGTCAAAAATTTAAATATATTTTAGCAAAAAAATGTTATTTGTAACACGTACCTAAAATTAGTTTTTTGGGACTCGGCTATTCCGGACTCGCCTTCGCCTCGTCCGGAAACAGCTACGATTCGTCCCAAAAAACATGATTTTAGGTACTTGTTACAAAAATAACTATTTTGCGACCATTTTTGAAGTTTTATTTTTTTCAAAATTTTTTCCCGAAGTAAAAATCTGATTGGTCTACTTCCAGATAATGCTCGAAGTGAAATTGAAATTACTGTTCGTGATAATCTCGTTTTTTTTTGAGCTTAATCAATTTAATGATGTCTTAAATGAAAAGTGTTTTGTGCTAGATCTGTATTTTTCTAATAGGGAGGTTGAGTCAGTTTGTAACTGTGCTTCCTTAATATTATTAATTGATTCTTACCACCTGCCTTGCTAATAACGATAACAAATGATTTAAACACATATATTAAAGCTAATATTACAACTGATTACGATTTCATTTTGTTACAATATGATCAGATAATAGTATATTGTGTATCTAGGTGTGAAAGCGATACATTCCCGGACGACGATGCAATTGTTGGCCGAGGCGCTAGCCGAGGCCAACAAGCATCGAAGTCTGGGAATGTGCTTTCACACCGAAGTACACATACTATTTTTTCTGAAATCACAATAAATACTATTTTAAACGTATAAAAATCAAAAATATAAACATTTAAAAAAAAAATTTCTGAAATCACAATCAATACTATTTTAAACGTATAGAAATCAAAAATATTAACATATTAAAATATATATAAAAAACCGTACGGGAATGTTACTTCCCGGCCTAGGCCGGGAAGTAACATGCCCGTACAGCTTTGTTGATCGTTGCTTGGCAACGGATCTTTTCCGGTCTATTTTCTGATAGTTTCCTAGCAACGGACTAAAATACTGGAATTGTGCATTTTTCGCTCTAAAATTGCGCCGAAAATGTAAACATTCCCGATCGATTTCAGAAAAACAATTATTTGTTATCAGACGATTGGAATTATTTATTTTCAAATATTGTCAATGTTAATGGTCGATATTTCTTATAATAATCTGTAATTAAAAAGCAAGTCCAAGATAATTCTGTCAGCTTCAATTAAGGTTTAATAATTTAGTGTCCTAAAATGCGCATTCCTCATGATATACTGAGAATTTTGCAAAATCACCCAAATTTTTCCAAAAACAGTTATTTTAAGAAAAAATAAATGGTAAAAAAAGATAATTCTATAATTTTTAAGACATTCAAATGTTATTACGATAAGTAAAAGTGGTTCCATTTGAAAAAAATTGAATACATCTTATTTCATAACAAAGATTTGTAATATTGTAGGTGTTTAAAGATGATTGTTTATAACGAATCCTGATAAAAACACGTTTTTCTTTTTAAATTTGATTTTTTTTTTTTTTTAGATTATAAATATTGTTTATGTTTAAATGAACTTTTGGGTTGGAACGCAATTTAAAGGAATAAATATGCAATTTCTATTTTCTCAAGAACATACTATTTTAAAAACAAATAGTAATGACTCGTCCAATTTTTATCGTAGAGTGAACTAAGAGTGAAATTAAAGGGAATTAAATTATCTTTTAACATCGTAATGAGCATTTTTTGAAAAGCCTTAGTACTTTTGAGTAATCACGAAAAAACACATTGAAATTTGACTTTCAGAAAAAGAAAAAAAAACATTAAATCTTGAAAACATTTTATCTCTGCTAATTTTTCAACAAATTGAATGAGACTAGTCTCAAATTCAAGGCAAGTTCGTTCTCTTCAACTTTAACGATTTGACAGTTTTTGGCAAAAGACATTTGCAAAAATCTGTTTTTAACCACACCCCCCCACACCACAGAGTAGAATTAAGTCTGCTTTTTTTACATGAGACTCCTAAGAATAGCTTTATACAATAAATTTTCATGTTGTACCGTTTTGCTAGTCAAAATCTAAGTGAGCTCCACTAATTGATTTATTAAACAAATTCAAGAAAGGTATAGAAAGGGAAAAAATAAGCTGCTATGTCAACTGGTCCTATAACCTCTGTAACTTATAATACACAAACCATTAATATGAACGAAAAACTGATAATAATCAAATCCATTAGGTAACTCCTTAGCAGAAGCTCTCGAGTGCTAAAAAATGTCTTGTAAATAAATTTACAATAGACTCCATTGTTACCCTCTTCGTCTAAAGAATATAATATAGACCTAGAACTATTATCTTCATTGTATTGTTAAGAGCAAGGAATCGGTATTTAAATACTTTAAAGACAAATTATAAAAGATTAACTCAAGTTTGGATTTATAGCTACATATTTAAATAATATAAAATTATTTCACTTACTTAAATTTAAATCTAAAACCTTACAATATTATCCAACATAAAATGAAACAAACAGTTGTTGCGTCTGTTTAATATCCAGAACATTACAAAATTATGTTTTGATATCCCAATTAAGGTTAGGCAATTTAGCAACATTGCAAGGACTTCAATATCATGTTGAAGATTCCATATTTAGAGCTTGAATAAGGTGATCATGTGGTGTGAAGTGTAAAAAAATACATAATACCTCCTTAGCCATGGGTTTGATAATAAGAACAATGTAAGTACCAATTTCTATAATTAATATAAGTTTACATAGGGTCCATCTTCATATTGTTCTTGTATGAAATGTTCTATTTTTTTCCCTATATTTATCGATTTGTCTATTGCTGCACCCTTGGTGAGTGTCTGACTATGGAAAGCGTATAGTATTTTGAGAGCATATAGTTCCAGAAAAGTCTTGGATCAATGTTATACTGTTTTCAACCGCGCTTAGTTACAATACTTTGCCAAGCCATAAAGTTACATTTTAGTTTAATTTTCAATATAGTCCATTGACATTTTTTTGAGGCTAACCTTGCATTTTGGGTAGGATAAGGTTTTTTTCGTTGCGTAGGGGAGGAGGTAAGTTTAAAATTGAGTTTTTGGGGTCGGTGGCCACCCTATTTAGCAGTTTTTGCCCTATATATCCGTAACGGTGTATCTTACAAACAATTTATAAAGTGGTTCTAGGATTTAGAGTCGAATTATCTACAACTTTACTAGAGAAATATTTTGTGTTAAATTAAATAATTGAAAAGTTATAACCCTTAGAAGATAGGTATTGGTCACAATAATTTCTTTTAAGTGCTAAATTTTTTTTTCCTCAATTTTAACAAAAAAATACGTTACATGTTTTTTTGAATAACCTTCATTTATACTTTTTTTAATTTCCTAAATTCTGAAGGGATTTACAGCGCTGCGAAGGGATTACAGTGAAAGATCATGACATACAAATCGAGAGATCGGCGATTCGATCCCTACACACTCAGAATTTTTTTCGTTAGAAACTTTGTTAATAATTATGGAAAAATACAAATATTGTTACATGATTAACTTACATTGTATATTAGGTACTTGTAATTATTCAAAGTTTGAGAATTGGTCACTAGATGACGCTCAGTGGCTGTAGGAGAGAGATGGGTTGACGCAAAATTAGGTTATGTTGGCCCCACTTGAAAAAGGGTCAATCAATCTTACAGTGATGCGAAGGGATCAAAGTTACAGATCATCTGTGAGTTTGATAACAATCGATGGCTTACAAATCATGGTAGGTAACTTATTAGGTAATGGGCGACTTCAGGCTGGTGCTCCGCCCCTCAAAATAAGGCCCCCGTAGGGCTACGATGTGGCCCTTATAGGGCTCCGTGGCGTTCCCCTTCTCGGAACCCATTTTAGCTTTCACTCAATGCCCCTTTCCCAGTGGGGCCAACATAACCACACTCTGCGCCAACCCATTTCTCTCCTACAGCCGCTGAGACATTTCTAGCACCATCTAGTGCCCAATCCTCAAATTCTGAATAATTATAGGCACCTGATATAACACGCAATTTAATGATGCAAAAATATTTATATTTTTCCGCAATTATTTATAAAGTTTCTAAACGAAAATATGTGTTTAGGGATCGAACCGCCGCGCCGATCTCTCAGTCATGATCTATCACTTTCATCTCTTCGCAGCGCTGTAAATCCCTTCGGAATTACGAAAATTAAAAACAGTACAAATTAAAATTATTCACTATGAAATACTCTACAAAAAACATGGGATGTATTTTTTTGTTAAAATTGAAGAAAAAAGTTTTAGCGCTAAAAAGAAAATTTTCTGACAAATTTCTATCTTCTAAGGATTATAACTTTTTAATTGCTCAATTTAACAAAAAAAGTTTCTCTTGTAGATAATTCGATTCTAAACAAAAAGCCTGTATATAAATTGTTTGTAAGATGTACCGTACGGAGATATAGGGCAAACACTGTTAGTACCCCCCGCACACAAGGAAAAAGCCTTGTCCTACCCAAAATACAAGGTTAAATGTTTAGGGTTTTATTACACTAGGCCGCCAGGTGGCGCAACCGGCTGCGACACCGGTGACGCTGTTCGTCATTGGGCATTGCTTGTTATGGAGGCAATAAGATTAGGGCAGCCGGTGGCGTCGCCACAAACTGGCGACTGACGGACTGCCGTGCCCCGCGACCACGTTGGCAGCTACGGGTGGCGGAGAGTCGTGGCGGGGCACTGTATCATACCGAGCCTATTACACTGGGCGGCCAAGCGGCGCAGCCAGTTCCGCCACCACTCAGTTTGGCCATCATATGGTCCGTCTGTGAGTGATGAGAGAACATGTCGGACAACAAGTATACATATATGTTCCTCCTTGTACTTTTAATGGAAAGGAGAAGGCGAAGATGCATGTACACCTTATGTTATCGTTAAGGGAATCTATTGTACTATACTCTTTTTGATGAACTGTGTTCTGACGACAAGTCTTTTAATTACTTAAGAATGTCTAAACCGTCTTTCTTTGAATTGCTGTCGTTAATAAAGGTTGATATTACTTCTGGCACTCTTTCAGGGCTTCTTCCTGGTTCTTGCTTTTCCCTTTTTTTGTCTTGTCTACACTTTCACTTCCACTCCTTTCCGCAGTGACAATTTGCAGTTCACTAGACATACTGAAGTACACAATTCGCGTAAATAAAACAGTGTGCAGAGTGCGAGGAAAACAGAAAAAACAGACTGCTCGCTGGGAGCTAACCGGAACTAGCGTAGGACCGAACAACGAGTTGTTGGCTGCGCCACCAGTTGCCCGGCACGAGTCGCCAACTGAGCCACCGGTGTCGCAGCCGGCTGCGCCGCCTGGAGGCCTAGTGTAATAAAGCCCTAACATTTCAATGTACGAAGACAGTTGAACAAGAACACACAAAAAATATCGACAGTGTGGTATATATTTAAACTCTTTTCCCAATTTATCTTTGAGATATAATTATGTATACCATTTTAATCGCAGTTTTTAAAATCATAGACTAGTTCATCCTAATTTAAACTTTGACAAGACCATCACACTGAATACTTATCTTTATTGCTGGGTGATATATATAACAATTAAGTAGAATATCACTAAGACATGTAGAGAAAATTTGAAATTGTAGAAGAAACTAGATCTAACAAAACATTATTAGCATTAAAGTATCGTGATAAGTAGCACTATTTAATCTAAACACAAGTAAATGCACATCTGCTTCGTTGGGCAAATGTAATCAATTATGATACGGTCAAACGGTTGGCTGTTTGAATATTCAATCTCCATTAGTTAGCAAATCAGGCAAACTGGCTTGTGGAAAATCGGACTCTAATTAGACTTAATTAATCCGTATACTTTAATCACTTACGTCTAGACAGCTTATTGTCGCTAACGAGGGTAATTAGGGAGTCAAAAATGTAAATTGCTTGACTTAATAATGCTAGAAGTGTGAAAACGTGGTTACTGTTGTTGTTCAAGAATTTCAATGTTTGAATCTTGAAAATATTTCAATTAACTAAACTTAAAAGTTTAGTAAATGGAAATAAGGTTAAAATAACCAAGGAATATCCACAACTGGAACTAAATTTCATATTTTTTTGCTAAGGTATCTAAGAGTTAAACTTGCTGTAAAAAGTATTCTCCAAATAGTATTAATAATGGAGATTTTGAACTTTTCGCGGTTAACATGGAGTTAGCTACCACCTCAACAGAAAACATTTCAGATTTAGAAAAATATACAATACAAAACAATATATTTGTTGAAAAATTAAGCAATATAACTACAGACTTTTCCAAAGGGACATGTATCAACAATGTTGCTTTTGGACACATCCCTAGTACATAAATATAAAATGTATTTTTTCTTCAAACGTCAGAAAAACATGATATTTCTTAACTCATTTCACGGCATTAAAGTTTGACTTTTTAGACGGCTATGCGTTGCCATTAATAACGGAGGTAAAAGTACTTTTCCTGACGCTGGCGCTGTGAGCGACAGAAAAAGTAATATCCATAGCAACGCTTATTTTAAGATAGAGAGATAGATATTTCTGTGACTTATTTACATTAGTATAGATGTTGTCATCGTGTTCATTCTATAAACAAGATAACATATGAATATGGACAAATATAATTTAAATTACCTAACTTTAATTAATGTAATGCATTAAAATTTCAAATAAAAACATTACAAAAAAAGACATTACAACACATTTCAAGCAAAGATATATAAAAACAAAAAGAAGCAACTACAGTAATTTAGAGTTCCAAAAACTCTTCCACAGAATAAAAGCAACTATCGAACAGAAACGTTCTTAGTTTTTGTTTGAAGTTTTTTATTGGCATGCAATTTTTTTTATCTGAGGGCAATTTATTGAATAAATAACTACTTGCACATAATGGAGACTTCTTATATAAAGAAAGGTTATATCTACTTATACTTTCTCGTCTTTGTTGCGAGTTTGATGACAATGATTGTAAGTTTTTAATTTATCTTTATTTATATATATGTAAATTAACAACTTATAGAGATATATAGATGGTAGAGTCAATATATTCTCTCTTTTAAAAGTATCTCTACATGATTCTATATAACCTAAATTAAATAGTAATCTTATGATTCTTTTTGGCATTATAAATACTCTTTGCGTGTCTGTATTGTTTCCATAGGAAATTATGTTATAGGAGATTTGAGAGAATACTAGGGCATAATAAATATTTAATAGCGATTTTTTGTCCAAAAGATATTTTAAATTTGTGATAGCGAAACAGGATTGTCCCAATTTTTTACATAAATGTTTCACTTGACTTGTAAAGCTGGGATTCGCATCAATTATAGTTCCCAGAAACTTTATTTCTGGTTGAAGTGATACAGAATGGCTATGTAAATTTATGTTAAAATTATACTCCGTTCTTATTTGTTTTGTAGTAAAATGGATGCAAACTCTTTTACCATAATTTACTATAAGCCTATTTCTAAAGCACCAATCATATCAGCTTTTGTCTACCACCCCTTAAATGCCCTAAAAAAGAAAAAAAGGGTCCTGTTCTAAGGTCCTGATATAACTTTTATGAACTATTTTGACGCATTGAAGCCAGTTTTGGGCAAAAATAGTAGATTGTAATACAAGTGTGGCAAGGGCTTCATTGCAAAACGATGTATGAAAGTAGGAACACGAGCGCAGCGAGTGTTCCTATCATACGAGTTTTGCAGTGAAGCTTGCCACACGTGTGTTACATACTATTTTTTCTACGATTGTCAAGTTATTTCCCTTTTTGAAAGTCTTTCCAAAATTTTGAATTTGCTGCCTGTCAGATTTTATTTAAAGTGACATTTTCGCAGTCATTCTGAAGTTAGAAAATTTGAGTTTGTAATTGCAATTCATGTGTAATTAATGTACATTTATAGAATTTAATTGTTATTACCAGTAAGGAATATAAAATTCTTTAAGGTAAACACACTATTTGATTCCGGTGTGTGAAGATGTAATCAAGGCGTGTGGCAAATTCTTTGCCGCACGGCGTGCGGCAAAGTGATATTTTCTGGAGTCATTTTGAAGTTAGAAAATTTGACTTTCAGCACAATCGTAGAAAATAGTAGATTGTACTACAAGTGTGGCAAGGGCTTCATTGCAAAACGATGTATGAAAGTAGGAACACGAGCGCAGCGAGTGTTCCTATCATTCGAGTTTTGCAATGAAGCTTGCCACATGTGTGTTACATACTATTTTTTCTACGGTTGTGAAGTTATTTCCCTTTTTTAAAGTCTTTTCAAAATTTTAAATTTGCTGCCTGTCAGATTTTATTTAAAGTCACGTCTTCCGCAGTCATACTGAAGTTAGAAAATTTGACTTTGTAATTGCAATTCATGTGTAATTAATGTACATTTATAGAATTTAATTGTTATTACCAGTAAGAAATATAAAATTCTTTACGGTAAACGCAGTATTTTATTGCGGTGTGTGAAGATGTAATCAAGGCGTGTGGCAAATTCTTTGCCGAACGCGTGCGGCAAAGTGATATTTTCTGGAGTCACCTTGAAGTTAAAAAATTTGACTTTCAGCACAATCGTAGAAAAAAGCCTTTTATCTCCTAAGAAGCAATGGACATTGGACAGTTTCGAATCAAGACTTTTCATTCCACTTGTTGTCACATTTAAATCGAATTAAAGCCTTAAAATTGCTGCAGGAGAACGGTTCCATTCCGGAAAGTTTTGGAATAAGCCAAAAATTAGTTTACCCTCTACAGAATTTCATCAGGAATCCGAAAAAAATAGTGTTGACCACTCAAAATGGCGGCTTTAACGGTTATTTAACTTTTTGCAAACAAAATGAATTCTGCAACTTACTTGTTTGCTTATATCTTCGCTTCTAAAGGTCGTAGAAAAACGTGCGACCCGTCAATTTATTCTCCATGGATTCCCTTATAAGGTAGGTATATGCAAAGAACAAATTTTTGATTGTTAATAACATTTTATGACAAGAAACTGAAAAAATTGAAATTCACGATTGTCGAACTTTGAAGTACTGTAGAAACAAATATAAAATCTGCATGTTAACGATATTATGAGAAATGGTACATATTTTTACCCTTAATGAAATGCACTTTGTCCCGTTGCAAAATACTAATTATTTTTTTTGCAATTAATTTATAAAAAAAAATTCAAACTGTTATACTAAAAGATCATATATAAATTTTACAGTTCTGTTTCGGTAAAAACATTGTATTTGACGTACATTTACATAATCAAAAATAATATTGCAAAAAAATTTTAATTTGCGAATTTTTTACGCAAAAAATCAATTTTACAACTTACACAAATGTAAATATCTCAGTGGATTTTGCATAAAATTTATTGCAACTAACGGCATTTTAATTGTCATAAAATAACACGAATTAAAAAAAAAAGAATTGCTCCGATACTTTGGAGCCGAGATATGAAGAATTCACGTTTTTTTGCGATTACGGCGAAATTTGAAAATATTTTTACTTGAAAATTTAACTCAATGTACCTCAGAGGGTGTGTTATCACTTACAAAAAGTGAGAAAATTGCATCCTTGGCGCTCGCGCTCACGCTAAACGCCAGATCCCCCTCCCCCTTTACTGATATTGGCGTACTTGAACAGTTTTACCGCGGCGGCAGCTTTATTTCTCTTTTTCTCGGCTTCAGGAGTGGTTAAATGAACGGTTTTTTTTTTGTTTAATTCAACTTATTTATATCTCAGCTTTCCGATTATTCGATTATTTTTCAATAATTCAATTACGTTGCTTCATAAAATAAATATGTAAAGATTGCATACAATTTATTTGATAAGACATTGATGAGTGAATAGTTCTTACTCTTAATGGAGATAAAAAAAGGTATACATTTTGCATTTAAAAATTAATTTATTGAATATACAAAATAAAGTTTATTTTTCAGTCCTCGTTTTTTTTTTAGGTTGATTACCTGTGTCGGACTCGCTGTCCGTTTCGTCTCGCATTTCTGCATACAGACAATCATTGTCATCATCGTCATTATTTATATCAACATTTTCAATAACTTCCTCATTTTCTTGCATTTCATGTAATTTAAACCGACAGACATCAATATTGATTTAATTTGTTTTAAACAGCGAAATAAACATCTAATTCATAACATAACAATACTGCGTGATTGCTTAAATTATAGGATGTTTGTAAAATTGTAAAAAAAACGCTGCCAAGGAATCACTATTTCCACATCCAGATTTTCTATCCAAGTCTCTCACAACGAAAAAAAAAAACCAATAAAACGATATGTCACATCGGTAGTGGGGGTGGGGGTGGGAATGGTGGTAGTGGGGGTGGATGAAGTAAAAAACAAAATTGAGGCCTTTGCTTCTTGTATACACACTAAATCACGATTTTATTTTTATCACTCCCTTTAATAATGGTGGTGGCTAATGCCAACAAATTTTTTGGGACCTTAGCTTCTCTTTTTTATACTAAATACCAATTTTATGGGCTCTTACTTGCTTAATTTACCCATTTATCCCCATTTC
This sequence comes from Rutpela maculata, assembly GCA_936432065.2. Classification (NCBI taxonomy): domain Eukaryota; kingdom Metazoa; phylum Arthropoda; class Insecta; order Coleoptera; family Cerambycidae; genus Rutpela; species Rutpela maculata. The sequence goes on from OW386293.2 coordinate 19,134,721, forward strand.
ATCCAACCCTTCAACGGAATAAAATCAAAATATAATCTTCCAGATCTCGTTAAAATACATGCATGTAGCAAATTTCAAGTCAATATATTAAAAGGTTCCAGAGTAATCATGCGCACAAAAAAGTTACAGACGGACCGACAGACAGAGCGACAGACTTTTTTCGCTCAAACTTAAAATCTCGACATATCAAGACATTCTAAGCCTATTTGAACAATAAAAATGTTTACAATTTTTTTTTTGGGTTTCTATACTTCCACTGGATGTGGAAATAATTATAACATGTTTGATTATAAACTACTGAAATTATTTTAACTATAATAATAAAATAATAAAGCCGCTGTATTACAGATTCTTTTTGCGGAGCAACGTAATTAAATAATTAAAAAATAATCGAAGAATCGGAAATCTGAGAAAAAACTAAGTTGTATTAAAAAAAACGTCCATCCAGCCACTCCTGAAGCCGAGAAAAAGAGAAATGAAGCTGTCGTCGCGGTAAAACTGTCCAAGTACGCCACTAGCAGTGAGGGGGAGGGGAATCTGGCGTCTAGCGTGAGCGCGAGCACCGAGGATGCAATTATCTCGTTTTTCTTTCCATGGTTCGTCTAGATATATAGACATGTCACTTTTTGTAAGTGATAACACACACTCTGAGGTATACTCAGTTAAATTTTCAAGTAAAAATATTTTCAAATTTCGCCGTAATCGCAAAAAACGTGAATTCTTCATATCTCGGCTCCAAAGCATCGGAGCAAATTTTTTCTTTTTCTTAATTTGTGTTTTTTTATGACAATTAAAATGCCGTTAGTTGCAATAAATTTTATGCAAAATCCACTGAGATATTTACATTTGTTTAAGTTGCAAAATTAATTTTTTGTGTAAATAAGTCGCAAATTTTTTTTGCAATATTCTTTTTGATTATGTAAATGTACGTCAAATATAATGCTTTTACCGAAACAGAACTGTTAAATATTAATATAATCTTTTAGTATAACAGTTTGAATTTTTCTTTATAAATTAATTGCAAAAACAAATAATTAATATTTTGCAACGGGACAAAGTGCATTTCGTGAGGATAAAAGTATGTACTATTTCTCATAATATCGTTAACATGCAGATTTTATATTTGTTTCTACAGTACTTCAAATTTCGACGATCGAGAAATTCAATTTCTTCAGTTTCTTGTCATAAAATGTTATTAATAATCAACAATTCGTTCTTTGCATATACCTACCCCATAGGGTAACCCATGACTAAGAAATTGACGGATCGAACGTTTCTCTACGACCTTTAGAAGCGAAGATATAAGTAAACAAGTAAGTTTCAAAATTCATTTTGTTTACAAAAAGTTAGATAACCATTAAAGCCGCCATTTTGAGTTGTCAACACTACTTTTTTCGGATTCCTGAGGAAATTCTGTAGGGGGTAGACTAATTTTTGGCTTGTCCCAAAACTTTCCAAGAAATCGTTATTTTTAATCTAAAATCACCGGACTACTATGGATACTGAATATATCAAATATATTCTTGAAGCTGTGTATTTAATATACACAGCACACAAACACTTATAATACGCTTTGAAAAAGAAAACAGATTCGGTTTTCGAAACGTCAGCAAAATACGTTAATTCTATATTTTTGTTCTTATTCATTTGTCAAAAAAATACCTTCTAAGTGCTCTCTTAATGTAAAAGTAAATTTCATGGATATCGTTTAGAAGAAAATATATGGGGCATAGCACCCCAATAAGAGCCACAGAAAAATTAAGAAAATGCCACAACCAACATTTAGACAATATTTTTATATTTCCAATTGAAATTTTTTTAAATATTTTTAATTCATCCTCAGCAATAAAAGGAGTTAAGGTTTTATATTTACATTTTGCTTCAAGTTGTTTTAGTTCCACCCCATCTTGCCCTTCATCTCGAATAATTAAATATTTTTCACCACAAATAAATTAACGATAGTTTATTTAAATTCATAACCATTTAGAGTGGGTTTGAATACCTAACGATTTTATCTCGGAGACAGCATTTTCATTTAGAATTTTATTTCCCTGAAAGTTATACGTGTATAAATATACAAGTCAAGAAATATTTTTTCATAAAACATCAAAGGAAATTTTAATCAGCATATTATTCATCTCTTATTTAAACGTAGAGAATTATTCCGGCAATATTTCAACATTATTTATTTTTCCAGTTATGTAAGGGGATTAATTTGTGAATCTTTTTACGGTTCACCACAAAAGAAGGCATTTGTATCCTGTCCTCAGTAATATCGCTAAGAGATTTTCTTTTGAGGTTCTTTTTGGTTTCTTTCCGTTTATAAATCTTTTTATTAAGCGTAGTGTTTTCTTCGGCAATTCCAGCCTTTAAAACTATTTAGGAGGGATTGGGATACATTCGCATATATATTGGTTCACTGGCCTACATTTTTATGTAGTTATACCATTCCATCGACGCCGACGTCGATATAACAATATTGCTTGTTTGCCGAAATTTATCATGCATTGTATTTAGGTTTTAAAGTGGTAATGTATCAAAATATAATGTGTACAGGGTGGACCAAATCTAAAACTATGGCAGATAGGCAAAAACCAATATAGGTGTCCTGAGCTCGATTTTCGAGAAACAAACACTGGCATGAACCACGATCTACTACCGAGCTACAGAGCGTTTTTGAAAAATTGGCATTTCTATATCTCAATTACCAAGTGTTGAATCGAAAATCGAGTAACATATTCTTAAGACACTTTTTTGAATAGAATCCGTTGCTGATAAGAAGAAAATTATGCATGCCTCGGTTTTCGAGATACAGACATAACTTCCGAGCTTTATTTTAATAGGTAAGATATAGACAGCAAAACTTAGGGCCAAAAGTGCCGCCTAAACAATATTTTTAGGTATCCAGAAAAGAGATAGCCAGACATAAAAATATTCAAAAGGCTACAACTCGGTGGTACAGTGCTTAAGGTGTTAGGCTTGCCCAAACCGCCACCCGAAAAATCCGCTACCACTTAAATAAACTAACAGCCTATTACGAGAAATGGAAAATCGAAATAAATCCTAACAAAACGGAATCAATTACTTTTAATAGGAAACTCACAAACATAAAAACAATTACTAGGCTAAAAATCGGTGGGCAGGAAGTTGCTGAGCACAACACAATAAAATTTTTGGGAGTCTCTTTAGACAAAAGACTGTGCTTTGGGCCAGCTGGGCAGGACACAAGTTACACAGAACAAGATACTCCGTCTGCTGACCAACTCACCTAGATATACGACGATTGAGGAGCTCCATAGGATTACGTCAATGCCTATGGTTATCGACCACGTCAGAGAGGTCTCCCAGAAATTTTTCATGCATAAAATCGATGTTTCGGAACTTACCTGGAGTATTGCCGACCTGAGAAGTTACGACAATCCATCCCATACACATAAACTTCTACACCAATTGGAGATATATAACCTCAGGAGGCAATAGTCCGGGGATACCCCACAAAAAATCCTTTCCCAGCATCTTCCTAACCCCGCAATACACCCCCTTTGAGGAATCCTGTATTAGGATAACATAAAATTAAAAGTTTCTCGAATCAAGCCATATCCTCTTAAGTCGTATCTCAATAAAGATATGAATTTTGCCATAAAAACCTATCAGTTTGGGCATGTTCATTACTTCAACAGTTGAGGCCTTCAGGTGGCACCAGACATGTTGCTATCTCTTTATCACTTGTGTTGTAAGAAAGAGAAGCATATTGTGGTGAAACTTAACTGTTGAAATAAAGAATACGCCTTTTGCTATAAAAACTCTATTTTACACTTTGACGACAAGCAATTAATTCAAGCAGGTTTTTTTTAGGTCTTTCTTTTCCTGCGTTGTAGACATACATCTTGAATCTTATATTTTCCTATTACCTTAAGCTACGGCATGACTAAATAAATGCATATTAACTTATGAAAATATGCATATTGCATTTAAATAATAAAGAATTATGAGAGCAATATCTCCCGGCTACCACCTGCCATTGTTTGGGCGCATCACGCCGACGCGGGTTTGTTACACCTGTTCAAAAAACATAATGATTTATTTTCATACTATTTGAGATAATGCCATTATATATAATTCTTCAAATGACATGTACATATAAAGTTCAATAAAGAAATGTAATGTAATGTTAGGCTTGCGATCACGGGGTCCCGGGTTCGAATCCTGGCTAGGATAAGGATGTGTAATGACGTTTTTCACGTGTTACCGAGACGGTAGCAGTGGGCTACCTGACTGCGGTTGTGTGAGAGACAACACGGCCTAGTCGCTCTCCTCTCCTGAGTTCGAGTCTCAGCTGCGGCAGATGGCAATGTCGCAGGGAATGGGTATTGTGATGTTATCTGTGTGTGTGTACGTCCTGGTTGGGTAGTAGAATAACCATCGGCAAAACTCCGCCAGGTTGGGGCGAGCGTAGAGGCGACTTCAATGTAAATATCAGTCGATATTCCGTTAAAGCAATGTCGAGCGCAGTTAGTACTTGGATGGGTGACCCCCACCTATCTTGGGAAATATAGCATTCTCGTCCCACCTTTTAGAGGCTTGTATATCAGTGTATTCGCGGAAGTTACGTAATTTCAGACGAGGATTACGTAGTAGATATACCATCCTTCGGAGGGAATGTAAAGCAGGCGGTCCCTTGTCTATTAAATGTTAGGCAAGTAAAAGATTCCTACTCTTCTTAAGGGAAGAGGTTCGGCAAAATTTCCAGGTTGGGGGTAGCTCGTCTCCTGGCGTCTGTGATAGGCCCTGTTAGCGGAAATAGGCCGACGTTAAATAGTTAAAAAAAAAACTCCGCCAGGACATTAAAAAAAAAATAATTAAAAGTTTGTATCATTTGTAAAACCTCGAGCAAAAATATATAATAAAGCAGGTAGAGAAGCTGTAGAAAATATTGTTTTAGAAACTGTAAGAGAAAATCCTAATATATCGTCTCGCGAAATATAGGAAAATTTAGGAATCCCAAAAACAACTGCTTCGCGTTGTTTAAAAAAAAAAAAAAAAATCAAACCCTACGAATTTCAAAGGCTTTTCGATTTTTGTCAGTGGTATTTGCGTAAGTGCAATGAAGTGCCAGGATATGAGGGAGCAATAGGCATGTCCACAAAAAAAATATACATTAATATTATTTAAAACCATACATTAGAGCCCCTGGTACCAAAATCAGATTTTTTTTAGCAATAAATATTTTAATTTTCTCAATTATTCGTATTAAAAATCGCCCGAATGCAGCGAGGCTAAGAAACGTTCCCAGGCAGAGGCTAGATCGTCATTTACCTTGTAGCTACGAAGGCCTGTATGTGTAATACGGGACCGTTATTATACTCTTCGCAAAAACGAAGAGTATATTGTATTTGATCGGCACATTCCTAAAATCGTAAATATCGCTCGCAGACAAAGAAATTTCATATCATTGTGTTAGTGAACGAATTCTGAACAACTTTCAAAATGTCCGTCTGTCCGTCCGTCACGTTTCTTGAAAGCACGATAACTTAAGAAAGAAAAATCCGATTGTATTGAAATTTAGAAAGTAAGTTAGTGTTAGCTAGAGGAAGAAAATCGATCAGTAAATAAAAAAGTTATTAATTATTTAATTTAAAAAAAATATATTCTCTTAATTTTTGTCACTTGTACTAAAATGGAAATATTGCGAGATATCATTTCCATAATACATTTTTTTTTGTTTATGAATTTTACTAATAGATATTTCATAAAGTGAAATGTGTATGAATGTCGAAAGATATATATCACAGACAATCAATTTTTCAGCAATAGGTGGTGGTGCAGCGGCTAAACCGTCCAGTTCAACAACCACCACGACGCTGCGTGTCGTGGTTGTCTGGCTGGTTCCGAACCAGACTCCGGGGAGGCACATACATGTACATCTCATTTTAATAAACTTGTTATTGCTTGATTGCTTGCTTTGCGTTGCAATCCAAAGGTCCCGTGTTTGAATCCCACACAGGTCGGACATTTTTATTTTATTTTTTTATAATTTTTTTCACAACAATATAACAAAATTTAGGATGTCCAAAAACTGACATTATTTATAAGAAAACTGCGAAGAGTATCCTGTAGAATGTGTAACAATTATATATAAAAAGCTCTGTAAATTGGCGAAGAGTACGTTTTTAGCTTGTTTTTTATTGAAAGGCTAATGTAATATTATTGATCAGCATGCTTTAGAAGTCCTATATCCAAATTTTGAAGATATTTTGATTTATGATTTTCGAATTACGGCCCCTTAAAATTATATTTTTCAAATATTAAATAATTAATAACTTTTAAACGAATTGTATTTCGAAAAAAAGTCATTTTTCATTTTCTATTTAAATTCACTTTTTCTACAACCCAGTGTCGTCTGTACTGTGAAATTTCATAGACTAAGAATTTTCAGTAAAAAATTACCAAAAATAATATCAAACAATTTATAACTTGAAAAATATTTAAAAAAAAAAAAGTAACTCTTCACTTTCTATTTAAAAACACTTTTTCTACTTCCCACTGTCAACCATTCTTTCACATTCGGTAATCCTTAATGCATGAACAATTTACAGAGCAGCTGTTTCAAAATTCTTAGTCTATGAAATGTAAATTGTCTAGCCGAATAAAGTCATTTTCTGAGTTTGACAAGTTAAATTTCATTCAATAAATCTTATAAAACACCAATAATATATAAACAGGAATTCGCAACTGGTTTCATCAGCGCAGCCAGGGCAGTTCCACCTTGCACATGGTGGGCGCGGCCGCCGCGCATTGACTCTCAAAGTTGCTTAGCTCTGTAACGGGTGACGCTACAGAGATGGTATACATACCAATGGAAAGCCGAAAGTATGAAGAGAAATGTTTATTCGGGTACGTTTTCCCCTCTGAATCTTCATTTATCCGCAATGGAGCCCTTTCGAATTTTTTTCAATTTTTGAAGTTTTGACAGCACTAGAACGGAAAATTACGAACGAAATATGCATGGAACATGTAAAATACGAACGAATATGCTTCTCCGAAGCTTTTATGATCATTTCGGCCCAAATCGGACCAGTAACAACCTTTTTGCTGCACTTTATAGCCAGCTCTGCGACTTAGGCCTTTGTTGCTCCGCAAAAACAGGGAAGCCGACAGGAGAGAGTAGGGGACTTTTTGCATACACTCAGAGAACTGTCAAAGTTAGATAACGAAGGGTATAGCTCGTCTTGCGCCTTCTTGATTGTTTAGACTATACGTGATAATAATAATAATAATAATAATAATAATAATAATAATAATAATAATAATAATAATAATAATAATAATAATAATAATTCTTTATTCTCAATTAATTGTATAAAGGAAAAAATAATACAAGTAATTGTAGAGAGCGTCAGGTTAAGAACAAACAATACATGCACAAAGTTATATAATATACATACAAATATTACATACACAACGATTATTGTATATAACGTCATTGGACAACATATATGTGTCTAATACACATAAAACAAAACAACACAGTTAAAGGCAACTTAAGTTTAACGTTAATTAAAGAAAAATTCTTCAAAAGTGTAACAGTTTTTATCAATAAGTAAGGTTTTGAGCTTTTTCTTGAAAATAGTAATGTTTTGAGAATTTTTTATCTCAGTTGGCAAAGCATTGAATATTTTGCAACCGTTAAAATAGATACTTTTTTGATACCGTGCTGTCGAATGTTGATCAGGTATAAGATTATTTTTAAATCTTGTGGAGTAACTGTGGCCAGTCAAATATTTTTGAAATGTTTGCAAATTTTTATAAACAAAGCAGCCCAGTTCATAAATATATGTACCAATTAGTGTTAAAATTTTTAAATCTTTGAATGCTGTTCTGCAGGATTCTCTTTTTGACACCTTAGTTAATATTCGCAGTGCATATTTTTGTAGGGTAAAGACACGTTGAGAGTAACTACTTATTCCCCAATTAATGATACCATATCGCATCTGAGAGTGAAAGTTTGCATAATAAAGACTAATTACAATATTTTGACTACAGTGGTTTACTAGTGATCGCAACGCATAGCAACAAGTGCGTAGTTTATTACACAATTCATCAATGTGAATATCCCATTTTAAGCCAGAGTCAAAAGTGACTCCTAAAATTTTACCTGAGTTATGCATGTTGAACAGGTTAGAATTTTGGATATTTAAATTAGCTTGCGAAATTTGTTGCTTGAAAAGTATCGAGGTGGTTTTTTGCTTATTTAAATTGATTAGGTTTTTTTCAGACCAGAGAATGCATTTTTTATATATTTTTTCTGCCGAATTTATTGCTTCCGTGCCGTTGCTTTCCGTGATTAGAAAATTTGTATCGTCAGCATAACATACTATTTGTAAATTCTCAATTGGCTTTAAAAAATAAACTAGATCGTTGGCAAAAATAATGTATAATAGAGGGCCCAGGATGGAGCCTTGTGGGACACCCTGGGTTACCTTCCTGGGTTCACTTTTGACATCATTGATTTGAACAACCTGATCTCGATTGCTTAGGTATGATTTTATAAATTTTAATGGAGGCCCTCTAATTCCATACCTGCATAATTTTTCTAAAAGCAATTGATGACCTACGCAATCGAAAGCCCGGGAAAAATCAATGAATAGACCAAGTGGGCACATTTTTTTGTCAAGTCCATTTACAATTTCTATATGAAGACTACTTAAGGCCGTATCCACACCCCCGTTTTTTACAAAACCATGTTGTTCCGGTGAGATTATGTTATGATAGACGCAACAATGAACGCACTTAAATGACCGAGTGTCGCCGCTGCGATACTCAGAGTGGCGTAACTCGGTAACGGTGACGCTACAGAGAGGGTACCGATCGAAAGCCCAGAGTATGAAGAGAAATGTTTATTGGGGTACGTTTTCCCCTCCGAGTCTTCATTTCCACGCAATGGCACCATTTCGGAATTTTTCTAATTTTTTTAACAAATTTTTAAATTTTTGAAATGTTGACAGAACTAGAACGGAAAATTATGAACAAAACTATGCATGGAACATTTGAAATATGAACGGATATGCTTCTCCTAATCTTTTATGATCATTTCGGCCCAAATCGGACCAGTACCTTCCTGTTGCATTTTATAGTCAGCTCTGCAATTTTTGCGACTTAGGCCCTTGTTGCTCTGAAAAAACAGGGAAGCCGACGGGGGAGAATAGGGGACTTTTCGCTACGTGTTGTCCTGGACCAAAACTACAATCCTGGAAATTTTCATCTTTACAATAATTAATTCCGGGTAGAAGCGATATTTTGACTAAAATTCCTGCGCTATTAGGACTAGTTATATCTAGTTAGCTAAGTTAACTAAATGGGCTCATTTGGCACTTCTCTTTAATTTGATTATCGCAAAGATCTTACAATTCTAAGACCCTGTGCAAAACACTAGAATTTTGTGAGACCTGTAAATCGTCTAAAAAAAATTATAAACATGGACCGCACGCCTTGTCCGCCTTGTCGAATCTCGGCCGCGACGTCACTTAATAGCAACCCGCTAGTCGCACAGAGAAAGACTCAACGATCTCAAGCGGAATGCACGAGCTTTGATATTAGGTGAGCGGTGCACCCCTAAAAAGATGAATAAAAAAGTGACATAACCTCCCGAACAAAGTTGCCAGATTGAAACCAATTGGAATCGATTAGTTACGTTTTAGGTAACAAAAAACCTAAATAACATTTTTTTGTCCGAGTGGCAGGTAATTTGTTACTACCAATGAAATTGCAAAGTGAAAAAAATGTAAAAAATCTATTTGAAAATACATTTTGTAAGTTAATTGGGCAAAAATAAACACTTTTTGTCTCTTGTAATGTTTTCGAAAAATGCACTGTTTTTGAGTTATAGGCGATTTAAAGTCCGAAAATGGCCAAAAGTCGACAACTTCAAAAATTCTTATCTCGGCTTCTACTGGACTTTTTTTAATGTTTTGGGTCGTAAAATGATCGTTAATACTTATACTTAAACATACTATTTTTTGTAATAAAGCAACTTTTTATTTTCATTCCACTCGGATGCAGAACATAAAAAAAGTGAAATTTTGTTTTTATTTTATCAATTTTTTCAAAATTTTTCAATTAAGTCAGGCTAGAAAAAAACAAAAAATAAAAGTGGGTAGACCGCGTGTTTCTGAACAAAAAATGTTTCATTAAAATGTATCGCTAAAGCCACGGTTTTCCCGGAAAAAAATGAGCAAAGGATGGATGGAAAAATATACTTATATAAATTATCATGCCCGAACTCAATCGTCACAATAAACAATATAGAAAAAAATAAAAGCCCCTTCAAAAAAATTCTTTCTTCATTGAAAACTGTTAAAAAGAATGTACACTTTATGATTATTATGGTTTATTAAGTTGTAGTAACGTGGATTCAAAAAAAGTACATCTCAAAACATTTTAATTTAATTGCTTGATGATTTTCTTGATAAATATATTGGAGGCTGTAACCATGATAAGAAATTGCGATTGTCAAGATCTTATCCGTATAACTATGAAAATATCTTTGATTGTTTTGAATATAAATTCTGGAACTTTTCCAATACATTACATTTACATTTCCAATATTTTCCCTCCAGACTCACTATTTATCTTCTTAGTCACTAAGAAAAAATTTTAAAATGTGTAATCAGAATGAGAAAATAGCCTTATTTTACTTGTTAGAACTGCTAAGAATTTTTAGAGGTTCCGTAGTATGCATTTAACCGTGCGCTTGTCCGAGCAGAGTGACAACGTTATTTCACTATTTTTTTTTCCGGGAAAACCGTGGCTTTAGCGATACATTTTATTAGAATATTTTTTGTTCAGGAGCATGTGGTCTACCCACTCTTATTTTTTGTTTTTTTTCTAGCCTGACTTAATTTAAAAATTTTGAAAAAATTGATAAAATAAAAAAAAAATTTCACTTTTTTTATGGTCTGCATCCGAGTGGAATGAAAATGAAAAGTTGCTTTATTAAAAAAAATAGTATGTTTAAGTATAAGTATTAACGATCATTTCACTACGAAAAACATTAAAAAAAGTCCAGTAGAAGCCGAGATAAGAATTTTTGAAGTTGTCGACTTTTGGCCATTTTCGGAGCTTAAATCGCCTATAACTCAAAAACAGTGCATTTTTCGAAAACATTACAAGAGACAAAAAGTGTTTATTTTTGCCCGGTTAACTTATAAAATGTGTTTTCAAATGGTTTTTTTACATTTTTTTTACTCTACAATTTCATTGGTAGTAACAAATTACCTGCCACTCGGACAAAAAAATGTTATTTAGGTTTTTTGTCCCCTAAAACGTAACTAATCTATTCCAATTGGTTTCAATCTGGAAACTTTGTTCGGGAGGTTATGTCACTTTTTTATTCATCTTTTTAGGGGTGCACCGCTCGCCTATATGTTGCGTGACCGTTTCGTTTCCTATCCTCTGACGTCACGATGTTGGTCGCACCGCGCTCTTTAGAAGCGTATATTTCGAGAACCACATATCGAATTCACCTGAAATTTTCAACATTGCCTAATTTTAAATAATGCTTTATCCACAAGATGTAACAATTACTAAATAATATTCATTAAATGAGCCTATTGATAACTAATAATTAATTTAGCTAACTAGACCTAAATAAACAACAAAGTAGTATAGATATTGTTTAATTCTTAGGAAATAATGGTCCTATTCTGTGGCCAGCTAGATCTCCCGATATAACCCCTGCAGACTTTTGGCGTTGGGGTTATATAAAAAATATTATGTATAGAGAAAGGTCTAATAACACAGAAGAATTGGAAAACAATACATTAGCTGTCTTTCGGACAATAACTCCCGTCATGATTGAAAATGCAACAAATTCTGCAAGGAGAAGATGTCAAAAATGCATATATGTCAAAGGAAGATAATTCGAACATTTATTGTAGTTTTGTTTTACTATTTTTGACAAAATTATCAGCAGAGCGGTTGTTATATTAAGATCTGAACGGGCTGTACCCCTTACTCTTTACAAATTTACAATAACAAAGGCTTTTGTCACGCTCAATTCTCTGGACGCGGAACGGTATTGACGGATACTCAATAAAATTCTTTCTGGTATAGGCTATATTTCGTCGATTCCATTTAACGGTTAACTTCTTAATTAGCTAATTAAATTCGTCCGTCCCTTTCTGGGCACATTTTTACGAACCTCACCGAACGTCGTCCCGCTGGTGTATTTCGAAAAATATTAACGTTTTAAAATTTCATGTTTTCTCACTTTTTTCGGCTACTTTTTTTTCGCCGTTTTTCGTTTATATCTCGGAAACGGCTGCAGCTAGCTCAAAAATAAATTTTCACAGGGGTCCAGATAATTTCTTGAGGAATCACCCGTTCCATCAGAATTGCCCTAAATACTTTCGTTTTGGAGAAATCGACCCAAATGTGTGGCGATGCACGACTCAAAATGGTACATTTTTCGCTTAAAACCTCCATAACTCCTAAACGATGGCTCCTAGGCCAAAAAATTTCGCCCTAACGAATTTGTACAGAATTAAATTATCTAAAAGTCTTTTTTTTTTTAAATTAACGAGCTAGGAGCGGTCAAAGTGGAGGCTTTCTTAATTTCTTCTTTTCATCCCGGCCGTGCCTACGTCATAGCTAAATATCGATTTTCTGAAACATCCAATCAGATTCGTCCACTGCTGTCAATCTGCGAGGCGATAAAAAGTCATATACATTTGTCTAAATTGACATTTGTTTCGTGTTTTTGCGCGATGCAGATTGAAACCAACAATTGTATAAACTGTCGCGTCGATCGCTGATAACTCGGGAACGGTTGTAGATATCGAATTGAAATTTGAAACGTAGGTGGAAATGTTGTAGACTGACGGAATACAAGTGAATTAAATATACACCTACGTTTACGTGACGTCACAAAGAAGAAACATTCTTACAACAGAGGAAAAGGTGGAGACATCGACTTCATATTTGAGACGTAGGTGGAACTATTGAAGAAAAATGAAATTAGAGTGAATCAAAAATACGCCTACGCACAGTGGGTCATTTTAAGAGATTTCTGGCCAAAACTCAAATGAATCAAATTTCACCAACTTCCGAAAAATGAGTAACAAACATGATTTTTAGTAAGGGTGGACGTTATTCTTGGGGAAACAAAAGGCCTTGATCCCTATACCTGCCGCATTTGCATTCTACAGCTTGAGAAGGAAACACGTGTTCAAATTTAAAATTGTGCAGTAAAAATTTAGCGTTTACACGACTGTGAATTTTGGTTTTTTTTGCCTTCAATTGAACGAATCGGCCATGTCTGGCATAGAACAAGGCATGCGCTTTATTGTAGGCAGTTAGTTGACTTTATTTGTTATTTGGTATCCAAATTATAGCCTTTTAGTGAGTGAGCGGTTTCAGCCGTAAATTTTGATTAAAATGAAACTTTTCATTTTTGTTACACTTCACTTTCGCAAGCTTTACCTTTATAATTTTTTTTATAATATTGAATATAGTGTTCTCTATATATTCTGTGAATTGCAGCTGCCCCAAGCTGCCGTTTTTTGAGTTAATGCGTCTTGTATACGTTAATGCAGGTTAAAAATACCCAATTTTAGGAGTAAAATAATTAGTGATATTGTAATGACTGATTTATTTCAATTCATGAAATCGTTCAATGGAATTTTTTTACCATTTTTTCCCGAATTTGGAGGCAATATTCTAGTCGAATCCAAAGTTTCACAATTTTATCCAATTATTTCAATTTCCACCCCCTGAAACCCAGCCTTATATATCGATGGAATTTTTTAACCATTTTTCCTAAAATTTGCAGGCAATATTCTATTCGAATCCAAACTTTCACAATTTTATTCAATTAATTTAATTTCCACCCCTGAAACCCACCCATATTTATCGATGGGATTTTTTCATTATTTTTCCTTTCAACGCCAGTTAATTTTTGGGCGTTTCGAGGAGTTTCAGAGTTTTGGCCAAAAAACGTTAAACCTGACCCACTGTGCTATGTCACAAAAAATAAAAATTTTATAACGCACGAAGGGGCAAAGATACTAACTTCATATTTGAAATGTAGGTGACACTACTGAAAAAAGGTGAAATTCAAGTGAATCAAACATACACCTACGTCACAAAAATGAAAAATTCTTACAACAGACGAACGGATACAGATATCGACTTGATATTTGAAACGTAGGTGGAACTATTGAAGAAAAAACAAATCCGAATGAATCAAAAATACACCTACGTCACAAAAATGAAAAATTCTCGCAACAGACGAACGGATACAGATATCGACTTGATATTTGAAACTTGGAACTATTGAACAAAAAACAAATCCGAGTGAATCAAAAATACACCCACGTCACAAAAACGAAAAATTCTAACAGACGAACGGATACATATATCGACTTGATATTTGAAACGTAGGTGGAACTATTGAAGAAAAAACAAATCCGAGTGAATCAAAAATACACCTACGTCACACAAATGAAAAATTCTATCAGACGAGCGGATACAGATATCGACTTGATATTTGAAACGTAGGTGGAAAAAACAAAACCGAGTGAATCAAAAATACACTTGTCACAAAAATAATTTTCGGAGAAATGTCACTTTTCAGAAAATGTCAAATTTTCGGAAAAATGTAAAATTTTCGGAGAAATGTCACTTTTCAGAAAAATGTCAAATTTTCGGAAAAATTACAAATTTTTGTAGAAATGTCACTTTTCAGAAAAATGTCAAAATTCGAAAAAACCAAATTTTCAGAGAAATCTCGTTTTACAGAAAAATGCCAAATTTTCTGAAAATGTAACTTTTCAGAAAAATGTCTAATATTCGGAAAAATGTAAAATTTTCGGAAAAAATGTCAACTTTTCAACAATTGCCAAATTTTAAAAAATGTCTAATTTAAAAAAAATGTAAAATTTCTAAGAAATGTCAAATTTTTAAAAAATGTAAAGTTATTAAAAAATGTTAAATTTTCGGAAAAATGTTAAATTTTCGGAAAAATGTTAAATTTTCAAGAAATTTAAAATATACGAAAGAAGTCAAGTTTTCATAACTCTTAAATTGATTGAAACGTTAAACTGACTGCGAAGCACTCAAAATTGAGCGCGAAGCACTCAAGCCCTCCACCAGGAGCTAGAATGGGCTTTAGTCCATTCTAGTTTTATATTATAAGAAGTGTTGTTAATACTTTTCCATGGCCTCCTCACAAATATATTATTTTTTTCAAAAACTAACCATTTCTTCTAGAGATAAATATGATATATGATATATCGTTGGATAATTAATTTCACTTGTGATCGAATAATGAAATAATTTACAAGGTGTTCTATTTGAAAAAACATGTCTGTATCTCCAAAAAGTGAGGCATGCATAATTTTCTTCTTATCAGCAAAGGATTCGATTTAAAAAAGTGCCTTAAGAATGTGTTACTCGGTATTAGATTCGACACTTGAGATATAGAGGTCATCCAAAAATGACAATTTTCCAAAAACTCTCTGTAGCTCGTTGATCAGAAAACATAGACGATCACGGTTTGCGCTATCGTTTGTTTCTCGACAATCGAGCTCAGGACACCTATATGGGTTTTTGTCTATCTGCCATAGTTTTGGAGAAAACCCCATCCCTTCTAATTTGGTCCACCCAGTACAATATTTTCTAATCTGATTTAGGCTTTATGATGCAAACTAAATTATTTTACGCATAAATTGTAGAAAACACACACCAGCATTGTTACTTTTCTCTAAAACACCGTAACTATATTTTTTAATCCGGAAAAGCAAACAGGTAAAAATAATTAGTAAGTCTCTTAGGGAAAAAATTCCTTGAATCAACAAAACGTACATTTTAAAAAATTCATTGTCAAGCGAGGCATATTTTTCTCTACATTTCGGCTCTATTTACATTGTCTTGATTATTTTCAGTGTTTACACAATTTTCTTGGTGGTTGGCGTAAAATATGATGATAACAGTTGACATTGCACATTTTCGTGATATTACTGTCGGTATCCCCAAAGATTTGAAATCTAATTAGATCTGACCTACTTTATCCATAGCTTCTGTGCTATAAATCCATTTCCTTATTTTACATATTTAATGTTCGTTTACATTTACTGGTTAGATTTCAGGAGAGAGTTAAGAGTTGCGGAAACTAAAACATTATCCCATAGATTCAAATTTCTAGTCAGTGTTTGTAAACCATGAGGCATGATTTCGGGAAAGAGTTGCTTGTTTAAAATAAGTTGATTATTCCAAATAACAAGAGCTTTTAAAAGATAAATCAGCAGATGGAAAAGTTATTATAAATCATCTATTAGATAGTTTAGTCATTATATTTACATTTAGAAAAAGATTAGAGAAATGTGCACTTCTAGGAGATCTTACACTTCTGGGCAATGAAATCCCATATACTATTTCTTTGTATATTAAATCATTCTTTATTTATGTCAGTGTCAGTGTCAGTGTCATTTTCGCAATGCTAAAATTAACTGAACAGGAAAAAAATTTAATTCTCTCTAAAATTGAAGAGGGATGATCTATCAGAGCAGTTGCTAACCATTATCAATTGAATAAAAGTACTGTTATGTAGAAGAAGAAAAAGTTGGAGGAGGAAAATAGCGTAAAGAGAAAAGACGGTTCAGGCCGATCGAGAATTTCAAATCTCGTTCAAGATGAAGAGCTTCTTGGCTATTTGAGGAAAAATCCATTTCAAACAGCAGGAGACGCTGTGTTCATGACAAATTTTCCAACATCGATGTCAACAGCTAGCCGAAGGATAGAAAAATCGGAATTAAAAAACTGTACAATGTTG
The DNA here is from genome assembly GCA_936432065.2 of Rutpela maculata. Lineage (NCBI taxonomy): Eukaryota > Metazoa > Arthropoda > Insecta > Coleoptera > Cerambycidae > Rutpela > Rutpela maculata. Next base: position 19,151,549 of record OW386293.2, read on the forward strand.
TGTTTACCGATGAAAAAGTTTTTCAGTCTTGTAATGACAGACATATTCGGGTGTACCGTCCTGCAGATAAAAGGTTTCATGAACGTTACGTGTCTCCGCGGAACAGGTCCGGGCGATTTTCTGTTAATGTTTGGGCATGTATAAGCGTGCATGGCTTTGGTGTAGCGTGGCGTATTATGGGTAATGGACAGATTTATAGGGATATTTTGGAAAACGTTATGCTTCCTTCGGCGGAGCAATTATATCCAAACAACACCTTTATTTATCAACAAGACAACTGCCCTATTCCTAATTATTACCGTGGCCTTCGCACAGTCCCGATATAAACCCAATTGGGAACTTCTGGGTTTGCTAGTAAAACAAATGTGTGAACGAAACTTCAGACCAAGAAATTAAGAAGAATTATGATCGGCCATTGAAAATTGCTGGGAGGAGCTAAGAGAAAAAGAAAACTATTGTCGTAGACTAATTGCTTCTATGTTAACAAGATTTAATCATATCTTAGAAGGAAACGGAGCCATGACAAAATATTAGGTTACATTATTTACACAATAAATGCAATCGCAGTTATGTGCAGTTGTATCTGTAAATTTTTCAACGTCAATTTTTACATTTGTTATAAATCGAAATCATTCCCATCGAATGGTGTAAAAAGGTAAAAAAACAAAATTACGTATGTTTCTCTTCTGGATTAATATTATTCAAATACCTTATTTATGACGTTTCACAATCAATGTCAGTTTTTTATAACCTATATGATGATAAAAAAATATAAATTCCAAAACGACTGATTCACACCACTCAATACTAGTAAACACTGGATTTATTTATTTTTGAAGTGTACGGGATTTCATCGCACAGAAGTGTGCATGTGGAATAAATTTCAATTTAGTCGAATAAAATGTGATTTTTTTTTTAAATGTAAAAAAAAGATAGTCTGTTTAAAGTCGATTTCATATTTACTAATTTTTAGAATACCCTATAAAAATCTTAAGTTTAACAACTATTTATGAATTCCTAAAACAAACAAAACTATTTATAAAAAATACCTTTTTCTTGGCAAATCAAAAATAAAAAAGTTTACAAGAGTGCGGTATCTTATCCGGGAACACACTATATTTAGAATTTTAATAATGTATTTTTTAGGTTTGTCTTCAATAAGTTGTATTCTAAAGATCGTTTTATTTTTATTTTATCGTAAAAAAGAAACATACGAAGGCGTAGAAGGGCCACTGAAATATATATATTTTTTAATTCCGTGTTTAATCTCGGAATTCCGACTTTATTCTCGGAATTCCGACTTTAATCTTGGAATCCCGAATTTAATCTCCCGGAATTTCGAGATTAAAGTCGGATTTATGATTTCATTTGAAAAACGTCCATGCAGTGATGAAGCCACTCGCAATACCATCAGCACCCCCTTCTCCACTACCAACGCGGCATATCATTTTATTGGTTTTTGGGGTAGGCGATTTCAAATATTATATTATTAAAGTTCTATGAACTATAATTTTCGCATAGGAGTGCAAATATTGTATCAATTTTTTTCCGTTCTAAGAGGTTTGGATAGGAAATCTGGATGTGAAAGTAGTGATTCCTTAGGCAGCGGTTTTTGAACACATCAATAACAATAAAATGCTTTCTTTCTGGCGAATACACTATCGCCCTCATTTTCACACTAAGAAAATGGCACTGAAAATAAGTTCATTTTCGGTATTTAGCTTATATTACCTACTAGACGAATTTAGTTAATATAAAGATGTATAGAATCAAACTTTCTATAACTAACTCTAGTTTTAAACTATTTTTAAGTAAATATCAAAATCCACATAAGGAAACGTACATTATCGATTAGTTTAACAGTTCAAAGAAATTTGTTTTATTTTTATTCTTAATTTATTTTTTGAATCACTGTACCCTGGTTAATCCATCTGTATTTACGCGATTACTCAGATTTTTATTCGAAAAACCGTTTGGGAATGTACAAGGTGGTCTCGCGAACATTAAAAATCCATTTAACTTGATTATTTTTGGAGTTACGTGAAACAGTTTATAAATAAAAGTTAAAATAGAAAATCACAATCTTCCAAAAATCTTATCAGAAACACTACTGAACTCTCATTTTGGAGTTATGAGCTTTACTTGGGTTTTAATTTAACAACTCGTATATTTTTACTGGTAATTAATTTCACTTTGTTTTAAATAAGATGGAAAATTTCAATAATTGATATACACTTTCCACGGTAACATCTTCGTAGCTAAGTTATTAGTCATCCAATTTCAACCAAATATGAACCAGTATCAACTATATACTATATCTTTCTTGAGTAAAAAAAAAAAATATTTCAGTCATTGACTTACATTTTTATTAAGAACGAACAGGATGGATTATTCGAAAGGCCATAATAGGCATTTTTTCATCTTTATCTTCACACCGACGCATTTCAAACATTAGTCTCATGTTTCCAACTCTAATCTACGAATTCTGAGATTAAACTCAGAATTCCGAGATTAAAATAGAAATTCCGAGATTAAAGTCGGAATTCCGAGATTAAACTCGGAATTAAAAAAATATATTTCAGTGGTCCTTCTACGCCTTCGTAGAAACATACCAATTAAAAAACGAAATATTTTTTTTGATTTTGGGAGTGATTTTAAATTTAAAAAAAGTTCGTTATTGAGGGGCCCATATTACATATTTTGCACCAGACCCATTCATCCCTAGATGAATAGATAATAATCTTGATATTAATAAGAAAGCCCTGAGCTCTGCCACCACGAGCTGCCACTTATAAACAATTTTTGTTTATTTTGTCACGCAGTTTCACTCTCTTAATTTGCGCCATTTTGTAACATTCTGTCGATAATAATAATTTATAACAATATGTAATAAATACACAGAAGTGATATTTGTTATACGTGCAATAGTTGTTCAAATATTCCAAAGAGTGCACAATTTCAAAAAATTCAGTATTAAGCTATTTGTTTTACCATATTAACCACAAAATCAATGGAACCAACGCGATGGAAATGCAGAAGAATAAAACCCTGTAATTTACGACATCGTTTATCAAATGCGATTCTAAAATATATGGCGATTAAAAACATTCATGTTTATTTTATCTAGCACGCAACGCTACATACAAAGTATTTTGTGCATAGATTTTCCATTATTAGAGACTGGCATTAGTGCTGTCGCTGTCGGTTGAACAGCTGTATAATTCGTCAGAATGCAGAAATATTAGTAATAAAATGTGATACCGAATTAGTGGCTCAGTGTCTGCATTGGGCTTAAGATGAAGAGGTACACGGGTTCAAATCCTAGCTAGGATATAGATCTTTAGTGGCATTTTTAATGTGTTACCTAGTCGGTAGAAGAGGGACAGCGCGAAATTGAAAAACTCACGTTTTGCAAATATACCTCTCTGGAATACAGTCCAGTGTTTGACGGTAAAAATAGGATTCTTTCGTACAACATCGATTTTGATGAAAAGTAATTAAGCTCATCTAACCTTCCTCTTCAAAAGTTATGTATTCCAGATGTGTGCTTTTTGTTTTTTGGGGGTGAAAATTATCCTTCTGAGAAAGAAATTAAAAACATAAATTTAAGCGTTAAATAGATTAAAATCGTGTTTAAATATGTAGAATAAACATTATTTCATGTCCTGGAATATAATTTATGATGTGTTACAACGTTTCAACCCTTTAAAACCACCCCTTATGACGAAATTAAAAAAAATAGTTTTCGGCAGCTTGAAATGTTTTAATGGTGCATTTATAATGAATTAAAATCTCGTTACTGTTTAAAATACCATCTATGAATTATTATAACGTTTCATCCATTACAAACCCCCCTCGTGATAAAATTAACTACTAAATTTACTTGAAATTAAAAACTGAAATTATTGAATGAGTTTAAAGGGGAAAAATAGAAATTTTATTTACATTATAAGACCATGTTTTATTATTGAAAACCTATCGATCATCAGAAGAACTATCATCAGAAGAACTATCATCGCTATCATCACTATTGGCCTCTTCCTCTTGGTCTGTAATTGTAGGACAATTTTGACAGTTGTCACCGAACCATGTTCCGCATGTTGCGTTACAAAGAAGTCCAACTTTTCGGCAGCTACAAGCCCCGCCGCATCCTTTTTTGCAATTACAGAATATTATTTTGAATTCTTCCGGTGCATGCATATCCAGCATTTTGATTGGTAGTAAAAATCCTTTATTATTAATCCATTACCAATCAGTTGGACGAATATTTTTGTTCCCAAGCCACATCTGGGTTATAAATAAACCTTCTTAATGTGCTCATTCAGAGCATCCACAGTCGGAACAAGGGATGATAATCTCACAGCACTGTTTTTACTGGTAGCCTTAATAAAGGAACCATAGCGCATCTGCTCGAGAAACGCTGATAAGTCTTCGACACGGCTCAATTTTTTTACTGTGGTGTCTCCTTAGTAGCTCTGTATTGTATTGTACAGTAATATTGTGCAGTACCTACCCGCTTCTAAAATTTCTTCCAGCTCTGAAGTACTATCATAAAATATATCCACCTGATCTCTATAAGATCGAAAAATTGTTTTTTGCCTTTATTATAGAACGCGGACGTTGTATCACATCCAGTGAAACAATGCGAAAAAAGGATTAACTTCGCACTGTTTGGATGATCCACTTCAAAACTTTTCGAGGAATACGCCATCGAAGGAACATTTTGTTTTCCTAATTTCAGGAAATAAATTTCTTCGTCGACCTTCACTCTGGCAGTCAAAATTACTGAGATATCGACATCTTCCACAACTATAAGTTTTTGTAATCTCGAGTCATCTTAAATGGCTATTTCAACTATGAACTCGTCAGCTTCTTCTTTTTCTTGACAGCATTTGATAGATTTTTTTTTTAATTCCTCACTAAGAGACGTTATAAGTCTGCTTTTATTTTTGTAGTGTGTGTGTGTGTGTGTGTGTGTGTGTGTGTGTGTGTCGTGTATGAGAATATATTTGTACATATATATAGATACAGGCATATGTGTTTACATGTATTTATAAATGCTCCAAAATTGTCGAGAATAAAACAATTTACATACTCTGAAAATTTCACCGAAAAAGGGCGATTAGTTTTTCAATGATAATTTCCTTCATTTTTGAGCTATTCAATCGCTCCAAAAACCATTTCACAGAGAATTTTAAGGGTTACAAGGCTTGTAAAGTTGAACCTTTCGTATTTGAGATTTTTGAGTTTAAAGGGCTCGGGGATGGTGGTCCTCGCACTCAAATGCAAACTTATAACGGTGTTATCTTAATTAATTCTTATACTAGAGAAATTAAAAAAAATAAATAAAATTTTCAGCAAAAGAAAAACTTAATTTTTGTACTCTAGTATTTTTTACATATCTTCTTTAGTTTTTGATTTATTGTGAAAAAATGAAATTTTTTAAAGAAATTTCAAAAATTATTTCAAATATAAATCAAACTTTTTTTCAAATCTAGGCATCCCAAACCGATCAAACTTCTAGAACATGTTGTTGGTACTTAAATAAAGTAAACTGTGAATGGATTACGTTCAATTTCAATTCTTGCGGTGAAGCCATTAGTTTTATTGCTGATTTTTTTCTCCAAATAAACGAGACAACCATTTTATTTTCATCATAACTCCGTTAGTTTTTATGCTAACCACTTTTACCCAAGCTCAATTTAAAGGTCTTTTCGCGTACTTTTAAAAATGTCATATATGTTTTACTCCAAAAATTTTCCGTTTTTCCGTTATTTAACGTTGAACAAAAAGTCACTTTCAACGAGCCATAACTCGGCTCGTATTACATCTACAGAAATAAGAAAACCAATCGATTTATTATTATAAGCTTCATTTTTGCTTATAATAATTTTTTTGATAAAACCTAAGGTATTCGAGTTATTCGCGAAAAGTCGTTCTAAAACATGAATTCTTTAGATGAAAAATCAACATTTTCAATCACGATTAACTCAAAAAGTATTGACTCATCGAAAAAACTTTATAGGACATTTTTTGCTTAGAATTTATTCCCCTACCGATTTCTGTGGTTATTTTGAATGTAATCATTTCCACGGCCGAGAAGGCATCCACCCCCAGGGTAAAAGCACACATCGGCATTATATAACTTTTGTTCCTTGTGCCATTCCCTAATTACTGTCCCAATTTTACGTCAATCGGTTCTGTACGAAAGAATTCTGAGCGAAAAACCGTCAAACACTGGACTAATAGGGTGTTTTCCACATATAAAAATTCACTTGAAATGATGCATTAATATGAAGTAATACATAAATAAGAAAGCCTAAAACGCATTCATATTAATTATATCAGATTAAAATAAATATTTAATAAACACTTACTTTTCAATTATTTGAACGATTTCGAAAACGCCACCTTATTGGGTAATGATCCTGATGACGTCGTTTCGTATATCATATGCTATTAGGCCATGCCAACTTAGGTGATCCGTATATGTACATGGGATTTGTTAGTTGTCTTAATTTTAAGTTGGTACTTTGTGACGTCAGAATATCACTAGCGATGACCTGCATCGCTTGATATATTGGTAATCAATTAATGATCATAACCGAGCAAAATATAATTATAAATATTCAATACTAGAAGCTATATTAGTTTCAATTCAAAATAAATCTCATACCATTACAAGCATAATTGTCATATTTGTCTAAGGTGGGGGGAAGGTAATACCATTGATAAATTTCGTTAATTTCCTAGACTTAAATCAATACAATAACATAGAAAACTCTGACAATCGCTTACTAGACTTGGTGCTATCTAATAAAAATATCACCGTCGAAAAAGCCACAGATATCATTGCAAAGGAAGATGTTTATCATCCAGCTTTGTTAATATCGTTCAATATCAATTTTAATCCAAGAAATAATAAACAAAAAATTAACACTGTCTTCTATAACTTTCGGAAAGCCGACTATATCAACCTATATCGTGAATTGACCGAAATAAATTGGGACGGCCTAAATGATTTCTCTGACGTTAATCTGGCTTGCGATTACTTTTATGACAAAATATATCGGTCCTTTGATCTGTTTGTTCCTAAAACAAAACTTCGAAATAGAACGTACCCACCGTGGTTTTCCCCGGTAATAATAAAAAATATTCGACTAAAACAAATTCGATTGAAATAATATAAAAGAAATAATAACCCCACAACACTAGAAGAATTTAGAGTTCTCAGGCGAACCATAAAAGAAATATATTTCTTACAAAAATTACTACAATAATATTGAACGTAATATTTCTAATAACCTCAATAAATTCTGGCAATTTGTTAACGCCTAGCGAAATACATCCACTATACCTAACTATATGATTCTCAATAACGAGGAGTATAAGGAGCAAGAAAGCATTGTTAATGCATTTGCCTCCCACTTCCAGGACTCATATATACCGAGCGATGACCTGGCTGATCCAACGGAGGATAGCTCTATAACAGACTCTTTTCATGTTGAAAGTTTTACAGAGTCAGAAGTATATGATTGCATAAAAAAATTAAAGCCGAAAAGCACATCGAGGCTTGATAATATACCCGCATTTATAATAAGAGACTGCGCTAATGTATTTACACACCCTTTGACCATAGTCTATAATTTAGCTCTAAAAACACAAACATTCCCAAGTACTTGGAAAATGTCTAGAATTACACCAATTTTTAAAAAAGGCGATCGCAATAACATCCTGAAATATAGACATATCACTATTATAAAAAACTTTGCCAAAATTCTTGAAATGCTTCTTCATGAATATACATCTAATTATATGAAAAATCACATCACTCCTTATCAACATAGCTTCACTCGTGGCAGGTCAACTGTCACTGATCTCTTATCTATTACTTAAACTTTAGCTGACTCATTAGATGCTGGCATGCAGACGGACGTAATCTATACAGATTTTTCCAAGGCCTTCGATAGACTGGATCATAACATCCTACTGCAAAAACTTGCTAATAATGGATTTTCTCCAATACTCCTTGAATTTTTATCTCGTCTTATCTCGCCGATAGAAAGCAACTCGTGCAATGCTGTGGTTACCAGTCTGTTGAAATAGCCTCTACCTCTGGAGTTCCACAGCTCCAATCTGGGTCCACTATTGTTTAACATATTTATAAATGATATTGGATCTGATCTAAATGTTTCGTTTATGCTTTATGCTGATGATATGAAAATCTATTCCACTATTAACAACACAGCTGACTGCGATAATTTACAAGAAAATCTTCTCAAGATAAATCTATGGTGTTCAAAAAACAAATTACCATTAAATGTTCAAAAATGTCATGTTATGTCTTTCACAAATAAATTGCATAGAATAAATTACAACTACTCAATAAATCAATCAACGTTATCTCGACCTGACACCGTTCGAGATCTGGGAGTCACTTTCGATAATAAAATCACTTTCAAAAATCATATCAATAATCTAATATCAGAATCTTATAAAACGCTAGGCTTTATCGTTAGGAATTGCAAGGACTTCACTAATACTAGTACACTAAAGTTGCTATACATCTCGTTTGTAAGATATGATCTCCATGTGAATGCTGTACAAAACGTACAAAGAAGATTCTTAAAGTATGCTTGCTATAGAGAAGATGGTGTATATCCCGCTATTGGCTTTCCTAATGATCGAATGGAGAACAGGTTATCCATCGAAAGTCTCGAGAATAGGCGTATGAAATCGCAAATAATCTTCTTATATAAGCTACTGAACAGTAAAAGAGATTGCAGTGATATTCTTCATCGTATTAATTTTCAGGTACCTAGAATTACCTCTAGGCATTCACTAACTTTTCATTTACCGACGCCGAGAACAAACATCAAAAAGTTTTCTCTTATTAATCAAATATGCGACAAATATCATAAAATTCAAGATAGAATTAACATATTCAACTGCAGTGTAGCCTCCATAAAAAAAACTGTCATAAGCTGTTTTCTTGTTGTTTTGTTTTGCTTATTTTTATTTTCGATTGTTACTTATATGTCACCTATGTTTATGCTTACATAATATCGAATTACTATGTAAATTGTATATTTATTAATTGTATTACTTATGTTCCCATTCTGTAATTGGGTTAACACCCTGTTGATTGGTTGTGTATTAAATAAATAAATAATTCTGTGGTAAGTATATAATATGATCTATTTGCAATATTGAAGGTAATAAGCCATCTAGCTTTCATCGATTAGTTTTTACCGTTATGAGAAAAGATAAATTATACTTACATTAAAATGACCTTCACAACAATCAAATGTCGATTTCAATTTGGTAACATCGCGCCTCGCTCATTTCAGTTTCCGCGAATAATTGGTAAACTTTTTATTTGGAGTATTTACGGAAGTATCCCTGCATCTTGGCACAAAACACCAGTTATTTGGTGCACCACTCATGTTTCTGACTTATGATAATAACATTAAGAGTATTTAACAATTTATAAACACATAAAAAAATAACAGTTGTATATAGTACCACTATAGTAAACAATGATGCTTTATTTATATAGAGAGTGATGTCACTATATTTGTTTTAAAATTATTAAAAAAAAAAATTTGTGGAAAATTGTTTCAGCTATAATATATATCATAAGTATCTTACATTTTTCGTCTTGAAAACAAAGTGGAAACACCCTATTGCGACCCAAGAGTTCTGCATTACCCTACTCTTTTTTTAAGAAAAAAGTTCAAAAGGACCCCTCAACAAATTCAAGGTTTATTTTTAAGCTTCCCCTCCTTTGAAACCCCCTCCCGATTTTTATTTTTGAATATTAGTTTGTCATGAAAGAACGAACTTGAAATGTTAATTATAGCTACAGTCAAATTAATTTTATATGAGAACGTTCAGTTTTTATGAATCCCTTCTTCCTCTATCGTTAATTTTGACACATTTCAGTAACCTCCTCCCCTCTAAAAGCGAAGATATTTGTTGAAAGGACACGAATGTGTTATCTTCAAAATTAATTTTAAGCTTCTTATTTTTAACCGACTTTGATTTAAGGTAGTGTGGTTTTCAACACTAATGTTATTGTGGATAATTTAATTAAAAGTTTTGTAATAATTCTTTATTTTTATTAGACTTACAAAAGTAAGTATAGAATATCGTCAAATAATAAAACGACAAATACTGCTGATAAGATACAAGCCGAACATACAATTATTAAAACAATCATAAGGCTATTTTAAACATAGACAATAATATTATATAATGGTATATATTAGCATGAAATACAGATTAAAAAAATAATAAAAAATATAAATTAGTACATTTTTCACTTATTCTTCCACATTCCAAAAAGCAACAAAATAAAAGTTGTATTTTAACAGCATAATTTTTTCTTTATATTTGAAAATTTTATTGTCGTTCAATAATTTGAGAGAAAGTGGTAGTTTAATGAGTAATCTGATTGGTATGATCATGGGCCCGTTGGCCATTAATGATAGTCTATGTTGAGGTACATCGCCGTTGTACGTTGGTCTTAAGAAATAATTATGTTTCATTTCTGTTGGTCACAAATTTATGCGGATTGCACTTTACATAATAAACACAGTTTAAAACATATAAACAAGAAATCGTTAGAATGCCTACTTGTGAGAATACATTCCTGCGAGTCTTTGAATAACATTGTACGTATTATTTTCTTTTGTAGAATGAACAACATTAATTTTGTTGCTGTTTCCCCAACACATTATACAATATTTCAGCCTCGATTGAACGTATCCAAATTAACACATATTAATATCATCTAAACTAACATGACTTCTTAACTGATATATTGAGGAACATGAAGCTTTAATTTGCTTATTAAGAAGTCAATATGATTACTCCAATAAGGGAGTCGATGTAAAGCCCTAAAAAATGACATAATTACTTTGTCTCGCACTTTGCCCATCAATTCTGATAAGCAAACGCGAAGTGAGAATAAAAGGTAATCTGGATTTAGGTTATTAAGCGCAATAGTTTTGAATCAAAGTTATAGGTAAATTTGGTTGATCTCTAATATCATGAAAAGGTTTAAATGAAACAGACGATTTGGTATTATCTGAAAATTATGTGATGTATAATCCATTAACCATATAAGCATATAATAAATAAAGCAGCACACCACCCCGAGGGACGTCAGTGTCGGTAAGACTGAGATAAGATTGAAATAATTGCCCGTTGGAATTTAACTGGACCTCTTATGATCTATCTTTTAAGTATGACTTAATCCAGCATAGAGGAGAAACTCTTCCTCCGTATTTGAAAAGATTATCAGCTAACAAATTATGATTTATCGTGTCAAACGCATGACTTAAAAATCAAGGAATATACTGGTTGTTTTTTCTTTTGGATCAAAACTATTCAATACGAAACTATACAGCGCTAACGCTGCATCCTGTGTAGATAAACCCCAAAACCGAACTGATTATTTTATTTGTAAGTAACTTTTCAGCAGTTAAGAAATTTTACAATCTATTGTAATATGCTTGTTCATATATTTTGGAGAAAATGGACTGAAGTACCAAGTACCACACCTCAAAGGGCCACTACAACCCTCTGGTATGTAGAAGGATCTTTGGTAAAACGTGGGGTAACAATGCTGTGATAGTAAGACCAATGATCTTATTCTTCTGTTGCGTAATGGCCTACGGTACCAGGCTATACATTCAACAGAAGCTAACACAACTTCAAAGACTCGCCTGTTTTGGAGTCACAGGAGCAATGTGTATGACCACCACAGCAGCTCTGGAGGTCCTTCTAGAATTCGTGCCCCTCCACTTGATGATTGAGGCCGAGGCTCGGAAAGCGCCCTACAGGCTCAGGTGCGGTGGTCAGTGGAAGACCGGAGATCAATTGGGGCATACAAGAGCTCTCTCTGACGTGATCTCACTCACTTCTGGAGGCCAGGAGTGATGACATGGTGCTTCCTTTTTCATCTCATGACTTTGAAGTTATCATCCCCAAAAGGGAACACTGAATCAAATTCGAGGACATACTCAGGTCTGCCGGTATCGTCTGATTCACAGACGGATCGAGGTTTTAAGAAAGTGCTGGAGCGGGAATATACCGTGAAAGGCCCAGGGTTGAACTCTCTTATGCCCTGGGCAAATTCGCCACGGTATTCCAGACTGAGATCTTTGCTATTTTGGTCTGCACACAGGAGAATATCCAAAGGAAACATTCCATCAAGCACATATTTATATGTAGCGATAGTCAAGTGGCCCTCAAGGCCCTTGCATCGGTCCGGAACAAGTCAATGCTGGTTCAATACTGTAAATAGGCTCTCTGTGAACATGGCCCATCCAACTAGGTCAAACTTCTCTGGGTGCCTGGACACAGCAACATCAAGGGTAACGAGCGGGTAGACGCTCTGGCTCCCCCAACTGGGTCCGGAGTCGGCTCTCGGATATCCTAGATCAAATTCCAAGAAGTCAATAGAAAACTGGACACGGTGCCTTCTGGGCCTCCTACCCAGGACTTCAGCAAGCATAGCTTCTAATCCTTGCCGAAGCGAGCAGAACAAATCCTGCGACTAAGCAGGAAACAGGTCAGAATCGTGGTAGGTCTTTTGATTGGACTCGGCTCTTTCAGAAAACACCTGCAAACTATAGGGGTGGTTGACAACTCCGACTGCAGGTTCTGCGGGGACGACGAAGAAACTTCTTGCCTAGTCTTATGAACTTGAGGCACAAACACTTCGGCATTGACTTTCCGGTGCTGGAGGAAATAAGGAATGCCCCCATAGGAAGGATTTTGGCCTTGGGTTAGAATCCAGCCTGAATGGGCGAATTCAATAAATTCGTGGCGGTAGCACAATGGACCACAAGGCCTGAGGGTGGCGACCCTTCGTCGCTCAGCTAAAAGAAGAAGAAGAGAAGACCACACCTCCATAATTAGAAATTTGAGATTTATCAGATTTATGAAGTGGATTAGGATCGAATTTTTGAGGGCACTAGGAAATATTCCTTCACAAGCGGACTTACTTACTAATATACTTAGAAGACTACAAATGTAATCTAGTAATGAAGCGGTGATATGATCGAATCCAGCCGAATTTTTGACGGCTATGGATCTAATAATATCCTTAACCTCATCATGCGTAACTGGTGTTAAGAACAAAGAATGGTTATTAAATTCTAGGTATTTAGAGTTATTTGAGACAACCTAGTTAATGCATTTATCGAACTGATTATGGAATAATAATTGAAACTCTCTGCGGCACTTTTGAAATCTGTTATAATAATACTCTCCGTATCCGTAAATGATGATGGTAGATTATTATTATTTTTTGAGTGATCATTGTTTTTAATAAAATTCCGAGCTGTTTTGCATTTATTTATGGAATTTAGCATTAACAAATCATAGTACCTACATTATTTTTGTGTTTTTAATATTTTTTCGTAATTTTTTAATTTTTCTTGTCATAATTTTGAAACCTGCAAGCGTAATAAACATGACTTCAGCGCAATTTTTATGATGCCTATTAAAAATTTCTGTTTAGTTGTTATAATCTACCTATTCGATTAAATCAAACAGATATAAAAGTCACCAAGTAAAGTACACTCTCTTTTTGTCCTATATCGTCCATGCTATTTAAATAATTTATAGGAAAGCCGGCTATTTAATGGCTTCGGATGAATGATTCATTAAATTTAATTGCGTCTTTTTGCCTTAAAAGCCTCGTTCAATGGCTCGCAATCAACAATACACTATGATTGACCACAGTTGGTGAATCAAAATGCAATAATAAGGGGTAATCGAGCGCGTTGAAGGGAAAATAACCTTCACTTTGGCCATATTATCGAAGACTAACCGGAATTTATCTTCAATAAGGCATCCCTCATTTTTCTATGAAAAGAACTTATTAATGTTCTCGTGAGATCCCTCTTTAATAATTTATAAAGTGAATCAGGCTTATTACTCTCGGATATATGGAAGTAAAAAGAAGTAGTAACGCAAGTGTTACTAATATAGTAGAAAACAAAATATATCTATCTAATTATCTCAGTTAAAAATTAGAAAATTAATAGATATTATTAGTCAAAATCAGGTTTCTTGAATGTATTACAGATTTCGTTATAATAGAAAATTTCGGTATGAAGTTGGTAATAATTTATTCGAAATCAAAGACGCCTGAGTAGAGTTTCTCAGGGTGCTGTTTTGGCTACTGTATTTAATATACCACGGTCGCTTATAATATGAAATTCTTGACTATTGCTTTTTTTGTAGATTTTAAAACCTGAAATTTGCCACAGACATTCCTTAGCACCTAAGTTTGGTGATAAAAATTCAGTACGGCGTAGCTTTTAGGGCAAAGCTTGTCACATTTTAGTACATTCCAAAAGGAGTAGAAACTTGATTTTTGTTTAGAGTGAAGCAATATTTTCTGTAGGTTAAAAAAATTCAAGCCGGAAAATTCTAGCTGATCCGGACAGACAGACAGACAGACAGACCGTCCTGTGGACCAGACCAGTGTATCCATATGTGCTTTAATCCGCTGAACCTGACCGCAGTCAGAATTTTCAGATTGGCTCGCTTTTCATTCCTAACTCCAAAAAACACCCCTAAAACGAAAAAAAGTGGTGTGTTCTGCAGATCAGACCAATCTATCCTCATGTATTTTGACCCGCTGAATCCGAATCTGAAGTCAGTATTGTCAGATTGGCTTGGTTTTTATGTCTAACCTCGAAAAACCCCCCAAAATTTTTTTTAATACGCGTATTTCATAACCTTAAACGCCATAACCTCATATCACTGTAACCTCATAACCCTACAACTTCATAACAATGTGAAAGGCAAAAAAAATGGTTTTTACTGGTGTTTCTTGAGGTTAGAAATGCAGAGTGAGCCAATCTGACTTCAGATTCGGATTCAACAGGTCAAAATACATAGGGATACATTGGTCTGCTCCGCCGGATAGACCAACTTTATTTTTCGTTTTAGGGGTGTGTTTTGGATGAAAAATGAGTCAATCTGTAAATTCTGACTTCGGATTCAGATTCAACGGGTAAAAATACATAAAGGTACACTTGTCTGGTTAACTAGACGGACCACTTTTTTTTGTGGGGCTGTGTAATTAAAATTAAATTGAACAGATATGCTGAAAACATTCTGTGAAACCCGTTTTTGGATTCATTCAATAGCCCCAGAAAGCGAAAATAATTAAGAGAATATGGGGTTGAAATGCCATATGAATCTTTCAAAATTTACATATTGCCTATTAGTCCAGACGACAGAAATCATTTTATAGTGAAACCCACAAAAAGTTGCAAACCGAATAATTTTTTTTAATGAGTTTGCGAAAGTGTATAGAATGATATCCTGAAAAGTTTACATTCCGCTCGGATGCAGAACATAAAAAAAAAGTGAAAAAAAATATTTTTTTTATCAATTGTTTTAAAATTTTTAAATTAAATCAGGCTAGAAAAAAACAAAACATATAGGTGGGTAGACCACGTGTTTCTGAACAAAAAATGTTCTAATAAAATTTATCGCTAAAGCCGCGGTTTTCCCGGAAAAAAATAGTGAAGAACACGGTTAAATGCATGCTACGGAAACTTTAAAAATTCTTAGCAGTTCTAACAAGTAAAATAAAGCTTTTTCTCTTTCTGATTACACATCCTTTACATTTTTCTTAGTGACTAAGAGGATAAATAGTGAGTCTGGAGGCAAAATATATAATTATGAACGCATACACAGACACCACACATAACCGCTGAATCGCTCGCATGAATTTTTACGTGCCTTTACTGTATTGTATCTTTTACAGATACACCTATCCACATTTCAGCTATATCCATTGAATTCCTTATACATGTATTAATGTATTGGAAAAGTTCCAGAATTTATGTTCAAAACAATCAAAGATATTTTTATAGTTATAAGGATAAGATCATGACAATTTCTCATCATGATATGATTAATCATATTTTCGAAAAAATGCATAAAAGTAAACGAATTTGTGTTTGCACATTCGAAAAGTATACATTTTTCCGAAATAGTGATATTTTATTTTTTCCAATGGGTCAATTTCTCGGCAAGTTACAGCCTCCAATGTATATATTTATCAAGAAAATCATAAAGCAATTAAATTAAAATGATTTGAGATGTACTTTTTTTTGAATCTACGTTACTACAACTTAATAAACCATAATAATCATTAAGTGTACACACTTTTTAACAGTTCTCAAAGAAGAAAGAATTTTTTTGAAGGGCTTTTATTTTCTTCTATATTTTCTATTGCGACGATTGAGTTCGGGCGTGATTATATACATAAATATATTTTTTCCATCCATCCTTTGCTTGTTTTGTTTAAAACAAAAAAGCATCAGAAAGCTACAATTTCCATCTTTTAAATGAACCAACACTCATATAGATTGAACAAATTCTGATTTAGTGACATGTAATTCAATGCGTCGGTGGCACAGTCATGCGTATTCAACCGCGCGCACGCATGTTATAACGTTACACTTGACTATTTTTTTCCGGGAAAACCGTGTTTTTAGCGATAAATTTTGTTAGCACATTTTTCGTTCTTAAATACGTGATCTATCCATCTGTATTTTTTGTTTTTTTCTAGCTTGACTTAATTTCAAAATTTTGAAAAAATGGATGAAAAAAAATTTGTTTTCACTTTTTTTTATCTTCTGCATCCGAGCGAAATGTAAACTTTTCAGGATATTATTCTACACACTTTCACGAACTCACTAAAAAAAGTTTACACAGTTTGCAACTTTTTGTGAGTAAATACCTTCATCGACTGGGCTATATTAATAACGTTGCCATTTCTTTAGCTGTAGGTGTGAAATTGCAAGTTTTGTTATCTCTAAAAATAAGTGAGATTGAATACTACATAATATTTTTAGTAGTCCCAAAGCTAAATAAAAATGTAATACTGGGTTGTGATTGGTTGGCTATGACAAATGCAAATTTAGATTTTGCTACTGACATATTTTAGCGGTCGGAAATAAGGATTAAGTAAAAAATACTTTTTATTTCGAGAGCAAATATGATGAGTCATTGCCTATAAACACAACTGTAGGATCTTCAGCTGGATATATCACACTCAAATATTGCAAATATTAAGTAATATTTTAATTTAATATTATATCTTATCCTAGCCATTTCTGTATAATTTTTAATGTTTTTTTAATCAGTTTTTCATGTACTTTTATTCCCCGTATATACAGTGTGTCCCAGGATAGATGTAACAAGAGGTGTAATGGACCAAAAATTTTGGAATTTTGGAATGGTATTTGGGGATTGAATCCTGCTTGTTGTAGAACTAAAGTATACAAAAAAATGACTTGATTTGGTGTTCTACAGGGTGTTTTATAAGCAAAGTTGTAAATTTTCAAAATATGAAAAAATTCCACTAAGAAAAGTTATTTAGAATGCAATTTTATACATCTATACAAAATTTCAGGAATATAAAATTATTTTTTGAAGCTTCCCATTTTTTCAATAAATTAGTATTATATTTCAAACCATTCAATTAAAACTGCATAGAAATTATTTTTTGTGAATTAATATTTAAAGTTATGTAGAAGCTAAAAGTAGGCTATGAGAAAAGCAGTGGATACACATTTATCATTTATTATTGACATATCTGTCAAACGTAGTCAATATTATCCTTAATTTCTGTTTCAAATTAATGAACCAAGCATAAAATATTAAGTGAAAATGGTATTCACAGTGCGTGAAAAAATTTATATTGTGCAATGCTACGGAATTGGCGGTGAAAACTCGCTAAGAGAAGTAGTAAGCCAATTTAATTTGAAATTTCCAAACACTGCTTTATCACGTACTCAGGCTATGAGAATAATTAAAGTTTCTGGCTACTGGTAGTGTTCTTAACATGAAAAGAAAAATAAAAGCATATGATAAAGACAATGTTGGGGCTATTATAGCTCATGCCTCTGTTATAGAAAATCCTAGGATGCCACTAAGAGAGAGATCAGCTCTTATTAATATTAGCAAGTCTGAACTCCAAAGAATTTACAAGGCAAAGAAAATTAGGGCATATAAAGCAAATTATAAACATACGCTTGAACAGGGAGATGACGGCCGTAGGTTGGATTTTTGTTTGACCATTGGAGAAAAAATCATGGAAGAGAGATTTTTTCATCATTTCATAATTTTCTCAGATGAATCCACATTCACAACCAATGGTGTCATTTCATCTCAGAATTGTCGGTTTTGAGCTTCTGAAAATCCAAATTTTAGAATTCATTGTAGAAGAAAATATTATAAAAAATTGAATGTGTGGTGTGCCGTTTCTTATCACGTTGGAGTTATTGGACCTTATTTCATTGAGGGAAGGTTAAACCAGCACACTTATTTACAGCTTCTTGAAAGATTTTCTGAAGAACATTTAAATATTTTAAGAGATATGCCTTTAGTTCATTTTCAACATGATGGTTGCCCTGGCCACTCCACAGAAATGGTTAATCGGTGGTTGAATTTAAATTTTGGAGAAAATTGAATTGCCAGGAATGGACCGATCAAGTGGCCGGTGAGATCCCCAAACCTATCAATATTGGATTTCTTTTTACGGGGTCGCCTCAAGCAGTTGGTTTACGCTGAACCACCTAACGATGTAGCAGTATTGAAGCAGATAATTACAAATGCCGTAAACTCCATACCGTTAGATCATATTCGAAACAGTTTTAAGGACTTCAGGCGAAGGATCGAAATGTGTGTGGATGTGGGTAGTAGCTACGTCGAATAATAAAAAAATTGTAAACATTGTTTTGTATTGGTCAATAATTAATTTGTTTGTGAATCTGTTATGTTTTTGACATTTATTACTTGTCATAATTTTTAAACCTCATTAATCTTCTGTTAGTAATTGTTCCTTGTTTTACAATTAGTTCGATTAACATTATACCTTCTTACATCTCGTATATTCAATTTTTTATTTACCAACTCTTAATTCGCAAAAAATGGGAAGTTTCAAAAAAATAATTTTATATTCCTGAACTTTGATATAGAAGTATAAAATTGCATTCTAAATAACTTTTCTTAGTGGAATGTTTTCATATTTTGAAAAATAAAGGTACTTTATTAGTGGTGATTTTTACAACTTTGCTTATAAAACACCCTGTAGAACACCAAATCAAGTCATTTTGGGTATACTTTAGTTTTACAACAAGCACGACTCAATCTCCAAATACCATTCCAAAATTCCAAAATTTTTGGTCCTTTACAACTCTTGTTACATCTATCCTGGGACACATTGTATATTTACAAGTAAATATTGTTACCTCTTCTCATTCTTAATATGTATAAATCCGTTCTCTGAATTTTCCCCACTCCGTAACTGATTATTTCTGTGGGGTGGTGTAACAAAAACACTCAATGGAGTCCCAGAAACAGCCCAATATTCAATTGTTTTTTGTGTGTCTGTGTTCTATGTATATTTGTATACGCGGTTTTCTAGAAAATGGCGGAAGATCCGGTGATACTCATATATCACACAGGCACAAAAAAAAAATAAAAATGGTGTGTTCCTGGGACTCCATTAGGCAATCCCCATGTATTTCGACGTGCTGAATACGAATTAGGTGTCCGTTTAACTCCACCTCCCACAAATTTTCAGTAAATCGCGAAAATAACCTAAATATGAGCTTTCTTTGGGTTATTTTCGCGATTTTTTAAAGAATGGTGGATGATGCAGCTAAAAGGACTCATGTTCGGCACGTCGAAATACATGGAGATCCAGGAACAAACCACTTTTTTAATTTTGTGTGCCTTGTAATTTATATAATATATTAATATAATTAATTTATAATATTAATCCTGTTTTTCATGAATTTAAATGTGTTTTGTGTATGTGTTAAAAATAAGTTATATTCATACCTCGGCATAATTCTATTCATATTTTGTTTGGTGTATACTCTAACATAATTATATAAATTATTAATTAAAGAAGATAAATTGGCAAATATGTAGACATAAAACGTGCACATGTATGTGTGTATGTAAATGTTTTGATATATGTACATATGCACAATATTCTGCCTAAAACACTGTCCATCCTAAAAATATGTATCATTTTGTTTAAATATCAAATAAACGATTCACACTTGTGAGCAAGTCTTAGATTTTTGTAAGCTGTTTATAAGAACACCTTGTTCAGAGGACAATATTTATATTATTCACTAGACGATATCTGCTGTATACTATCAAGCCTTGGGATTCTTATGGATTATTTGGATATATTTTGGAATTAAATTTATTTTGCAATCATTGTATTATATTACACTAAAAGTGATAATAAATATTCTATTCTATTCCATTATTCTATCTCGATCTTTAGAATTGCATTTGGAGGAAAAGAGAAATCAATTTCAGTTTCAGTTTAACAGTTATTTTAGTAACAGTACATAGGTAAATTCATTTTAATTCGTGTAAAGCCGTTTGAAGTGCGCGGCTTATATTTTGATTCAATCCACTGAAGTGAATAGTGCACGCTGCAGATATTAATCATCTTAACTTCAACGGTATTATGAAAATGCATGGAAAGGAAAATAATGAAGCAGCGTCCCCATTATCTTTAATTTTAAATATATTACTCACGCTGTTGGTGAACACCCACATAACGACATTTAATATACGGGGTCTGAAAGAAACGTAGCACAATTCAGCAGTATATTTTCCTTATAAAAATATGCATAAACTTTATAACGTACTCAAGCAAAACAATTTGGTATAATAAACTTATAAAAATCGTTTCGATTTTCGTATAAATACCGAAAATATACCTTTCTGAATATACGTTTATATGCGTTAAAATGCCCGCGCGATAAACGTATACTGCTGGTATATAAAAAACTGTTAAAAACTGTGTAAAATGGAATAGATAATCATTACGTATAAAAACATTGATTATATACACCAAATATATCTTTATACCAAGAATATAACTAATATACGTGTAATACATCATTTATACTGCAATACCCAATGCAGTCACACTTAAACTCGATTTCTATCAACCGAACAGGCCGGTTTTCGCTCTGGATATGGGACTAATGACCATCTACAAGTCATTAAAACGCTGATCGAGAAAACCGTCGAATACAACAAGCCTCTCGTGCTAGTATTTGTGGATTACGAAAAGGCTTTCGATTCTATTAAGCACAGCGAGATGTTCAAAGCGCTTGCTGATTGCCGAATAGACCACAGATATTCTGCTGTACAGAAATGCAACAGCATGTGTAAGAGTGCACGAGCAGACGGACCGCTTTAGAGTGGAACGTGGTGTCCGGCAAGGTGATACAATTTCTTCTAAACTATTTACAACCCTTTTAGAATACATGTTTAAGAATATCCGATTAGAATCTTGAGGTATAAATATCAACGGTGAAAACCTTAACCACCTCCAGTTCGTTGACGATATTGTACTGATTTCGGATAGATTAGACAAGGCAGAGGCAATTCTGACACTATCAACATCTGCTTCACATAAATTCGGGCTCAAAATAAACACATCTAAAACCCAATTTATCACAAATCCAGTCCCCAGCCGAAATGTTTTAGTAGAAGGAAAAGAGATTTTCCAAGTTACATCCTACAAATATCCAGGCCATGAAATTAAAATCGGCAGGGATAATTAGACTTGTGAGATCTATCGAAGAATTGGGATAGACCTGGGCCGCGTATGGAAAACTTAAAGACGTCTTTAGATCCGAGATTCCCATATGCCTCAAGCGTAAAGTATTCGACCAATGTGTTTTATCTGTGTTGACTTATGGATCAGAAACTTTAACCCTGACACAGAGATCAGCTAATAGAGTAAGAGTAGCTCAACGAGCCATGGCACGCTCCATGTTAGGAATTACAATGAGAGACAGAGTTCCAAATGAACAAATACGACAAAGAATTAGGGTCAGTGATGCAATAGAACGCATGATCTCTCTGAAGTGGAATTGGGCTGGACACGTAGCAATGATAAATGGACAAAATGGATTGTGGAGTGGCGACCCAGGCAAGATGCGCTTAGGAATAGAATGCGCCCACCGACTAGGTGGACAGACGATATAAAACGAGTCACAACGAATTGGATCCAGTATGCCCAGGATCGAAATAAATGGAAAATGTTGAGAGAGGTCTATGTTCAGCAGTGGACCTGACAGGCTGTTTGATAATGATGACCGAATGCGGTTTTTATACCCATCAATATGACGTATATTAAACGTAGAGGGGAAACTATAAGTAAGAATATCTTAAGATTGATTGAAAACTTATAAACAAGAATTAAATACCAATACTGTAAGTTTCTTTATTTTAAATAGGCAAAAATGTTGTGATAATCATTACGTATAAAAATTTTGATTATATATATACCAAATATCCTTTATATCAAGAATATAATTAATATACGTATGATACAGCATAAAGTTATTCTGTAATACCGAATTTGGTTTTTATACATATAAATATGACATCTATTAAACGTAGATATGAAGCTATAAGTAACCTTAGAAACCTTATAATAAATAAAAATTAAATATCAATACTGTAAGTTTTCTAACTTTAGCAAAAATGTTGTAATTTTCAATTAAAGTGGGAAAATATGATAAGCATTACAAATATTGATTATATATACCAAACATACCTTTATGCCAAGAATGTAACTAATATACGTATAATATACTATAAAGTTATACTATAATACCGAATGCTGTTTTTATACATATGAATATGCCGTATATTAAACATAGAAGGAAAACTATTAAAGAAGAATTAAAAACTATTAATTAAGAACTACGAAAGAATATCTTAAGATTGATTGAAAACCTTATAAAAAACAAGAATTAAATATCATTACTATAAGTTCCCTAATTTTAAATTAGCAAGAATGTTGTGATTTTCAATTATGGTGAAGAAGTGTGATAATCATTACGGATATTACGGATAAAAATATTGATTTTATACACCAAATATACCTTTATATCAGAAATGTACCTTATATACGTATATTACACCATGAATATATTATTGTGTTGCTCGGGTAAGAAGGTTGATCTCTTAGGCAGATGATTGAAATTTTAAAATGGTGGTCAAGAATAAAATATAATTAGTGGGGGTGGTTGATGCAAAAAGAAATTTGAAGCCTTTGGTTCTTGTATACGCTAAATCACAATTGCGTTTTTTACCCCATTCAATGACGGGCTGGGGTAGTAATGGGGGTGATAGAGGGAGTGGCTGAATCCAAAATATTTTTGACAGCTTGGCTTCTCATATACATATTTACTAAATCATGGACTCTTACTTGCTTTATCTATTTACCTCTCAACCCTTCAACGAAATATATCACACATTGTTTCAGAGTAATCGTGCTCACAAAAAAAGTTACAGACAGATTATTTCACTTTACGGACTAGTGCGTAAAGTAAAGCATTTTACACACTAGGGCATAAAGTAGATTATTTATATTTTAATGTATACATATATAACTTTTGGTAATCATTTTGTTACTAGAAAAAATATAGTGTACAATTCATGTGTGAAATGCATTTTTTCACTCATGGGATTCTCAAACTCGCCTACGAGGCTTGTGCGACAAAATTTTCATTCATGAAAAAGTATCACTCTACACACTTGTTGTATAAATAACTATTTCACACTCCTATTACTTATGGCACTCGCCTGCGGCTTCTATCAACAAACTAGCACACTTCGGTAAAAAGAGCTATTCTCAACACTTGTTGCACAATATGCTATTTTCATGCTCCTTCTTTTTCACCATTATCGTGAATATACATTTTAAGCACAAAAATGATGAAAAAGTACATTTTACAACTTCAGTTGTTATGAATGCATTTAGCATATACATCAGAGTGCAGTGATGGTCTTTTTTCAGAGTTTTTAAATTTATAAACAAACATGTTTTATCTACTATCAATATGTTATGTCAAACATTACAATGTTCTTTCGAATGTCATAATGAC
The DNA here is from genome assembly GCA_936432065.2 of Rutpela maculata. NCBI lineage: Eukaryota > Metazoa > Arthropoda > Insecta > Coleoptera > Cerambycidae > Rutpela > Rutpela maculata. The sequence continues at coordinate 19,175,539 of OW386293.2, forward strand.
ATACATTACCGCACTAGTTCCGTAAAATGTCACTTTACCGAACTAGTGTCGTAAAGAATATAAAAAATCTTAGCAATTAAACATTAATTCAAGTAGGCATTAAATTATAATTCATTTATTACAATCATTAATTACATTTTAAATATTTATTAACTGAAAAGAATAAAAATTAGACTTACTTAATTAACCAATTATTTAGGCCATATAAATAAATATATTTTCAAATTTTAAAATGAATATATTTTAAATCTTTAATCTTTAATCTTTCATTTACATACTCATATATCATATTTTTTGCACTTAAAACTACCGGCGCCATTTTCTCGATAATGATAACGATATTTGAATTCTGTAGAAGATATCCACTAGAATATATAAATGACTTCAGTTTTGAGTAAAAATGGTTATTTTACACATTGAGGTATAGATGGCGTTGTGATGCAAAGAAATTGTTCGATCCTAGGAACGATAAATTGATGTTTATGAGATGGAGAATTATATTTTAAGCAACATTTTTAATATGAACACTTTTCGAAAAATCACTGGTTTTCGAGATATTAGAACTTCAATGTAATTTTTCAAGTAACAAGAATCACATTTTTTTTCATATGTATACAATTTACAATGTAAAATTTAGTCGAACATACAACATAAACATGATGCAAAATTAGACAAACAATAGAAATGTCAAAATCTTTAATTTCCAAATAACAGTTGCAGCCCCTTTGTTTCAGTTGAAAGAAAAAGTTATTTCGTGTTTTAAAATAAATGTTTCATTACCATCTAAATCAGCCTGATTCACTATGAAAAATGTTCCAAAAATGTATTTTAAAAAAGTTATGACGATTTTTATATTTAAAAAAATTATATTTATGTTCAATTATTTCGAGAACCAGTGATTTTTCGAAAATTGTTAGAATTTTAAAAGTTACTCAGAATGTAATGTTTCATCAACTGCACCTCATTTCAACGTTCCTAGGATCAAGTAATTTCTTTTCGTCGCAACGCCATCTTTACTTCAATTTGTAAAATGACTGTTTTTACTCAAAATTAATATCATTTATATATTTTAGTGAACACCTTTTACAGAATCCAAATATCTCTTTTATTTACCGAGAAAATATCACCGGGAGTTTTAAGTGGGTTACCCCGTATATGTATATAATAATGTGTTATTAAAATTTTTTGTTTTTTCTTTTTCCTTAATTACTCCATAAATTGAAACCTCGAAAAATCTTTTAATCGAGGCAAGTGAGCTGCTACACAGACTCCCCCTTAATAAAAAGAACAATCAATTAACTAGAGTATCGATGGAAAATGTACTTTTTTAACAACAGTTGGTGGAATATCACATTTTTCAACTAACAAAAAGGCAGGTTTGACTCTGTCAATATTGACAGCTAATATTTTATTTCTTTTATTAAAAGTAATTAACTTATCTGTACGGGATAAAACTTTAAATGGTCCCTCGTACAAAGGAGACAAGGTAGGTTTAAAACGCTCTCTGAAAACCAATATGAAATCACAAGTGAAAATGTCAGAATTGACAAACTATTTATGATTAATGTGTGGAACTGGAGAAATAAAAGTCAAATTATTCAAATAAGTGCGTAATTGGTCGATAAAATAAGGAATATGAGGACAGTCATATGATTTAGTGAAAAACTTGCCAGGTAGTCGCAGAGTTTGATCAAATATGAGTTCAACTGAAGGACATTGCAAATCATCTTTGGGGATAGTTCTAGAAGCTGCAAATTTTGAGTCAGAAGCAACACTTTCGTCTGAACTTATTTTATCGACACCACAGTGACAACTAGCGACATAAACACGACAAATACTTCCAGAAACTCCTAGTTTATTGTTTATCGTCTTAAAATTGTTGTAATTACAAGTTATAAACATTGTAACATTATGAGAAGTATTGATAGTAGACAAACCATTGTACGATATTCGTATCGTAATTTCTTATTACGATATTTATATTAGGCTAGGCATATTAGGATTCTCAGAGCAAAGTTTTGCTATAGTTTTTATTTTCTCACCCTCCATGTTTTTTGAGTCGCCGAACACGAATTTGAAGTTTGCAGGCAAAAATTTGGCCCGCAACTTTGTTTTTTTGGCACTTTTTGCTCAAAATTTAGTACTTTTGTCAGTTTTTGGCCCACATCTCAGAAAGGAAGCATTTTTTCTACAAGCCCACTCCATACAAAATTAAAGTAGACAAAATTTCCTGCATTTTTCATATATCACTTTTTTGTAAGACTAACCATTCCACCGCTAGAGCGCGCCAAAAAAATATATTCCCGGACCCAGTATACCTTACCTTACATGAATAATGAATATAGGGAAAGTAATTGAAAAAATGGAGACAAACGAATGTAGTTATTACTAAAGTAGTTATGTAGAGTGTATTATAGTCAGTAGTATAATATATACTCATATCATTATAATGATAAATGTTGCGAATGATGAATGTCGCTGCCGTCATAAATTGGACTGCCTTAATCATCTGGAACAAACAGGAGATGTTATTTTATGGATTTATTGATAGACGAGGTCAGTAGTAATCTGCACGTTTACTGTTGAAGATACTGTTGTACATACCTTCGTTTTTCAATGAACTGTCACATCCTCCTTCAGTTCCTTCATCTATTCTCCTTATTTCTTCAGGAGGTAGGGGGTCTGCAATGAACAGAAGATGTAGGTCAGCTTGTACATTCATATTAACTACTTCAGACAGGTACATTTATGCCAGGTGTGTGATTGTCGTTTTTGGGGAAGGAAATGTGACATTCCTTCGTCCTCTTTGTCCACATTTTCTTCGATGGTCTCAACAACCGAGGAGAAGGTGAAGCCCAGTTCGTCCTGTAGTTCGATATCCAATGGTCCGTCCTCAAGGGTATTTGTGAGATCTGCCTCGATTGTAACGTTGTTGCACAACCCCTCACAGTTGATGCACAGATTGGTGCAATCGAGGCCTGCTTTTTTGCAGCTATATTTTGTTGCGCAGGTCTTGACGCATCTGCATGACACCAGACGCAGCAGTTCGGGAGGAGCAGGGGCTTGTAGAGAGGTGATCGGTTCAGGTAATTTGTTGCTCGTTTCCAACCTCAATCTTCGGCATTTTTCTCAACCCCCAGCCATTGCTGCACCTGGTGATATACCCTAAAACTGTGCTGTGTGGCTGCAGCAGCTGATGGTGGAAGTGCAGCTATCTTTGATGAGGTTTTGAAAATACTTTCTTATAATTAATGTACCTCAGACGGTTTATCGACGGTTCAGTCCTTCTTGTGTAGCTGTACACGTTGACTAGGAATCTCTCCCCTGCTGCTGCAATGCTTTGTGGAGTTGCCTCAGGGTTTTTGAACACACTTACAACATCGGCAAGGTGGGGGTTTTTGGTGAGAGTTTGCACAAACTTCAATTTCCCTTGGTTGTAAGGTGCTTAAGTCGTATCACACCCACTCATTGCGTGAAGAAACATGATGTGTTCTTTAATGGTTTTGTTTTGCAGAGCGTGCACAGGAGAGTAGGTGGTTGGAGGAACGTTTCCCTTTCCTGGTTTCAGGAAGAATACGTTTTCTCGTTGGCAAAGACCCATAAAGATGACCAACAGGTCGATGTCCTCTCCAACCACCACCACAGTCTCAGTACGTTCAGCCAAAGACAGGGCTTCGTTCACAATGACGATGTCGGCATCTTCTGTGGCCTGTCTGCATGTCATTTTTTGAGAGTGTAACTTTACTATGATCATGGAAATCAATCTTCTTTTGTTGTTCGTATTGGCCAGGAATTTTTCTTTCTTTATGGTCGGTATCATGTTTCATCGAAGAGAATGCCAGCGGAAATCGTTTTCATAGACCTCTTCAACCGTTCAGCACTTTTTGTTCCACCTTTCATACCTTCAGGATATTCATCGAAGACAACTACTGTCTGTGGCCCATAGATATTAGTAACGTATTCAACATACCTGTTGCATATTGCAGAGAAGGATTGATTCTCGGGCCAGACAACTTTGTGTAATAAGAACCCACCGTCAATAACATATTGCACTTTTCCGCTGAACTTGTTTTGTGTGGGTACAAATGCTTTGTATAGAGTAGATTTGGTTCCTTTTCTTAAATCATTTTCAAATAGGGAGAAGGAGTACGGACCCAGATCGTAAGACAAGAAAAATTCCACTTGTTCATCACAATTCTTTGCCACACTGAGACGTTGGAACAGTGTGATCGGATTGACAGGGAGAATGTCGTCGCCTACTTTGATCGCATTGTTCATTATGGCAAGAGGTTGGACTCGGTCACTCCTTTGGAATTGAAGTTTTTAACACATCTTTGGTTTCTTCCAACATTTTTACGACTTGATCCGCTGATCAGGAGTCTCACGCAAATTTTTTAAATTTAGAACTTTATATTCAGCAATCATGACAACCCATACAAAACACGAGTTCATTATAAATCATTTACAATCAACAGTTAAGTATCATAGCAAAGGCGATTTCCGCGAAAACGGTGAATTTCACCAGATATGGGACTATGGCCTTTTTTTGGCGCGCTCTAGCGGCGGAACAGTTAGTCTTCCAAAAAAACATTATACAAAAAATGTAGGAAATTTTGTCTACTTTAATTTTGTATAGAATGGGCTTGTCGAAAAAATGCTTCCTTTATGAGATTTAGGCCAAAAACTGAAAAAAGTGCCAAAATTTGGGCAAGAAGTCCCAAAAAACAAAGTTCCGGGCCAAATTTTTGCCTGCAAACTTTAAATTCATTTTCAGTGACCCAAAAAACATAGAGGGTGAGAAAATCAAAACTATAGCAAAACTTTCCTCTGAACCCTCATTTTTTTCCTAATATGTCTAGCTTATATCGTAAATATGTAAATAACTGTTACGTGCAAAAAAATAATGGAAAATGTACGTAGAAAAACTAATTTTTAGAGTGAGTTAAACACATTTATTTAATATGATTCCTCCTGTATTAATGCAGTGGTGTTTTTCGCTATTTAATAATTTATTGCAAAAAAAACCAGTCTTTTCAGGATTGTAATATAAATTAAGCATTAAATATCACACATTGTTCATGAGACAAATAATGAAACTACCAACTGCAGAGTAAAGTACTTTCATCCTATTCAATGTATCTTTATTACACAGCTTTACGAGACAAAGGGGAGACATTGTAGTTTGTCCAGATTATTTTTCAGTGAACAAGTAATTTTAACGCTGCTATTATCACAATCCATCTAAATTACTCGCAAGTAAACCGGCTCTTTCAAACTAGAATTAATTCACTGGAGTTTTTAGCATTTAAATAGAATCTGTTGGAGTTATTGCGTTTAATCTAGCATTAGTTTAATCAATACATAACCTTAATATTGTCTTATTTAACCATGTAAAATAATTATATTTAGTATATAAAAACAGTTATATTCATCACAGGATTGTGAAAGTTGAGGTGACAGTGATAAGTTCTGAAAAAAAAGATACAATCTAGTAAAAACGCTGGCTCGCTGGCTATGGAATCACTACGTCCACTAGAGATGAGTTGCTATTTAATAGCCTGTTATTTTATAACTGTTATTTGTAAATGGCATTAACAGACAGTTATTTCTGTTCGAAAATAACAGGTGCGAAAATAACAGATAAGCAGCTGCGGCAGCAGCATGGTGTATAAAATACCGTCTCTGAAATAACATTTGCAAACTGCGCGCTGAGGTATGCGCAAGCCAGTACTTCTCAGCGATCTGTTATTTTTAAATTGTTAGTTTAAACTGTTATTTCAAAATGGCAGTAGCAGTTTAAACCTGTTATTAAAAATAACTGCTTTTACATCACTAACGTCCACATCCGGATTTCCTATTCAAGCTCCTCCTAACCAAATTACCCACTACCACCTCATTATTAAATGGGTCACAGCGAAGGCATCTGATGGTATTTGAGGCCTTGGCTTCTCATACATACATTAAATCTCAGTTTTATTTATTTTTACTTGCTTTATCGTTTACCACCCACACCTGTCTTGAATGAAAAAAAAGATGATCCCCGATGCTGAAAAAAACCACATGCATAATTTGAATACTTTTGCCTTAAAAAAGCGAAAATTAAATTCTGTAAAATCGTATCCGATCCTCCTGGACGGTTTTCTATATATTTTATGTTTCTTGAATGCATTATGAAAAAAAAAAAAAAATACTTTTTGCATAATTAAATGGTATTTTTAATATGGCAGACAATATATAGAACTATTCGAGTGTGAGAAGAAATAACAATTCGTATATATATTTTTTTGTTTGTTTGTTTTTTTTGGCATCTGGCCACTAGCCATACAGCCAACCGCTACCCTAAAAACCATTTATTCCAATTAACCTATGTCTACAATGAAAAAACAAATATTGAAGATCAACACAGGAGAGAAAACAGGGACACACGCTTCTCGTCCTGGGGTCTATCAGGACATTTATTTTTTTAAACACAAACAAAATTAGAGAACCACTATAAATTAAGGGATATAACAGAGGGAAAAAAACAGAGGATACGAAGCTAACCTACTTAAACAGTCACTCACAAAATTCATAATAAAATATTCGTTTCTTCCAAAAAACCGATGATACAATCAAAAATTTTCTTATTATGGAGGCTGAGGAGAGAAAGTATATTAAATGGAGCCTGAATATTATGATTAATAAGATTGTTATGTAGTCTGTCACTTGCTGCTTTATATTTAGAACACTGGAAGAAAATATGATCCAGATCCCCTTTAATATTACAAATATCACAATTCTCTGAAGGCAGAACATTTATTTCATGTAAATGTGCTGGATAACAGGCATGCCCAAATTTGAAAAAATTCGTATACTAGAGAAAGTAATTTTGATTGCATTTATTACATAAACAGGTGATTAAATACAATTTATTTCGAATGACTACTTTATCTTTTAGTAAAGCTAACCGACTTTCAAACAGTCGAAAAGTGAGTAATTTTAAATTTGGCTATTGAATAACAAACACTCTATATGAGGTATCGAGGTATAGAGGTATTTGAGACAACTGCGAATCAAATACGCTATCCAATTTGCCGATAAAAAATTGTCGATCTCGAAATTTCGACCCATTTAAAGGAGCATAGTAGGCCTTGAAAATATAAAAATTACAAAATCTTCAAAACAGTCAAATAAAGCTCATCGGCACTATATCTCAAAAAAAAAAAATTAAAGTCGGCCAGCGCGTTGCGGTCTTAAATCGCACACACTGTATATAACACGTAAATAATATGAAATGTGAAATCAGTCAATTCAAAAATACATTCGTTGTTTTTTTCAAATCATCAACATAATTTATATATTTATTCAAACAAAAAAGATTAACTTTTTATAGACATTAATGATTACTAAAATCAAATTAAATATGTTCTGATGAAAAATCAATAACACCTTCTTTCAATCGATCAATCTAAGACTCGTCTTTGATATTTTTGATTTCATATCTCGACCAATAGTTCTTGAATTCCCTATGCACTGACTCGCCTGCCTGTTCAGACCACAATCCTAGCCCATCGTTGTTTTCCAAGAAATGTATCGATTGTTCTAAGTGACTTACTGCAACGTGTACTTTCAATTTTTCCGAAACGTTTTTTAGCAATCCCAACCCATTCTTGAGATTATTAATCAATTCTGGTAGTTTTAGCCCAACGTTTCTGGTTGAAAAACAACACTTTATAATACTATCGATGACCTTGAATGCTGATATAAAGGGGATCATGACCTCCAACATGGTCGCAAATTTCTGGGTTTTGTAACAATCAGCATGTTGTAGGAGCTTCCTGCAAGCATTACCATTGCCTTTTTGGCAACATGTTGCCAAATATATCTATGTAAGAATATCAGAAAGACGATTATAATTATAATTTTATTTTTGGACAAATAAATTTTATTTATATGCGCCTAATCACCTGTTTATATAATAAATGCAATCAAAATTACTTTCTCTAGTATACGAATTGTTATTTCTTCGCACACCCGAATAGTTCTATATATATTCTACCATATTAAAAAAACCGCTGCCCAAGGAATCACTACTTCAACATCCAAATTTTTTATCCAAGTCACTCACAATGAAAAAATTTTGTATGTGGAAATAATTGTTTATGGAACTTTAATAATATAATATTTGAAATCCTCTATGAAGTAATGATGAAGTAAAAAAACATTTTGAGGTTTCTGGTTCTTGTACACACACTAAATCACAATTTTTTTTCATCCCCTTTAATAATGGGGTGGGGGTGGTAATGGGGGTGGATAATGCCAAAATTTTTTTTGAGACCTTAGCTTCTCTTGTATATACTAAATACCAATTTTATGGACTTTTAAATGCTTGATTTACCTATTTTCCCCAAATTTACCCCAATTTGCCACCCAAACCTTCACCGGAACAAGATGAAAATATAATCTAGTTCTAGATCTCGTTAAAGTACATATGTGTACCAAATTTCAAGTCAATATCTCAAACGATTCCAGAGTAAACGTGCGCACAAAAAAAGTTACAGGCAGACCGACAGACCGACGGACAGAAATTTAAAATCTCGACGTTTCGTGACATTCTAAGCCTATTTGAACAATAAAAATTGAAATGAAGTAAAAAAATATTTTGACGTTTCTGGTTCCTGTACATGCACTAAATCACATTTTTTTTCATCCCCTTTAATAAGGAGGTGGGGGTGGTAATGGGGGTGGCTGATGCCAAAAATTTTTTTGAGACCTCAGCTTCTCTTGTATATACTAAATACCAATTTCATTGACTCTCACCTGCTTGATTTACCCATTTACCCCAAATTTACCCCAATTTACCCCCCAACCCTTCGACGGAACAAGATGAAAATATAATCTAGTTCTAGATCTCGTTAAAGTACATATGTGTACCAAATTTCAAGTCAACTCAAACGGTTCCAGAGTAAACGTGCGCACAAAAAAAAAGTTACAGACAGACAGACAGACAGACAGACAGACAGACAGACCGACAGACAGACAGACAGACAGACAGACAGACAGACAGACAGACAGACCGACAGACAGACCGACAGACAGACCGACAGACAGACCGATAGACCGACAGACAGACCGACAGACAGACCGACAGACAGACCGACAGACAGACCGACAGACAGACCCACAGACAGAAAATTTTTTTTCGCTCAAACTTAAAATCTCGACGTTTCATGACATTTTAAGCCTATTGGGCAATAAAAATTTTTAAAAATTTTTTTGTCGTTACTATACTTTCCCTGGACGTGGAAGTACAATTAAACAACAAAGTGCTGCACTTGCTATTTATTTGGAAGAGAACAGTCATATTTTAATTTCGTAATTCAGGTCAAGTAGTTTTTAGCAATACTGCAAAGACTGCAGTATTGCAATTTTGGTGATTCCACGTTTGGGTTCGAAGAGGGTGGTTGTGCTTGGTGGCTAATACATATTTCCTCAGGATGAGTGACCTGATAATAATGTAAGTAGAAATAATTGTTAGTTAGGATAAGAATTTATATTGTTTTTATGGATAAAAATAAATGTTCTATTTTTTTAAACTCTTGTTTCATCTACCTTAGCTACCCCCCTGTGCGTATATGACTTAGGGGAAGTATATACGTAACAATATACTATGTTTCTTTTTTTGAGTATTTACAATAAATAGAAAATAGGTGCATATCTTCGTCTCTTAAGGCTTTTATAAATGTGTTAACATGTGAAAAGTAGCGTTATTATGAGAAGATGCTCGCGAAAGATATGCGCAGAAACGAGTTTGTACACACCATCATTCTATAAGTAAGCCAAGAAGTGTAGTCAGTAGAGGAATGCGAGTACGGGCTCCTAAAAGTGGAACGGCCGCTCTCAGCCGGCGCACACTGCTTTATTATACGTATTCTAAACACGTGCCGCTCCACTTTTAGGAGCCCGTACTCGCATTCCTCTACTGACTACACTTCTTGGCTTACTTATAAGTCAATAAGAACGTATTTTATCACCATCAATGTCGAAGCCAGCGGCACCTACAGTTTGGAGTAGGGTGATTAATTTAAGTAATATAAAGCTATTTGGAGTGCGAAATATCTTCATATAGCTGTGTATAATCTATGTAAATATTAGAATTGGTAGCTTTAATCTAACGCAGTACGCAGTTCCTCGACCACCAAATTTGTATTGCAATTACACGTCTTTATATCCGGGATGACGCCATGCCTCTGGTAAAAATATTCGTTCACGTTAACTCCGCTCTGAGTATCTTCTCATAAGACAAGATAATATGCTTTATTCACCATTAAAAGCATAGAGTACATAGTAGGTTTTGTCAGTACAAAAAAAATAAAGTGATAAATAAACGCAATTCAATTAATTTATACCATACACATATATTCAATACATATAAAAACACATAAAATGTAATAGTCGCTTGCACAATTAGAACACATCCAATTACACACACAACATATCTAGTCCAGTCAATGAAAGAGTTGTAGAGAACATTTAGGAGGGGAGGAGTTTTCTCTTCAGGAATGTGTTGGGGATAGTTAGAAGGTAAACATACTAAAAGTCCCCGAACCTAGCCCCGTCGCTTCAGGGGGAGAGGGGAGAGGAAAGGTTCCTTTTTTCGATTTTTCGCTTATAACTCGGAAACGATGCGTTGTACGGAAAAAGTAATCTAAGCAAAATTAGACGTAATTAAATTTCCCATAAGAATGTTTATATTCATTTTCTTTCTATGTGTTACAGTTTAGGAGATATTCGCCAGCGAAAATCGATAATTAATAAAAAAAAAATCAATTATGTACCTTGAATATTTCTATCAAAGCGGTTTACCGTGGTCTGCTAATAAATCACAGACAAAAAAATCTTTATTTTACAACATTCGACGTATTTACTAAGGTAATATTTTGTCGAAATCTATACATTTCCTTAAATATAGATTGTGACTCACTTAAAATGAAGATACCCTTATAACTTTTTCATTTCGTTTCCGATTTGAATCAAATTTTATTCAAGTATAGAACAAATTAGGATCTACTTGTGACCATAAAATCATTTACCTGCTATAAAGGCAACACCAAAATATGAGGAAAAAGATTAAAAATCATATTAATGGGTCTTGACGAATTTCACGTAGCCACCACAAATTGCGGAAACTGAGGTTCCCCTTTGCCAGATGAGCTTATGTATCGGATGACCACGAGGAACAGGGCGTTTTTGGTTGGGACTGTACTAGGCAATGAGGGATAGGAGGGAGACAGGATTGACGGCCGTGAGCTCGTGAAGTTATGCCATTTCAGTCAGAATGGTGCAGTGGAGGCTACTTCGGCTTAGGCGTTACTTTCCCACTCGTCTCATTTCCCGGTTTGAAGATGTGCCTTGGCCTCCGCGTTCCCCAGACCTCAGCATGTGCGATTTCTTCCTCTGGGGTTACCCCGTATATTATAGGAACTTAAAGATGCGATTTGTCGTGAGATCCAACTGATTGATCAGCAAACATTGGAAAGATTGTGGGAGAACTGCAAAGGCGGAGTGAAAGAGTGCATCGATGAAGGCGGTCAACATCTTTCAGACATTATTTTCCAAACATAACATAAATGGCATACATTTCACTACACTTTTATGTCAATAAATAATTTTTTACTTCAAAATTAACCGAATAATATTTTTTTTAAAAAAACGCCCTGTTTCTCGTGGTCACCTGATATGAGAAATCCCCCATCAATAACCAAATCAAATTTTGGTGTATGTACGTCTGTGGCGCCGATCGAATGCATTTTTTAGAATTTCTAACACTCAAAATGTTTTATTTTTTTCAGCCTATTTTGGTACCGCAGGTGGCTTTGCCTTTGCAGCAGTCTAATATTTTTCTGGTCATAAGTAGATTTTAATTTGTTCTATACTTGAGTAAAATTTGTTTCAAATCGGAAACAAAATAAAAAAAGTTATAAGGGTATCTTCATTTTAAGTGAGTCACACTGTATATTTAAGGAAATGTATAGATTTCGACAAAATATTACCTTAGTAAATACCTACGTCGAATGTTGGAAAATAAAGATTGTTTTGCGACTGTGATTTATTAGCAGACCACGGTAAACCGCTTTGATAGAAATATTCAAGGTACATAATTGATTCTTCTTAATTAATTATCGATTTTCGCTGACGAATATCTCGTAAACTATAACACATAGGAAGAAAATGAATATAAAGATTCTTGTGTGAAATTTAATTACGTTTAATTTTGCATAGATTACCTTTTTCCGTACGACGCAGCGTTTCCGAGTTATAAGCGAAGAATCGAAAAAAGGAACCTTTCCACTCACTCCCCCTCCCCCTGAAGCGGCAGGGCTAGGGGCGGGGACCTGTAGTATGTTTACCTCCCAATACATTCCTGAAGAAAAAAATTCTCCCCGCCTCAATGTTCTCTACAATCCCCTTTTGGTATCCATTGATTGGACTAATATACAAAATAAAAAGTCAATAACATACGAATCAGTTAGCTTTGCTGAAGTCGTTAAACTTTTGTAGACTATAGAAACAGTGTTGAGTGCTTTCTGAAATAATTGAAATTTGTCTAACGATTTTATTTGAACTTGAACTTGAAGTTTGTTAAAAATTAAGCTATTAATTAATTAACTAAGCAGTAAGGCGATTTTCTGTACTTACTTAAATTGTAAATGTTAATGTGAATTTCCCGAGCACTTCTTGTATTATGGTTATGTATGTCATTATTTAGAGAAAACAAATTTGAATTTTTATAAACAAAACAAGCTAGTTAAATATATAAATACAGGGGGCTGTTGAAATTGCGTTTTTCTTGAATATTCCCCGACAAGATTCTCTAAATTGTAGATTAAAAATTATCCTGACAATTCATTTTTGCATTATAAAAATTCTACTTACATCATAATATTGAAGTTATGTAATAATAATTCTAACATCGCGAATCATGTTGTCTATCAGAAATATAGAAAATCACATCACTGAAACTGTCTAAATAAGTTTGGGTTATATTGTCATAGTTACTACGATTAAGGACAAGGTATCTTAGGTGGGTACCAAATGAGCCTGGTTCTATTACCGTTATGTTATTATTACATAAAAGTATGTTAGATATGCTGGGCTTCCTGAAAATTCCTTTTCTAATGATCGTCAAATTGTTGCTAGCTAGACTAACATATCGCAAATAATCAATATTGAACGCATCTTCTTCAATAGTTTTTATTCTATTGTAGCTAATATCTAACGAAACTATACTGGACCCACTAAAGGTTCCATTTTTAATTTCAGTCAGTTTGTTACCACGCAAATCCAGGGCATGTACACTGAAATTTTCAAAAGCTCCCGTTTCAATGTATTCTATATAATTTTCACGTAATCCAAGATGACTCCAGTCCATACGTCCTGAAATAATTAATAAATTGTAATTGAAATTAATTTGACACCATAGTGGAGTCAAAATAGAATTTGAATAGAATTCGCTGGCTACAGCAATTTTATTGTTTTAGCAATTTTTTCTTATTGCTTCCTGTAGAATTTTAACAATTTATTTTTCAACACAGACATTTTCTGCTATTTTCCATATTATCTCAGGTCATAGTAATCGTATCGCAAAAATAAAAATACCAAACTGTTCGCTATAAAATTATGAATAAAACTAGGCATTTGAAGAAACTTCTTGATAATTTGTAAATTTGTAAAAAATATAAAAACCGCCAAAAATTGCCTTTTTTAACAGTTTAAGAAATATGATATAATAATCCTCAATTTTAACGAAAGTTGGTGAAACTATGCCCTTTATTGAACTAAACCTCTATGCCAAATTTTAGCGCAAAATATTTATTCAAACGGCTAAAAATCAACAATAATTTCGAAATTTCCATCGCACTTTGTTTAAGTGCATCGACTCGTAGTAGGACAATTTTTCTTTTAAAGTGTAGGTTTTTACATGTACTTTACGGTGGTATTTAGAAAGAAAAATAAAATATAACTTAAACCAATTTTTTGGCATTTAATTGTAATTATGGATATTGTACGTATAAACAATTTCAGATAACTACGTGATTTATTTGTGAAACCCAAAATGATGAGCGAATTATGAAAGTATATGAAATAACCAACGTTTAAAAAAAATGATGTTCTACTTGCATTTGAATCCGTGGTATGCGAGGTGATATGTTAGTTCTTGCGTTTTAGTCGATTATAAATAAAGGTATTGATACTTTTTCTTGAAATTTGCGCATATTGTTCCAAAACGCTTATATTTCTCTCTCTGCTAGTTGAAAATTATCCACAACTAAAATTTTTAAATTACATCACATAAAGCACCCTTGAGGACATAACGCACATTCGAAAGAAAATTATCTCCCCGATCCTTGAATATTGTAACTAAGCAACTAACTTAATTAATGGTATACATCTCTCCATTTTCATCATATCGAGGCTTTTTTTAACATTTTTAGTTTTTTTCCGTATATTCTGATTCTTTTATTTAACAAAAAATGATTTAAGATTTTATTCATCAAAAATTCAACAATCCTTACTTTTTATAATGTTTTCGGCTTTTGTCATATCTGACTTTCTGTTTCTTTTTAAAATGTTTGTGTTTTGTGTTTGTTTTCAATTTTTAATGTATTGTAACATAAAATAATTTGTTTAGCCGTTATTTAATTAAAATGCATTAGAAATTTTAACCTAGGTAGATTATTTCTATGTTTAATAAATTAAGTCACACAAAAAAAAAATTCTTTCACATCTGGGGATCAGACTATCATATACTATAGTTTTTTGACTCGCTGAATCCAAATCTGTCATCAGATTTGAGTCAGCACGTCTCAGTTTTGCATAAAATGCAAAAAACCTTGGGCTTGTAGCACTTATTTTCACGGTTTTTTGCATTCTCTGCAAAACTGAGACGTGCTGGCTCAAATCTGCAATCAGATTTCAGCGGGTCAGAATACTACAAGATATGAAAGTCTGATCTCCATATCAGAAAAAGAAATTGTGTGGCTGTGCACAGCCAATTTTTTTTTTTTTTTTGATTTGGGAATCAGACTTTCAATATCCTATAGTATTTTGACCCGCTGAATCCAAATCTGCTATCAGATTTGAGCCAACACGTCTCAGTTTTGCAGAAAATGCAAAAAAAACCTCGGCTTGTAACGCTTATTTTCACGATTTTTGCAAAACTGAGACGTACTGGCTTAAATCTGATGGCAGATTTGGATTCGGCGGGTCAAAATACTATAGAATATGATGTAGCACAGTACCTAGAGGTAAAAAATATGCAAAACTTCGGAATAATGTCATATTGAACGGATTTCGTTTATTTTTGGCAGTATAATAGTAAATGCTTCACAGAAAAGTTTCTATATTGTGCGGGGGCTTGCTAATTTATAGGGGGTGGCACTTAAAAATATATATATTTATTGGAGGAAGTAGAATCAAATGTTAAGAGGAATAGGTTCTATGCAATTTTTCACATAAATTGTTAGTTTTTAAGTTATAACGATTTCAAAAATGCGATTTAAGCTTAAAAAAAAAAGGTAATTTCCAAACGGCTTTCATCAAGTATCTCGAAAAGTATTAATTTATCGAAAAAATGTTACAGACCAATTACAGAAAGTATAAACTGGGAATTAACCATATTTTCTGTTTATTGATGTAGCATTAATAATTTCGGAGATATTTAAGTTTACATTTGGCATCCAAGTGTTCATAAGATAATTATTTAGAGTAAGAATTAAATATCTCAGAAACTGTGACACCTACGTGAAGGATGCTAATAGGTAGAATAATAGGTTATTAATTGAGCTTTCAATTGTTTTTTATTTGTCTGTATAGCATAAAAAACAAAGAAGTTATGACCGAAGCAATGTGCGTCTACACGTTTTTTTAATAACAACGTCGCCATTTTGTTACTGTAACTAGCCAGTAATTAAAAAAAAAAGGAATTTCAAACACTGTTTCTCATTAATATATAGTATGGCGTAGATGCTCAAATTTTTTGATTTGTATACAGCACTTGCTTTAGAAGAAAATACAGTTTAAACTATAAAGTTATTTTCGATAAAATGTAATTTTTTCTCCTTTTCCAAATATCTCAATAAATATTAGTCTTATTGACAAATGGGTAGAGACCGAAAATAAAGCTCATAAACTGGTAAAGGATTTCGCTTGTTTATTTATTTACATAGATTTAACACTTTTGGACATATGAAAGTTTACAGATAGCGTCCGATAAGACGAAAAATGCAGTTTAAATGTTAAATATCTCAGAAATTGTGACACCTACGTCACGCATGCTAAGAAATGAAATTAAAGACAATTAATTGCGCTTTCAAATTATTTTTTACTCGTTCCCTTAGCATAAGAAATAGAGAAGTTATGACGGAAAAATCTGCGTATTTATATGTTTTTATATAAAAAGGTCGCCATTTTGTTAGTCTAATTAGCCAGTAATTTAAAAAAATTATCCCAAATACAGTTTTTCGTTAAAATGTAGCATTACCTAGATGCTCAAATTTTTTTGCTCATTTAAATCACTTGCTTTAGAAAAAAATGCATTTTAAACTCTAAACATTTGGATACCAAATATAAACTTTATCTCCGAAATTATTAATCCTACATCAATAAACAAAAGATATAATTAATTCCCAGTTTGTACTTTTTGTAATTGGTCTGTAACATTTTTTCGATAAAGTGATACTTTTCGAGATACTTGACGAAAGCCGTTTGGAAATACCTTTTTTTAAGCTAAAATCGGAATTTTGAAGTCGTTATAATTTAAAAACTACCAATTTATGTGAAAAATTGCATAGAACCTTTTCTTCTTAAAATTTGATTTTATTTCAGCTCCAATAAATAAATATATTTTTAAGTACCACCCCCTGAGAGGGGGTGGCATCCACCGGCAAGCCCCCGCACAATATAGAAACTTTTCTGTGAAGCATTTACCATTATACTGCCAAAAATGAACGAAATCCATTCAATATGACATTATTCCGAAGTTAAAACCTCTAGTTACTGTACTAATAGTCTGATCCCCAAATCTGAAAGAAATGCAATTTTTTTCGAATAATTCTCAGCACAAGAGAAATGTTTTCAAATTTATGACGACCTTTGCACCGTTATAAAGGTATAAATATTGATATTGAATAAATGAACACGGTTTTTGATAGCATTTTTCCCTTAGAATGTGATGATCCGTTTGGTTTTACGAAAAAAACGGAGGGAAAATGTGGAAAAGTTAGGAAAACATTTGAGAGTCTACAAAGTCCTGTTTGAGATATTCAAAAGTTAAACTTTTAAGATCTATAACATTTTTTTATAGATTATGGTGGTTTCTTTTAGTATTTTTCTCATAGAATATGATGGTCTACTTCGCTTTGCAGAAAAATATCGAGAAAATGTGGAAGTATTAAGAAAATGCTTAAAAATTCACAAATTCGAGGCTGTAATATTCAAAATGTAAACTTTTTAAGATTCAAAGCTTATTACGCGAAATTCAGGTGATTTCTTGTAGTATTTTTTCCGTGGGATATGAGGGTCTACTCTCCTTTACATGAAAATGTGAGGAAAATGCGAAAAAATTAAGAAAATATTTGAAAACTCACAAAATCTAGTCTGCGTCGTTCCCAAGTGAAATACAATGCGTGTAATTGCCAATTAGGCATTTTCTAACACGCCCCACTACAAATAATTAAATTCGGTAGTTTAGGTCAGAGTGGCGACTAACATTGTAGGATACACGACGGCCTGGAATTATGCAATGTGGATAAGTAAACATTTTTTATTTCATTTCATTTCTCTTTTCATTCTTCAATTATCTGATTGTGGGGCGTATCGGATATTCAGTAGAATAAATAAAATTGATCTGATTATGCTTGCAGTATAAAAGGCAATGCATATAAAATAACTGACGCTATAAATAAGTAATACAGGGTGATTCAGAAAATTAATGCAAATGGTCAACTTTCGAAAGCTGAATAGGATGTAAAATCAGTAAAATTCACTAATTCACCATACCTATTATAGACGGTGGCCCACCGAAAACGAAACTGGCGTGTTTTCTCTTTGTATGATCATTTTTTCGACAAACGCTCGGATACGTCAATTTTATTATTAAGGGGGGTACTTTTATTGGGTATTGTTGATCTCGCCACTTCAATCCTTAAGCGGTGGTAGGATGGTTGGGCCCTTAAATCTTTAAATGAGGGCAGTCAAGTATTACATCGTTTTAAAGCCCGTTAAATTGTGGTGTTCCATTTAAAAATATACAAGTTATGTCTATATCTCGAAACCTGAGGCATGCATTATTTTCTTCATATCAGCAGCGGATTCTACTCAAAAAAGTGCTTCAAGAATGTGTTACAAAAATGATAATTTTCCCAAAACGCTCTGTAGCTCGATAGTCGAAAATCGAACTCAGGACACGTACATTAGTTTTTGTCTATCTGCCGTAGTTTTAGAGAAATCCCCAAATACCATCTAATTTGGTTCACCCTGTACAGTACCTAGAGGTAATAAAAAAAAAATATGTAAAATTTCAGAAACTTGATCTTACCCCCAAAGGGTGATAATACCCCTAAATTTAAATATTCAATATTTGAAAAAGTATTACTGGTTAATTTTTGAAACATAGCATAGTTATGTTTCTGGGATCGCTGATTACGAATCTGAGGCCAAAATTAAAGAATTGAAAATGGCGGCTCCAATATGGCGGATGGAATTTTTTTCTAAAACAGGGTTTTGAAGAAAACTGGGCAATTACAATAACAAAATGGCAACATTTAGTTAAAAGAAAATGTGACAACCCTCAATGTATCGGCCATAACTTCTTTATTTTTTATGATGTAGTAAAGCAAAAAATTGTTTTAAAATTAGATGACACGTCACATCTTTAACTTTGTCCCATAGAATGTTTGATAAAAGTGTCAGTTTCTAAGATATTCAACATTTAAACACTTCATCCTATAAGCGGTCGGATGCCTTTTATAAACTTAAATATCTTTGAAACTGTCAATCCTACACAAATATATAACAAAATCAAATTAATTCTCAATTTATAAGCTCAATTTTTGAGGTCCACTATTTCTTCGCTAAAACTAATATTTATTGAGATATTTACAAAGAAACGACGTCTTTTGTTTAAAAAAATGTGAAGAAGTACATTGTTTCTGTTATAACTTTTTCGTTTTTTGTTGTATAGAAATAATCAAAATAATTTGAAAGCTTAATTAATAGACTTTCAGTTTGATAATTAGCATTTTTAAGGTAAGTGCCATAATTTCTAAGATGTTTATAATTTAAACTAAATACTTCTTATATATTTTCGGACGCCATCTTTATACTTCCAGATCAATGAAACTATTAATTCTACAGAAATTAGAAAAAAAAAAAGAAAATTCATCCTCAATTTAGTAACATTCTTATTTGCTTCTAGCATATTTTCGCTCAATGTAATACCTTTCGAGTTATTTGACAAAAACCTTTTAAAATATAATCTTTTTCTAGTTAAAATCCAAATTTTCAAGTAGTTATAACTTCAATTTATATGAAAAATTGCCTAGAACCTTTTCTTCTCAAAATTTGATTCCCCTTACCGCCGCTATGTTTAAAAATGGTGCTTAAAAAAGGTTTTTTTAGATCTTCTCCTTTCCTGTTACTTCTGCTCTAAATTGGGTATTACTAATATTGTAGGGAATAAAAGAGCTACAACTTTTATTTAAATAATTTTCTTTATTGTTAATATTTTACGATTTACAGCCGCCAGAAAAGCGAATATTTCTGCTTAACTGCAAGTTTTTGCAATTCTCTTTGCCCATGTTGCTCTTACGTAGTAATTAGTTATTATCAATATTGTGGATTATAAAAGTTCCTCTAACTATCTCAGTGACAATAATTTTGGTCACGTTAAAAAATGACATTTTGCTGTTTTTATATGGTCGACTGCCATTAACTTAAAATACTTTTTTTTTAATATTCGATGATTTTTTTACATGATGGATAACTCCAATGCCTTGCCTTACCCGCATTAAAAAAATCAAGGAGCTATCAATTATTATTACTAAGGTAATAATGTTTGATAATACAACTTTTCTGTCAAAATTTAGAAAAAAAATTAATATCTCAGAAAATATTAATTTTAGGTGTAAGGAACCTTTAATGGAATGTCCTTTAAATTTTCTGTAGAATCTAGAAAAAATGGGAGCATTCTATTTAAAATAACAAAGAACAATGTTAAAAAAAGGTATTTTTTTGGCCCATACGTAGTAAAGTGTGGAAACCATTTTTTTTTTTACTAAATTTGGCGTGCTGAATACGAATCTGTCATCCGAATTGGCTAAAAATATCGGGAAGATGGTAAAAAATAACCCTTATTTGGGGGTGACATTGAAATTGATATGAGAACTTGCAACAAAAAGTTATTCTTTAGTGCAGGAAATTTTTTCAAAATACTTAGTTTCGTTAGGTAAGTCCCAAAATAGTTACTCCCACCTCTTTCGTGAGTAGAAAACAATGTTAAAAAAAGGCTATTTTGACCCATCCATGGTAAAGTGTGGAAGCCAACTTTTTTTTACTAATTTTTGGGTGCTGAAAACGAATCCTTCACCCGTTTTGGCGAAGAATCTCGGGAACACATTAAAAAACAACCCTTATTTGGGAGTGACATTGGAATTGATATTAGAACTTGCCGCTAGAATTAGAACTTCAAGAAGGGAAATTCTTTTAAAATACTAAATTTCAATAATAATAATAAGTAGAAAAAGAAGTAAAAAAACCAAATTCAACCCTCCGCGCCATTCCCTCACCTAAGAAGGTTACTATAACTACTATTAGTTATTTACATATTTTTTTAAAAAACCAGAACACCTCATTGGGTGGTTGCTACCAGAGTATAATAATCTGATTACTTCTGAGTACACTCATACACCTCCTCACTCTCAAAAGGGATGGGTCTCACCGATATTGATCGGTTTTAATTACAAAAAAAAACCTAATACTCGGATGTTTTTTTATCATATTAAGGTGACTTGGCCCATTCAAATCGCTCCTGAATTATTTCTTACCCCTCTAAGGAGGAGGAGTAGTGTGTCAATAATCCCCTTTAAAAAATGTTGCTTGATTTTTATAGTAAAAAATTATTTAGTTATTTAAATAATTTTTGTTTGTTAGAAGGGGACTATTTTTTCATTTTATGGTCAAATTCCAAATCTACCCACGAAAGGTTATTATATGAAACGCTGACAGATTTAATAACAGAATACTTGTCATTTTCATAGACTACATTAATAATTGTAATTTCCGTTCGTATAATAAATAGCTTAAATACGATTTTCAATGTTCAATAACTCGAAAACGGTTAAAGTTAGGACTATCATATATCATATTTTTGAAATCAGAAAAAGAATAGTAATTCAAAAATTCAAAAATACACAGGGTGTTCCATTTAAAAATATATTATTGCTTCTTGTACCCCTTAATTTCTGCACGCTACTGTGCTTTCATTAATCTATTAAAGGGGTTCAATTATAGCCCTACAACTTTCGTTCGAATCTTTTTATATCTCCGGTAATAACGATAATAAAGGGTGGCATAAATATAATGAATAACCCTGTACATTTTAAAAACGATGTGTTTGTCGAAAACATTACATTTTCTTGCACTTCGCCAATAGGATGACAAAATCACGGAATTATTAACCGCTTCATGTTAATGAAAAATCACAAGACTCCAAAACTAGCATGATATAATTAACCACAATTAATTTCATTATAAGTGATATGAATATTTTTGTCTTCTTTGTTTTTGATGAATTATTAGGTATATTAAACTTAATACCTTCATTTCTGGCTTCGAATCTTTTTTGAGGTAACCGGTTTCATTAACTTTTCGAATTGTTTTGTTTACTTAATGTTTGCCAGTTTTTATTGCAGACAATGTTGCAGTTGTTGTTTATTGCAGACAATAGTTTATGAAAATATATTATCGTCCAGAATCAATAAATCAGATAAATGAATAGTGGAGAGAAGAAAGTTATAAATTATATTAATATTATTCAAAATCTCTGAAATGTAGAACTAACTAACAGCTGTTCACATTCTAATAAAACTAATAAAAGTATGACATCAATCTCCCTCTGACCTAAAATATGGAATGTCGAAATGTATAATTTATTTGTAGTGGGGCGTATTAGAAAAGGAACAACTCAAAAGGTGGTGAGTTTAAGGTGACGCCAATTGTACATTCACGTACTGCGAGAGATATGACAACACAGCAGAGCAAACTCGCCCATCGGCGAAGCATCCCAGCTCTCAGTTATTTCATTTCAGCCAGCTAGCACACACGATGTTGTAATTCTTACTCCCTATGCCTAGCCCGCCACTACACACACTGTATATTAAGAACCAATATTATTCGTTTAAGATTATAGTGATTTTATCTAACTTGAAATTAAGTTAGATACTTTGAATCTTAATGGGTTGAACTTGTGGTTGTTACAGGCTAAATATTGAAAGTTATTATGCATGTTATTTTTAATTTTTCCGAATTTTCCCGGGGTTTTCCCGCGTTAACCTTCTATAATACTATAATCTCAAGTTATTATTATTAATATATTTAATTTAGGAATGAGTCATTTTCTTAATTTTTCCTACATTCTAGTGCAAAACAGAGTAGACCATCCTATTCCAAAGGAAAAATACAATGATAAACCACCTCAATCTTTAGTTGTATCTTGGAAGGTTAAAATTATGATTATTTTAGGTTAGATTTTGTGAGATTTTCAAGCATCTCTTTAATTTTTACGCATTTTCCCAACATTTTCCCGCAAAAAGAGTTGACCCTGGTATCCTACGGAAAAAATACTACAAGGAACCACCTGAATCTTGCATTACAAGCTATAGATCTTAAAAAGTTAAATTTTGAATATCACAGACTCGAAATTTTTCTGCATTTTCCTGACATTTTTCGGCAAGGCGAAGTAGAGACTCATGTTCACATATTCTACGATAAAAACACTAAAAGAAACCATCATAATCTAAAGTAAAATATAATGGATCTTAAAAGTTTAACTTGTGAATATCTCAGAGAAGACTTTGTAAATTCTCAAGCATTTTCTTAACTTTTCCACATTTTTCCGCCAACCACCTCTCAAATTAATTTTAATTATATAGTAATATAGTTAATAACGAACCTTTAAATCCGTTAAACATTCCGGAACTTATTCTGGTCAATTTATTGCGGGATAAATTTATATTTGTTAAATTTGGGGTATATTCAAACGCACCAGGTTCAATGTTCTCTATTAAATTTTCATCCAAGTAGATAGTTTCAAGTGAACTGTTACTAAATGTTCCTTTGGGAATTAAATTATATCCGCTAAATGTTCCGGAAATTACTCTAGTCAACTTATTTCTTGATAAACTCAGTAATTTTAAATTTGGGATATATTCAAAGGCACCAGGTTCAATGTTCTCTATTAAATTTTTATCCAAGTAGATATTTTTAAGTAAACTGCTACTAAATGTTTCTTTGGGAATTGTTTTGATTTTATTTCCAGTTAAGACTAATATCGATATATTATTAAAAACTTCATGGGGTACACTCTCCAATTCGTTGAACGTAAGATCTAATTGTTTTATAGTTACATTATCAAATGCCTCCTTTTCCACATGCTTTATGCCATTATTATTTAAATATAATTTTTCCACATCTGATCCAGCTTTAAAAAAACCTCGCTTTATTATCGGTTTGTCGGTAAATACTAATTTGAGCTCTCTATATGATCCTTTGGGAATATTCTCTAAATAGTCTTCCGAAAGAACCAATTTATTTAAATTTAAATTTTCGAATGCTCCATTTTCAATATACTTGATACCATTATTATATAAATGTAATGATTCCAGATCTGATACACCTTTAAACACATCTCGTTTTATTACTGTTAGGTTGTTACCCTTCAAGTAGAGTTGTTTCACAGTTGTGTTTTGCATAAATCCCGGTTGAATTTCCGAAATTCCACATTTGTCCATTACCACTATTTTCAAATGAATATTATTTAAAGCATTTTTGTAAATCACTGGTATACGTTGGCTATGTATGGAAATAATGGAATAAAGGTCGATAGAATCAGGCATCGAATTTTTCAGTTCTTGTGCTAAATTATTAGAATGGGAAATCGTAAATCTATGTTGTGGTACCATGTGATACGCCAATTGATCACTGCTCTCTGTTACTCTCACTGTCACATTTTCAAACGTAACGTTGTCTTCTGCTACGCACCGATGCACTAGATGACAAATCAGAACGTATATTATAACTTTTATTTGCATTTTGCTTCGTCAAACACACGGTACTAGTCGCAGAAATAGCTAAAATGTCTCTTATATGGTTGTTGATAACTTTTTATTAATATTTAGCTTTTTGAACTCTGGTTATCACTATTAATGGGAATGATAATATTAATATGTGAATAACATATTTACATAAATAGACACTTATTTAATAATAAATGGCGAATTAGTTAGTAATTAAGGAATTGAATTCGCAGTCGGACGTGGCCAACTGCGTAACTTTTCAATGAAAATTTTTTGCCTACGAAAAAGTCTTGCTGCACAGTGAGAAATTTTCAAGTTCTAAGTGGACAAAAGTCTACAAATTTGCAAATGAACAGAAAATATTCATTAGAAAAGCGGAAAAATATTGAAAAAATTTGAGTTGTTAGTTTTTTAGGGGATTGAAGAAATTTAGTTTTAAAATTCTGAAACTTTGACATATGAATATAATTTATATTAGTTTTGAGTTTATCTAACATCCATTGGTCGTTTTTGCCATAAAAATGCTATTTCATAAAAATAAATAAATTCGGATGGCGGCATCGAATTCAGGAGGCCAAAATACATAAAGATTGGTAGGTCTAGTTTCTGACTCTAAACTTTTTTTTGTGTGGCTGTGTAATTGATTTGGTCCCAATAAATGTTTTGTAAGTCCGCAGAGAAGTCATTTTGTGAAAAATTTTTGAAATTTCTATGAGTACGTTATTATTTTGGGTTTGGTACGGGGCAACTTTATGATCAGAAATAAGATCAGAATTTATCGTACCTACTTTTAAGACCCATTCAGGATTATTTACCAAAATTACGTCTAAATGTGTCTGAGAATGTTTACACAGATAACATGCTTGTCAACCCGATAAAGAAACAGTATAATTATTGTAATGTTGTCAAACACAAAACTCCAATTATATTAGTAGTGCCTATAAAATAGGCATATAAACAGAATACTATGTGACTTAGTGAAGTTACGTTGCGTAATTAGTTTCTGAAACTTGCGGAATGCTTGTAGAGTTTTGTTTGAGTTTACGCTGGATGCGTTGAGGGTTAATACGTTTGAAAACGCTAACGGGACTATTTAATTGAAATGGATATCAATAAATACTTTACAAAAGGAAAACAAAAAATAATGAATTGGCTAATATACCCAGTGATTTAAAGGAAAATATACAATAACTAATTTGCTACTAAATGATAGGCAATAATTATGTACTATTCTTGTATCTGGCTACTTACTGAAGCGAGTATTAACGAAATTATTTCTTTTTCAATAACATTTTATTTCTATTTTTAGTGTCATACTTTTTCAGTCATTCAATGAAAGCCGATTTGAGATACCTGTTTTCTTAATAATCCGGTGATTTTAGCTTCAAAAATAACGATTTCTCGGAATGTTTTGGGACTAGCCAAGGAATCCTAAAAAAATAGTGTTGACCACTGAAAACGGCGGCTTTAAATGTTATTTAACTTTTTGTAAACAAAATTAATTTTGCAACTTAGTATTTTGCTTATATCATCGCTTCTAAAGGTCATAGAAAAATGTTTGATCCGTCAATTTCTTCGTCATGAGCTCACTTATAAGGTAGGTATATGCATAGAACGAATCCTTGATTGTTATTAACATTTTATGGCAAAAAACTGAAAAAATTTAATTTTTCGATCCTCGAACTTTGAAGTACTGAAGAAACAAATATAAAATCTGTATATTAACAATACTATGAGAAATAGTACATATTTTTACCATTAATAAAATGCACTTTGTCCCCTTGCAAAATATTAATTATTTTTGTTTCAATTAATTTATAAAAAAAAAATTGAAACTGTTCTATTTAAAGATTAAATTAATATTTTACAGTTCTGTTTCTGTAAATACATTGTATTTGACGTACATTTACATAATCAAAAAGAATATTGCAAAAAAATTTTAATTTGCGACTTTTTTACGCAAAAAATCCATTTTGCAATATAAATAAATGTAAATATCTCAGTGGATTTTACATAACATTTATTGCTAACAGCATTTCAATTGTCATAAAAAAAACACGAATTTAAAAAAAAAATTGTGCTCCGATGCTTTGGAGCCGAGATATGAAGAATTCAACGTTTTTTGCGATTACGGCGAAATTTGAAAATATTTTTACTTGAAAATTTAACTGAATATTTCTCAGAGTATGTGTTATCACGTATAAAAAGTGCCATGTCTTTATGTATATAAACGGACCATGGAAAAAAAAATCGAGAAAATTGCATCTTTGGCGCTCGCGCTGGCACTGGCGCTGACGCTAGACGCCAGATCCCGGCCCCCCTTCACTGCGAGCAGCGTATTTGGACAGTATCTCCTTGGCGCACAGTGTGCCATTTGCAACTTTTAGGTGGACAAAATTCTACAAATTTCAAAATGAGCTTAAAATAGTTGTTAGAAGACCGAAAAAATAATGAAAAAATTCTAGGCATTAAGGGGGTGGTTTTTGAGGGTTGAAAAATAAATTTGCTTCTAGAGTGCTGAAACTCTGTGAGTATGATAATATGATATCTATGAATATATCAAAAAATAGTTAAAAATTATAAATAGTAGAGGGGTTGTTCTTGAGGGGGTTGAGAGATAAATATTATTTTAAAATTCTGAAACTTTGTGGACATGTTAATATTATATCCGCGAATTCGCTAAAAATAGTAAAAAAAATATAAGCAATAAGGGGTTGGATTTGAGAGGATTGAAAAATAAAACTTTAAAAACAATGTAAGAAAGTTTCAAAAAAATTTTGTTGTCAATGTTTTAATTTTTTAACATCACTTCACATCACATCACACATAATTTTTTGACTCTGGCTGTTCCAGGGTTATTATCTTCATCTTTTAGTTTTTCATAAAGTTCTTTTTTTGACAAAGAAAGAAGTATCCCTGTAAAAACACAAATATCTCTTTAAAGCGCAACTTGCCGCGTATAAATTTTACATGCATAAAAGCCGCTTTACATTTATGCAATGCAATGAAAAGAATGGCATGCAAAACTTTGCGCGAAAATTTTTGCACCTTGAAAGCGCTTTACACTACTGCAATATTTTGTGAAATCTTTGGGCCTACCAACCAAACGAAAAGAAAAACTTTTATAAGGTAATGTTCGCAGTAAACAAGCAAATTATTAATCCCCGAATCTGATCTGTTGGTACAAAATAGTGACGTGCTTATTGTTTACTTTCGTGTTCTATTGTGTTTTCTACAAACAATAACTCTTTAAAATATAACTTATGTTTGTTGCTTCAGTTCCTTTAATACTTGGGTTGGCAACCCAAATATTCCCAAATAAAGTAACTATATTGCATCTGCCATGCAATCAAATTAGAACACGCGCTAATTCAATGCAATGAAAAATATTGCCATCAGCTGATCGAAATAGCTCGATGTACGCATGCGCGCAATAAAAATTTGCATGCCACATGCAATATTGCATTAATGTAAAGTGGCTTTAAAAGCTATATAGGTGTGCAGATCACCCCCGTTTTAACCAACTAACCGGTTAGGTTGAGGTAACCAATTCTAACCTGGTTTTTCTTCAAGTTGACATCGAAGAGTACCTACAGTAAAAAATTAGCCAAAGTTAGTTGATCGGAACATATAAATAATTGCAAAAAACTGTAATTTTTTTACATCACGAATTTTGTCGAATTTCATCTCCAATTCGCGATATCTCGGCTAATAATGGATATTTTTAGATGAAATTTCAGCACGACATTGTTCAAGTTATTCTTTAAGATATTGAATTAGCCTTATTTATTTCACAGATGAATATAGTGATTTTTCAAAAAATTTCTTTTGTCAAGCCTAATTTTTTTTTTCAAACACAAAAGTTTTGTGACGAATTTTTAACACGATAATTTTTGACAAACTATATTAAAGTACAATATTTAAAGAAGTTTTCTGTAAAGTTTCACGTAGTCATATTGTATATACAAAAAGTTATCGCACTTTGAAGTAGCAAGATTTTGTTTGCAAACGATTAGAAAAACCAATAAACCCGCAAATTTTTACGATATATTAAAACGCTCGAAATTGAAAACTTTTACAGATATGATAAAAAAAAGTTCTGTAAAAAGAGCAGATAATAGCACAAGTAAAGGATGTGTTTCTCCAGAAAAAGTGAACCAAGCAAAGAGCTGATGTAAGCCTTGAAAAAGTTCTTAGTGTCCCAGTGAATGAAATACCTTCTGCTCTATTTAAAGAGGTTGGTAATAGGCGAATATCGTCAAAATCTGATTCGGTACATGTGATCGAAAAAAATATTGTAACATCTGTGATTACAGAACCTTGCTGGACAGAACTACATGATAGAATAATAGATATGATGGCAGATTTGCAGTGTTTAAATACGAAATATATGAAATGATTCGAAGATGTTGGACAATATTTTTTTAAGTATTTTCGGAAACTATTTGAAACTTTTTCTGAGATTCACGTCATTTTCGATCGCTATGACGTTAGTATGAATCCTAAATCACAAGAGAGGTCAAGAAGGTATAAACTAAATTCGAATACTTACGATATTAATGCTAGTCGACCTATACTATATTGGGATAAAGTTATGTCTACAGATGCAAATAAAAATGCTTTGAACCTATTTTTATGCGACTACATCGAAAAATATATTGAAATCCCTCAGACCTGATAAAATTATTAATAAAAATTATATTTGGCTCGTGGATATAAAAATCATCTTGTTACTAAAGAAATCATTAATTTACTTAAACGTGAGGTTACAGATTTATTTTCGAATCATGCTGAAGCTGACTTTCGAATAATTTGTCATCTGATCTACATTTCTAAACAATACTTAGACACTCAGGACATGATAGTGATCGTTAAGTCCCCAGATACAGATGTGTTTATTCTTTTAATCGCACATTATTTTAAAATAAATACAAAGATTCAAGTATGGTTTCAAACTGGAAAAAATAGCATCAAAACGGATTTGCGGCGCTTTATACCAATACACATTATATGCCAAGAACTAGGAAGTAGTATTGGTTTAGCATTACCAATAATTCATGCATTAACCGGATGCGATACAACTTTCGCTTTCTATGGAATTGGTAAGAAAAAAACTCTCAACGTAGCATAAAAAATGAGCACAGAACATTTAGTCCAGATGTCTCAAATTGAGAATAAATTAACACCTGAAATTGTTAATGCAATCAAAATTTGTGATTGGAATTTATGACTTCAAAAGTAAACAAGACAACATTAACGACGTGAGAGTACTTAGCTCGAAAAAAAAAAACTACTCCGTTGAAAAATTACCTCCATCGTACCCAGCTCTTCTTCAACACATGAAACGCTGTTTTTGGCAAGTGCACGTATGGTAAAATGCTCACATTTTTGAAGCACTCAATCTGACTGATTTTGGCTGGAAATTTGAAAATTAAGGACTTTTGCCAATATATTTTGAAGGACCAACAAGTTTGGAGCTGCTTCAAAAGTATATTTGTAATTGCAGATTAAAAAAAACATCTTGTGATAAATAATTTTGTTCGTGCTACGCTGCTGGTATAAAATGCTGTCTCCTTTTGTAACTCTACATCAAATTACTCGTTGCAGCCCATAGATATTAATTCAGATTAAAAATATTAAAAACAACCCAATGTATTATGTATTTTTTAATTTATCAACAATTAATTTAGTATTACTTATTTCCACTTTACAGTAACCTGTAAAAAGGGAATATGTAACAAAACATTGCATTGATATGATAGTAAACGAGTGAACTACGGCAACCACCACAATGAAACATGCCGCGCGTAAACAACATGTCTGCTGCGAGCGGAGACGCTACTTCAAAGTGCGGTAACTCTTTATATATACAATATGAATACGTGAAACTTAACAGAAAACTTCTTTAAATATTGTAATTTAATATAAGTTTGTCAAAAATTATCGTATTAAAAGTTCGTCACACAATTTTTGTGTTTGAAAAAAACATTAGGCTTGACAAAAGAAATTTTTTGAAAAATCACTATTTTCATCTGTGAAATAAATAAGGGTTCAGACAAATTCAATATCTTAACGAATAACTTGATCAATGTCGTGCTGAAATTTCATCTAAAAATATTCGTTATTTTCCGAGATATCGCGAGTTGAAGATGAAATTCGGCAAAATTCGTGATATAAAAAAATTATAGTTTTTTGCAATTATTTATATGTTCCGATCAACTAACTTTGGCTAATTCTTTACTGTAAGTACTTTGCGATGTCAGCTTGAAGAAGAACCAAGTTAGAAGTGGTTACCTTGCACAAATCGGTTACTCAGTTTCTAGAGCACTTATTGAAATGAAAAACATGTACAAAAGTATTGGCATTCTAATGAAATTCATACTTCGAATAAATTCCACCTATTTCTTAACGCAAGTTTGATCTGTTATGTTATCTGTTTGATCTGATGTTATTTACTATTTACTATACTATTTACTACTATTTATAATTTTTTAACTATTTTTTGATATATTCACAGATATATTATCATTCGGCATTCCACCCCCTTAATGCCCTTAATGCTAGAATTTTTTCTCTATCTTTCCGGTCTTCTAACAACTATTTTAAGCTCATTTAGAAATTTGTAGAATTTTGTCCACCTAGAAGTTGCAAATGGCCCACTGTGGCGACGTTTCTCTGTTTTGAATGATAAGTTCTTGAAATCTTTTCGAGGTCTTCCTGCAGAAGTAGCATCTTGAGATGAAGTAGAAGGTCGCGGCACGGTAGTACGCACGTGGAATTGAATGTCATCTTCCAACCAGCTTTTATTCTTAGTCAAGGAACGCCCCTTTGATTTTCCTGCAGCATTCCATATAGCAGCAAATTTCGACGAATAGCTGGCCAACTTCATTTTGACTTCTCTTTGAGAGTCCTCAGTAACATCACTAATATGAAATTTAGTCGAAAGGAACTCGAAAACTCGAACATTTCTTTCATTTTTTCCGTGTTTGAGCCATTCTTCAAAAAAGTCAATTTTTGAAATAGAGTATAAGTGCTCTGAAAAAAAATAGTTAAACTCGAGTGTGCTGGCTAAACTACATATTATTACAAATAGAAATGGTCCAGCTATGATACATAAAAAATTTAACCTGTATACATTTGTGTACATGTTATTAATAATAATAATAAGAATAATAATAATTTATTGGTCATTGGAAAATACACCGTAGTGTTTTGACACGTCAACATGAATATGTAAAAAAGTAAGTAAAAACAAAAAATATAAATAAACACTAGAACATAAGACTAGTATGGTCAAAGTAAATAACAAACAAACAAGCAAACGAACACACAAAATATGATTGTATAAAACACTGGGACATAGTTCTAGAATAGTCAATGTAAATATAAAAATATATATAAATGACATACTCCTAATATGGTTTGTGTAATATAGTACAGGATAATTTAAAGAAACTAACAAAGAAAAAACATTAATCTAATTTATACATATTTAAAATCTGACACATTGTAGTAAGCACTGGCCAAAAGATGCTTTCTTATCTTTGCTTTAAATTATCTGTTTGACAAAGACTTCAAATGTTGGGGCAAAGAGTGAAATAAGGCAATACCAAAATTGTTTCTTTTTGTTGATTCTATTCTCTGATAAGGTGTTTGTATATCGTTGCGATTTCGAGTATTATATTCATGATATTCGCCATTTTTTGCATACTCGCTGAAATTCTCCTTTATGTGAAGTAAATTACAACAAATAATTTCGGAAGGCAAAGTTAATATATTAAGTGTTGTGAACCAAGATTTGCAACTTGCAAGTTGACTTAAACCAGCCAGAGCTCTAACTGCTCTTTTTTGAATGATAAAAATGCTATGTACTTGGTTGGATGTACCCCAGTTTATCAAACCATATTCCATGGCACTGTGGAACAAAGAATGATATGTAGCAATTGCTGCGTCTAGAATAACTTTGTTTTTTATTTGTCTGATGGCATATACTTTTTTGGACAATTTAGTTGTTAGGTCATTAATATGTGGATGCCAACTTAATCTATTATCTAATGTTACTCCTAAAAATTTTATAGTCTGTGGGTTATTATTCTTGGTGGAAAAAAGTAATGTATGCGTTTTGTTGGTATTTAAACATAATATGTTAGCATTAAACCAGTCAGAAGACTTGGTTAAAATGTTGGTTTACAAATCAACAACATTAGTACAAGTTTCTCTCAAATGTTCCGTGAAGGTTGTGTCGTCTGAAAAAAGGACTGTTAATGCTGAATAAATATTAGGTAAATCATTAATATAAATTAAAAATAGCAGCGGTCTCAGTACACTACCCTGCGGCACACCGTGTTCCACTGCTAGCATGCTGCTAAGTTTATCATTATAACACACACATTGATATCTGCCTGATAAATACGATGACATCAGTTCATGAACTATACCTTTAAAACCATAAAATTCTAATTTATTTAATAAAATTTCTTTGGAAACGCAATCGAATGCTTTGCTTAGGTCTAGGAAAACTGCTAATGTTGAGTTAAAATTTTCAAAGCCCTCTGTAATGAAACTAACAAGCTCCCAAACAGCTTGTGGGGTATTTTTACCTTTCCTGAACCCAAATTGATTATTTGTAAGAATATTGTGTGATTCCAGGTAATTAATTATTCTCAAGGCAATAATTTTTTCGAATACTTTGGCTAGAATAGGGAGTAAAGCAATTGGCCTATAGCAAGACATTGAAAGTTATTAAGCAAAGAAAAAATAACATGTATTTTTCGTATATTTTCAAAACGTTCTTTTATATTGTTTGAGTAACAGACAGATTTATATTAATTAAAAAAATGTCGTACTTACCCTCAGAAATAAGATCCATCATTAAGAATTTCCACTCAATTACGAACTGCCGCAGTTAGATATTGTCGAATGTGTCGTTAAAATGTAACTGACTAATTATTCCGATTGCAATTAAACCCTTTTTTAACTTTTAATCCTTTTTTTAACTTTTAATCCTTATTACTCTTCACTGTGGAATACTAGACATAAACAATTTTTGGAATCGGGTGTTTGCAGGTGTTGTTTACATTAGTTAATCACCCATTACCGGGAATCTGGAAATGACTTTTGTCCACCTAGTTTGGTCAGATGAAACACTGTGCGGCGGCAGCTTAATTTCTCTTTTTTTCGGCTTCAGAAGTGACCAGATGGACGTTTTTTTTTAATTCAACTTTACTTCCACATCCAGTGGAAGAACGTATAGTAACAACAACAAAATTTTTAAACATTTTTTATTGTTCAAATAGGCTTAAAATGTCATGAAACGTCGAGATTTTAAGTCTGAGCGAAAAAGAAAAATTCTATCCGTCTGTCTGTAACTTTTTTGGGCGCACGATTACTCTGAAACCGTTTAAGATATTGACTTGAAATTTGGTACACGTATGTACTTTAACGAGATCTGGAATTAGATCATCATTTTCGTCTTATTTCATCGAAGGGTTGGGGGCTGAACAGGTAAATCAAGCAGGTAAGAGTCTATAAAATTGGTATTGAGTATATACAAGAGAAGCTAAGGTGTCAAAAAAAATTTTGTCATTAGCCACCCCATTACCGTCCCCACCCCATTATTAAAGGGGATGAAAAAATGTGATTTAGTATGTGTGCAAGAACCAAAAACCTCAAAATATTTTTTTTATTTCATCCCACTACCAAATCCTTATCACCACTCCCACTCCACTACCGATGTGGGATATCGTTTTATGGGTTTTTGGGTAGACGATTTTAAATATTATGTTATCAAAGTTCCATAAACAATTATTTCCACATACAAAATTTTTTCGTTGTGAGAGACTTGGATAGAAAATCTGGATTTGGAAGTAGTCATTCTTTTGGCAGCGGTTTTTTCTCAGTTTTCCGATTATTTTTCACTCATTCAATTGCGTTGCTTCATAAAATAAATATTTAAAGATTACATACAATTTATTTGATAATATATTGATGAGTGAATAATTTTTACTCTTATTGGGGATAAAAAAAGTTATACATTTTGTCCTCATTTTTTTTTTCTTAAGTTAATTTCCTGTGTTGGACTCGCTGTTTGTTTTACCTCGCACTTCTGCGTACAGACAATCATTGTCATCATCGTCATCGGAGAGGGGGATCTGGCGTCTAGCGTCAGCGCAAGCGCCAAAGATGGAATTTGCTCGATTTCTTTTCCATGTCCTATTTACATATATAGACATGGAACTTTTTCTAAGTGATAACACACAATCTGAGAAATATTCGGTTACACTTTCAAGTAAAAATATTTCCAAATTTCGTCGTAATCGCAAAAAACGTCAATTCTTCATATCTCGGCTCCAAAGCATCGAAGCACAATTTTTTTTTTTTAGTTCGTGTTTTTTTATGACAGTTGAAATGCCGTTGGTTGCAATAAATTTTATGCAAAATCCACTGAGATATTTACATTTGTTTAAGTTGCAAAATTGATTTCTTGCGTAAAAAAGTCGCAAATTAAAATTTGTTTGCAATATTCTTTTCGATTATGTAAATGTACATCAAATACAATGTATATACTGAAACAGAATTGCAAATTATTAATTTGATCTTTAAATATAACAGTTTGAATTTTTTTTATAAATTAATTCCAAAAAATAATTAATATTTTGCAACGGGACAAATTGACAAATTGACGGGTCGAACGTTTTTCTACGATCTTTAGAAGCGAAGATATAAGCAAAAAACTAAGTTGCAAAATTATTTTTGTTTACAAAAAGTTAAATAACAATTAAAGCTGCCATTTAGTTTGGTCAACATTATTTTTTTCGGATTCCTGAGGAAATTCTGTAGGCGGTAGACTAATTCTTGGCTAGTCCCAAAACTTTCCGAAAAATTTTCCTAATATCACCGGAATATAAGCTAAAATTTCAAATTTCAAGTCCATTTATTAAAAACTATCAAGTCGCGAAAAATCGAATAGCATCTTTGTGTCTCAATGTTTGATTCTATTTCACTTTTAAAGTATTTTTTCCTGGGTGCCACCCGCTATAAAATGACAAGCTATTTCATAATACAGAAATCTTTCTTTAATGCCTTTACTATTAAACTACTAAAATCACTGGTTACTAGAGTATGACGAGTATGAGATTTAATAAGAACTCTTATCACATTTTTTTCACACAAGCGTGAACTGAACGATCGATACAATACTAAATCTGAATTTATTTCTTTGCGTTCATATCAAAGACATCTTTGAACATACCTTGTAAACATCAATACGCTTTGATGTTATGAAAAAGCAAAGCCTGACACAGTAAACGACAGTTATCAAAAGCAATTCTGTAATCAACAAGATTTCTTAAATTCTAAATATGATTTAGAGATTTCCGGAAATCGTCTCCCGTATTATTAATATACGTACAATAAATTTATTCTAGGTAACAGTCGAAGCATGATAAGGAGCTTACAGCATCTCACGTCGTAGAATTGACGATTCTCCTGCATCGCCCACAGCTGTAGCAACGTAAGGAAGGTATGTTTAGAGAGCGATTAATTAGTGACGTACCAGCAGGTACGTCTTATAGCTGAAATAGTTTAGTTTACTTTTATTCACTGCAGTATGTATCACATAGTATGGCGGCCAACAGAGTAAAAACCCTTAGAAAACGGCTATTAGTGAAAAAATTTTGTAATGTGGTATACTGATTTCTATCTTTAAAACGACTATTTTTCCGAGCATCCCCAAATCAAAATGGCTTCCGGTTTCAAGATGGCGGCTGTTTTAGAAAATTTAAACTATCGACGTTTCTAGCTAAACTATTGATTTTATGAAAACAAGTTATTAAGAAAAATTGTTCCTCATTAAATTCTGAATAAGAAAGTCCTTACAAGTTTTTTTCTAAAACTAAAAATTAAGACTCTATGGAGTAAAATATCACAAAGTCAGTTTCTTATGATATTTTACAAAATAGGCAAAGTAATGTTCTATACTTGTCAAAATAATTATCCTTTGACCATAAAGTAACAATCAGAGTTGAATTATAGAATAAATTAAAAGACTATGATACATAATATTAAATCTCGGTCTTGTAAGTGAATCGTGTAGTCAAAATATGCACGCGGGTCAATTCTACTAACAGAAGCTTTGTTCATTTGGAAACCCCAAGAAAATATTCCTGATAAAATTTTAAACTTTTTCCCACGGTTTGTTGTTTTAATGTACTGCAATACTTCTGCCTGCACTGAAGTAAATCGGGCGCGAAAGTAACTATTTATTTCCAAGAACAGGACAACGTGTAACATCCCTCCTTCAAAGGATGCTTTGGAGCAACACATTTTACGGACTAGCTTCCAAAGTGGGCACATTCGGGGACAGTGACATTAAATTTGGTTTTGCCTAATCTTGAAAAATGGGGATGGTGCCTGTCCGAAAATGTTTGGGTGCCAAAATGGTCAACTCTTCCGGAGGTATCGAAAGCTCTTAGACAATTAATTCAATGTAGTTGCAGAAAAGTGGTTGTAAAAAAGCCGGCTTGTAATGTACGTTACTTTGCACAAATTGTAAAGGAGAGTGCAACTAACTTAAAAAAGGTATGTAATTCTAACTAAAAAAATCTTTACCTATTTTTATTAAATTATTTTTAGGTTGAAACATATGTCTTCAGTTTCTCGTAAAGGAATACTCAACAAGAACATTATAATTATTGCTTTAGATTGTAAAATATACATAAAAGCATTTTCTAGTATTACTCCGTGTAGCGGCTTTATTTTTGGTGTTAGATAAGCATAGGTAAGTTTTTTTATTCAAATTTTAATGCAGAATATTTTTCTTAACAATTTTTTTCTGTAACAGTAATTATTTAGTTGAAAAACTTGTGAACTTTTAAATTATAAATAAAAAGTAACTTTTTTATAGTTTTCGATGTACCGCTTTTATTTTTAGCTTTAGGTAAAAAGTGTGTTAAACTTTCTTAATCAGAATTTAATTTGGAGAAATTTCTCTTAATTACATTTTTTTGTAACTTCGACAGTTTAGATAGAAAACTCGTTCTTTTAAATTTTCTAAATTGGCCGCCATTGTGAAGCCGGAAGCCATTTTGATTTGGCGCTGCTCAGAAAAACAGTCATTTTAATGACGGAAATTAGTATATCAAATTACAATATTGTTTCACTAATAGCAGTTTCTTTCTGGGTTGCCGCACTACTAACAAAGGAACGTCTCCATTGATGGAGAAAAATAAGCGTCTTTATTAAGTTAATTCATCCATTAATACGGCTAGTTGGTTTGGGGGAAGCACACTTCAGGAGCCTCGGGTTCTATACCCGGGCGTGGCACTGGGATTTTTTTTTTAGAAGAAATTAATGAATCTTTTCCTGTCTCAGCAACCAAAGTTTATCACTACAAAAAATCGTTTATTAGCATTTAAGTTTTATCCTTCCTTTAAACCTCTCCCGTCCAGCCTTTCAATTGCAATGTTGCTACTGCACTGTGGATGTCTGGTTGGTTCCGGACCAGGTGTTGGCATTAATGTAGAAAAATTTGATATTTTGCAATTTTGTTGATGATGACCCTCACCAAGGAGTTCCGGATTCGATTCCCAGCCATGCCATTGGGGTTTTCAGAAAAGAATCCCAGAATAATCGGATATTAAATGTATACACTAGGGTGGCCCTTATTTTTCAATATATTTTTTTTTCTTCATGACTCCCCTTATATTTGTTCTACTTGGTAAAAAAATAATTTCTACAAAATTTGAATTTTTTTGGAGCACGGGAACACGTGGCACATTACAGTTAAAATTTCTTATTTTTTTATAACTACCGTAAATTTATATCCTTCTTATTTAAACAATTCAGCAAGGTATATAGGCGAGTGGAGCTTAGAACATATGAGTTCTGAGCTCCACCAACTCTGAAATAATAGGAGCAATAGATATTGCAGTGGGGAGATATGTAGGAGGTGCCCTTATCACCTGATATGCTCAGTTAAGTTCTTACTAGTATATAAAAATAATACGTTGTGCTAAAACTGTGAAATAAAGTAAAAGTAATAGATAAAAATCTACAAATAAAATGGCAACAAGACAAAAAGAGAAGCTGTATCTTCTTCAACATGACGAAAGTCAAATTATTGGAGCCAAATTACCATCAAATGGACAAGTTCTGAGAGTTTTATTTTATAACCTCTGCAAAGTCAAATTAAATTTACGGTCTAGTGCACATTTGGCGGTGAAAGAAGTAGAAGTATTATAGGAAAAGGCGAGAATCCCAACGAGAAAGTTTTAGCGTAGCATTGAGAAATTGGAATTATTGTATCAAGAATGGAAAACACTACAAAAAAAAACTTGTAAACGTCGACATCAACTACAGGAAAAGAAGGAGCAAGATTTTCTTAAGTAGATGACTTATTCGATATCGCTCATACCAATGCGTTGGAGATGATTAGCATTGAAGAGGACAAACTTTTCCTTTTAAACCAGAGAAAAAAAGGCCGACCTGGATCAATGATCGGCGGAGATCGTGTTTTATTACTAAAGGAACAAATAAAAGAATGTCGAAAGAAGCAAGAGGAATTAAAGCAGTCTAGCCATCAAGTATTACAAGGTGTATTTTAAATTAAACTGTAATAATCATCTCATGGTAAATATATATTTTTTTTTTTTCATTTTAGAAAGTGAAGTGGTTGAATTGGAAGTTTCAACAGATGATGAGCAAGTACAGAAATTGGAAACCCAATTCAACCACTTCACTTTTTAAAATGAAAAAAAAAAAAATATTTATCATGAGATGATTTTCACAGTTTAATTTAAAATATACCTTGTAATATTTGATGGCTAGATTGCTTTAATTCCTCTTGCTTCTTTCGAGATTCTTTTCTTTGTTCCTTTAGTAATAAAACACGATCTCCGCCGATCATTGATCCAGGCCAGCCTTCTTTTCTTTGGTTTAAAAGGAAAAGTTTGTTTTCTTCAATGCTAATCATCCCCAACGCATTGGCATGAGCGATATCGAATAAGTCATCCACTTTATTAAGAAAATCTTGCTCCTTCTTTTCCTGTAGTTGATTTCGACGTTTACAAATTTTTTGTATTTTTTTCCATTCTTGATACAATAATTCCAATTTCTCAATGCTACGCTGAAACTTTCTCGTTGGGATTCTCACCTTTTCCCATAATACTTCTACTTCTTTCACCGCCAAATGTGCACTAGACCGTAAATTTAATTTCACTTTGGGAAGGTTATAAAATAAAACTCTCAGAACTTGTCCATTTGATGGTAATTTGGCTCCAATAATTTGACTTTCGTCATGTTGAAGAAGATACAGCTTCCCTTTTTGTCTTGTTGCCATTTTATTTGTAGATTTTTATCTGTTACTTTTACTTTATTTCACAATTTTAGCACAACGAATTCTTTTTATAGACTAGTAAGAACTTGTTTACTTTCCACGGGCGGGCGCAAGAAACTGAAAAACTGAGCATAGCAGGTGATAAGGGCACCTCCTACATATCTCCTCACTACAATATCTGTTGCTCCTATTATTTCAGAGTTGGTGGAGCTCATAACTCATATGTTCTAAGCTCCACTCGCCCTATATACCTTGCTCAATTGTTTAAATAAGGATATAAATTTACGATAGTTATAAAAAAATAAGAAATTTTAACTGTAATGTGCCACGTGTTCCAGTGCTCCAAAAAATTTCAAATTTGGTAGAAATTATTTCTTTACCAAGTAGAACAAATATAAGGGGCGTCATGAAAAAAAAAATATATATTGAAAAATAAGGGCCACCCTAGTATACACCCTCTGGATAAGTGTGTAGCCTGTCACGAACAAGGCCCTTGCAGAGTCTTCAATAATAAAGGGGGTCATATTATCTGTAGTGTTTATTATTATATTTCTGGTTTTTTATTAACACGTGTTTATTTTATTGGTAAGGGCAATCCAACAATAAGCATTGACAACGAAAATTTTCCGCCTAGTCAGAAAGTGTTATACTACGTTCCAATTTTGGCCATCATTGATGTCCCCAGTGCTGCCAATTGCATGGAGAAAAAATGTTGGCATATATCGAATGTTGATCCCCAAGATACCCTCTTCAACTGACATCAAGCACCAAAGTGTTATACTCTGTTCCACAATTGAATATTTTCTGGGGCGGCTAGCGCCAAAACGGTCAGGGGGGGAGGGTCTGACTCACATAAGATAAAATACTCAGAAAAATATTTGCTAAAACATAACAGCAATGCCAACATGTTATATCCCAGGCTCCATATATGTAGCTATCTCCTAGACTATTATCTTAGTCACCTGTAGAAGTAACAAAAAAAATGTTTAAACAATATGTTTTTAGTTAGTTTACAAATTTCTGTTTATTATTCTCTTCGCAAAAACGAAGAGTATGTTGTATTTGATCGGCACATTTCTAAAATCGTAAATATCGCTCGTAGAAAAAAAAATTCATATCATTGTGTTAGTGAACGAATTCTGAACAACTTTCAAAATGTCCGTCTGTCCGTCTGTCCGTCTGTCCGTCTGTCCGTCCGTCCGTCACGTTTCTTGTAAGCACAATAACTCAAGAAAGAAAAATCCGATTGTACCGAAATTTGGACAGTAAATTTTAGTGTTAGCTAGAGGAAGAACTCTATTGTTTTTGAACAAAATCGATCGGTAAATAAAAATGTTATTAATGATTTAAATTTGAAAAAAAAATTTTTTTGATTTTAATGTTTTTGTAATTAAATAGAAATCTGGTGAAATGATATTTCATTTTAATATCTAAATATTTATATATTTTACAAATATACATTTTATAATGTAATATGCAACCGTGAAAATATGATTTTAGCTCGTGTCTTATAATGTAAAAATTTACATTTTTTACGTGTAAGGTGGTGGTGTAGTTCTTATGCTTTTGACTCGGAAGCCAAGGGTCCCGGGTTCGAAACCCAAATGTGGTATGGTATAGTTTTTTTAATTTTTACTTTATTTTACACTGATTATTTTACCAACTGAGTTCGTGCTATAAAATAAAAAATGTTTAAAACTAACATTATTTACAAAAAACTGCGAAGAGTATCCTATAGAATGTGTAACAGTTATATAAAAAGTTCAGTGAACAGACGAAGAGTACGTTTTTAGCTTGTTTACTGTTCTTTTTAATAGGTCTGTAACTTCGAAACAAATAAAAATTGACCGACCACTTTTTTGTTTTTTAGTCTTATAATTAAATGTATTTTACGCCCCCAAAATTGGAACATAACGATACGGTACACCTTATATAAATATGTCTTTTATTGTTGCAACATTGTGAATATGATAACTTTTATTTCACTATCTACTTGGCGTACCATATTAGTATACAGTATGTCCCACTTTTCATGGACTCACCCCCATATCTCGCTCATCTGATATCCGAATATTTTGAAATTTTGGTAGTAAATATAAATAGAATCTTTGGACGTAGTCAGTCATGATGTAATATTG
Organism: Rutpela maculata; assembly: GCA_936432065.2. Taxonomy (NCBI): domain Eukaryota; kingdom Metazoa; phylum Arthropoda; class Insecta; order Coleoptera; family Cerambycidae; genus Rutpela; species Rutpela maculata. The sequence goes on from OW386293.2 coordinate 19,217,343, forward strand.
TACAAAGGGGTTTCTAAAGGTGCTAATTAAGAATATTTTACTAGTTTTTTTTTTCTAAAAAAGTCGCTAATACTTTTTTTAACCCTTTCAGGCACAGAAAATCATGCACAAAAATAGCCTTTGCTGCACGGGACATTTTGTTCTAATTCATTTGTTTTTTTTTGTTATTGGGGATTGCTAAGCAATAAAATATACTTTAAGTGCATTTATGGAGATTTATTTTTTTATTTAAGTATATACCTTGCCGTGGTACCATCTGCATAGCATACATTACAGTGTTTACAGTCCCCTATGCATATCCAATATGCGGTGCGTAGTTTGTACCACCATGCATTAAACGAGTCAGTTTGCATGGTTTAAATGGTCTACCACCATGCCTGAAAGGCATGGTGGTAGACCGATCCCATTTTTCCATCCTAGAATCGGACGCCTCTGACTAAAATCAAATGTTTCTACGTCTAAAAACTAACTTAATAGGTATATATTCACCACCAAAATTTCAAAATATTCGGATAAAAGATGAGCGAGATATGAGAGTGGTTCCATGAAAAGTGATTCACACTGTATATAATATTATATAATTCGGGAAAATAAATTATTTTGATTTTGAAAAGCATGTAATAAATTCCGCAACACTGACAGATTAATACGTTGATTTTTGTTTTTATTTTTAGTCAACAACAAATATGTCCGAAGTTTTTTCCAAACATGTTCCTATCAATTTAAATTAATTTCATACTTTTGAGACTCATTGCATATATACATTTTTTGACAACACCCATTGTACAAATGTTATACTGCTATACAAGAAGATACTAAATTAGCTATTTAGAATTCTTTTACTCCTTGAACTTGAAAAACTTAGACCTAAATATGGTACGTAGCAAGGGCGAATCTAGAAATTTCAATAATTTTTTTCTCGTCTGTGGCGCATGGGACCCATATGCTTTCCCATACGAAATATGGGAAATAACATCTAGAGAAGCACTCCTCTAATGGCCCCTAAAAAGTTTTGAAAAAGCAGTTTTTTCAAAATTCGAGTGCCCCCCCCCCCCCCCCGAGCAAAGGGACTCCCGTTTAAAATTATTCTTTTTTGTCATATACGTTTTACTTTTCATCAAAATCCAACAATAGGTTTTGTTTATGTTTATGAAAATATTTTCATTATTAACTGAAATACAATGAACTGAAATTTTGTAATTTACAATTTAACAACTTACAAAATTTCAATTCGTTGTATCTCAGTTAGTAATAAAAATATTTTCATAAACTCCAAAACCTATTGTTGCATTTTTATGAAAAGTAAAATGTATGTGACAAAAAGGAATAATTTTAAACGGGAGTCCCTTGGCTCGGGGGGGGGCACTCGAATATTGAAAAAAATTTTCGCAAACTGCTTTTTCAAAATTTTTTAAGGGTCGTTAGAAGAGTGCTTCTCTAGATGTTATTTCCCATATTTCGTATGGGTCCCATGCGCCACAGACGAGAAAAAAATTATTGAAATTTCTAGATCCGCCCTTGGTACGTAGGTTCCGCCACTGGTGTTTGCTATTTGGTGCCTATCAGTCACACTGTTGACGGTAGAGCTACGAATCCTCATACTTTACCTTTTCTAGTAGACGGGGTTATACAAAAATCATGTTTCTTTGAACATCTAATGCCATATCTCAAAAATGAATGAAGATATCTACATGAACTTTTTTTTGTTATAAAACACACACTTAAGCGCTTCTATCTGTGTATAGTATTGTTAATTAAAACATTTTTAAGCATGTTAAAAACTTAGATAACCTTGAAAGTTTAGAAAATACGCAGTCAAATTTTCACTAAGCTACAAACTTTTTTGTTTTTGGAAATTTTGTATAACATGCTGCGAAGAAAATAAAGCCAAAAGACCAAAAAAGTTTTTGATAGCATAATTCTTATTGTGTCTTTGATAGTTTAGGTACAGTGATTTTTTTAGACCGCGCGAATTGCAGAAATTGAGTATTACTACGCCCGCGTCCACTAAAACTAACTAGTCTCAGGGCAGTGTACGATCAACGTTATTTATTTTCGTCGAAGGTCAAATTATAAAATCGCTGCCCAAGGAATCACTACTTCCACATCCAGATCTTCTATCCAAGTCTCTCACAACGAAAAAAAATTGAATGTGGAAATAATTGTTTATGGAACTTTAATAATGAAATATTTGAAATCGTCTACCCCAAAAACCTATAAAACGATATGCCACATCGGTAGTGAGGCTGAGGGTGGTGGAAGGGGGGTGGTAGTAGTGGTGGATAAAGTAAAAAAAAAATTGAGGCTTTTGGTTCTTGTACACACACTAAATGACAATTTTATTTTTTTCGCCCCCTTGAATAATAAGGGTAGTAATGGGGGTGGTTAATGCCAAAAAAATTTTGAGACCTTAGCTTCTCTTATATACTAAATACCAATTTTATGGACTCTTACTTGCTTGATTTGCCTATTTACCCCCATTTATCCCCCAACTCTTTAACGGAATAATCTAGTTCCAGATCTCGTTAAAATACATAGGTACGTGTACCAAATTTCAAGTCAATATCTTAAACGGTTCCGGAGTAATCGTTCGCACAAAAAAAGTTACAGACAGACCGACAGACATATTTTTTTTCTCAAACTTAAAATCTCGACGTTTCATGACATGCTAAGCCTATTTGGACAATAAAAATTTTCAATAATATTTTTGTCGATACTATACTTACACTGGATGTGGAAGTAAAATATGTAACGATATTCTTTCCCTTATTACCACTTGTATTATATTGTAGAGCGTATGGCCATTGTGCAAATTGTGCGTGGATTATCTGCTAAAAAAATATTTAAGGTAAAGAAGCAATCTAAGTTTCATTGTGAAATGGAGTGGATTTTATGTGGCATAGTAATAGAGGAGAACGATAAACTTGTGCACAAGCCATGGAAACGGGGTTTCTATAATTAGGGCTGCGGAAATGAAAAGAGTCTTAATTTAGGATATTTTTTTCTTCTTTGTTACCTAATTTAGGCGAAAATAACACGTTTACTTAATTATTGTGTGGATCTAGGGTAAAAATGCAATACCTGGGAGTTTCGGACAGGGACTCTGACACAGGAAATGTCGGATACAAATATTAAGATTACCACGTTCAAAAAAGTGCTTAAAAAACTGTCTTTTCTATTTAGCTCCAATAATAACGCAAAAAAGGAAAACTCGATAGTTTACTTTTTATCAAAACACTCCAAAATTATTACTTTTCCTAAACTTCTGTTTATGGAATTTTATTAGCCCCCTAGTTGCGCAACTTTTTTTTCCATTTACTATAATATTATTTTTTACCGTTTCCGCGATCCCAATGCAATGCATTTTTATCCCAGATACTCTATTTAAGATTTTTAATTCCTTTTTGCCTTCAACCTTAGTCCTTAATGCGCCACTGGAAAAAATAAGTTATCCTTTCAGATCCTAAAACGTGATAAAATAGTCCTAAACATAAAAAAATAATAATGAAAAGTTCCGTTACACACAATACATAATCATTATTATTCTTAAGTGCTGCGCGCGTACGCTTCGACAATTCCTCCATACTAAAAAATTCGTAACTAGCAAACTATTGCTAATAATGAAAATATTTTTTTTTCTAAAAACATTTTTAGTCTACTGACTTCATTTTCTTCATAGCATGTTACACAAAATTTTCAAAAACAAAAAAGTTCCTCGCTTAGTGAAAATTTGATGGCGTATTCTCTAAACTTTCAGGGTATCTACGTTTTTGGCATGTTCACATTTTTTTTATTAGCAATCCTATATATAGAAAGAAGCGGTGAAGTGTGTGTTTTATAACATAAAAAAGTTCACATCGATAGCTCAATTCGTTTTTGAGATATGGCAATAGATGTACAAAAAAACATGATTTAAAAAAAATTATATTTTACACTTTTTTTATAAAAAAAAACGACACAATTTTACCTCTTTTTCGCTGCTCTGAATTGAATATGCGCAGGACATTCGTAAGCACACGCATTGAGCAAAGACAGGATCGGCTCTTGAAAATTTGACCTAACAACAGAACTGGTCTTGCAGATTTGAGCCCCAATGGGAAGAAAATAAGCGAAAACGTGAAAATATTTATATCTTGTCGTAAAGGAAAGAAATAAATATTATTATTTTCATAAACTTATTTGCTGCAAAGAACAGCGCCGATGTTATTTACATCCTGTCACATTTTCCCGGAATTTTTATTGTCATAGTCTAATTTAGTTTGAATAGATTTCTTTGACAAAATTTCCAATAATGGGCGGATTCGCCGGTAGATGGGCCTCAGAAAACCAATATTTTGAAGTTTATGTTAACAAAGCTGCCTGGCTCACATTAGACTATAAAATTTCTTTGACAAATATCTTTTAAAAAAGATATTTTATAAGAAATGTGATGGTGTAATAGACCAAATTTTATAAAATATTATCCATTTCTCATAAAAAATATCTTTTATAAGAGATCCTTGCCAAATAAATTTTATAGCCTAATGCGAGCCTTAGAGTCATGTGATGTTTGTTCAATTTTCAGGACAATTTTTATACAATTTGAGTAAGACCCCCATTAGATTATAAAAGTTCATTTATAAAGACTTTTTATAAAATAGCGATTTGTGCAACGAGTTAGGGAAAGCGTTTTTTTCTCCGTATTAAGCGTAGTCAAAAATGCGCCGCATACGGAAAAAACACTTTTCTTGGGTGTTGAGCATATGATTTCTTCTACTGAACTTTGGAAATGTGAAATATTTTAGTTTCTTAAACTATAATTTTTTCAAATTTCAGAATTGTACTATTAATATTGCTGAAAATAATGGTTTTCTTACAAAAAATTATTCAGGTTTGACATTTAAATAATTGTAACATGTCTTAATGCCAATTATTTGAAAAGTAAAGTTCATTAATCTTAATTTCACACTTTCTGGATTAAAACTTAATATGCTCCTTGACACTAAAGTTTCTTTTCATCACTTATTTGGTTTATTTACCGAGGACCGTAGGGTTAAATTCCACATCGTGATAAAAATTTAACTTTAGTGTCTAGATACCTAAATAGCAATTAATGAAAAAAATTGTGCGGTGGATAGGACTCGATCCGCCGACCTTTTTAACACATTAGACTATTGGTACACAATATGATCTACGTATCTCCAGGCGAGAAATATACATCAGCTATTCCGGTAAATACGAAATATGCATGCTAGCCCAGTCGATGAAGGTATTTACCCACAAAATTTTGCAAACTGAGTAAACTTTTTTTTAATGAGTTCGTGAAAGTGTATAGAATAATATCCTGAAAAGTTTACATTTCGCTCGGGTGCAGAACATAAAAAAAAAGTGAAAAAAACATTTTTTTCATCCATTTTTTCAAAGTTTTGAAATTAAATCAAGCTAGAAAAAAATAAAAAATACAGATGGATAGATAGACGTATTTATGAACAAAAAATATCCTAACAAAATTTATAGTTAAAGTCACGGTTTCCCCGGAAAAAAATAATCAAATGTAACGTACTGAATTACATGTCACTAAATCAGAATTTGTTCAATCTATATGAATGTTGGTTCATTTAAAAGATAGACTAGTAGATGGTGACAGAAAATCAAAACTGATAGCCTACCGTCTGCAAGTAATTTAGTCAGTATTATGTATACAATAAAGCTCAATTTTTGGTACTTTCAAGGTTTGCCCGCATGCACGGGATATAGGAAACGATTTCCGGTTTGCATAAAAAAACTGATACACTACCGTCTGCAAAGTACAGAATTCGAAATTAAAGGAATAAAAATATGTCGGAAGCGCTTTTGCAGACAGTTCTGTCATGCACCAAACCTTATACAGGGTACTCCAAAATGTATCAAATTTTAGTAAAAAAAAAATGATAATTTACCGTCTGCAAACAATACAAAATGATGATTCTGGTTCACGAAGACGAGTAAGGGAAAGGTGCAGACGTTTACGATATGCATATCACCATATTGTGCTCATGTCAATTTGTTATTTTTTTTGTAACTTTGAACAATTGTTTACCGTTTAATAATAGTTTTATTAGAAAATTTAGGTTGCAAAACTATTGTAAACAATGTTTTCAGACGAATCCAATTTGCACGGTTGTCCACTGAATTCTATAAACTTGTAAGAAAATGGGGGGGTAACTTTTATCGATTATTAACTGTCTGCAACTTGGTACAAAGAAAGGTTATTGATTCTATTACGCAATTATTTAATTTGCAAACAATTCGCACATGCACTAAAACCACAAATATGTACCAAAAACAACTATCTATACCGTCTGCAACTTGGTACAAAGAAAGATTACTGGGTTAAATACGCAATTATTCAATTTGCAGATAATGCCCACATGCACGAGAGCCACAATAGAGTCAAAACTCGGCGAATTCCGTTTGATATGCCTTCGTGTGCGATATGCACCAAAAACAACTCTTTACCTTCTGCAACACAAAATTGTGTAAGCTAACTTATGCAAGTATATTTTTTTCGGATGGGCAGACAACATGCAGATGCACACGGACCAGAATTAGTGCTGGTATTTGATAAAGTTGATCGATAATTCGCGTCGTGGTTAAATTCAATTAAAAAAATATTATTTTATTAAAGTTGTAACAAAAATCTTATACATATTATCATAATAATAATAATAATTTATAAAAAATTTTGTTCGCCGTCTGTTTCTTCTTCAACATCATCATTCTCAACCACTGACTCCTGGAACGTTTTCCGATAATCCTCAGTGAAATGATACATACCTTCCTCGCTGTCACTGATGTGTTCTAAAAACAAGTTTTCTTCATCTGAATCATTATCAGCATTGTTGTCGGTGAGCATTATTTGTTCGTTATCCTCCTCGACCGCACTGTTACTGGTAATTGCGACTGTAATTTTAAAAATTAATCAGCATTTGAAATTCATTGGAATTAACGAGCTACAAAAATTTCTTTGATGGTTTGTGGCATTTCATCTCTATTAAACAGTCCTCCGATTTGCACCAGCCATACTCCTCAACTTTTAAGCTTGATGCTTAGGCAAAGATGCGATGCTCAATATTTTTGACACTTTATTGTGACTCGTGCATGTGCGCATTGTCTGCAAACTAAATAATTGCATATTTGAATCAATAATCTTTCTTTTTACCAAGTTGCAGACAGTAAATAATTGGTAAAAGTTACCCCCATTTTTTTACACAAATACGTTAAGCAGCAAGTGCTTTGTACACATTTAATCTAACTGCAAATAATTCTTTATCGAAGCTCTATTTTTAAATCATGTTTTCTTTTTAGCTGCAGACGGTAAACAATTGTTCAAAGTTATAAAAAAAAATAAGTTGACATGCGCACGATATGGTGACGTGCATATCGTTAACGTCTGAACCTTTCCCCTACTCGTCTTCATGAACCAGAATCATCATTTGGTACTGTTTGCAGACGGTAAATTATCATTTTTTTTTACTAAAATTTGATGCATTTTGGAGTACCCTGTATAAGGTTTGGTGCATGACAGAACTGTCTGCAAAAGCGCTTCCGACATATTTTTATTCCTTTAATTTCGAATTATGAACTTTGCAGACGGTAGTGTATCAGTTGAAAACATTGTTTTTTTATGCAAACCGGAAATCGTTTCCTACATCCCGTGCATGCGGGCAAACCTTTAAAGTACCAAAAATTTAGCTTTATTGTATAGATAATACTGACTAAATTACTTGCAGACGGTAGGCTATCAGTTCTGATTTTCTGTCACCATCTACTAGCCTAAGATGGAAATTGTAGCTTTCTGATGCTTTTTTGTTTTAAATAATGCAAGCAAAGGATGGATGGGAAAAATATACTTATATATATTATCACGCCCGAACTCAATCGTCGCAATAAACAATATACAAAAAAATAAAAGCCCTTCAAAAAAAATTCTTTCTTCATTGAGAACGGTTGAAAAGTATGTACACTTCGTGATTATTATGGTTTATGAAATTGTAGTAACGAGGATTTAAAAAAAAGTACATCTCAAATCATTTTAATTTCCTTGCTTGATGATTTTTTTTGATAAATATATATATTGGAGGCTGTAACTTGGCGAGAAATTGACCAATTGGAAAAAATAAAATATCACTATTTCGGAAAAAATGTATATTTTTCGAATGTTCAAACACAAAATCGTTTACTTGTATGCATTTTTTCGAAAATATGATCCATCAGATCATGATAAGAAAGTGCGATTTTCACGATCTTATCCTTATAGCTATGAAAATATCTTTGATTGTTTTGAATATAAATTCTGGAACTTTTCCAATACATTAACAAATGTATAAGGAATCCGTTGGATATAGCTGAAATGTGGATAGGTCTACCTGTAATAAATACATTATGGTAAAGGCACGTAAAAACTCATGCGAGCGATTCAGCGGCTATGTGTGGTGTCTGTGTATGCATTGATATATATTTTCCCTCCATACTCACTATTTATCCTCCTATTCACTAAGAAAAATGTTTAAAACGTGTAATCAGAAAGATAAAAAAGCTTTATTTTACTCGACAGTACAGTTAAAAATTTTTAGAGGTTCCATAGTATGCATTTAATAGTGCGCTGGCCGCGCAGAGTGACATAGTTACTTCACTATTTTTTTTTCAGGTATACCGTGGCTTTAGCGATAAATTATTAGGCTATTTTTTGTTCAGAAACACGTGGTCTATCCACCTGTATTTTTTCCTAACCTTACTTAATTTCAAAATTTTTAAAAAATGGACATAAAAAAAATTTTTTTCACTTTTTTTTATGTTCTGCATCCGAGCGAAATGTAAACTTTTCAGGATATTATTCTATACACTTTCACGAACTCATTAAAAAAAAAAATTAATCAGTTTGCAAATTTTTGTGGATTTCACTATGTCCTCTGTCGTCTCCTAGTGTCCGCTGCATACTCCTTGTGGGTACGTGCAGTAGGTACCTATGCATCTCTTTTCTATTTTTATATTCTGATGTTTATGGTAATAAAAGACAATTTATACGAACTATGTTTATTTCCTTATTAAGTATAATATTTACAGTGATAATTACAAGTGTTTGAAATGTTTAATACATTGTACTTTTATAAAAATATCAATAAAGTTATAAAATAGATAGTATTTGAAGTAATATTGCCAAGATTTGATTTTTATAAAAGTTTCTTTAGTGGAGTATAGTTGCCCTAGTTGCCTTTATACATATTTTATATGTGATAAAATTATAGATAAAGCTGTATTTCATTCTAACGATATATTTTATTGGTTTCCTGGAATGACATCAATATTGCTCCAATTTCTGGATTTATTCGGCAAATTTTGCGAGAGACAAATTATATTGACATCTCGTTAATATGTTGTTTAAATATGCGAATTTAATGCAGGCGATTTTTTAATGGACACTGCACACTATTATAAGTGAGTTTCATCTCCTCTCGCCAAATTTTTTGTATTGTGGTCTAAGTTATTCTTATCTTATTGCCTCAATTTCCTGTATAGGCCAGTTTTGGCACAAGAGGGCGTTCAGTTCTTTCTTAAGCAAAATTTTAATTTTTGTATAATAAAAGGTGATGCTATTCTCTTTTGAGTTGGAAACAATGTGAGATAGTCGGTTTTCATTATGTTAAGATCATAATATTTATACAGAGCGAGTTCATATTGCAACTTTTTATTAATTTAGGGTTCATTTTTTTTTTTTCATTTTCAAAAAAGTCATTTTTATTTATTTTCAAAAGGGGGCATTTTTATAATTTTCCAAAATGCATTTTTTTTACCCTTCTTTTTTTCTCCCAATACTACACAAAATCTCTTATAACTTCAAAAATTTAATACAAAATGAAACTTCATTAATTTAAAAAGAAAATTTATTAACCCTACGCATGGTAATAATAATATATGAATATATGATTAATAATCAGAACCAAGCAGTCAAGACTAGAGTAGTATTATTTTTGTTGGGTATGCCGATGAACAGAATAGCACTAAGAATAACGAGCGTATTCATCGTTTAGAAAAAAATGTTTGCGTAGATATTTCAATCACAAGTAACATTATGAAATCATCGGTTAGTCAATAAAAGGGTCTAGCCGGATAAGCATGACGAGTCGGCCCCCAAATGGAAACCTATATCGAAACTCATGTTTTAATATCGACTTGATGTATGAACGCAATTTATACGTGTTTTGCCGCCGTACTCCGCTTTGACCTTGAGATCTGGAAAAAAGTGAGAGCATGCACGACTATCTTTCAAAGAGACATATCTCGAAAACTAATTGAGCTAGAGAGGTAAAACCAACGGGAGGTTTCAGGTAACCTTGAAGAGTATATTTCATAATTTTTTTTGAATTTTTAGAATAATTACGCACATCATTAAAAAATAAATAAAAAATATAATAATTAATATTTCCGTGTTCTCTGTGACTAACAATCACTGAAATAATATGTTGTAATACTTTATATGCACTATTACTCATAAAAGTTGCGTTAGAAAAAAGTTGGTGCAACACTTCGAAAAAAAAAAAATAAAATTCGACGCGCACTACATCATACCGTGCGTATAATTTCCCATTAGGCATGTACATTCACGTAGCGCGAGAAATTTGACAACACCGTCAGCTGTAAATTCGTTCGTCGATGGAGCATTCGAGCTCTGTTATTTCATTTCAGCCAGCTGGCATGCGCGATGTTGTAATTCTTCTCCCCATGCCTAGCCCGCGACTACACACACGGTATAAGGATACCAACTTGATATGGGACACACCATATAAATATTTTATGAATTGGAATTATTGTTAGAAGAGAAATTGAATGTAAATATAAATAATTGTCACGTAAATATCTATTTCATACTCGTTATTTAATTTCAAAAAAACGTAAGAGAGTCGATTTTTGAATTATGCTTACCAAAATTATTGAGATTAACCAAAATGTCCATTTTTTATTTAAATCTTAATAAAACTTTATTATTTTTTTTTTTAGTCCAATTTACATAAATCTTGTTACTCGGGGGGATTTTTGAGGTCACTGATTGCGAATCTGATATCCAAATTGTCATAAACCAACCTACAAGATGGCGGAATCAATGGCAGCTATAAAATGCTAAAAAATTATGAAAAATGAAATATTTTCGTTAAAGTACAAGTTCCAGGAAGAAATTCAAGATGGCGGATCCAATATGACGGCAGCAAGATGATAAAACTAACTTAAAATTAAATTAAACGCAGTAAACTAAAAAGGCTATTCCTAAGAATTATTAAAAAATTTAAAAAGGAACAAATCTGAAATTTTCAAATATCTCCAATATGGCTGCTTGCAGATTGGTTTATGGCAATTTGAATATCAGATTCATAATCAGCGACCTCAACCCCCCCCCCCCTAGTAACAAGATTGATGTAAATTGGATAAGAACAAAATTTTAAGTTTTATTAAGATTTAAATAAAAAATGGACATTTTGGCGAAGCCCAATAATTTTGGTTAGCATAATTAAAAAATCGGCTCTCTTACGTTTTTTGAAATTAAATAACGAGTATTTAAAAAATTATCCCAATCAGTTGCGAAGTGCTCTAGATAATTTTGAGCGAAAAAATTACAATTCGTACCACTGACTGTGCGCAATATGAAATAGATATTTACATAGCAATTATTTATATTTTCATTCAATTTCTCTTCTAACAATAATTCCAATTCATAAAATATTTATATGTGTCCCATGTCAAGTTTGTATCCTTATATGATGTAGTGCGCGTCGAATTTTATTTTTTTTTCGAAGTGTTGCACCAACTTTTTTCTAACGCAACTTTTATGAGTAATAGTGCATATAAAGTATTACAACATATATTATTTCAGTGATTGTAAGTCACAAAGAACGCGGAAATATTAATTATTATATTTTTTATTTATTTTTTAATGATGTGCGTAATTATTCTAAAGATTCAAAAAATATATAAAATATACTCTTTAAGGTTACCTGAAACCTCCAATTAGCTTTACCTCCCTAGCTCAATTAGTTTTCGAGATATGTCTCTTTGAAAGATAGTCATGCGTGCGCTCATTTTTTTTCCATATCTCAAGGTCAAAGCGGAGTACGGCGGCAAAACACATACAAATCGCGTTCATACATCAAGTCGATATTAAACATGAGTTTCGATTTAGATTGCCATTTGGGGGCCGACTCGTCATGCTTATCCGGCTAAACCCTTTCTAGCTAATAGTAAAAATAATGATAGCTTTAGAAAATTATTGCGCAAAGAGTTAATAGATAATGAATTTAACGTTAAAAATGCAGAGAAGACGCCGTCTATAATCGTTAAAACAACTATTGATTTGGAAGCCGAAAAAAATCAAGTTATATTAGTTGGTGAAGATATTGACCTTTTAGTTATAATGACTCAACTAGCACGGAATCATAAAAAAATCTATTGTTACAAGCCTAAGATTAATAAAATGATTGACAAACATTATGATGAAAATAGAATTGTCTGCAATTCCACCTACTGAAGAGGTAATTGAAAAACACTGTTTAAGAGTCTGTTTCCAAGTCCAAAAATAGTTAGGTTCTGAGAATGATCCGTTACAATTCGGCTGGCTGAGAATGGCTTAATGCCTATGTAATGCTTTTCTAAAAAATTTACCGAGTGATATTTCTTGTAAATGTAAGAAAGGCTGTCAAAAAGTTCAGTGTAGCTATAGAAAATTAAATATATAATGTTCTATTCAATGTGTCTCTTGTAAAGGAAATAATTGTGACAATACTTCTTCTACCTTTGATGAATCGGCTACAGATGAGGAATGCGGAATTACGGTATATGACGGTAATGAAACTAATATAATTTATTTCATTTTGTTTATATGAAAATTGAGTGAAAAAAAGAGAGTCAAAGAATATATTTTTGAAAATTGTAAAAATGCACTTTTTTGAAAATTAAAAAAAATGAACTCTGTCCCCTAAAAGTACAAAAAATAAAAAAAGTGACGTACAATGCCTCCTTGATAATAATTGACGAAGAATTAAAAACTTATTTCGTCCGTCATCTGTGACCGTTCTGTTTGACATACAGTGTCCGGGATTGGCGTATTATATTTGACCATAAATGAGTTTTATTTTTGTCAACTTTGGTGAAATTACTCCTTCTTATAGAAATAAAAATCAAAATATTCAATTTTGATTTTTTTGACTATTCATCGTGTTTTCTATTTTCTTCCAAGATGGCGGATTGTCCAATATACAGGGTGTCCCAGCTCTATTTCGACAAGCATTATCTCGGAAACGGTTAGACATAGAAAGAGATGTTTAACAGAAAAGTTGTTCTGTTTAAAAAGATGCATTTAACAATTTTATATTCAAATATACAGGGCGCCTCAAAAAGACGGCAGGTTATGTAACTTTACTTTTTCAAACGGAATACCCTGTATATTTTTCCATTTTCTCCTTTTTTTCCGAACAAATTTTATTAACTAGAAGAGATAATGCTTGTCTAAATAGAGCTGGGACACTCTGTATATCGGACAGGTCTATATTTTTTAAAAATTTTATTTTAAATAAGCCAGTGTTTTAAAAATTCCATCCGATTACTAGTACAAGATATATTAAGTAGGTAAGAAGAAAATTCATGAAAGCGTGTCAAAAAGTACATATAACTTTTGACGCACAAGGAATTTTTGGACGCAAATATTTTTTTCGAAATCAGGAGGGCATAATACATAAAAATCAACAATAAAATTTCAGGTGGAATGTTGTCGCCGAAAAAAATCAATTCAACTGCGCTATAGGTTGGACTACAATGTATACAAAATTCCGTTGAGTTGATACTAGACCAAACCGAATAAAAATGTGCAGTATCCTTTACCAATACTTATTAATCTTAAACTAAAGAAATTGTTCATTGAACCTAAAACCCTTCAATTTTCAAGTCATTATCCTTATTGATTCTCTAAGGCTACGTCAGACTATCAATTCAAATTACTACTGCAACAGTAAAATTCACAATAGCGTCCAAACTTGGAGGCATTTGTTTCCAACAAAACAATGAGTACCGTCACACAGCCCCTATGAAGATTACAAAGGATTTAAATGAAAAATGCTTTCGGTGCTCAGTCTTCTAGTAGGATTTGGGAGCAAAGTATTTAAAATAATTATTTTAATCATGTAATTCGTGATTTTATGCTGCATTATGTAAACTCTGAGTTATTGAGTAAAAATATAATTTGCCCTCATTCTATAAGTTTATACAGGGTGAAGTCCTTTTAATTTCTGAAATATTGGGAATATATTCTTTATTGAGAAATAGAATTGTAAAATTGGTTCGTTCTATAAACTTTGTCATAAGCACCATAGTTTTAGATTTTTATCAGGCTTTTCAGGTAATGTTGAATTATTCATCCGGTTAGTGGAGTAATTTGGTGCTTTGTGGTAAATAGAAAATTCATGTGTATTATCACCTCTACTATGGAGTCACTTATTGAATGATTTGATCAATAGACTGGATTAGATTAAAGTTCGGCGATGTATCCTAACTTACCTCTATCCTAAACTACCCCGAACACTACTGTGTATCAAGTTTAAAATCGATACAGGTAGGTTTCTTGTGGCGAGAAATCATAATTTCATATTAGCTTTTAACTCAGGTATAGATAGCGTCACTTACAATACAATAAAGGAAAACAAAATGTATTTAATTATGTTATAGAATATGGCCATTTTCATTTCAAATTAACATTACTCACTAATTTTAAGTAAAAAATGTTAATGCACCACTCAAAATTTGCCGTGACTTCGAAGTTGATATTTTTCTGAACCGTTTGTTCTGTTTTAAAATTATTTTTTAAACACAGTATACAAAAGAGCTATGATTTCTTAAAAAAATTAGTAATAAGTATATATTTTTATATTAAGATTACATATATTTATTTGACAAAATTCTATTAATGAATAAAAAAGATTCAGCGGCTAACTATTATTCAAGTGTAAGTATTTTGTATATCTGCTCTGTAATATTTTTTACTTGAAACCAAAACAATGGAATATTATAATTTATTTGTTTAACTTAAATTACTATAAATTTACGATAGATGCACTATATATGCTTATAATTCAATTTCCTTTAAATAAATCTAATTAAATACATCAAGTAAAATATAAAACAAAGCGACACCACTGTGCATTCGAAAACACCAACGAGCCTACGGCATCTTAGTTCAGACGATCGTGACGTCTCACCGGGACTCTATCAGCGAATAGACTTAAACAGTGTTTGACGTAAAGTTGAAGTTTTTATCACTTAACCCCTTGGAAAATTTGGAAAATAAAAATTTTTAAGAAAAATAGGTGTGGTTGAACTTGTCCCGGTTGAAAAGATAAAATTGACAGTTTCAGATTTTTTCACACAAATGCTGTTTATACAAGTTACGTAATGTATTTAAGTTAAACTTTCCACCTGTATACCCCTGGATGTAATTTGGTAAAGAGAGGTTAGGTTAAATGGTCATATTTCGATCTGATCCATACATAGTTGCTGTCCATTTACGTAAGAAATACCCTGCATATTTTGCAAGAATATACACATACAGGGTGTAATCAGTTTCATGTCATTAAAAAAAAACTGGTAATGGGAACCGACTAACAAAAAACCTTTATGACTTTTCCCCCTAGGGGCACTTTGAAAAAAACCGAACTAGGTCAACAATTTGAATATTAGGGTAGGAAACATTTGAGAACAACTGCCTTTCTGGGTCAATGGACGTGTAGTAGTTCCCAATTATACAACTTTTAAATTGTCATAAAAAAGATTACCGACCGACTCGTTCCGCCGGCCGGCGCGGCGCGGCGGTTCGAAGCAAAGGAGGGCGGCACCTTTGATGAGTGGCTCAAATAAAAATGTAAATAATTCGTTATCTCTTTTTGCAGAACTGCAAAAGCAAATGGTGGGCGTAGAAGTTAAATACAGCATTTCTTAACATGTGTGTCTTTTTAATTTAGAACAAAATATTGGAGCTTTTATTGCTGTTTATAATTTATCAGATTTAAATGTGGTTTATTAACATTTATAACCCAATGAGTGTTCTGGGTTAAAAGCTTAAAAAATGAATAATGATTGCATGACATTGGGAAATAAAGAGTTAGACGTATGAGATACACGATAACAGAAAACAATTATGTGTATTTTAAGTTAGGCAAAAATCTGATTTATTTAACGAATTGCTGATTAGGTATCGAAAACTAAAATATTCGGTAAATTTAGAACTTACCAATAAATTTGTTGATTTACATAAATTGTTCGAAATGGCTTCCGTCTGCATCAATACACTTTTCGGCACATATGCACTCCGTTCAGCACATTTGGTAAATTAGGATAATTTTTTATGGTTTCTATGCACATTAAAATACTACACTAAACTATTAACTAACGTTGTCAATAAAGGATATAGTGTATTTGATGGTTAGAGGCGCCGATATACACGAATATAAAAGCCTATCCCAACATTCCAGCAGTTCTCAAACAATTTTACTGAAAACTTTCGAAATTTTTGTTTATTTTTTTTTCTAAAACTGAGTTTTTGACCCCATGTTATATAAAGTTTTTTTGTTCGTTTAGTCGTTCCCCACCGCCAGTTTTTTTTTTAATGACATGAAACTGATTACACCCTGTATAAACATTTATAAAAACAGTAAAACAAAATACATAAGCTTTAGTTGCATGAACTTCAATCACACAGATTCAACCAAACTATTCAATACTAAATTTTACTTGATATGCTTCTAAATCCAATACCAATCTTTATACAAAATCAAAACTCGCATTTGATCCGACACTAGAAAAGGTTTATACATGTACAATACAGGATGAAGTAACGTCAAATTTCATTAAAGAATAAAACAATCCCCTATTTTTATTATGCTAAAGTGCGGTTTTAGCTATTCAGTACACCAGTAAGATGATTATTTCTGCTATGTTTGAAATGCTAGTTGCTTCAGAGATAACAGAACGGACCAACTTGAAGCTAAATACTTTCGAAATATTAAAGTAATTGCTTTTCAGATGTAAAGTGTTGTATTTGAACTCGACTTTGAGGAAAAAAATAAAATAAGGATAAGCGAGATGAATATTAAATCTACGGAGTGCTTGGCGGTGTAGAAATTTCAATTTAAAATGTAAGATACTTTATATGAAATAGGTATTTTTCTACTCTAGAAGCATCAATATGACAGGCGGAAGTAGACGAGATGCAAGATTTAGCTGTTTAAAAGATTAAATATTAAGACAAATCCATTTGGAATAGCTGCAGAAGCAATATTGCGAAATATGGTGGTGATATATCAACATAATCAACAATGACTTATTCTGTATTTGACTTTATTTTAATGGGCCATTAATTGGCAGCAAATATTTGATTAAGTCTACAATGCAAACACAGGGTTGCAATATTGGTGTAATTACTCTCTGCAATTTTCCGCTGTCCTAATTTATATAATCACCAGTAATATTAATATTTCAGTTTCCACAGAAAAAATAACAGCAAAAGCTGGCATAGAATTATTCTTATGTAAAATTTTGCAAAGAAGTATGTTTCTACTAGTAGAAGAGTATTTAGTCGAGGAAATATAATACAAAAATAGCCCCAACCTTAAATTTTTTTTGCAGTAAGTCGGATTGAGATGGGGTTTTCTGCATTCGCTTCGTTAACTCATCTAGAAACTTTGTGCCATATTTTGGTCTTGTACTTTTTTGAAATTGCATTGCTGTATCGAAAAGTGCATTTTTTCAAGTGATGAAGAAAAAATCCATATCTTCCAGAAAAAACTCCTGAATCATACGAATTTCAGTACCCGGAGGATTTTTGAGTCGCTGGACCTGAATGTGATATTCAAATGAGCCCCCTGTGCACCTGAAGGTCAGGACGGCACCAGGAACGTCATCACCTGGAGTTCCCTGTAAACTCATGGAAAATCGATCGAAACTCGTTACCCGGGGGTTTTTCGGGTCGCTCGTCTCGAATATGACATCGGCAACCTCCTCCGGAGGATCTGGTGCGCGCGACCTGACTAATAACGTCATCTCCTGGAGTTTTACTGAAATTACTTATCAAATCGATCGAAATTCGTTACCCGGGGGTTTTTCGGGTCGCTCGTCCCGAATCTGACATAGGCAACCTCTTAGCTTAGACAAGATGGGCATGTCTTCTCTTTTTCAATGAACTTACTTTATCACCAAAGTTGGAATAATTGATTCAATTGAAACTATTCGAGGGGCAACCTCTTAGCTTAGACAAGATGGGCATGTCTTCTCTTTTTCAATGAACTTACTTTATCACCAAAGTTGGAATAATTGATTCAATTGAAACTATTCGAGGGGTAAATGAAAGGTATGGGTACAAATATATGCAGGCACAATTTCAAAAATATCTGAACTTTATATTTCTTTTTACAAATACATTAAGTTATCAAAAAACTTTTCTTAATTTTACAGTCTATTCTAAATATCGTCCGCCTCATCAACTGATACTGTTAGTACTTTCTTCATCGAGAGTATCATTTTCGGCTGCAATTAATTGTTCTGTGGAATATTTCTCGACGTTGGTGCAATTTGAGCCGGCACAATTTTTACAAGCGATATTGCAAATCATGCCGTTCTTCCTACACCCACAGGAATAACCGCAGTCGATTTTACATCAACAGAATATCAACTTCATTATATTCGGTGGGCCAGATGGTTGTGTCATCCTTATGGGGATCAGCTTATCGTTCTCGTTTTTCCAACCTCAATCTGTTGGATCTAGGTGATGCTCTTAACACTATATATAATTTATATACACGTGAACTGATAAATTATTTACCGGTATACTTAACGAAAATATCTATGACGCAACAAAGTTAAACCAACGGAATTTTGGAATCTCGTATAAAGAAGGCGCCAATTTGAAATTTTAACTAGTTTTACTTCTATCAAATAATAAATTTTTATAATAAAAATGATTATTTTTATTTTTAATTAATAATTATTTATAATTTGTTGCGTCATAGATATTTACGTCGAAATGATGAAGAAGGTTGCAGTGGAGAACTTGTTCTACCATAATAATATATTAACTAGCATTCATGAAAGCAATGTTAGAAATTTTGACGACAAAATTTCAGTAAAACTCCAGGAGATAACATTAGGTCGCGCGCACCAGGTCCTCTGGAGGAGGTTGCCGATCTCAGATTCGGGACGAGCGACCCGAAAAATCCCCGGGTAACGAGTTTAGATCGATTTGATAAGTAATTTCAGTAAAACTCCAGGAAATGACTTTATTAGCCAGGTCGCGCGCACCAGGTCCTCCGAAAGAGGTTGCCGATATCAGATTCGGGACGAGCGACCCGAAAAACCCCCGGGTAACGAGTTTCGATCGATTTTTCATGAGTTTACAAAGGTGATGACATTCTAAGTGCCGTCCTGACCTCCAGGTGCACAGGGGGCTCATTTGGACATTCGGGTCCAGCGACTCAAAAAATCCTCGGGTACTGAAATTCGTAGGATTCGGGAGTTTTTCTGGAAAATATGAATTTTTCCTTCATCATTTGAAAAGATGCACTTATAAGAATGCACTTTTCGATGCAGCAATGCAATTTCAAAAAAGTACAAGACCAAAATATGACACAAAGTTTCTAGACGAGTTAACGAAGGGAATGCAAAAACCCCATCTCAATCCGACTTACTGCAAAAAAAATTGAAGGTTGACTGCTATATTTTTTCGCCTAATTAGAAGTTTTCAAGGCGTGGTTACAACATAAAACAAAATGGCGTCAAACTTTTAAAAATTAGTTTCTTGGAACTAAATTTAAAATACAAGAAAATCGTAGGAATGAAAATTGAAGAGCACACAATAGGGAGCTTGCACAAAAAATAAAATTACCACGGTCCACAGTGGCGAGAAATATTAGTGTCCCACCCAAATTACTCTAGAGGTCGTAAATTTTAAGTTATTGAAACATTCTTTTTTTTTAAATGTTCGACTTGAATTTACCTATCGATCCCTCTAGCCGGATTTTGAAATTTCATTTGTAGTTTTTTTTAATTTTTAATAGAAAATCATATTTTTACAAAAAAAATACTGTTTTTCCTATTAAATTTATTCTAACGGGCCGTAAATTTGAGTTTTCGTAACAATTTTTTTTTTAAATCTTCGTCTTTTAATCAGCTATTGATCTGTCTAGATGAATTTTTGATTTAGTTGTTGACAACTGTCAAAATTACTGTCAAATATAAAAAAATACGATTTTTAGATAAATAATTCATACAATAACAGGTTGGTGTTCAGAAAAATATATATAGTGGTTTCAATGTATCTGGTTCCGAAGTTGACAGAAAAATATGTATTTCTAAATTTGGCAGCTGCCATAATTGTTGTCAAATTTTTAAAGATAGATGGAAGAGCTTATTAATTTTAAAAATATTCTGTAAATGTATAGAAAAATAGATATATATTGTATAATTGACAGGAAAATATGAGTTTTAAATTTGGCAGCTGTCATAATTGCTGTCAATTTTCAAAATACAGTGCTTATTAATTTTAAAAATGCACTATAAATGTATAGAAAAGTAGATATATACTGTTTTTAAACTGCCAGATTTAGTAGTTGACAGGGAAATATGGTTTTTAAATTTGGCAGCTGCCATAATTGCTGTCAAATTTCAAAAAATAGAAGTTAGAGCTTATTAACCTCAAAAATACCCTGTGAATATATAGCAAGACGGATACAAATTGTTTTTAATGTACCTGATTCTGAAGTTGACAGGAAAACATGATTATTAAATTTGGCAGCTGCCAAATTTAAAAATAATATTTTCCTGTCAATTCAAAAATCAGAAAGATAAAAAATAATATATATATCTATTTGTCTATACATTCAAAGGGTATTTTTGAAATTAATAACTTCTAATCTGCACACCCTAAAACTTGACAGCAATTATGGCAACTGCCAAATTTAAAAATTATATCTTCCTATTACTTGCGAAATCAGATAGATCAAAAATAATGTACATCAATTTTTCTATACATTTATGAGGTATTTTTAAAATTAATAAGCTCTTACCTCCATGTTTTGAAATTTGACAGCAATTATGTCAGCTGCCAAATTTAAAAATGATATTTTCCTATCAGTTACGAAATCAGACAGATCAAGTGTTTTTAAAATTTATAAGCTCTTACCTCTATATTTTGAAATGAGACAGCCATTATGATAGCTCCCAAATTCAGAAATAATATTTTCCTTCAACTTCGGAACCAGATACATTAAAAACAATTTGTATCCGTTTTTCTATATATTCACAGGGTATTTTTAAAGTTAATAAGCTCTAACTTCTATTTTTTGAAATTTGACAGCAATTATGGCAGCTGAAAAATTTAAAAACCATATTTCCCTGTCAACTACTAAATCTGGTAGTTTAAAAACAATATATATCTATTTTTCTATACATTTATAGTGCATTTTTTAAAATTAACAAGGTGTTACCTCTATATTTTGAAAATTGACAGCAATTATGACAGCTGCCAAATTTAAAACTCATATTTTCCTGTCAATTACTAAATTAAACAGATCCAAAACAATATATATCTATTTTTCTATACATTTACAGGGTATTTTTAAAATTAATAAGCCCTTCCATCTATCTTTGGAAATTTGACAACAATTATGGCAGCTGCCAAATTTAGAAATACATATTTTCCTGTCAACTTCGGAACCAGGTACATTGAAAACACTATATATTTTTTTCTGAACACCAACCTGTTATTGTATGAATTATTTATCTAAAAATCGTATTTTTTTATATTTGACAGTAATTTTGACAGTTGTCAACAACTAAATCAAAAATTCATCTAGACAGATCAATAGCTGATTAAAAGACGAAGATTTAAAAAAAATTGTTACGAAAACTGAAATTTACGGCCCGTTAGAATAAATTTAATAGAAAAAACAGTATTTCTTTGTAAAAATATGATTTTCTATTAAAAATTTAAAAAAATGAAAAATGAAATTTCAAAATCCGGCTAGAGGGATCGATATGTAAATTCAAGATGAACATTTAAAAAAAAAAAAAATGTCTCAATAACTTAAAATTTACGACCTCTAGAGTAATTTGGGTGGAACACTGACATTTCTCGCCACTGTGCGGTCCTAGACCAAGTAATACAAAACACAATAAGGGAAACACCAAATTTCAACGAAGACACGGAAACACTGAGCATACGCCGATGACCTAATCGTCGCAGAAGAAAAGCAACAAATTCTCAACTTCCTAAAAAACATGAAACCGCATCTGGACACATCTGGGCTGAAAATAAATTTCAAGAAAAGTCTAATAATGAAGCGAGACCCATCAACAAGAGAGAGTCGGATCAGTGGAGAAGAATATAAAATAGGTGACTACTCCCTAAGAACAACGAACAAACTGAAATACCTAGGAACATATCTGACGAACCAACTGAAAAGGAGAGAAACAGTAAAGGAGAGAATAAAAACAGCATACAGAGTCACAAGGGCAATTATACCGTTCATCGAGAAAAACAAACCATCATGGGGCCTTACCAAACGGCTATACATAACCATCATATTGCCAACGATGACATATGGAGTTAAAAACGATGCAACAACAAAAGCCAACAGAAGAAGTTTGAGAAGAGCTGAAAGAGACATCATCCAACTACTCAGAAAAACAGCAGGACAAAAATAGCGACATAAAACATCAACATTACTTGAAGGAAAGACAATCACAAAAAGGATAGAAATGTACGCAATGAAGTACTGGGAACACGTCCAAAGAAGAGAACCAACACATCTACTGAAGAAAGCACTAACACTGAACAGCAGCAAACTAAAAATAGGGAGAACACGTTACACATGGAAAACAATAATCGAGAGAATTATGAACAAACTGGGAAAGGACCAAACATACTGAGAAAGAAGAGCGAGGGGAAAAAATTAATTCCACAAAGAAATCGGAGCAATATATACTCTACCAGTATCAGAAAGGGAGGTATCAGAAAGCTCAGAAGAAAAAGAAGATTTGTAGAAGCGGAAATACAAAAATAGGAGCACAAACAGCAGCGACACAACGCAGCAACATATCTCACAGGAACACCCAGAAGAGGCAGAAGTTCAGAACCAAAAATACAAAAAAAAAGGGAGCTTAAACGTACAATGCGGTAACGCATCTCACAAATACCTACACCTCCCATCCCATACGCGCCTTGTGGCTCTCGCTGCTGGCAACAAGCATGACCTTAGTCCAACCCAGCGTGGACGTAGCAGGCCCAACTGTATAACCCCTGGGAGTGGCAGCGATGCCTACCGCACGCTGGTAAATCAATCAATCAACTTAATATCAAGACGTTAAGGGATGCTGAAGAAGAATTAAAGATCCGTTTGCTTTGATTTTATTTTATTTAAGTAATTTTTAAACATTTTTGTAATTAAATATTTTTAAATTTTGATGAAACTTGGTATCAAGGCATTTAAGAGATGCTCAAGAAGAATGTGTAAACATTTTGTGGAAAAGAAATCGCTAATATGATTTAGTGGTTTTTAGTGATGAAAAACGCATAGCAGGAGGCCATGCATTCTAATGTAGAAAAAAGTAATGTCACCTGTAAATAAAATTTTTACCGTTCCATATTAAAAGAATATACAGTATGTCCGCGGATGGTGTTTACAATAGGTGTAATCGCTAAATTTTTTAACTTTTCGAGAACATGTTATTCTTATATATTTAAATCGGATAAAAACCAAAAATGTTACAGGCATGCTTCACATTTAAAAAAAGCCTATAAAGAAAGGCCTAAAATAGAAGTGCAACGGTAATATATTGAGAATAATGTTCATACACATTTTTTATTCCAACACTTTTTTTTTCGTCTATTTTGTCCAAAATAATTTGAAAATTTGTGTATCTTAAATCTGGTAGACGCCACTAACCGAACCCAGACTTGATTTTAGCGCCAGCGGATTTGTTATATTAATAGTAATTGAAATTTCGTATTCCCTTAATTTTAAAGAAAGAGGGGGTAGAGAAACCATAAAAAGAACTTTTGGTCAATGTTAGAGATTGCTTGCCTATTACATTTTGTTTATTATTATTTATGTTTAAAAGTGTAAAATTTAATTTTACGAAAATTATCTTACTTTCTGAATAATGGTACCTTAATCTGGTACTAATATACTACTTAGGAAAACACTTTAAAACACTAATCATTGGACAACCACTCAAAACAACTACTCCTGAATTACACGATAAGATTCCTAGTTTTTTAAGGCAAAAAATTATATTGAAAATACTTAAATCATTTATTGAAATTCAGTCATTAAAACAATTATTGAACCTTACATTCTATTTCAACTCTACTGATAAGAACTAACCAGTTCGAAAAAACTTGTACAACATTTCTAGAGTTGAAATAGAATGTAAGGCTCAATAATTTATTGTTGTGAATGACTGAATTTCAATAAATGGTTTAAGTATTTTCAATATTTTTTTTTTGCTTTAAAATGCTAAGACCCCAACCATTTCACTAGTGGAAGTACAAATTTATGTATAAAGGCAACGGGAGTGGAAACTTAAGTGTAGAGGTAACACAATAAATGATATTTTGATTATTATAACAATATATCTACATATAATCAACATGTATTAATAATTACAATGAATTTATTTCTATAGGATTTCCTAGAGTGCTTCCTAAGAATACAAAACAAATTTCTATATACATTAGTATGTTCTTTTTTGGACGATCGCTCTTCTTATTCACTCTCACAACCGATTAGTCCGAATGCCGGCCCTAAAGTCTTGTGTCACTTTTGATTAAAAATTTTCATAGTTAGATACATATCATCTGTTCTATTTAGTTTAGGAGCCATTGTTAAGTTTGATCAGTAACTGGGCATCTTAGAACAAAAATAGAGCTGACATAATTTTGCCGTCCTCGTTATGCTCTGGATTTAATAGATCTAAAAGCCATGGACTTTCCCCAATATGCAGGTGACTTAAAAAGTATAATAGAAATAAGATATAACAGAAGAAAATAAAGTTAAACAGAACAACGTAGAACAGAGTGGAGTAGTGGGGTAGTGTAATCAAGTGGACTGAAATGTAGTTGAGTGTAGAAAAGTAAAGTAGAGTAGAGTGGAGTAGCGTATTGTAGAGTAGAGTAGAGTGGAGTAGTATAAAGTAGAATAGACTAGAGTAGAAGTACTGTAGAGTAGACTAGAGTAGATTTAATTTGAGTTGGATTGAGTTTAGAAGAGTTGAGTAGAGCAGAGTAGAGTATTTTATGTAATATATGAAAATAATGAGCAAAACAATTTTACAACAGTGTTTTATAGAGAAAAGGGAAACATAGCAACAGTACGAAATAATTATTATTACTACTACTATTATTGGGATTACCAGCAACTGTGGCCAAAAATCGTTATAAAACCCTTGTTAATTTTTCTGCTATATTATTGCAGTATCTATATGCTAAATGTAGAATAATTTCATCTGTTTATCTATAAGTCTTTAACTGAACAAAGAAGAAACGATATGGCAACATATTTTACATAATTCTTAAAAATGAAATACCTGAAGTTAGTAAAATCCATGGTGCGGTAATATGCTGTAGTAGAAGTACTGGGGGTTTTACTAATCGTTTTTTAATTACCTTGTTGACCTTGAACGCGTGAGTGAAGGGACTAGCCGCAAGCAAGTTTTTTTATTGACGTTATAGGAAATCCCATCGACCTCCGCGTGTACGTGTATGCTACACATTACATTACAAGTCACGAGTGACGACGACCTAAAAAAACCCACCGGTGCTGTAAACTCGCATTGAATGTGCAGCATACACGTACACGCGGTGGTAGATGGGAATTATCATGACTTCAGTAAAAACTTGCCCGCGGGTAGTCCCTTTACTCACGTGTTCAAGGTCAACAAGGTAATTAAAAAACGGTTAGTGAGACCCTCAATACTTCTACTGCTTAATGTAATTTTCAAATTTGTATTAACATTGATAAATTAATAATTATAATCATATGATCGATCTCACCCTGAGTATACATTTGGAAAAATGATTTTTGATCACCCTTAGTATATATAACATGATAAATTTAAGATAGCAACACACTCTTATTTTGAAATGTGTTAACGCTTTTTTATTAATCTGCGACACAGTAATCGATATTTGGCCACGGAGAAATATTTGAAATTTACGTAATTTCAATGCCGATATTTTGAGGTCAACTATTTTTTGTCGAAAAGGTGGGCAGCTTATTATATTGATGCATATCTTAAATATCTCTATACAAATTTTGAGCTTAATAACTCATACTAGTACAGTAACTTGGTGATCCCACTTAGGACTAATTCTATAGCAGTTTTAAATTCAAATATTTTTGGATGATTTGGTTCAAAGTGGGTCACATATGATATATTAAAAAGGAATAAGGGTGCTTTTTGTTGGAGGTGAGTTTCACCCCAACTCAGAGGTTTCGAAAAAAAAGTGACCATTGGAACGTGCAGGGGGTTCAAAACGTTGATTTTTAGGCAAAAACATTGATTTTTCAAAGGTTTTAAGCAAATTACTTAAAGAGGATCATTTTCGAAAAAGTTTATTGTTAGCTTATGAAATAACAAAAGTAATCTATAAAGTGAAAATTTGCTTAGGCTCATCATTGCCGGTTAAAGGTTAAAGCGTCTTAGGTGAATGTTACTAAAGACAAAGAATTAACGGCAATAAACTAAGTAAAACGTTACTTTTATTATTTCATTTAATAAAGGAAATAGCTTAGGAGGTAAAAGTGTTTGAAGTGAACTCTTAACGTACTTTTTTTTTAATTGTCGCATTTAAGATGAATATAGAAAAACTGAAAACCTTCTGTACTATCTTGATCTACCTGACCTTAAAGAGGATTAAGAGACCTGCAAAATGCTTTTTTAGGATGATTTTTAGCGCTAATTAAAAAGGAGATATAACCGAAATAAGGAGCTCGCCTCATTTCAGTAAATTACGATATTACTCGTTTGGCGTTAGAGTCTCACAATATTTTCAGTTATAAAGGAATAGTCATAATTTTTATACTTTTTTAATATTCAAGCACATTTCTGAAGTCGTTGGATATCGCATGCATATATGTATTTGTGTAAATATGTACAAAGAGGAAAATAATTCAAACATTGATGAAGATGAATAATTATAATAAATTTTAGTTAAATCTCTATATGGTTAATAAAATTGAAAAATACTGACTATTGTTTTATTCATTTGCTACACCTTAACACAAGAACCCAATCCAAATTCGTAATCAGCAACCCCAAAATCATAAATAATATTAGTTTCATTAATAAATTCCCAGTACTTCCTTTATACTTATATGTAACTTTAGAGATGGTTTTCACCCTCTTAAGGGTAAGAGCAAATTATTTTTCTTATTAAGGAATGAGTTTTATGTCTCAAAATGTAACAATCTGGTAAGAAAATCCTAATTTTTCAAAATAACAAAAAATAATTAATACATCCATTTTACCCCTTTTATATGGGCCATACTGAGGGTGCAACATAAAAATTTTAATTTCTGACTTCACATTCTGGAGCAGCGACCCCAAAAACATAAATAAGTTTCAATAATTTATTCTCAGTATTTCGTTAGTTATTGATTTTTTGTCTTTAGGGGAGGTTTTCACCCTCGTAAGGACAAAAGCACATCTATTCCTTTTTAATATTTGAAGTTGATACCCTAAAGTTTAAGAATCCACGATAAAAAAAATCCAAGCCACTATAGAATTAGTCCGAAGTTTGGGTAGTTTTTGATACCAAGTGTTTCTATTAACAGAATCACAAGTTTCCATTTTTCTTTACTTCTTAACTGACTTTGTATAAAAGTCTACTATGTTCATAATAACTGGTTACTTTACCTTGTTTATTAAGGGTTTTTGAATTACATCCATATTCAGATTTATGAATACTCAAACCTTTCTGAATTACGCAAAAATGTTTATCAAAATGTGTAAAAATAACCAAAGAAATAAATTTTGAATATTACAAATAATTATGGAGTACGCCCATGATATTGTGATATTCCCGCATCCAACCGTAACCTTGTTCCAAATTCTCACCGCGCTGGTGTCAAACTGCAAAAGATTTGTAACAGGTAAACGGTAGCAGCAACTGTAATAGTGTAGTGTTTACTGCTGTCAAAATGCATACCGTTCATTACTCGTACATAATAATGAATTATTTTTATTGTTGCATTTTTGACATGACGAATTTTACAAACATTGAGTGGATCAACATTTGTTATGGTGCGGCCTGGAAAAATTCACGTCAGGCACATATACTTTATCAGCAACGGTTTCTTAATATAAGTGTTCCTGATGAACGAACCTTTATGATATGATGACTGTGTAACACTTACGGGTCTATGGACATTTTCAGCCAGTTGCTATCTCCCACGTACTTTTAGTTAAAGTAGTTGATACTTGATTTGGTTAATAAAATATCGACTTTGTATGTGTTCACTTTCAGTTTTATTTAAAATTTGATCATTTTGTTAATCCAACGCTGTAATAAAAGTGAATAACTTACATTGTGGTCGTCGAAATTGGAGGGATAAAGGCGAGTCAAAAATTATTGTTCTTTTGAATTTTTAAATTTAAAAAGTGACATTGACCTTCACATTACACAGGGACCCGCAGATTAAATTATATTGATGTATTTCAGAAACACCGTGGATTTAAATTTAATAGAACCATTTTATTATCGTCTGTCATTAATATTTAATTGATTTCACCCCAAAGGGAACCCCCCCCCACTCGCACATTTCTCTTCTACCTTTTAAGTATTAGATAACCAGAATCCAGGGATGGTACCGCTATTTTTTTGCATTTAAAAAGTGTTTAGAACCCTCCAAAAGTCTCTTTTTTTTTAAAAAAAAGTTCATCTGGACTACCTTCCCCACTAATCACTTTCCCCTACCACTCCCACTTACCCACCCACACTTTAATCTTATAACTCGACTTTATAAACATAGTTACACCGGGTGACAACGAGATTAGTCCCGTTCCAATTTCTGGGTTGACTTTAGGAATGCAATTTTGAAATTTTGTCATATTATTTGTGACACAAAAAGCCACATTTTGCACTTATTAAGTGAAAAATATCACTTCCGGTCCAACCGGAAGTAGCAACAACTTTTGATTTTTAAATAGCAACCTATATTTGCATATTTAGATTCCACATGAAATTCTCGTTACAACGATGTGTCATAAATAGGTAATTTTTTTCCAAATGGTGTCATAAATTCGAAAAAGTGAAAGAGCTAAGTTGGCAACTGCAAGACTGTTCTCAACAAAATTACACAGTAGGCCCTGAATTTTAATTTTTATTGCCGCATTTCAATAAAAGTTTAATTTCGTGCCAAAATCACCATTTTGAATTAAAAAACAATTTTTTGAAAAAACAAAAAGCAAATGAATTTTATTCAATTTTTTTAAACGGTAACCATATTTTTTTACTTGCACCAACAAAGCCCAAAACTTTAACCTTTTATTTGGTGCAAGTAAAAAAATATAGTTACCATTTTAAAAAATTGAATAAAATCCATTTGCTTTTTATGTTTTTTCAAAAAATTGTTTTTCAATTCAAAATAGTGATTTTGACACGAAATAAACTTTTATTGAAATGCGACAATAAAAATTACGGTGGTACATCAGATTCAAAGCCTACTGAGTAAATTTTTTAAGAACACAGTCTTGCAGTTGCCAAATTAGCTTTTTCACTGTTTCGAATTTGTGACGCTATTTGGAAAAAAATACCTAGTTGTGATCAACGTTGGAACGAGAATTTCGTGTGGAATCTAAATATGCAAAAATATATAAGTTGCCATTTAAAAATCAAAAGTTGTTGTTACTGCCAGTTGGACCGGAAGTGATATTTTTCACTTAATAAGGGCAAACAACCTAGAAATTGGAAAGGGAATAATCTCGCTGTCATCCGGTATAATGGAACTACAAGGATTCTTTATTTTTATGACAAAAAAAAATATTTTTCCTATAAAGTCGAGTTCTAAGATGTGGTGGGGGTGGGTAAGTAGGCGAGGTGGGGGAAAGGGATTAGTGAGGAAGGTAGTCTAGATGAATTTTTTGAAAAAAAAGACTTTTGGAGGGTTCTAAACAATTTTTGAATGCAAAAAAATAGCGATACCGTTCCTGGATTCTGGTTATCTAATACTTAAAAGAGGTAGAAGAGATATGTGCGAGTGGGGGGGGGGGTTCCGTTTGGCGTGAAGTTGAAGTCAGTTAAATATTGATGACAGATGATAAAAAAATAATTTTTAAAAATTTAAATCCAAAAATAAAATAGGCCTAAAACCAGCCTTAGCTGCCCTCCTCTTTTCCCTTTTTAACAATTTTCACTTGCTTTCCACCTCAGATTGGTCTCTACAAATCCAAGGTATACTTTATATACGTCTAAATGAAGGGAATCCCCAGCTAGCAATTCCTAATAGACCTTTTCATCGTAAGCGCGTGCATGTGCTGCCACTATGTTTGTTTGCGGGAACTATGAATTGTTCGGACACTTGGTTGTCTAAATGGCTGGACCGATATCAGTTTTCCACATTAATTTCGACTAAAGTGTGATTGACGGTGCAAAATTAGTACACAACATTGTGGAAGAACACACTTGTGCTCAATTAAGGCGCTAGCTCAAGTATCCTGGCCGTAAAATGACTGGAAACAAGAATAAAGAACTGGTTGCAAGGTAAGAATTCAACTATCAACTTATCAATTTATATACAAGTGCATTAAAAGAAAACAAATGTGTTTAGTCTACAATATGCTTAATAACATTCTTCGTGCAGTAATTGATAATGCAGTAAAAATATTTTCTGTTTTTTTATGATATATAGTTTACCTATTTGAAAAAAAGGAGTCAGCTTTATCCACAGAAGGATCGACGAAAAACCTCATTTTCAGCGGCGGCTGGTGAAATTTCAATATTTTTTTTCTCGTCTGTGGCGCATGGGACCCAAACGAAATTTGGGAAATAACATCTAGAGAAGCACTTCTCTAATGACCCCTAAAAAATTTTGGAAAAGCAGTTTGCGAAAAAATTTTTGAAAATTTGCTAGCCTCCCCTGGGTCTAGGGACCCCTGTTTACTTTTATTTTTTTTTGTCATATGCATTTGACTTTTCATAAAAATGCATCGACAGATTTTAGAGTTTGTGAAAATATTTTCATTACTAACTGAAATACAATGAACTGAAATTTTGTAATTTACAATTTAACAAATTACAATATTTCAATTCGTTGTATCTCAGTTAGTAATGAAAATATTTTCACAAACTCCAAAATCTGTCGATGCATTTTTATGAAAAGTCAAATGCATATGACAAAAAAAAATAAAAGTAAACAGGGGTCCCTAGACCCAGGGGAGGCTAGCGAATTTTCAAAAATTTTTTCGCAAACTGCTTTTTCAAAATTTTTTAGGGGTCATTAGAGAAGTGCTTCTCTAGATGTTATTTCCCAAGTTTCGTATGGGTCCCATGCGCCACAGACGAGAAAAAAAATATTGAAATTTCACCAGCCGCCACTGCTCATTTTCAATTGCATTTTTGACCCTACATTTTCGTAAAAAAACAGAAAATATTTTTACTGCATTATCAATTACTGAACGAAGAATGTTATTAAGCATATTGTAGACTAAACACATTTGTTTTCTGTTAATACACTTGTATATAAATTGATAATTTGATAGTTGAATTCTAACCTTGCAACCAGTTCTTTATTCTTGCTTCCAGTCAGTTTAAAGCCAGGATACTTGAGCTAGCGCCTTAATTGAGCACAAGTGTGTTCTTCCACAATGTTGTGTACTAATTTTGCACCGTCAATCACACTTTCGTCTAAATTAATGTGGAAAAATGATACCGGTCCAGCCATTTTGACAACCAAGGTCTATTCATTCGATTTTGGCCTGCTAAAACTGGACTATTTCATTTCAAACAACATACACCACAATCCCACTTTCACGAGTAGGTGTCAGCCATTTTTTCAAGATGTCGGCCACCTTTGACAACTTAAACATGGCTCCTAAACAAAAATCATTACATCCTTATCGTATAACAAGACCAGTTCACCCAAAATTCGACACGGGGCTCGACAATCAACCGGACTATATATGTAAACACATAAACAGTTTAGCACCAGAACTTAAATGAGAATATAGTGTCCCGTCACCCGTAAAGTGTTTCAGTATTTTTATATGTACACCGAACTTAACATTTCCGCCACACTGGAGATGAGCACGAAGTTGATAGATGTTTATTGGAGATGTAATCATCTGGCTGCGGCGACCGCCAGCAGAGAAAGTGATGCCAGCAGCGCCATCTGGTGAGGGACTCCCGCCCGGCTCGTCTGCATCGCCGCTGGGTGCTCCCCTGGAACAAATTACTCCAATTTATTAATCCGTTAATAAATTATTACGTCGCAAGATTGAGAAATCCAACATTAAACTGTCAATAATAACCGCTGAATCTTGAATTTTATGGTGGAAAAAGTGGCTGGGGAAAAATTTTAATAGGATATGGGGGATTTATTTAATATGTTTTCGCATCGATTCGCTTTAAGCAGGAAATTTATTGCCTCATTGTGCTTTATCGATATTGTAAGAAAACTTTCTATAATTTGATTTAAATGTAGGTAATTTGGAAGCTTTATTGATTTCATTATTATAAAATTTACTACGTACTGTTAATATTAATACGGTTTTTTACAACATTGATCATTTTAGAATACTTTTACCAACTGAATTACTTATTTTATATGCTTTATTTGATTATTAAGTATACAGTGTGCATGCAAAGTTGGAACAAAAACTTTACAGAGCGTGTAAAAAAGTCATCATATACCCGTATTGCTGGTGGCAATTCGGGTATATGATTGCAATTAATAATAATATGGAGATCGATTAGAGCAGATCGATTAGAGCAGACTACTGAGCTTGGTTCCTGCTGATTTCTTAAATGAATGAATTTCAAATTTGCAAAAAAAAATACGCTCCTACATTATTTTAGTGTTTCAGCCAATGGTATAAAATTGTTCATGTATAAAAAATATAAATAAAAAAATGGTTGGCTGAAATCCATGACTGATTTTTTATAAAACTAATTGTAAATTTGCAAAAAGAAAGCTGCTATTAAGTCTCTTTAGTATGCATTGGTTTTAATTTGTTATTCTTTATATCCATAAGTAAAGAAAAACGCTGGTTGGCGTGTACGTTGCTGATTTTCAGAAATATTCCCAATTTACTCCAAAAAATGCCAATGTAAGAAAATAGTCCAGTCAGTGGGGGATTTTGCCCTGCAAATGGTGGAGTAGTAATGATTTTGACATATGTTGTTTAGGTCGAGGCTTTGTTAGAAAGTACAAGTTTTCAACCTCAGGGAGGGGGGAGTCGTGAGCCTCCATCTTGGAGTAAAGGTGCAAAAAAATTGTTTTCTTCTCGATTTTACGAGAGAAATGTTCAAGACAAAATTGAAAAGGACAAAATTTCTTACATTTTTTGTGGATACATTTTTATTAAATGCCTAATGTTTAAAGAAGAGTTTTTTTTTTTTTTTCATTAAATCATGTACGTTTACAACACAACGTATTACGGGGTATAGATAGATCCAAGCAAAAGAAAAAGAAAATAATTGTAAAAAACTTTGGAATATTTCTTGGAGCTACCTAGATAGCGATAAAAGTTTTGTAAAAATAACACAGGCCGACAATAAAGGGAGCTGTTCTTTCGATCAGAACCGTCTTATACTATGTTTTTTGACATGCTGAAATCGATTCTGATATTAAAAAAAAATCTACCATATCAGTTTTTGTCTACCACCCCACAGGAGAAGACGGTTCTGATCAGAAGAAGGGCACCTATTTTTTGTCCGACTGTGTAATTAATAAGAAACGTCAGCCAATGAAAAATCAGAATAGCAAACTTCAGCCACTATTTTTTTAATGTTTTTTTTACAAATAAACAAAGCTTCCTGCAAAGTGACTGAGACAGTAAAATAAAATAGAAGCGTTTTTTTACCCCATATTTGAAAATTCACCCCCTTTAACCCTTTACCGCATACTGTGCCATATATGGCACAAAGCAGTTTTAATCCATTTGTAATTTGTTGGTATTTCTGATAGTACTGTAGACTTCATATATTATCACATGGGACATATTCTCATCATATTGTATTATAGTAGCGACATCTAGTAGTGAATTTTGAGAGTTCCAAAATATTTTTACTATGGCGGACAACAGCTGATGACACACAAGTTTACATTTGTCTGGTGTGTTTTCTAAATATTTAAACAATTTTATTGTCTGAAAAAAATATTAGTGATTGAAAGTATGTATTGACGATAGGTTATTGAAGTAAGTAGGCATTTTTTTTATGTATTAGATAATAGCTTTGTGCCATATATGGTACAGCATGCGTCTACGACATGGTTTTCTTTTGAATTTTCATAATCAAGAATTTTTTAGTCTTCACACTATTCTAGCTTTCCAGGTGTTATGGATCCAAAAAGATTTTATGGAGGAATTTAAACCAACTATTCGAGAAATACCAGAGGATAGTGAAGATGAAGATCTGTCAAATTCTAATCAAGAAAATGTTGTACTGGCTCCGGACTTGGAATCAGATTATGATAGCAATGCATATTCCAACAATTCTGATATTGTTATACCTGAGAATGACCATGAAAGCGATAACAAGGATGATATTCCGCTCAGTGAGTTACAAAAAAAAAATAAGATAGAAAAATCCTTTAGAATGGAAGGAAGACAAAATGAATATTCCGGATGAAGATTCAAAATTTTTAGGATTTCCCAATTCGAGAACAGATGGTATTGACCATTGGGGACATTGGCAACGTGAAAGACAAAGGTGCAAGTATCCTGGGTGTACGGGAAAAAGTTACATAAAATGTGAGAAATGCGAAGCATTTCTTTGCTTAAACAAAGACAGAAAATAAAAAATCATGCAGTAAAGGGTTAAACGCAATAATATACATGTGACTGAAGTTTGTTTAATTGTTTCTTATCACTTTGCGAAATTTTTGATATAAGGTACACCAAAAATAAATTCACCTAATTTTTAGTATGTCATAGACTAAAAAAAAAATTGCAAAAAACGCAGACACATAGATTTCAGCCGACTGCATTTATATCAATGTCGTATTGACAAGCAACGTTTAAAATAACTGGCTGACAAAATAAAATCATGTAGGAGCGTTTTTTATTGCGTTTTTAATTAAATGTTAATTAGAAACTCAGCAACGCCGTAATGACTGAAATGGTTTTTCCGGCTTTTTGTGACGATAGTTTTACATTTTTCAACTTCAGTCACACAATAAGATCATACAAAAATATCTGCCACAATTTAGCATATTTCGCAATTGCCCACCCGCTGGATATATGCTCTCTTCTCGGTCAGCCCGCTAACACTAAGTTTCGCTGAAAAAATAGTATATTTTTCAACGAGCGGCAATGTAAGTAATAACTCACCCAGATGAAAGTTTACAGCACGAGCCGTAGGCGAGTGCTGTAATTCATCAAGTGAGTTATTACCATTACCGCATGTTGAATACTATACTTTATCCACGATTATAACAATAAATATTAAATTGAGAAAATTTAGTTTAAATTACTCAGTTTGTTTATTAATAAAATTAACAGTAAAATTTAATTTTTGTTCTCCCTTTTATATTTGCTGTCTTCAAAGATTTAACCACTTTTAAGCGGAGGTAGAATGTGATATTTAATCGAAATAATGCATAAACTGCTAGTAGACAAAAAAATCAGCTTTGTAGATTAATATTACGCAAAACTTCTCCTAGAACTGCAATAACCCGAAGCGCATATTCGGTCAAAGGTCTTGTTTTTTATGTTATAGAAAAAAATCAAAAAAACGTCGGAAAGCTCAATCAATTGTCTTTACATAAGCTGTCTACAAATTTTTCGAAAAAAACGATAATTATCGAGATATTCGAGGAAATGTAAGAAATTACACGTTTTCCTATAGTGTATGTAAATCTTAAAAAAAATATTTTTCTCAGAAATCTTTATTGTTTCGAAGGGCCAAGATTAACGGAGCGTCAAAGTAGTACATGATATTAAGTGAACATCGTATATGAGATCGATTCCAGTTAATTACCAATTAATTACGGTGACAAAATGGAGAAATTTTACCAAAAAAAAGTCCCAAATCCCGCCCCCTCTAATTCCTTCATTTTTGTCGGAATTCAAAAAATTTAAAAAAAAAAGGTTTTAGCAAATTCAATTGTATTTAAGTTAACTAGAGTAGCCTTTTGGCGTAGGAGCCAAGATTAAAAAGTTGCCAACTGTAGAAGCTCAAAATTTGCGATTTTTTGCCGTACATGGCCAACATTTCAGTAGCTATCTCCGAAACAAAAAAAAAATCAAAATTCTGATAGTACCAAAAGATTCGTAATGGAGAATACTCGTTTGATCTTGTTTTTGATTTCGAGCTAACTCTCACCGTTTCGGAGAAAAATAACAAAAAACAGCTTACATTTTTTCAGAGTCGAAAAAATTGCAAAAACATGCAATCTTGACACGTTCATATTTTTCGAAAAACACCATTGGGACGGCCGTACGATATCGCGACGTAAAGAGGAAGTCTTCCAGATAAACCTGATCGTAAATTGCACGGCGAAATTCGAAAATTCGGCTCGGCACGAACGAATCAAAAGTAGCATTTTGTGACATTTCAGAAAATCTTTATAGATATTAACGCGAATAATCTGTCACTACCTCCCTGGCTCCACCTTCGTGTGTTGCGCGTTACGTCGATTGGACAGGCTAGGCATGCAGATAAAGGTGATTGGCTCTGTTCCTAGTGTTCTCACGCATTATAACTCACGCTATTTGTTTATGGATACTATTAATTCTTCAAAAGCAGTTCATTAATTAGTATATAACCTAATAAGAGTAGATAAATATTTTTTTACTTGCTTAATTTTGCAGGTAATCGATTTTAATTATAGATTTTTGAAAAGAAAAGATGCTATTCTAAAAAATGGTACTATTTTTATTTGATTTGAACTTTTGCTAAGTTCTAAAATTGTTAATGAAAATTGCCGTAGGTCTCCGTCAGTTGGTCTGTATGTACGTACGTTCGTACGTTCTTGCGGAAACACTCTACAGGTCGCAATTCTTAACGGATCCTCTTGAATGTTTTTTTAATCGTTTCGTCTATTATCAAAATAGAACCCTATTGAATTTCATAAGGACCGGTCAACTAGTTTAATTACTATAAATAATTACACAAGCACACAAAAAAATATTTCCAAAGGTGACACATGTCTGTTTTTGAGCAGCTGGTTCCAAATATTACGTCAAAAATATATGTTTCATCGCTTAGTTTTGCTCAAATGGACATTTAATCCCTAAATAATATGTTTCTTACTAATACCCAACTTTGTTTACTCTGTTTCTATCAATTTAGAATAGTTATATTTTTGTATGAGTACAGAAATATATTATTATAATTACATAAGACTTTCCTCTTTTATTTGCTAAAACTCAGTCTTGCTCTCTATCTCAGGGTTCTTGGTGAATTGCTATTTCTTTATATTAATTTGTTTTATATGGATTTTAATTAATTTGAAAAAATTCTTTATTTTATTTAAAAATTGAAAATTTAATTTTATATGGAATGTTTTCCAATTATCTATTATTGGTACAACAGTACTGTATAACTGGTTGCTCAACTCAAAATTCTTTACTGCCAAAAAAAAAATATTTGTTTGACTTTAGAATACAAATTTTTATTGGTTTTAATTATACAAATATCATTCAAATTTTATTTGTTCAACTTTTAAAAGTCTGTACCTACTTCTCTATACTTAGCTAACTTATATACTAATTTTAAAATTATGAAAGTTTTTGTCAAATGTGACTTAACAATTGTCAGTTAAAAATCGTTCTCAGAATAAATAACTTACTTTATTAAATATTTGTTTCAATCAGGTTTGTTAATAGTTTTGCACTTTTAATGTATATTCTTAATTCCTTGTTGATTTTTCTTCATATATGTTCCCTTAATTTTAGTTCCGCTTTTCTATTATATTAACCATAAATCCTTTACTTTTAAATCAAATTTGCTTCTACCTTTTATTCTAATGGCTTAATATATTTTATTACTCTTTTTCTTCGTTATCCTCCTTTATTTTAAAACTGGTTAGTTGTTTATTCTTTCTCTTCTTAGTTATTCAAACTGTTTACTTGCTTGTATTATATAATTATACTTCTTCCGGTGCTCCTCTATTTTATACGTGTTTATGTGCTTATTTTATAATAATTATTCTTCTCATATTAAAGACTCCAAATTATATTCTGTTATTTTTATATACTTAAATCAATATTTTTCATTACTTTCTTTTCTTGACAGTCTTCTTTTTGTATTTATTTTACGTCTCCACTCCTTTTTTTCCTTCACCGCCTTCCTTTCGTATTTTACTTTAATCACGTACACTAATTGATGCACTATTTTTCTACATTTTTATTTAGTTTCACTACTTATTTTAACAATGGCAATTTAAAATACAAATCTATTCAAAATAAAATTTCAATGATATTTTATTTCTTTTTAAGCAGTGTTTTACATATTGAGTCTTTTTAATTCATTTATATAAACTTACTTTTCTATTTATGGGTATAAAAATACATATCATTTCCCCCTTAGATAAACTTGATTTTTTTTTTATGAAAAATAAAGTTTATCGGTATCTGCTTTATGCTTTATTTTTATACTTTTTTCTGGTTTTCAAGATAAGGATACAACAAATTTACGTGAAACTTCCCCCTTATTTTTCCTGATTCTCTGTTGAACAGTTCATAGGTGTTTTTGCCTAGGATATTTTTTATTTCATAAGGCCCCTCATATGGTAATTGTAGTTTTGCACATGTTCTATATTTTCGACTTGGTACCCTTAATTTTTTTATTATTACTAGATCTCCTAGTTTGAATGTTATTCTCTTTTTGACTTTACTGTTTTCTTTTCGTTTGTACTTTATTGCTGATTTAAGTATTTTTTCCTTTACTTCCCTGTGTAGTTATGCTATATCATGTATATCTGTGGTGTCCCATGGACGTTCTGGCAATTCATTTTTCATGAGTATTACAGGTGATGTGTGTGTGATTGAGTTTGGTGTGTGATTCATGTAATGTTCTATTGCGTGTAAATAGTTTGGCCATGATGTTTGTTTGTTATGTGTGTAAAGTCTTAGAAATTTTATTATTTCTTGATTGTAGCGTTCTACTGGATTCGAACAAGGGTGTCTGATGGATGTGAAAATTAATTTTATGCCATTTTCCGAGTAAAAGATTTTGAATCTCACATTATTAAAATAGGTTGCATTATCCGTTAGTAGTGTTTGTGGTTTTCCTATCTCTTTGTAATACTCATTTATACCAAGTATTGTAATGTTTGTATTGCATCTATTTGTTGAATATAATTTGACAAATTTTGTGTAAACGTCATAAATTACCAAAATGTGTCTGTAACCATGCTTGCTTTTAATCAAATTGGATATGTAATCTATTGCAATGATCTGTAATCGTTGTGTGGCTACGATGCTTTCAATTGTGTTTTGATTTGTGTGATTTTTGTACTTGCCTAGACAACATAGTTTACAAGAGTTTATAACTTGTTTAAATGTTGTAATATCATTCTTTGCATAATAATTTTCTCTAAAAATATTCCAAGTCTTTCTTATCACCGTATGTCCAAATCTTTTATGTAAATCTTCACAAATTTCCTTCGTTAATGTGTCGTCTATTACATACAATTCTTTTTCACCTATTACTTTTACTATAAAATCATCTTTTATTACGTAGCCTTTATAACTTTCATTATCTATCTTTTCCTTCAAATCTATCAAGTATTCTTGACTTTCTTTAATTGTATCTGCATTGTACAAAATTTCATTCTCCTTTAACCGATTTAACGCTACCAAAAATGTGTTTGCAAAACAATCTTCTTGGAAGTTAAAATTTGTTTTTTGAGATTCAAATTTGAATCCTCCATTATATTTTCATTAATTAAACTGACCTCCGAACCGGTATCTAGTAAAACTGTGTATTTAATTTGATTATGTGAAAGGTTTATAAAAGGTAAATCATAGTTTTGAGATTCTATATTTTCATCTTTATCTAGTGTTATGAATTCGCGTGGATGCTGGTATGCAGAATTGACTTGTTTTACATCTGACTTGCTTGTTGCTGAAAATTTTGACTACTTTGATTTATTTCAGCTGTTGTTATTGTATTTACTTGGTGTGTTCTGTCCCATTCCTTCTGATCTTTTTTCTTTTCTGTTTGTCTGTTTTCATCTTGATTGTTATCCCATTTTCTTTTGTAGTCATTTCTGTAATTTGCTCCTTGAATTTCATTGTTTCTTGTCTGATTATAGTTATCTCTATAATTTCTTCCTTGATAATTTTCATTCCGCCCTTGATAATTATTATTTCTTTCTTCATACACGTTCTGGTATGTATTATAACGTCCTTGATTATCTGTGTATCCTCTGTCTTGATACCTTCCATTATAGTTTGTTTTATTTCTTGTCCAATCTTTTCCTCCCTTGTTTTCTTGGTAGCTCTTTGTATAGTTTCTATTTCTTCCATCATAGTCATCATTTCTTCTATTCTTGTTGTTTGTATCCTCATTTTCATAATCTATTTTGACATCATCTAGTCTTTTTAAATACTGTAGCAGTTTTTCTATTGTATCTATGCCTTGAATGAGAATCACATCCCTGATGTTTTCATTGAAATGTCTAGCAAAATATTTCACTATTTCCACATCTGGCATTCTTGGTCGCAAATGTTGTACGTAGCTGTACTTCCGTAGTATGTATTTTTCTCTATTGCACCCTTTGTTTTCTACATATCTTCCATTGAATAAATTTTCCCTAATTTTCGCCTGATAATTTTCTCCCCAATAATTATTCAAAAATAGATCAACAAACTCTTGTACTGTTTCATATTTATCTTCTATAATTGAATACCACGTTTCAGCGTCTTTTTTTAAAGTATTCCGTATAAAATGTTTTATATTTTTTCCCTCTGGTAATTCATTTATTTCTTCTTTTAAATTTTTGATATAAACTTTAGGATGTACCTTCCTATCAACCGTGAAAATTAAATCATATTCAAATGGTAATAGCGACCTGTCATAGACACGTTGAATTGTATGAACATTAGATTTGGACTTGTCTATTTTTTCCCTAGTTATTTTCGTCTCTAATTCTAGCTTTTCATTTAGAACATCTATACTTTTCATAATTTGTTCATCAACAGTACTTATTTTGCTTTGAATTTCATGGTTCGCTTTCTCTAGGATTTCTTTTTCAAAATTTTGTGTGTATAATTCTACCTTGTCTAGTCTCGTGTTTGTCTTTTCTATTTCTGTATATAATGCTGTGTTAGACTCAACTAGTTTAGTGTGTAATGTTAACATTTTGTTTTCTAGTTTTGTTACTGTTTCTTCTATCTTTTCTGTGAATTTGTCTAATTTCTGGTTTTGTGCGTCTAGTTTTTGTGTTATGCTTAAGTTTTGCGACTCTAGTTTATGTGTTGTCTCTTGATTTTGTATCTTTTGTGTCTCAAAATTTTGCGTCATGTTAATATTCATTTATACAATTTGTTCCATCAATTTTTGCATATCAAGCTGAGCTGAAGGCTCCTGTAAACATTCACCCGCCCTTGCCTGTTCTGTATCAGAAGTGCTAGAGCCTGCTTCTCGTTCTTGATCCATCGCTATCTTTCTACCAGATCTTAAGTTCATAAATTGTTTTTAATTTTGGATTGACGTATGATTCATTTATAGCCATGCGTTTGAAGGCCAAATAATATGTTTCTTATCTTATACCTACCTTTTAATTTCTGATATTCTATCAATAATTATACTTTAGTTATAATCGGAATAAGATAGCCCACATATTATTGTGATTTGATAAATTTCCTGTTTCTCTTTACTAAGCTCAATGTTGCTCTCTATTATGAATTCATTTGACGTTAAGAAATATCTCAATTTTGTTACACTGAAGCATAATCCCAACATTTCTTTTTCAGATACTGAATACCGTGTTTCATAGGCTCTTAATACTCTTGAAACAAAACAAATAGGTACTTCTACCCCATTTCTTATCTGTATTAATTCACCCGCTATTGCAAAGTCTGATGCATCACACCTCAAAATGAACTTTTCATCGTAGTGTGCATTATATAGCTCTAGATTTTTCGCAAAGCTGTTTTTCAATTCCTGAAATGTCTTTTCTTTCTTCTCATCCCATTTCCATGTTACCCCCTTTTTAAGTAGTTCAATCAGTGGAACTTGTTTTTGTGATAAATTTGGTACGAATCTTCGATAATAATTTAACATTCCTAAAAATCCCCTTAATGTTTTTAAATTCTTGGGCTGTGGATACTTTCTTATTTCTTCTAATCTTTCCATGTTTATATTTATTCCATGTTCATTAATAATGTATCCTAAATATTCTACTTCTTTTTGAAAAAATTTACATTTTTTTATATTTAGTTTTAAACCCGCTTCATCTAATGTTTTTAGTATTGTCTCAACATGTTCAAAATGATGTTTTTCATTCTCTGAGAATATTAGTATGTCATCTACATAGTGAATACAAAAAATTCTTCGTACTTGTTTAATATTTTTTGTAATGCATGTGTTAATGCAGCCGTTGAACTTTGCAAGCCAAATGGTACCACGCAAAATTGATAAACATTTCCTTCCACACTGAAACCTGTGTATTTTCTACACTGTTTATTGAGAGGTATGAGCCAAAATGAATTTTTCAAATCAAGTTTAGTGTAAACATTGTTTGACTTCATTCTGCCAATAATACTTTCTATATTGACTGGTTTTTCATATTGTGGACTTGTTATATTGTTTACTTTTCTAGCATCTAAACAAATTCGTATAGAATCATCTTTTTTTTTACTATTACTATTGGATTTATAGTTTGTCTGAGATCTTTCTATGATACCGTCATTTAACATATTTTCTAATTCCTTTCTAACACTTTCTCTATATTTGTATGCGATTGGATACGTTTTTGAATTGAATGGTTCAGATTGTTTTACTTCTAGCCAATGCTCATAAATGTTTGTCACGCGAGCCTTGAAATTATATAGTTCAGGATGTTTTTCTAATAAATTTGACACATGTTCGAAATATTTGTTAGGACAAATGATTTCTTTAGTTTTTTCTTCCTTTTCTTTCAGAGGTATTTTTTCTGTGGAAATTTGATTAATAATTTGTTCGTCTTTGTGACTTTCATTTATCATTTCTTCCACAAAATTTATTATCTTTTCATCTATTTTTAAGTTTCTTTTTTCTAAATTTATTATAGCATTTTGCTTGCTTAAAAATCATTTCCCAACAACATATCAAGTCTCATGCTCGGCATTATTACAAAGTTTTGTGAATATGTTTCATTTCCTAGCTGAATGTTTAAATTTATAATTTTATTATACTCTCCTAACTTTTTCTTATTGGCTGTTTGCAAAAAAATTCGGGGTTAAATGGCTATTAACTCTAGAACGGTATCGATATTTTATTTTACTGTATTGGTATCGTACGTAAATTTTACGTACAAATTTTTTTTATAAGCTTTATGCTAAAATGCGGTTTAATAAATTAATAAAATTCAATTAATACTTTGCTTAAAGATTTATTTTGCCAAGTAAACATACAATATACATGGTAACTTAAATTAGTAATGAACAAAGTAAATTTACTAGCTTCCTCCAAGTCTTCATCTGTTAAATCTCGTTTGTCACATGTTGTCATGTTTGAAGGTACCTCCCTAAATAAATTACTTCACAAATTTCACCCTCCCCATCAAAATAAGATTTTTTTTTAATGTCATATATATTAAAGTCCTGTGTAAACTTGGTTTGTCTTGTGACTAAGAACAAACCTTGTACAGTTTATACAAAAATAGCTGTTTTCTTTAGATCAGAATTTGTGGAAAAAGATAATTTAAGTAATAGATAAGTAATTTTTGAACGGCCCTTATTAGTAAGGATGCGTAATATTTACGTATGGAGCTCCAGAAAATAATAAATGTAACC
Organism: Rutpela maculata; assembly: GCA_936432065.2. Lineage (NCBI taxonomy): Eukaryota > Metazoa > Arthropoda > Insecta > Coleoptera > Cerambycidae > Rutpela > Rutpela maculata. The sequence continues at coordinate 19,261,554 of OW386293.2, forward strand.
TCTAGTACGAGCACTTGCCTATTGGCAATGTAAACAGCCTATCGCTAAGATATTTATGGAAGCATATCTGGAAGGTCGAGAAAATTTGCGGGCGTATGGCTCTGTAAATGCAGATTCTAGGGTTAAGTCTAATAGAACGACACGCGCTGAAATGACACTTCTAAATCGTTTAAAATGGCTGTAGTCACATACTCTCAACGTTATATCGTACCACGGAAATGATGGTGGTGTACTCCTCCCCCCCCCAAAAAAAAAAACTTCTACTACCCCTCGTTCTGATTTTCCATAATACGCTTGTGAGCGCTTGACAGATCGAGGTTATTGGTAATATTGATAAGTCGAGTACCTTTTGACTAGGAGACGCCCAAACCACCCCCTCCTTGAATGGCAAAACATTCCTAAAATGCTGCGAAAGGGCTGAAGAACGGTTTCCTCCAGTTTTCGAGGGCGAGTAACACGATAATTGCAATACTTCCCCCCACTCTTCTGGAACTACCCCTAAATGAAAAAAGCTACCCCTTGTTCTGATCTTTCCGTACTACGCTTGTGACAGATCAGGATAATTATCGGGAATATTGATAAATCGAACACCTTTTGACCAGGAGACACCAAAACTAACCTGGGGTTTGTAACCACTCCTTCCTTGAATGACAAAACATTCGGAAAATACTGCGAAAGGGCTGAAGACCGGTTTCCCCCATTCTCGAGGCGAGGAACACAATGTTGTCACCCCACCTTTCTGAAACTACCCCTAAATGGAAGAAAACTACCCTTTGTTCTGATTTATCCATACTACGCTTGTGACGGCTTGATAGATCGGGGTTATTACAGGGAATATAGATAAATCGAATATCTTCTGACCAGGAGACGCCAAAACAACCCCTTCCCTGAATGACAAAGCATTCCGCAAATACTGCGAAAGGTTGGTAGTGTTTTTGGGGGAAAAGTGCACCTTCACTTCCGCGGTACGATAGAACATTGAGAGTATGTGACTAGGGCCATTTTAAACGATTCAGAAGTTTCATTTCAACGCGTGTCGTTCTATTAGATTTAATAGCCATTTAAGCGAGAGAGAGAGAGAGAGAGTGATACACGGTGGGAGCGAGATAGCGCGTGGCGACGAAACGTGGCAACATCGCAACTGTCATCTCGCACGTAAACAATGACATGAGAATGTCAAAAAATGGCCCTTTTCGTACGCTCTTCTAGGCGCGAATTATCGATTTCGCCGGTGTGATTTAAGATGTCCATCACATGCAATTCTTCCTCTTTCCATAATGACATAGTATGACACGGTTTTTGTCAAACAAATCGAAAAAGTATCACTCCTAGCAAACAAATAGAAATCTCCCAGGTAAAGATCATAAACCGGGAAACAATTTACTGTTTTTGTTCGAATAGAAATTGTAAGTAATTATAAAACAAACAACTTGTTCGACCAAAGCGGCACTAAACGTAATCCGATCTCAACCAATACCTTTTCAGATCTTCTGGAGCACTAAAGAAACCCTCATGCAAAGTTTCATCTAAATCCGTTTAGTATACACACACACACAGATAGATATTTTTCAAAAAACAATTTTTTGGGTTCCTGGGACCTCAAAACGTAAAGATTTGATGTTGTCTCAATTTCCGACTTTGGGCCAATTCTAGTAACCTCCAACAATTTTGTGGAAAAGTTAAAATTAAAAATCTTAAGTGATATTAACAAATTACTGAAAATAAAACTTGTTTCAAATGAACATACTGACGATTATCGTTCAAAAAATGCATTATTCTAATAAAATATTGTTCATTCATATTATATTTTTTTGGGTTTGATATTTATTTTATATACATTTATTTATATTTTTACGTATTTATTGTCATAAATAGTATTAGCATGAATTATATTAATATTCATAAAAAATTATTGCTGATATTGTATTGATATTTGTGATTTATAGCACTATATGAGCGCACGCTTACTTTGAAATGATGGCTGTTAACTTGCATAGGTTATCTAACGTGCGATGAAAAATTGGTTTTTGTCTCTAGCGCAAGATACGAACGATTCTAAAGATATCGTTATTTAGCGAAGGATAAAAAATTGAACCCTTGTTCGTCTGTTTGAAGATCGGGGAATGGAATGGGCGAGACTGGCTAATGCGGTGTTACCAGTTTTCATGTATGCGTGAAATTCCCATCGTTTTCAGACATTGTATCACGAATTACTTAAAAACCAGACATAAGAAGTTTCTCAAACTGGGGGTACACTTTTGTAATAACCATTAAAACTCACAGTCAAAAATTTAAAAGAATCTGACGTTTGAGATAAAAATTATGCCGATAATTTCACGGGAAATTACCTTTCCCTATCGTTTCGTTGCTAATAACGTGAATTTTGATGTATCATAACTGGAAAAGTAGACACAAGATCGTTCCCAAAATGCCAGTGGTTTCATCAAACCATTATCTACATCCTGCCGAAATTTGAAAAGAATCTGACGTTAACGACTTTCTCGGTAGAAATACCTTAAGCCCGAATTTAGGAATGAAATGTCAATTTGCGAAACATATATTGTTGACGTGGCTAAAAAACATATGGATAGGTGTCTTTCATCTTTGGAAAATAAGTTATTGAGTGTGCCTGTGTTATTTAACACAGTCGCGGGTTTTCGCGGCCATTTCTCTAGTTTTATGTGTCTATTGGATAAATAATAAAATAATTATTATTCCAGTTAACTCGCTCTAACTCAAAAACGGCATAATGGATTACTCTCAAATTGTTGTCGTATTATCAGTATACATTTGTTAACAAGATGTGTTAATATAAGAGTCAAATATAAATAGGTGTAAATTTTTTTTTCTAAGGCTGTCAAAAATTTGCATTCTCAAATGTAACATCCGAGAAATTTTTTATCTTTCGAAATGTTGAATACGAATCAGGTGTCCGTTTAGCACCATCACTCACCATTTTTTTGTATATCGCAAAATAGCCTAAGAAAAACTCATAATCTTAAGTTATTTCTACGATTTACTAAAAATTGTTTTTTTTAGGTTATTTTCGCGATTTATAAAAAAGTCATTCAAATTCAGGGCGTCAAGTTACATAAAGAAAAGTTGATCTAGTCAAAAGGACAGCCCATTTTTTGCTTTTTGTGTACCTGTGTTGTCACTATTAGATTTCCACATTATTTATCATCTGTTTATCATTAAATATATTTTACATATATTTCTTCTTCAATCTCCAAAAAGTGCCACTCCTTCACGGTTGGTAAATTACAAACTTAAAAAACTAGAGTAAACATCATGCTCTTCGCCGATTTTTTGAACTTTTTATATAACTGTTGCACATTCTTTAGAATACTCTCCGCAGTTTTTTTGGAAATGTTAATTTTTGGACACTTTAAATCGTATAATACCAACTTAGCTGGTGGAACACTTGTTAGTATAAAAGGAAGGTAAAAAAGAGCAACTACATCTATAATAACCTGACTGTGTTTCGAACTCAGGCAGGTTCAAACTGGATTTCAAGTCAACTCAACTCAACTCGACAAGAATTTATTTGTATTAAAGATTACAATTACGTGCCTCCCCGAAGCCTGTCCCGGAGCCATCCAGACAACCACGGCGCGCAGCGACATGGTCAATGTAGCGCTGGACGAGGCAGGTCCAGTTCGGCTTAACGATAGTAAATTTTTTGAGTCAATGCTTCACCAGTTCTGAGAGCGATAACATTGCCTAATATAATGTTACTATTTGAAAATCTTGTTTCCACGTTTTAATGTTGTATTGTTATGAAATATATTATTATACTATACTTATATAGTTATACTAATTATTACACTGCACCAAAAACTCCTCATTTTCCTGCAACGTAGATCATAACCTTATTTATCCACTGACAACCCTCGGTCCCCTCCAAATACTCGATCTTTCAATCAACTTCCACTTATGGAAGCCGATATAATTCAGAATCTTAAATAAAGCTACTAGCTCTACAGTTCAATTGCCCTATGTATAAAAGGAAAACTAAAATCCGATTGTATTTCATAATAAACTGACTAATCAGAATTGTTAAAGCAGTTTTATTAACTTTACTTTCCTCTATGGCAGTAAGGGACACTGTATCATCTGTCCACGCAAAGTCACCAACAGTGAAATTACTTCCATAAACACGTAGTGGAGTGGAAGTATAGCAACTGACGAAATTCTAGAACGGATATACAGTGTCTGAAATCTACAAAATAATACAATTAACCAGTAATTTACTGGAAAATTACCTCTACGCCTGTGACTTTTACGTCAAAGGATCAGTTAAAGGGTGGTTTTGACAAATAATGAATAAGAACAATAAGAAGAGATGAACATATTAAAATTTTACCAGCAGACAAAGGTAATGCCACAGTTGTTATAGATAAAAATGTATATGATACAAAAGTCATGACATTAATCAATGAAGGACCTTACTCAAAATTAAACAAGGATCCCACAAAATCAATTGAGAGCAAAATATATAGAACTCTATTCAAGTATAAAAATAAATTTAATGACTTTGAACGAAGTAAGCTCACACCGCATCATAGCAAGCCACCTCATTTTTATGGTTTGCCAAAAATACATAAGCAAAATATTCCTTTAAGACCCATTGTTAGTTCCATGAATTTGCCATGCCATAATTTGGCAAAATTCTTACTTAATATTCTAAATCCATTATCTGGAAACACCGATTCATATATTAAAAATAGTAGGCACTTTATAGAAAAGATTTATGAAAACAATATTCATGATACCCATCTGATGGTTAGTTTTGATGTAGTTAGCCTCTTTACCAATGTCCCAGTAGATAAAACTTTAGAAATAGTCAAGGATAAATTGTTGAATGATAATAATTTGGAAGCTAGAACTAAATTAACTGTTAATAGCATAATGGAACTTCTAACATTATGTATAAAAAAGACTTACTTTCAGTTTGAAGGTGATTTCTATCAGCAAAACTTTGGTATGGCAATGGGGTCTCCATTGTCACCAGTTTTAAGTAATACATTTATGGAGGACTTTGAAACGAAACATATTCAAAATTGTATATATAAACCGGTTAGCTGGTGGAGATATGTTGACGATATATTTGCAATTTGGCCCCACGGAGTCGATTTGGTAGATAATTTTTTAGAAAATATAAATAATAAAGAACCACCTATTAAATTTACATTTGAAGTAGAAAATAGTAATGAACTACATTTTTAGATGTTTTAATTAAAAGAGTAAATAATATGGTTGAAACAAGCGTTTATAGAAAACCAACACACACCAACAGGTATTTGAATTTTAACTCAAATCAGTCGATGCATGTTAAAAAGGGTGTCATAAAATGCTTATATGATAGAGCCAAAATAATTTCTTCTAATGATGAAATATTAGACAATGAGAAGCGCTTTATAAAAGAGGTACTTATAAACAATCAATACCCTGAAGCTTTTGTTGATAGAACTTTCACATATATAGAAAATAATAATCATGTACGACAAAAACCTGAACAACGGTACACGACGTTAATTCCTTATGTACACGGATTATCTGAAAAGCTACGTCGTATAGGCAATAGATTTGATATTAAGACGATATTTCAAACGGGCAATACATTGAGATCTATTTTAACAAAAACAAAACCGCTAAATCATGAGCAAAATTCAAAAAACTGCATTTATAGTATTCCGTGTGAGTGTAATAAACATTATGTGGGTAAGTCATCCAGACCATTCAGTGTTAGATTGGGTGAGCACAAGGGTTACATTAGAAAAAATGAGATTCAGAAATCGAAGATTTGCGAACACGCTTGGGAGAATGGACATAGAATAAACTGAGACTCGGCAAAAATTTTAACAAAAGAGACAGATAGCAAGAAAAGAAAAATTAAAGAAGCGGCTATAATACTATTGAATGAGGATAAATGCGTGTCGAATTGTTCTGTAGATGTTTGCACAACCTGGCTGCCGATGTTAAAAGAAGAACTTAACAAACTCAACATTGTTTAAAATAAAACTATCAATTAGATATATCAACAGTTCTGTGTAAGCAGTAAGTATCTATGGATACTGAATATAACAAATATATTCTTAAAGCTGTGTATTTAATATACACAGCCCACAAACATTATAATACGCTTTGAGAAAGGAAACAGATTCGTTTTCCGAAACGTCAGCAAAATACGTCATTTTTATATTTTTGTTCTTATTCATTATTTGTCAAAACCACCCTCTAACTGATCCTTTGACGTAAAAGTCACAGGCGTAGAGGTTATTTTCCAGTAAAATAATGGTTGTATTATTTTGTAGATTTCAGACATTGTTTAGAAGAATACATGTGGCAGAGTATCCCAATAAGAATAGAGAAAAATTAAGAAAATGCCACAACCAACGTTTAGACAATATTCGGATATACAGTTATAGCAACAGAAAAACGGACCTTTTCTTGAGAAAGAACGAAAAGAAACTGCTGAGATATTTTCCTAGTTTTATAATCTGGATACGAAATTAGCATTGCATATATGTCATAACTAATGAATAAATCAATCCTTAGTCAAGACAAAGACTAATTAATCGTCAATTAGAACATCTACGACTAATGACTAACCAATCATTAGTCGGAATATCCACGGCTAATGACTAATCATTTAGTCATTAATCATGACAAATATATGGATGATTAGTCATTAGGCATGACTGATTAGTCGACTAAAAAATGCACATCTCTGTTGTAGACAAACACTAAAAAAATATGAAACGTTATCAATTATTATTATAAATTAACATTTCGAAATATCGTTGTCAATCTTGGTTATACAAGTATATAATTTCATTTCAAAATTTCTGAGCGAATTGTTCGGCATTTTATCACTGTCAGTAGTTGGTATCATCTTCACGGACAATTTTACAAGAATCTAAAGTTGAAGCGAACTTGTGTAAAACTTTGTGAGTGTTTTGATCAAGGCGTTGTACTGAATATAAATAGCAACACTTACTTTCCAAACACAACAATAAACATATTATGCATTCGAAAACATTTCTCATGTAGCAGTAGAGGAAAATATCGAAAACTAAACAAATCTGTTATTTTCGATTTGGTTTTTATTTGTTATTCAACTTGAATATATTCACACAGATACGTTTTCATATATTCTGTAAATATTTTATTTAAAATATCCATTTTTCGAATATCGGTTAAAAAAATTAAAGCTAGATTTACGTACTTAGACACTATAAAAACATGTATAATATATCACATATAAGACAAGAAATACTGAAGCTGGACATATATGAAATAAACAATTACGCCAAAAAATATTAAGTTCTTAAAAAGTCGCCTTGCAAGACATAATAATAATAATAGTAATAATTATGTCTTTATTTTTCCGTTTAAATTTACAAGCAAAACAAATGGCTCAAAGATGGGTGGCGATATTCACGCAAGTGCTCTTCCATATAACCACCCACAGGTAAAAAATTAAGAACAAAATATACAATATACAATATGAGAAACTGAAATAATATTAGCAAACATGTGAGATAAGGAACACAAAAAAAGAAAAAAGAAAATTAATACTTATTTATATAATGCGCTTATTAATAATTAAAGTTCTGATCTGTTTTCTGAATTTGGCGATATTAGTGCAGGATTTAATATTACGAGGAATAGAATTGTACAGTTTTACGGCTGTGTAACTAAACAAACGTTGAAACAAGGCAGATTTGTGCTTGGAAACAGTAAATTGTGTACAATGGCGTATAGCACGCTGATGAGTATCGGTGCCTTTTTTTAACTTAATAAGTAAATAAGTAGGTATCTGATATTTAATTATTTTGAAAATTAAACAGGCCATATGACATTCGAAGCGCTCTGAGAGGTTTAACCATTTCGATTGTTTGAAATGATAAGTAATGTGATCGAATTTTCTTAAGTTATATGAAAATCTTATACAAGCATTTTGAATCCTCTGAAGAGATTCCTTATCACGATTTAAAATAGCTGGCCAGTAAACAGTGTCACAGTAAGAAATGGACGACAATATTAATGAATCAGTTAATTTCAATTTTACTTCTGTACTGAGAATATCCTTATGCATATACAAAAGTTTAAGTTTGCTAATTGATTTTTGTATAAGGGTACTTACATGTTTTACAAATCTCAAATCTGTGTCAAACCAAACACCAAGGTTCTTGCAAGCATTGACTGGTTGTAAGTGCTGATTGATTAAAACTAATTTAAAACTGGGATTATTAATAATTTGAGCCTTGTGCCTACCAAACACCAGTAATTCCGTTTTCCCCTCATTTAAAACCAAACCATGATCATCCGAAAATTTAGATATCTTATCTAGATCAGAGTTAATATTTAGTATGGCAGTATTTAAGTCAGACAAGGAAAAAGAATAGTATAACTGAGTATCGTCCGCATACTGATACATACATACATTTGCTGAGATCCCCTGCGTATATAGAAAATAACAGAGGTCATAAAACACTACCCTGTGGCACACCCTTTGTAATAAAAACCGTGTTAGAAATTTCATTATTTAATATTACTTTTTGGCGACGATTACTGAGATAATTACGAAAGAAAAAAGTTGCCGTAATACCAAATCCATAATATTTTAATTTCGCACACAGGGTGGCGTGATCAAGGGTATCAAATGCCTTGCTATAATCGAGTAGTATCAAGCAGCAGTTCTGACTATTATCACAAGCAGTGAATATGTCATCAGAAACTTGCAATAAAGCTGTAGACGTGCTATGTCGGGCACGAAATCCAGACTGCGAAATAGGTAAAATCAAATTATTATTCAAGTAGTTATTTACCTGCTCATACACTACCTTTTCTAATACCTTAGATAGGACAGGCAATAAGCTAATGGGGCGAAAATGATTAATAAGTGTGGGACAGTTCTTTTTAGCCACAGGAATTACATTAGCTTCTTTCCCAGCTGAAGGAAAAATACCTTCTAAGAGACACTTATTTATAATATAAGTTAAATGATTACTAAGATATGGGATAATGTATAAAATAATTTTAATATTAAAACCATCAGAACCCATGGCGTTAGATTTAAGTTTAAATAATATTTCTTCGAGTTTTTCACAAGAAATTTCAGAGACCAAGGCGCACATCGGCCTGGAGAAGGGTATTAGAAAAATACTCGTTAAATTCATTTACATCAGCAATACTTGAGACAGAAGTGTCTATGTCAGACTTGATATTTAACCACTTTAGCACTTTCCAAAATTCTTTAGGGTCACTCTCAAATTTTTGAGAGAAGTATGCTTTTTTTTCAGCTTTAACAGCTTTATTAACAAAATTACGCCGTTTTTTATATTCGCGCCACGATTCGTCAGAATTTACTCTCTTATATTTCTAAAAAGCTTTATCCCTAATCTTTATCAGCTTAAGATTTTCAGTCGGCCATGGTGAAGGAGGCTTAGAAATTCCCGCGGTCTTTAAAGGTGCATGAACATCAAGAACATTCATAAGATTAGTGTTAAGAAAATCAACCATATAATCTATATTATTAAGCGTGTATATATGATCCCAATTAACAAGCATATCTATTTTATATAGAATCCATTGTATCACTTTTTTTTTTAATTCAACAATTCGAATTTCTTATTTCATGGGAAAAGTAATAATATAATTGTACAAACAAATGAATGTGGTTCTTTATATCATCGGTTTTACAAACTATTTGCTTTTTGGTAATTATATTTCTGAAAACCTATGTTTGTTATTTTTTGCAGATTTAGAAGTAGAGTATTCATATAATTAACTAATATTAATAAATTATACCCTACTCCCAAATCTGCAAAAAATAACAAGCACAGGTTTTTAGAAATATTACTATAACACCATATTAAAAAATATGCATATGCATATTAATCCAGTCGATAAAGTAAAAAATGTTATCTGATATTTTCCTTCAGTAACTGTTAGTGGAGGGGTTATACATCACAAAACCACAAAAATCCGTTCTGGGGGTGCCGCGCGGCTATTGATATTTATTAGTGTATAAAAATAACAATATAATATAGTTATCTCTTAAATTTATGCGTCTCTAACTATTTACCAGCATGTTGAATTTAGCCAAATTTTGACCAATTTTTTATTTTTTATTTTGATTTTGCCAATATAACCATTTTCATATTTTTTTGAGCTAAATTTTCAAGATGTTTGGGTCTTTTTTTTTTTAGGAAGCAATAAAAAAATTGGCCTTCAACATGCTGGTAAATTTGTAAATGTGAATATTTTTATTCCTAACTTTTTCTGCATTGAAGTACTACCTTGAACTAAAAGATAATGCATTTATAACTTATAATAAAGTTAGTTATTTTTTATGGGCCTGTGAATAGTTAGAGATGCACAAAATTAAGAGATAACTATATTATATTGTTATTTTTATATGCTAATAAATATCAATAGCCATCAAAAATGGCAACACAAGAGGGTATTTTATATCCCATTTAAAACCCATTTTGATTTTTCTTCCTAACTGTGGTTTTCGAGCAATTCAATTTTTTCTATAGGCCGTGAGCAAAAAATTTCAAATAAACGAAAATTCGCGCACATTAAAAATACAAATTTTGGAATTTTTTTCAATATCGATTTTCTCGAAAATCATGGCAAATACAACAAAATTACAACAGGACTTTTTTTAGGATATTAGTCAAGCTTTCCTTTTTATAATGAGCAATTTTTTATATCTTCAACGGTTAACGAGTTATCAGTAAAATAAGGCTTTTTTCACTGAAGGGGTGTTTTTTTGGGGGGGTTTCGCGGTACCCGCAGAACGGATTATTATGGTTTTGTGATGTATAACTCCTCCACTAACAGTTGCTGAAGGAAAACCTCAAACATTTTTTGTGATGGAAATTTTTATAATTATTGAACTATATGCATAACAGCCATATCTAAAAACAAACTATTATTTGACGTGTATTCTTTATTTAATATAATTTTTAACAGCCATTTTTGTAAAAGAGTTAATTTACTTAGTGATAGTTTATTACTGCTTCCCTACATATTATTCCATATTATTCCAGGTCAAATATGTCTGTATAATAACAAAATATGGTGTCTTTTATTGACTAATACTTAGGTACCGTTTTAGCTATCTGAAACGTGATAATAAATTTTTAGTTTTGCTTTTATATAATTTACTTGTATGTCAGAACGAAATGTGTTTGTTAATCACATTATCCAAGTAATTTATGGACTTTGTTTCCTCAATGATTAGACCTTATACAGTGTGTGTAGAGGCGGACTAGGCAGAGGAAGTAAGAATTACAACATCGCGTGAGCCAGATGGCTGAAATGAAATAACTGAGAGCTGGGATCATGATACAGCTGGGATGCTTCACCGACGGGCGAGTTATTTGCTGCTGCTGCGTTGTCATATCTCTTGCGCTACGTGATTGTACATACCTAATCGAAAATTACACGCACTGTATTATATTCAAAGGACCGAACTTTAGGAGATGCAAATGGAAGATATTTCGTTTTCGTGTTACTTATAGTTAACTAATTTTTGATGTTTTTAAAATCGTTTTCTACTACTTAATTTAGGGCCTGCCACGTCTCTAAAACATAAAATATAGCGGTGTTACCAGTAAAGCTTAGAATTTCACTTGCACTATTAACGATAGGTAGGCTACTTATGTAGATAATAAATTAAACTGGTCCAAAAATAGTTCACGAGGGGACACACCAATTTAGAATTATCTAACTACTTGTAGCCTCATTGACTTATCCTGCCTGTAAGATAATTTTCCATGAATTGAAAAGCATTTTCCCCGAACCCGAGTTTGGCATTTTTGACAATAGGCGCTTGTAACAAACAATTAGGGTTTGGGTCCCGGGACGTCTCGTGTCTCGAAGTACCGGGACTTTTCCCAAATTTAATTATCTCGTGTCCCGGGACTTTCGGGTCGAGACTAGAGACGCGCTTGTAATAATTTTAATAACAAAAGGTCATAATAAGCTTCATTAGCTCAGGCTTCCCGCACTTTGTCACTGAGAGCGCCATCTGTTAATTTAACGAGTAATTACTTGGTACTCATACGTACGTAACTTACTATACACAATAAAACCGAGATCTGTTGAAAACAAGAGAGTGTTCTCTTTCCGGAGGCATTATTACAAAAATCAGAAACAGATTGTCGGACAAAGTTGTTAATGCACAATTTTTTTTAAAAGAATATTTTATCAAATTAGGAAAAAAGACTGATAGGGCTAGTGCGACGATCGCGACGAACCGCGACCGCCTAGTAAAGTCACATTATTTTAAGCCTTTCTACTCTCGGAACTCCAAGAGATATTCGTTGCCACCTTCGACTAGAAAGGATATGGCCTTAGAGTCGTTGAGGTATAATCCCACGGATGATAGCTTCGCACCACCGCCCGCCCGCTCGAGCGAGTGCGTGAGCCAAATGTCCGAACCACCGGTTCCTCTCGTACTGAGCAGGATTACTATCGCAACGATGAGTCATCAGTAGGGTAAAACTAATCTGTCTCGTGACGGTCTACACTCAGCTCACGTTCCCTATTAATGGCTAGAGACTAACTAAATGATGCTTATTGATGATTAGTATGATTACTTTACTAAATCTGTTTTATGTCTTATAATTATAATATTTTATTACCAAAAAATGAATCTGTGTATGAGAATTAAACATACAAATTGTTTAGGTTTTAATTACCGTTAAAAATGTTAGAATTTGATTTTATGTTCAATAAATGTTGATTTTTACTAAAATGGCGATTTTATTGATATATCTCACCAAAAATGAACTCGTTTTTATTTTGAAGTCTCTAAGTCCCGGGACTTTGATCTTGCGATGTCTCGTGTCCCAGGACTTTGAGAATGTCAAGACTTCCCAAACACTACAAACAATGTCGAATGCCTTTGCTAAATCTACAGACAAACAAATATGGCTTATTATCACATAATTTTTTATAAATTAACGCTGTTAAAATAAATAGGCTATGGCATCTGCTGTGGACTTTCTTTCCTTGAAATCAAACTGCTTGTTAGATACGTTATTAAAGCAAACCGCTCGTTTCTTTTGGGAAGTGCCCCCCGGTGAAACTGGCTGAATTTTTAATATATTGTAGATTTCGAATTTCTGATTAAAAGCTCTCATGGGCACAACTCGATCCTATATCTAGTTTCCGAGATACAACTATAAATTCTTGTAAAATTCTGTGTCTTGTCGAACTTTTAATTTATTGATGGGGAATTAGAGGTCAAAGGAGCAATTTCCGAAAGTTCTTCAGGTAAAGTTTTTTGATCAGGAAGACACATACATTATGTAAAAAAATGTTTTAGCCAATTTGACCGAATATTTCTTGTTATTTTTATGTGGTTGCCTTCGCCAACATTTTTCAAACTTTAATTTTTTTTCTACTCTATTTTTATTAAAACAACAAATGTCTTTGGTACAAAATATTCTAAAGGGCTATTAGAACGTATCGCAATATAAAAGAGGTCATTCTTCGAAAGTCGAAATCTACAATATATTAAAAATTCAGCCAACTCCACCGGGGGGCACTTCCCATAAGAAACAATCGGGGTCCTTTGTTTATAAATTTAAAACGCTAGTCAGTATCCTGACTAAATTTTTGTTTCTTCAGAATTTCCTGAACGATGTAATCATCTCTAGGTACGTTTTTCTCTTCTGAACAACAAAAGCGAATTTTGAATATGATGTTACGTCAAGAACTGTCATGATTTCACAAAGGCTTAACTTTGCAGATTTTAACTGATGTTATTCCATAATAAATTTTAAGAGATGTTTTAAAAATTAGGTTCCATATATTTAAAAACGAAGTTAGAAAAAAAAATTGGCAGCTACTGGAAGCGACTGGAACACCTGTTGGATCTTTGAAGCCGAAAAGAGCACTTATTTAATTATATTTATTACTTTGAAATATTTTTTTCATATTAAAACAGAAAATAAGTCTTGCGTTCGGTGGGATCTGGACCTACGAACTTGAGGGTTAAATTTATAGTCTGCGCAACATTAATATTTTTTTCATTCAATGTTTTAATACAAATATATGCCTCATCGGATTTTAGCCCGGAGCCAGCCAAGACAACCTCGGCGAACACCGCCCAGGCGGGTGTGAGGCTGGATGGGGTAGGTCCGGTTGGCTTGGAAAAAATAGAAATGTGGGATAGTAGCTCCTGTCTTCTGTAGGCAGGCTTAAAAACTAGGTTAAAATTATAATGTGTCCACATGGACCTAAAATTAATATAAAAATAAAAACAACACTATAAAAACTAAGTTCGTAGGCAAGAGCACTTAATAACTTTGATTATTGATACGGGAAACAGAACTAAACGAAAAAACCCTTTCGTTGGGAATGGGTGGTAGGGATGGCCATCTTTGGGAAAAACCATATAACTCTTGGTGAACATCTTCCCTGCCAGCTGTGGCCGAGATAGTGTTCATGATGGATCGCTTAAGTTTGGATTGATATATTTTGTTTTATCTTCTGGCTTCAACCGATTTTTCACTAAATCGGTCAGGGAAGTGACAGTTGTAAAATTTTTGGTTCCAATGTGGGGAATTTGGTTTTTGACAGTTTTAGAAAAAAACTTTTAGGTTGGTACTAATGTCTTAAATTGTTTTTGGGTCACGTAGCACTATTTGTTATGTTGCCGGAATAATTTCCGGCGGGATCCCGGAGTAGTTTTTAAAATAATATATATTCACGAAGGCCTCTCACACCTTTCGTGGGCTTTATAAACGGTGAAAAAACTTGTAATCTCTCGATGCATTTAACACGTCAAAAATACTCAGCATACAGTCTGCATGCTTTAACACACTAGTCTACCGAATGTTAAGGTTAGACCGTAAAATATATCTTGCACAAGAAGCATGTTATTTTGTCTTTTAATTTTTTTCACGGAAACCAAATCGAAAGAGTGCAAGTATGATATATCCTTGAAATAGGAATTTTTAGTGCTTTTCAATAGTTCGATCACAAATTGTAAGTAATCAGAAAATAAACAACTTGTTGTGCCAAAACGGCACTAAACGTAATCCGATCTCAACCAAAACCTTTTCAGATCTTCTGGAGCACTAAAGAAACCCTCATGCAAAGTTTTATCCAAATCCGTTTAGTAGTTTCACCGCTATCGTGCTAACATATATACACACATACACACATACAGACATTTTTCAAAAATCACTTTTTGGGTTCCTGACGTTGTCTCATTTTTCGATTTTGGACTAATTTTAGTAACCTCCCACAATTTTATTGTGGGGAGGTTAATATGCAGTGCATAATGAAATTAAAAAAATTGGCGATTCATTTAATAATAATAAATTTTTAAATTCTTTAGTGACAAAAGTGGCATGTGTATGCCTAAACAGTTTTCCTCAATATCAACATTCGTTTAATGAAAGAATATTCAATATTTGTTTTAACGAACTCGGTTAATAATCCAGTGAAATTAGACTTTTCGGATCTAACAAAATATATCTTTAATTTTTTTTTAAATCGATTTATTTTGGTGTTTTAAAGAAAATATTAAAAATCGACAACGAGATCACTACGGCATAAAAAATTATTCAAGGTCAAAGTTCAAAAAACTTTTTTATGAATATCGCGCTTTCTATGGCTCGGAGGCCAGTCTTAAATGACTGGAGTATGATAGTAAGTATAATTTATACACGAGTGCATGAGCAATTTGCTGAGATGTTGCTTTCTAATAAAAGGCGGAGGCGCTGGGGGTACTTAAAGCTTTTAATTTTTTTTATTAATTTCTCCTGCCTAACCATCTATTTTAGAGCCGCTATGATATAATTATGATTATTCCCAGTTGATCATATTTTACCCCCATTCCCCCTGAAAAACTACTCCAAAATTGCTGCCTAGTGGTAGGATTTATGGCGAGGAGACATCTTACATTCATATAATAACAAGAGAGGGGATAGAAAGTAAGGGAGGCTGTGGGGAGATAGGGTGTAAAATAAATCTGGTACAAATCTGACAGTTCCGACTCGAGTATTAAGAGGGAGAAAAGGTGTCAAAAACGTGCCACCGTCCTTTTGCCACCTTCTTGCCTCCTTTTCCTCGCTTGTGTCCACTTATGACCCTTTTATCACATTTTCGCGCCAGGGTAGCATAGAGAGGTTGAAAAATGATTGATAGATGAATATAATGGACGGGGTAAACTGGTGATATATATGGTACAGGGATGAAGAAGGAGAACAGAAAGTAAAACGTGACGCCTTTTTTCTTTACCATGTTTACTCCTCCAACAACTTTTTACCTCCTTTCACACGTAGAAATGAGATGACATCTTCACACGCTGAAATGAATAGTTTTATGGGGACGGCCTTTTTATCTCTATTTTTCCTCCTTCTTCTTCGTATAAATTCTTCTAGGGAGACAGATAGTAAACAGGTGGGAGAAGGTGGTGGGAAAATTAATAAAGCGTTTTAGAATGATGTTTTCTGCCAAAAAATTATTGTTGTTCTTGATCACATTTGTTTATAACAAGTTTAATGAAAGTTAATTTTTATGCCCAATTTATTTTAATTGCCTTTTCTGTTTTCGAGAAAACATGTATTAGATTTTTTTTAAATATCGATCTTGTAATTTTTTGGGAATTAAAACGAAAACATTGTCGAAAAAAATACGTACAACTGAAACATGAAAATATAATATCTTGTATTTCTGCTTACATTATTGTCAAAAAATATTATTTTGGGTATTCAGCAGACAACTTTCAAAGAAGCCATTCCTTTCAGATACCATTGATCTAAATCTTACCACGCTAGCATACCACTTCTACACTTTTTTATTTATTCTGCCCTAATCTGGGCACGCCATTATACTATAGTCAGGTAAATAATTTAAAACCCTGTTTGGACTGATAAAAAATGACAAGAGATACTATCATAACCCTTATAAATCTTATGATTATCATCAATATACGTAAGGATGACTACTTTTAAAAACTTTGAGACTTCTTATCTGAGTTGGAAAAACTTTTCGTGGTAAAGGTATTTTCTACCAGTTCTACCAATTTCGTTCTTTCGTTATCGTTTTTTTCCAATGGACAGTGTGTGATTCAAATATGTTTTACTAGAAGATCTTCAGTTACCCGTGAAACTCTGAGACATCATTGTTTTACCGAATACATGAAATCAAACAACTTTTGGCAAACAATTCTCTTTATAGAGCGGAAGCTAGGTGGCTTTTTCGGCAGCTCATCGTTTTATGAACTTTGGGATATTTTTATGGTTTAATGGATGATAACGATTCATACGGGGCATCTCCGGTCAGGAAATCATGTCATCGTTACAAGGCTCATTTTTTTTGTGTGTACACATTTTATGTTTAGAATGAATAAAATATGATCGCCAGAAATTGTGGGCTGTCAGGAGGCGCAGCCAGAAAGGTAATAATGATACAATACATCTGAGGCACGGTACGGAGTCAAGTTAGCCGAAAGTGTTAAATTCCTGTATATTTAAGGGCTTATGGTACTTTTGTTGACATTAAGAACTTTACGGGGAGGCTATTCTATTGTTGAAGGAGCATATATTTACGTTTTAAAAAGGAGCCAGAACTTGTACCGATGAGTTTAGACTTCTGAAATGAAATATGCGAAAAAAAATCCAATTTTCTTAAAAAATCCTAAACATTTTCTTTCTGGCTAGCCTTACTGACAGGAGTTTCTTTCTGGGAATTTTCTTCTATGTTCAAAACATTTAAGTAAACATGCTCAACCTTAAAAAGTTCGTAACGATGATGTTATATAACTCCGTTTTTTTACCACTTTGACCTTTCTGGTTGCGCCCCTGATGGCCCACACAAAAAAAATTGGCTTTGTAATGATGATATAATTTCACTGATTTTTATATCTTGAACCATGGCCAACTCGACGGGCTGGCATATGCCAGAAGTCTATTTTGTCGTTATTTAAGTTCGATAGAATCAATCAGCCCATAGTAAATATTTGTAACGATGAGTGTCCGAAAAAGCCACTTAGCTCCCGCACCATTATTTCAGATAATCAAAAATAATAATAAAAAAGATGATACATTTTTTTGTCACAGAATTCGCATAATTTTATTATTTTATTAATTCATTATTTGACCAAGTTCATTTTGGCGTACACGAAGTGGTTCCATAGGATAGCAACTACTCTTTTAGCTAATACTGGTGAAATATTGAATTACATTATAGGAACCCTAGCATTTTAAGGCAAAAAAAAAAATACGAACCGACTTGTCAACTTCTTTCATCCACTTACCATATCTAACTTTCAGTGTAAAAAACAAAACAAAAACATTATTTCCTTGTACTGATGATCTAAGTCACCCTGTAAATAAAAATGTGCTTCAAAATAAAAGAAATGGTCAAAACTCGCTGTTTCACAAATAAACATTACTACAACTAATCTTTTAAATCCTGAAAACCGAATATTGATATCTATTCTCTTTCTCAAGAAACGTGAATTTAAATTCAACCTAAAAATTTGCTTGGTTCGTTTCAATTGGCCAGCAATTTAGTTGATATCTACATAGTAAAAGTTCAAATATCGCATAGTTATGAAAAATAATATTTCTTAATCTGTACAATATGCGGAAACACTAAAATTGCCTGCTACTTCCTTACTTACAACGTATACATTAAAATGTCATTTTCTAGCTCTTACGTTATGACAGACATTAATTCACTACTCTGTTACTCCAAAGTTTTTCGAGTGTATAAATTAAGTCGTCATAAAGTTCCCTGACAAAACTGAACTCCGAAGTCAACAAAAGTTCTTGTTTATATTATATTATAATGTTCCTAAACTGTAGAAGTTAAGGATGCACAACTTACCTCTAATAAAAAAATAACAGCGAACATTTAGCGAGCAATTCAGACAAAGTTTTTAATAACCATACTTTTAATGATAATACGATGCGTGAGGACGCCCAGGGGACTTTACCGGTTCAGCTAGATTTGTTGGCGAAGAGAAAATTCAATTTTGGTGACTAATACGTAAAAGTTTCCCTGCTGAGGAGTTTTCTCATTTCTTTTTGTTCACATCTTTCGAAATGTGTTTAAATTTTATGTGCTATCCGTGCTAAGAATAAATTAAAATGACTCTATTGCTGCACTGCTTGCTGTTTCATTAAGATAAGTAATGAGCTCTTGATAAAGAAAATGTTGAATGTGTCGATAAAATTAAGTAGTAGCATTTGTAGCAAACGGAATTTCATAAATTATATTGGAGATATTTTCCATATATTAGTAGTGGAGTCAAACTAGGATTTTAATGTCGACTGTCTGGTCAGGGCAGTATTTCTGTTTTAACGTGTTCAAGGAGTCAACTTAAGTTCACAGCTCAGTTTTGCAGTTTCTGCGAGGTCGGCGTTTTGTTTATTTAAACAAATTAATTTTTTAGACCATGTCTTCCATCGGTTTTCAACAATAAAATTAAGAAAACTGTTCGTTTTGAGCTGTACAATAAAAGTATGTAAACTATAATTCATTCCAATTGTTATTATTGTTTAAAAAAAAAGTTATCGCTAAAGCCACGGTTTTCCCGGAAAAAAATAGTCAAGTGTAACGTTATAACTCGAAGCGAAATACATGCGTGCGCGCGCTTGAATTACATGTCACTAAATCAGAATTTGTTCAATCTATATGAGTGTTGGTTCATATAAAAGATGGAAATTGTAGCTTTCTGATGCTTTTTTGTAGTGTTGGTCCCCAAAAAAAATAAATAAGTAAAATAATTAATATAAATTGTAAAAAAAATATATGTTTTGCTAACAAAAAAAACTAATTATTGTTAACAAAAAATAATTGTTAACAAAAATAAATAATTGGCTGACTAGTTAGTAATTTAATGAGTGGTGGATAGCTAAGTATGAGCAAGGCAAATTATAAAAAAAAGAATTACAAGCAAAATTTAGGAAAAATGAATCGGTTATTCAAACCAAACATCAAAGATCCAAGACACGTTACTGCTACTCTAAATTTTAAGGGGGCCGACAAAAACTTATAAACCTGGCTAACTCAGTTAAGGTTGGGGTGAGGTCGTGGTTTCAGTGGTAATGATCACCTGGAATTAAACTACACAAATATCTTAACAAGCGTATATTTCATGAGTTTAACAATTATTCAAGGATTATAGTAATAATTATTCAAGCAAAGGTTGACGATTATTCAAAAGTTATGGTAATAATTATTCAAACAAGGTTACGGTACACCTTACCAAAAAAAGGATATGACTTAGCTACAATGAGTGCCCAGTGGCCTAAATGTACCTGGTGGTCTCCCTCGAGGATAATCGAGCGATATCAAATAGTGAGGTTATTTTAGAACAAACAGTACCTAGAGTCGAATGGCTCTCGAACTATATACTCAATGATAACGCAGAAAAGGCCTTTCCCTTGCTGTACAGGGGAAGAGTGTGTACAATTATATTATATAAAGCAGACTGAATGTCTAAATGTGGACCTCCATCATGACCAACATCCTAATAATTAAAATGGCACTCGCCTAACCGTACAAAATGCCAATAATTATTTAAAAGGAAATTCCGTATTAATATGACCTACACTACTTACAAAGGTACTAAAATCATGGCCTCTAAGCCAACTTACACTACCTTACATGTAAAAGATTGATACGAATAAATATATACGAGTAAATACATATAACTTACCACGGACAAATTAAAAATTCAGATAAAAGGTGGCCAGTGACTACCACACGAACAAGGTTAATAAACTAATAAACCGACGAGTCTTAATTACACATGAAAGAATAACAAAAAAGGTAACACACAAAGGGTGAGTGGTGGTTGGGCTTCGGCTTCAACTTCCAGCGGGACAGCGAAAGTGGTGTACAAATTACTTACAGTCGGGGGCCTCTCAGGCTTATGTAACACTCCAAGGGTTCCGATCCGTCTTTTTGGCCACTTGAAGTGAGTCGCGCGATTGTAGGTCGCCGACAATAGGGTAGCAGCACCCCAGCTCTGCCTCTACAGCGATGTCTCCCAAGACTACCTCTCGTCGTCTAGGTTCCCATATTCCATAGAACCAACACACATCATAACAAGGCCGAACACACCAGACACAAGTCCTCACAGCTATCGAGGGGAGGCTTCCAGAGGGTAAGAACCTCCAAGGGTGAGACGTCTCCAGCGAAAATCCTCCAGGGAGAAGAAAAGAACAGACAAGAAAAGAAGAGCAAAGAAAAGAAAAGAACCCTGAAATATAATAAGAGCAGAACTTAGTTCCTTGTTAAAATAACAAACCATTAAGTAGTACTCACGGACGTCTCTGGTTCTTTTCACCACAAGTTAAAATAAGGCAAAATGGCGGGGCCACGCCAGCTTCGTTTCCCAATAATTTGGTTTCGTTGAAGGTTTCCACATCAACACGATAATAACCAAAATCCCAACTGATATCACACAATAAACAATCAGGAAACCTCTCGAAATTAGGGCTGCGTTTTACAAATCCGTGATTTCCAAGTCTTCTAATATTCACACAAACTTACACGCTACTCAGCTGACGTTCTGCCTTGACTCCGAAAAAATGACCACTGTTGCCGTCTCGTATCCGGTAACCACACTTCCTTCAACGACCGAAATTGACATCGATGCCACCAATATGCAACCAAATATACTCGTCGTCTAACGATAGAATGACCCATACAGTGCACACGGTTGTTACCTTTGAGTAAGTGTACGCAGTGTACCAAGAAAAAGGCGCTCTAATAGAGCTTTGAGTTACAGCCACCAAGGAGGCTGTAACAACAAAACAAGCAAAGGATGGATGCGAAAAATATACTTAGATATATTATCACGTCCGAACTCAATGTCGCAATAAAAAATATAGAAGAAAATAAAAGCCATTAAAAAAAATTCTTTCTTCCTTGAGAACACGTACACTTCATGATTATTATGGTTTATTAAGTTGTAGTAACGTGGATTAAAAAAAAGTACATCTCAAATCATTTTAATTTAATTGCTTGATGATTTTCTTGATAAATATATATATTGGAGGCTGTAATTTGCCGAGAAATTTCCCCCTTTGGAAAAAATAAAATATCACTATTTCGGAAAAAATGTATACTTTCCGAATGTACAAACACAAGTTCGTTTACTTTTATGCACTTTTTCGAAAATATGATTAATCATATCATGATAAGAAATTGCGATTGTCACGATCTTATCCTTATAACTATGAAAATATCTTTGATTGTTTTGAATATAAATTCTGATACTTTTCCAATACATTAACAAATGTATAAGGAATTCAATGGATATAGATGAAATGTGGAGATGTGTATCTGTAATAAATACAATAGAGTAAAGGCATGTAAAAATTCATGCGAGCGATTCAGCAGCTATGTGTGGTGTCTGTGTATGCGTTCATAATTATATATTTTTCCTCCAGACTCACTATTTATTAATCACTAAAAAAAATGTTAAAAATGTGTAATCAGAAAGAGAAAAAAGCTTTATTTTACTTGTTAGAACTGCTAAGAATTTTTAGAAGTTCCGTAGTATGCATTTAACCGTGCGCTTGGCCGAGCAGAGTGACAAAGCTACTTTACTATATTTTTCCGGGAAAACCGTGGCTTTAGCGATAAATTTTATTAGAACATTTTTTGTTCAGAAACACGTGGTCTACCCATCTGTATTTTTTGTTTTTTTCTAGCCTGACTTAATTTAAAAATTTTGAAAAAATTGATAAAAAAATTTTTTTTTTCACTTTTTTTTATGTTCTGCATCCGAGATGATCTCTGTCGTCTGGGCTAGGTTACACATTTGAAGAAAAGCAGACATACATCCATACCCACTCGTATTAGCCAGGGAGGTAGCGACAGATTTTTCGCGTTAATATCTATAAAGCTAGATTTTTCCCAAGAAAGTTTAGATAGTATCTATGAGAAGGTGTAATTCTATAAATCTATAAGTCTTGCATAAATGAATAAAAAATTAAATAACATGTTGCAAAAAGAGATCGATTTTCTGAAATGTCACAAAATGTCACTTTTGATTCGTTCGTGCCAAGCCGAATTTTCAAACTTCGCCATGCAATTTACGATCAGGTTTATCTGGAAGACTTCCTCTTTACGTCGCGACATCATACGGCCGCCCCAATGGTGTTCTTCGAAAAATATGAACGTGTCAAGATTGCATGCTTTAGCAATTTTTCAGGTCCGAATGTAAGCTGTTTTTTGCTATTTTTCTTCGAAACGGTGGGAGTTAGCTCGAAATAAATAATAAGGTCAAACGAATATTTTCCACTACGAATTTCTTCCATCAGAATTTTGATATTTTTTTTCGTTTCGGAGATAACTACTGAAATGTCGGCCATGCACGGCAAAATATCGCAAATTTTGAGCTTCTATAGTTGGCAACGTTTTAATCTGGGCTCCTACGCCAAGAGACTACTCTATCTAATTTAAATAGTATTAAATTGCTAAAACCATTTTTTCTATTTTTTGAATTCCGACAAAAATGAAGGAATTAGATGGGGCGGAATTTGGGACTTTCTTTTTTCGGTAAAATTTCTCCATTTTGTCACCGCAATTAATCGGTGATAAACTGAAATCGATCTCATATACGATGTTCACTTAATAATATGTACTACTTACACTCCGTTAATCTCGTCCCTTCGAAACAAAGGTTTCTGGGAAAAATTATTTCTTTAAGATTTACATGCTCTCTATAGGAAAACGTGTAATTTCCTACATTTCCTCGAATATCTCGATAATTATCGTTTTTTTAGAAAAATTTGTAGGCAGCTTATGTAAAGAGAGTTGATTGAGCTTTCCGACGCTTCTTTTATTTTTTCTGTAACATAAAAACAAAAGACTTATGTCCGAATATACATATATTTGATGTCAACCTCTCGTAGTATTTACTAACGTTTATATACCTTAATGAAGTGCCAACGCCAACTTCCATCCACACGTTCACTTCAGGATGCACAAATTTCATACTGTTTAACATTATTATCAATATATCGTGCCTGAGTATCGCACGAGAACGTTAAATGGTGGCTGAAGCTCTTCGAAATTGCAGACATGGAGTTGGGAGGGCGTGTCAATGGATCTCTAATTTCAATTTTTCGACCTCAACGGGTCCCTCTCAAATCGTGCTCGTGATCTTTGATCGAAGGAGGGGAATAAGTATCAAAAACGATTATCACAAATTGTGCATTCATTTCTCAAAAACATATGCAACCATTTTTTTTATATGTCTGCATTATGGAGAGTAAAAAATTATCTTACCGAATACACCTCGAACATTGATAAATACTCAAAATTTTGTCGTAAAGAATACTTCAAGCGTGTGGCTTAAAGATAACAGCCTTCAGCAGTCTCTATGACAAAATTATCTCGGTATTATCAATGCTCTAGGTGTATATAGATGAAAACATCCTAACGTTAACAGCGAAAACACTAACTAGACAGTTCGGTTCTGAAGATGGCTTGAGCACCAATGATGCTTTAAATGAGTTAAAACAATAACTAATAATCTAGATAAAGGTAGGTAACAAATGTATTGCGGTATCCCTTGTATCTAGCAAAGGCCTTCGACATAC
The DNA here is from genome assembly GCA_936432065.2 of Rutpela maculata. Taxonomy (NCBI): domain Eukaryota; kingdom Metazoa; phylum Arthropoda; class Insecta; order Coleoptera; family Cerambycidae; genus Rutpela; species Rutpela maculata. Next base: position 19,286,168 of record OW386293.2, read on the forward strand.
TTCCACATGACAAATAATTTGAGGTACTCCAAATTATGGAGTAAGTGGATCTGCGTTGAGGGTATTTTTGAGTTATGTTAGTAATAAAATCTAGGTAGAAAAAGAAATTATAGCAGAAAATGCTTGAAGGAATGCATTTCAAGTAGATACTGGGATATTCCTTTAATAAATACCTACTGCTAAAGATTTTATCTTCAAAAAGTAAGAGACACCTCATGTGTGGATATAGAAAGTTGTTTTTGTAATGAAATAATTATAAGATCAATACAAATGTATAATTATGTAGACGACTTGACAACATATCCAGTCTATCAACGTCAAAACTGCGAATTTGGAAGTTATCTTGGACACACTTTTCCCGTTTGGGAAACCATATTCACTTTCAAAACTCAATTCGATTAGGTGCTCTTGCCCAATTTAAAAGCTCAATAATATACTAGTAGTAACTAAGGCTAAATCTATCTACTAAAGTCCACATTCGAATAGTAAATAAGAACTCATTATACACTGAGCATAACTAAATAATGACAGACGAAAGACTCAAAAGAGGTTATGTCTTGTTCTTTTTCTTCCTTATTTGATATCGGTTGATTCAATTTACATACGACACTTCTGTGACTGCTCACTGTACTTCACGACTTATGATTGGTAATTGATCTTTTATCATCCAAACCAACCAATCAGGAGTTAATGTATGGAACGCGATATATTACATCTCAAAGATATCAAATTTATGAAATGATGGGATCAGGGGCAATACAGGGTGATTTACCACGACATGCGGAGAATTTATCAGTAGGTTATTCCCACCGAAAGGAGTTTAAAAAATGAAGAATTAAAAAAATATGACCAAAAAAAATTATCTTATTTCTCTTTAACCAATCTGACGAATCGCGGTACAACCATATCACTTCCCCTTCCCCCTCATCAGACTTTTGACAGCAAAGCTGGAGAGGGTAGAAGTGACTTTTTGTTTTTAATCAAATCACACTACAAAATTAGCAAAATAAGTCGAAAAGACATTTACTCTATGCTACTTAACTTCACACAACAGCTAGATATAATAGATATTTACTTAATTTACATCGATAATACAAAAACATCAAACTTCGGCGGTACTTTGTACTTGCAGATGTCCTGGTTATTCGACCGAAAGTAAAAAATGCGGCACTTTGACCGCACGCGCCAGCTTAACTTTTTATGATAATTAAGAAAATGTAAACAACTTCGATATGTTCTTTCACAAGTAAGTTCATTGCCCTAACATACTGACCACAGACAAGTAACAGTAGCGTACCTTTTCAAGTTTTAATGCAGCAAAAATTACTAAATTACCTCGAATCACTCTAAAATTTTGCAGGGACTTTCCCACGTAGAAGATTAGTACACCATTTTATTTTCCGCATGTCGTGGTAAATCACGCTGTATATCATGGAACTCAAAGTTCTTCTAATGCGTGTTTAAGAAAAATAAAAAAAGTACGTGTCCTTTATTTTTACATTAGTTTCTAAATTTTGTATCATCCTTTGTGGGAATAATCTATTCTTCACTAAGCAGGAGCTTATATTAAATAACAAAGTAGACTTTCAAGTGACCATGAAGTTCTCCATCAAGCTAAAAAATTATAGCTATTAGATCCCGCTTTTGACATGATGTAACTTTTGTTTGAAACAAGAAAACTTTAAACTTCACACAATAGTATTTTATTATCTTTAATAAAGCAAACTCTATTCTGAGAGACCTTGTACAATGATAATCACTGCGTTTTGTAAACATATAATAGGTATTCTATATATAATTGAGAAGAAGAGAAAAGTTTCCAGTTGTATTTCCAGTTGTTTCCACAGCTCCCGTTTGTCTCAAGCCAAACATTTAAATCCTTACAACAATTTCATTAATGAAAAAAAAAATAAAAAGTAATATAATTAAATCCACGACAATCAGAGATAACGTCGAGTAACTTAATACTGAAGACGTTGCCAAAGGAGAATATTAATTAAATAAAGGACATTTGAAAGGATGCAACGTTTCAAAGGATATCATTTCAAAAGGGTCTAAGATTGGATGCAAAATAAAAACTGAATGCTGGCTAGCTAACGTTGTACGCGGCCATGGAAAATCTCGAGGGTAAAATGCAGGTTCGGAATGAATGAGAAAAATCAAGATCGTTCTGGTATATACAATTGAGTGAAGATCCTCAGAGGTAATAATGGATTTTAAATATTGCAACTCCGTTGTATGCTAATTACCGTGAATATTTGATTTTCGCATACAGTATAGTCCAGTAAATAAGTAATTCTCGAAAGAAAATTTTGCGAATTTTTGGCAATTGCTAGATAATAGTTATTTATGTACCAAGGGTCGTAAGTGCACATTTTTTGGTCGAGAATACATATTTGCAAGCCGAGGCCCGTAGGGCACTGTACGACCCGCGGTGCATATTACATTTTTCCTCATAAAACTAGAAAAGAATAACTTTAAAAAACTAGTGGAAATCTATAATAATTTGAATCACGTTTCATATTTGCTAAGCAAATAGTAAAGGTAGCGATGCTTGGAATATCCATGGCAACCGTCAATAAAATAAATTTAGGACGCAGCTTCTATACAAATAAAAACTACTGTCTATAATAGCTCTGAATATTTTTGATAATAATGTCGGATATAGTAGAGTAAGGCTTGTCTGAATTTACTTCCAAAAAAGTTTAAAAACATTTAATACTTGTTATATAAAAGAGAAAATTTTCCCAAATTTACTTTATTTCCCTAGGGACATTATGAAAACTAACAACCTGTTGCCAATGGCAAAAAATATTTGGTACATAAAGCGTCACTTACGATCGACAAAACAATGGACGAGGGAGGTATGACGAAAATAAATTTAGGACGCGGCTTCTATTTAAATGACAATTACTGAAAGAAAGAAAAGAAAGAAATTGCTGACGTATTTTCCTATTTAAAATTATATGGTCCCGAAATTTGTCATTACATCACATCAAAAATATACGTTTCACTGCTCAATTTTTCGCAAATTTACATTTAATCCCTAAATTCGGGTTTAAATGGCTAATAGCAAGCATTGAAATGAAACTTCTGAATCATTTAAAATGGCTCTTGCCACATACTCCCAATGTTCTATCGCATCACGGAAATGATGGTGGTGTACTTTCCCCCCCAAAAAGATTTTTCCATAATACCCTTGTGGCAGATCGAGGTTATTACAAGGAATATTGATAAGATGAGTATCTTTTGATCAGGAGATGCCAAAACAACTCCTGGAGGTTGAAACTGTTGTAGAACTCTCCAAAATCGTCCTAAGTTGAAGACATAATCAAAATTCGACTTAGGCAAAAATTTCATTTGAAGACATTTTTGGGAGTCTGCAGAGGCGCAGATCAGTCCACAAGGGCCGTTTTGGGTTCTATAAGGCGTTGGAAATGACCAGGTGAAAATTCGAAGAAACACCGAATTTTCACTTAGGAAAAATGTTTTTGGTTCAGAATATGAGAGTAGAAGTATATAATGACAAAGATTTATGAATAATATACTTTTTCAAAGGTATCATAAATTGGACTTTGAAAAATAATATTTTTGGAAGGGCGTAAAAATTTGGCCCAGGAATCGATTTATCGAAAGTACGCCAAAATTTCACTTGCAGACTAATTTTTCGAAACTGCGTTGAAATTTGGATTGAAAATCGATTTTTCAAAAGTACGCCGAAATTTCACCCGCAGATTAACTTTTCAAAAGTACCTTGAAATTTGGCTTGAAAATCGATTTTTCAAAAGTACGCCAAAATTTCACCCGCGGATTAACTTTTCAAAAGTACCTTGAAATTTGGCTTGAAAATCGATTTTTCAAAAGTACGCCAAAATTTCACCCACAGATTAGTTTTTCAAAAGTACCTTGAAATTTGGCTCAAAAATCGATTTTTCAAAAGTACGCTAAAATTGGTCTTAAAATGGATTTTTCAAAAGTACCACAAAGTCAGTTTAAAAAGTACCACGAAAATATAATTTAAATTATTTATTTTTTATTCCTCAACCAAAATCATTGACCTTTGAGGTACGGTCATTGAAAGCCCAATTCTAAAGTATGAGCATAAAATTTTAACGATGCACTGCATCCAAAAGGCAAAATAGAAGATTTTGTCAAAGCCGGCGTAGTGCCGATAAGCAAAAATTGATAAAAATCAATGCACATGTACAAGGCCGGTTTCTCGCATAGAAAGAGTTTGGATTGACCCAGCGGCTCGCAATTTGGTCGAACGCGTTGAGTGGTCCAGACAAAGCAATGGTAGAAAAGCCAATAACAGGGCTTTTCAAATGACAAAGTTATAGAGGAAAACGCCTTGTGCATAAAAATCCAAAAATTCAATTTCGCCTAAAAGTCGCTCGAAGGTGAGACGCTGCCAAATCGATAACATTGAACGACTGTGATAAGAGTTAGTAAGTCGTGGACTGATCGAACGCCACTCAACTTATGCAGTAATAAGTCCTCTGAATGTGTTTGAGTACGTGAATCTCCACGATACAAGAACTTTAAAGCTAAGTAGTCTCTAGCGAAACTAAATTCATTTAGTAAAACTTTTTTAAGTTAATTTCAGTCAGCCTTAATTATTCATTTACCCAGGGTCTGAAATGATTCTAAAAGCTCGCATTTTGATTCTGAGAAGGTATGTATGAATCTTTTCTACCTAATCGATCGTTAGCGTGAGCGCTCTCGCTTGTATGGTCTGAAAGTCACTACCTTGATTGGGGAAGGCACGATCCTTATCTTGAGAATTTTGTATAACCAATTCTGTTAAATAAACGGATTCTTTGAACTATTGTTTCTTAATTGATCTTGAGGCCTGTTGACGGTCTATAATCCCTGGAACTTTCGTATAGAAAACTGGATGTGTCGAGTTAATTCGCATTAACGTTCGACCTTCTGGTTGCTTTACGGAGGTTTGATAGGGATTTTTTTATGCGTTTTTTGAGAAATATATTCCGTTATTAATAGACCAAAATGTGATTTCCGCGTACCAAAATGTGATTTCCGCGTACCAAAACTAATCCCTCCGCAGAGAAATTCTTCGGTTGGGATTTTTTTATGCAAAAATTCAGGAAATTCCCCTAACGAGGGGAATTCGGGTCCAGAGAGAGCGTAGTTTCCGATCTGTGGTAGTGCAGCCTTGGTCCATTACTCGGCTACCGAAGTGCATCTTATCTCGAACCCGCCTGGGAGGTAGAACAACGGGGTAATACGCGACTGGCGCCCCCTGAGAAATAAATTGGTGTCGCGTCATTTTGACGCCCGGTAGTGCGTTCTTCTGCAAAACCACCCCCTCCCTGAATGACAAAACAGTCCGAAAATACTGCGAAAAGGCTGAAGAACGGCTTCCTCCAGTTTTCGAGGAAAAGTGGCACGAAAATTGCAATACTTTCCCCCACTCTTCTCGAACTGAAAAAACTACCCCTTATTCTGATTTTTCCGTACTACGCTTGTGAGTGGCAGATCGGCAGATTATTACAGGGAATATTGATAAATCGAACATGTTTTAACCCGAAGATGCCAAAAAACCTGGGGGTTGGAACCACTCCCTCCCTGAATGACAAAATTCTGAAAATATATAAAAGGGCTGAAGACCGGTTCCCCCATTATCGAGGCGAGGAACACAATGGTTTCAATATTCTCCCTCACCCTTCTGAAACTACCCATAAATGGGAGAAAGCTACCCCTCGTTCTGATTTATCCATACTACGCTTGTGAGGGCTTGACAGATCAAGGTTATTATAGGGCTGAAGAACGGTTTCCTCTCGTTTTCGAGGGCGAGGAACACGATGGTTGTAATATTTCGTGGCCCGATAACGGGAGAAACCATTCTTTAGCCCTTTCGCAGTATTTTCGGAATGTTTTGTCATTCAGGGAGGGGGTGGTTCCAACCCCCGAGGGTTGCTTTGGCATCTCTTGGTCAAAAGATACTCAACTTATCAATATTCCTTGTAATAACCCCGATCTGCCATACCCTCATAAGCGTATTATGGAAAAATTAAAACACAGGGTAGTAGTAATCTTTTTCGGGGCAAAAGTACACCACCATCATTTCCATGGTACGATAGAACATTGGGAGTATGTTTCAAGAGCCATTTTAAACGATTCAGAAATTTCATTTCAGCGCGTGTCGTTCTATTAGATTTAATAGCTATTTAACCCCGAATTTAGGGATGAAATGTCAATTTGCGGAAAATTGAGCAGTGAAACATATATTTTTGACGTGATATTTGAAAAATATAAGGGTAGGCGTCTTTCTCCTTTGGAAAATATATATATTTCTTTTGTGTGGCTGAATTATCATTCGGAATATCCACGACTAACTAACCAATTAGTCATTAACCATGACTAATATATGATTAACCGTTAGTCATGATTGATTAGTTGGCTAAGAGAATGTCAATGTCTAATTAGAATTGGATTAAAAATTTAAATTCTGCCCTCCTCCCTTCTAAAAAAAAAGTTTAGTGAACTCACAACAATTGACTGAAATTAAAAAGTAATCAGGTTAAGTGATTATACTGAACGGTGGCATTCCCTAAGCGCACCCACTACTGTGCCAATAGTTTTATTAGAGATGTGAGAGGAGCGCTCCTTTTTATAAGTTGACCCTGAAATTCTTGACCACCTTGTAAGTTGTTACACGTCTAAAATATATTACTGATACTTTGGGAATATTACTGTGCGTTTAAAATTGCGCAACAAAACAGTTATTAAAAGTAATCGTATATTTTGGGAAAAATAGTAGAATAAAGTTAATTTTTTCTTTTTTTTTACTGCCTTATTTATATTAACGTCCTGGCAAAATTTAGCTAATGCTAGATACTCTACCACTTAACCAGAACGGCGAGATGAGATACGATCCCCTATTCAAGTGACGGACTCGCTCGTCGTGCATATCTTCGTCGATCGAGGTCTCAACAAAACAACAACAACAAAAAGTATTTATTAACAAATGGTGTACATGTAATGCGCCTTGCCGGAACCTGGCCCGGAGCCAGCCAGATAACCACGGTGCGCAGCGCCGTGGTGGGTGTAAGGCTGGGCGGGGAAGGTCCGGTTTGGCTTAACGGCAATGGTTTGTAGTTAGAGCTCCTGCCTGCCTTAGGAAGACTTAAAACTAAATTAAAAGTAATAATACATGTCCACATGGACCTAAAACTAATCAATATTACACTAAATAACTAAACTCGCTGGGCGAAACACGCACTTAATGAATTTTGGTTGTTGACACGGGAAACACAATTAAACGAATAAACCCGTTCGAACAAATAACGACCTTACCGTCTGATCGCCGACAAAGAAGATAGAGTAGTTAAAAAAATTGTGGTTTAAAAAAAATTGGATGTCTAAGAAGTTTTCGACCTAGAGGGGATTTCGAAAAAACAAAAAAATGGGACAAAAGTAGAGAAAGGATAAAAGAACAAATAATACAAACATAAATGGGGAAAGAGGGATTGGAAGGAAATAAAGTTAAGGAAAGATAAAGAGTAAGAGTAAGTAAGGATAGAGGTAAGTTATTGTAGAAGGAAGTGTGGCTAAGGGAGTTGCCGGAAGATAGGCAACGCCTGGTATGGTAGGGCGGTGTCTTATATCGAAAATTATGGCATTATGCTGTCTGATTCGGGTAATATTGCGTGTTAGCGGACTATTTTCCAGTTTGAACTGATAGAATTTTTACGATGTTTCTTGGACGTAGTCCGCTAGTGGGGTTATGTCGTGGCAATGTGCATAGAGATCTCCGAGGGGTGTGTACCTACCAGACTTTAAAATGAGACGCATAAATTTGTGTTCTAATACTCTCAGCTTCTGCATTGTCGTGGCCGGGATGCTGCACCACACCGGCGCCGCGTATGTCATGGCCGGCTTGATTACCATTGTGTACAACAATTTTTTATTAGTCCTGTTGAGTCCGCTAACCCATGCCAGGAGCGGATACAGACTCCTGGACATGGAGTAGGTCTCGTCAGTGAAACCGGTCGGTACTGTACCTCAACCCACAAGTTAGTAATATTTTTGCATTAATTTTGTGATGAAATGCACATTATTCATGATTTCGAAAAAACGATCTAGTTTTGTGGCGCTTTCGCGTTCACCTAACAAAAAAAAAGCTTATGAGGGCTAATTTGTATAAAATGTACCTTTTCTTAATTTAGCACAGAAATATTTTTTTTGAGTGCACCAGACCCGAGGCATTTACAAATAAATATTTTTTGCACGTCTTCCCAGGTTTTTTCCGAAGTTCCGACAAAAAATTTTAGTCGCAAAATGTATTCTCGAAAACAGCACCTCAAGACTTACCTATTAACCCGATCAATTTTCAAAACTCCCGCAAAACTTTCTTCAGGACCACTGTTCTGAACGCCTATTTCCCGGACTAGTAAGAATAAACTAAAACGGAGACTCGAACAATTCAAAGTGCTTGAGTTGTTGAGGGTTTTTTTGATACTTGGGAAATAGGAAGATTTATATAGGTTAGTGTCACATAATGTGAACAACTTTGCCCTAACGTATATTTCTATAGTGAGGGGAGCTTTTTTATTACATTTCAGTGCATCATTTATATTATGGCGTGAAATTAATTGACTTATAGTCCAGGAATATTAAATGAAACACCAATAGAACCTAGGTAAAAATAATGTAAAGCTGAAAATTTGTAAATAGGATTATAATAGTCCGGTGCATTTAAACGTAAACCGTGCGTTATTATGGAAATGTTTAGAATTTCAGAAATCTGAATGAAACGTGTTGCAATGTACTCTAAAAAGTTTACGTATTAAAAAATAGTGCAAATTATCTATACTTTTTTTAAACAAAAGAATTAGCATTTTGCCAAAATGGTATATTATGCAACGACCATTTAATGACGGCTATTAAGACGCGAGCGTGAGAATTATGACATGAGCCGTAGGCGAATATCATAATGAATGCGAGTGTCTTAATAGCCATTAAACGTGAGTTGCATACACTATTTTTTCTACGACCAGTCATAAAAAAATAGAAAATTAACACTTTATTTCTGAAAAATGTGAACTTTTAATTCTTTCTGATGACCAAAACGTAAGATATAAAATTCTAAAAGATTTTGAGAGTATAGCGTCCGGTATTTCAATCAAGAATTTTGAAGAAATTTCACTTTGTCTAATGGAGATATCAGTGGAGCTATAAAGTCGAAAATTGAAACATTCAAAAGGTTTTGCAGTGGTTTAAAAGATTTAAACTCTCATTCATCTTATTTTCTTTTAAACAATTGTCTCAAAAGAAAAATGGAAGAAATTTGTAATTGTACTTTCAAGGAAAATTCATGGCCTCAATCTACATTACCTGTAGCTTTGGGTGGTCTAGGAATTCGAAACGGAACTACATTATGCTACTCCGCCTTTTTGGGTTCCATAAATGGGGTTTCACAATTACTACTTCCGATTCTCCCCTTCTACATCTCTCAATGTCCTGACAAAGCCTTTGATGAAGCTTTAGCTAATTGGTCTACTCTAAGTTGGATCCAATTACCAGCATTTATCAGAGAGATTGGGATAAACAAGTATGTTTACGTACACTCAGCAACCCACTGACTGAAAATTAAGACCTAAAAGGAACAGCACGTTCGCTCGCAGTTCAACAAAAAGAATCTGGCGCCTGGCTGAATACATTACCATCGCCTTCAATAGGAACTCTCTTAGACGACTCATCTTTTCGTATCGCCGTTGCCTTACGAACTGGTCAACCCCTTTGCGAACCCCACAACTGCACTTGCGGTGAACCCGTAGACATTTTTGGTCATCATGGCCTATCATACCGCAAAACTATAGGGAGGTGGTCTCGTCATGGAATCATAAACGACATCATCAAGAGAGCTCTGATTTCGGCAGAAATTCCTTCAGTACTTGAACCAGTAGGGTGTTGCAGAAGCGACGAAAAAAGGGCGGATGGAATGTCCCTTGTTCCTTGTACATGTCGTGATACACTGGCATCGTCTTATATTAAATATACATCCCAAAAACCTGGAGAAGTTGCCCACATCGGAGAAGATAATAAGAGATGTAAATATAAAGATCTAGAATAGCGTTTCTTTTTTTGCCTTTTTCTGTTGAAACATTGGGTGCATGGGGCGATGAAGCTAAAACATTTATTAATTGTATAGGTAAGAAAATACGCGGCATTTCAAATGAAAAGAAAAGCACTTGCTACCTAATACAGAGCATCAGTTTGGCGATTCAAAGAGGGAATGCTGCGTCAATCCTGGGCACCATACTTCCTTCTGCCAACTTAGGAGAAATTTTTTATATTTTAAATTAATTTATTTATATCTTTTTGTATATTCTTCTTGTATTATTCAGTCTTTTATTTGTATATGTAAATGTTCCCCTTATGTATTGACTATTTATTATCTTTGTTTATAATTGTAAAAGCTGTATTTAATAAACAGACAATTATTTCTTAATATTAATTAATTTTTTAATTTTTAACTTTGTCAAAAGGTAGTAGGGAGTGCCGATCAAAAGTTCTGATGGAGCAAACCCTCTAAAGTTTAGCCTGCGACCTCCACGGAACAGGAAAGGTCAACAGATACGTCAATTTGTTGACCTTCCATGTCCCGTGGAGGTCGCAAACTAAATTTTAGAGAATGAGAACATTTGATCAACACCCTCGAAACTACCTTTTCACAAAGTTTCAGCCAAATTTGCTGAAACGCAATTTCCATAAGGATTTAGCGGGATCCTTTATAATTTACAGTTTAATCTGTAAATTATGTATGATTTTCAGTTTACACTAGAAAATATGCATCATTTTCAGTTCAGTTTTCGAACTGAGAATTATATATTTTATAATTTAAAATTTAAACACTAAATAACAAATAATTCCTCTTTTAAATTGTAGCTGCGATTTATAATTCCCAGTTCAAACATGCATAATTCCCAGCTGAAACTATGCATAATTCCAAATTTAAAGTATAATTTATAAAATAAAAAGTAAAGTCGCCTTCCTGCGTCTTCGTCGGAATAAGGTTCTAGTATTCACAGAAAGAAAGGCAAGTTACAATTCGTCATTAAGAAATAATTGGACACCATGACCGTTATTTAGCTCCATACAAACTGACCCTACCGGATATTGTGCAGCATGCGTTGGCCTTACAACTGCACCCAGACAACATCACGAAATAATAAATTCGCCTTACCGTTGAGAACGTGAACCATAGTAGAAGCTGGGCTAGCATTGGACGGCATGCAAGTGTAATTCCCGGAGTCGGAAAGCAGGGCCTTAGTGACCAGCAATTTACTGGTGGTCCCGGCCTCCGTCTTCTCGGTTTCCAGACTGATTCCACCCCTTGACGAGTCAAAGTCGACCACGGAACGTCCGTGATACCAGAGCACAGATGACGGGGGTGTAGAATGGACATTAACTGTACACGTCAAGGATATCGTGCTGCCCTTCTTGACGTAGACGTCTGTGGGGCCTGATATCGTGGCTTGGGCATCTGTAAGAGACAGAGGGTTATTGATTATGTACCATCTTGCTAATGATATAATTTTTCTTAATGTGAAAAGTGAGAAGCTAACAAACTTATAATTGTATACAGGGTGTTACTAAAACTTATACTAATTTATTCATTATATATTTATAATACGGTGTCCTCGTAGTTTTAACGCCATTAAAACGCTGAAACAACCATATCAATCATTTGCTCGACCAAAATTGGAATATTCATCAATTACACAGACACAAAAAAAAAAAATCTAAAGATGAAAGACACCTATCCTTATGTTTTCTGAGCCGGTAATTCCAAATATCAAGTCAATAATATATGTTACGCTGCTCTATTTTTCGCAAATTGACATTTGATCCCTAAATTCGGGGTTAAATGAAACTTCTGAATCATTTCAAATGGCCCTATTCACATACTCTCAACGTTCTCTCATACCACGGAAATGATGGTGATTTATTCCCCAAAAAAAAACTACTACTACCCCTTATTCTGATTTTTCCATAATTCGCTTGTGAGGGCCTAAAAGATCGGGGTTATTACAGGAAATATTGATTATTCGAGTATTTTTTAAAGAGAAAACGCCAAAATAAGTCCCGGGGATTGGAACCACCTCTTCCCTGAATGACAAAACATTCTGAAAATATTCCGAAGGGGCCGAAAAATGGTTTTCTCCAGTTTTTGAGGGCGCGTAACACGATAATTGCAATACTTTTCCCCACTTTTCTCTAATGGAAACAAAATATTCTTTGTTCTGATTTTTCCGTACTTCTGCTTATGAGGGCGTAACAGATCGGGGTTATACTGCCAACGAACTGAATAACGGTTTCCCCCCGTTATCGAGAGAGGGAGTGGTTACAACCCCCGGGGTTGTTTTGACGTCTCCTGGTTAAAAGATGTTCAATTTATCAACATTCCCTGTAATAACCCCGATATGTCAAGCATAATGCGGAAAAATGAGAACAAGGGATAGTTTCTTTTCATTTAAGAGTAGTTCTAGAAGAGTAGGGGAAAGTAATGCAATTATTATGTTACTCCCCCTCGAAAACTGGAGGAAACCGTTCTTCAGCGCTTTCGCAGTATTTTCCGAATGTCTTGTCATTCAGGTATGGGGTAGTTCCAACCTCCAGGGGTTGTGTGGGGTTCCACATAATCAAAATCAAATAATATTTTAATATTGTTTAATGTGGTTAAAACTCCAGGGATAAAATTTGCATTAAAAACCATATACCACACATGCATATATAATTATCTTATTAATTATGTAACCTAAGTAACGGATTTTATTTTAATCCTCGGAATCTAGTTTTATGTAAAAAAATATATCAAATAACAAGCTAAAAACGTAGTCGTCGCCAATTTACTGAACTTTTTATTTAATTGTTACACATTCTATAGGATACTCCTCGCAGTTTTCTTGTAAATAATGTTAGTTTTTGTACATCCTATATTTTGTGATACCATCTTTGTTGTGAAAAAAATTATATGAAAAAAAAAATATCCAACCTGTGTGGGATTCGAACACATGATCTTTGGATTGCAAGGCAAAAGTTTATGGAGATAACATTTCGCAAGATTTCTATTTAAGTACAAGCGACAAAAATTAAGAGAATATATATTTTTAAATGAAATAATTAATAAATTTTTTATTTACTGATCGATTTTCTTTCTCAGCTAACACTAACTTACTCTCCAAATTTCAATACAATCGGACTTTTTTTTCTTAAGTTATCGTGCTTACAAGAAACGTGACGGACGGACGGACAGACGGACAGACGGACAGACGGACATTTTGAAAGTTTCTCGTTCACTCACACAATGATATGAAAATTTTTTTCTCTACGAGCGATATTTACGATTTTAGTAATGTGCCGATCAAACACAATATACTCTTCGTTTTTGCGAAGAGTATAATAAGGGAAATAGTTAGGTAACTACACTACATAATACTCCCCCTCAAAGAAAAAAAATAAATCAAAACGTACTCTTTTAGCCACCAACGGAGCTGGACAAACTGTAATGTCAGCTAATAAATAAGCTGGTTTAATTATGTCAATACTGACAGTCATTTCTTTTCCCTGCTTAAGGATGGTGATAATTTTAGCTGTACGTGAAATCACTTCGTAAAGACCTTCAAATAAAGGTGTGAAAACAGGTTTAATACGTGCCTTTTGAGGAAATACAAATTTGCAAGTATTAACATCAGGACTTACGAATGATTTCTGAGAAAAATGATTAGGATTGGGATTTGTAAAATCTAATTTGTGAAGTGTCATGTAACTTATTAATAAAATAAGGAATTTCCGTACGAACGAGTGATTTAATAAAAAATTCTCCAAGGAGACGTAATGCTTGACCAAAAACCAGTTCTGCAGACGAACAATGTAAGTCAACTTTGGGCATAGCTATCAAATCTAACAAAATAATAGGGAGTTTCGAAACCCAGTTAATTAAATTTGCTCTAGCTAATAAAGTAGTCTTTAATGAACGGTGGAAACGTTCGACCATTCCGTTGCTTTCTGGATGGTAAGCAGTCGTGCGAATACGATGAAATCCTAAAAACTTCGAAAATTCTCGAAACAATTTAGATTCAAATTGCATTCCCTGGTCCGCCAAAGCGACAGATGTAATTTTGAAACAACACTTTGGCCACCGTCTCGGCAGTGTGATCTGAAATGGAGTAAGCTTCAGGCCAACGCGTAAAACGCTCAACGATGGTGAGAATGTAAGAAAAACCCTCTGAAGGAGGTAACGGGCCGACAAGATCCATATGGATGTGTTCGAAACGACCTTTAGGTACATTAAAATTTCCTATCGGAGTCTTTGTATGTCGATTGACCTTAGAAGTTTGACAACTTATGCAAGTTTTGGTCCATAATGTGCAGTCAGAATTCATTCTGGGCCAAAAATATTTATCAAAAATTAATTTTTTAGTAGCCCGAATACCTGCGTGAACTAGGTTATGAAAAATGTCAAAAACAACATGACGCAAAGTCTTGGGTACATAAGGACGACATTTAGAATTAGAGACGTCACACCAAATAAACTCTGTTGAAGCAATACTAATTTATTTTAAAAAGAAATGTATCTTATTGTGTTTATTTTCTTGCGACTGTAATAGAGAGGTAAGTTCTGAATCCTTAGATTGTGCAGTTTTCAAAAGCGTTAAATTAAATTCATTCGAATTAATAGCAGACATCAGATAATTTCGATTTATTCAAGAACAATAGTTCAAACGAGACATTGTATCTGCGACGACGTTATAAGCACTAGCAATGTGTTTAATGTTATTCGCATATTGCGCTATGTATTCCAAGTGACGAGTTTGTCTGGGGGTTCTCTCCGCTTTAGAAAACAATGCTGAAACCAAAGGTTTATGATCGGCGAAAAGAGTAAAATTTCGACCTTCTAAAATATATCTGAAAAGTCTAATAGACAAATAAGCGGCGAGAAGTTCCCTGTCAAAAACTGAGTAACGTTTTTGGGTGTCAGTTAGCTTTTTAGAAAAGAAAGCCAAAGGAGTGGAGACATTGTTAAAAGTCTGCTCTAAAACTAATCCTACGGACACATTTGAGCAGTCAACTGTTAACGTAAGAGTTACTCCATCGTTGTAATTAGGGTGATCAAGGACAGTAGCATCTATTAAAGCTTGTTTAGCTTTAATAAAACTATTGGAACAGTCCGTTGACCAAGTATTTATAATCTTCATTTTGTCATGTAACAATTTAGTAGTTAGTGCATGTAAAGGGCTGAATATTTCAGCAAGGTTAGGTATATGGTTTTTAATATAAAACAATATAACAAATAATAAGGGAAATAGTTAGGTAACTACACTACAGGTTGCTCTGGCGTTTCCTGGTCAAAAGATACTCGACTTATCAATATTCCCTGCAATAGCCCCGATCTGTCTTAGAAGCGTACCATGGAAAAAAAATAGAACAACCCCTTGTTCTGATTTTTCGGTTGAAAAAGTACATCACCATAATTTCCGTGGTACGACAGAACGTTGAGAGTATGTGACTAGAGTCATTTTAAACGATTCAGAAGTTTCATTTCAACGCGTGACGTTCTATTAGATTTAATAGCCATTTAACCCCAAATTTAGAGATAAAATGTCAATTTGCGAAAAACTGAGCAGTGAAATATATACTTTTGACGTGATATTTGGAATCAGCGGCTCAAAAAACATAAGGATGGATAGATTAGGAGCTGAGATACCGTATCGTATCTTTTGCATTTCATGCATTTATTTCTGCACATGTATATATTTTGAGCTGAAATTTGTTCTGCTTATTTTCTAATGTGTAAGAACTTTAGTGAAAACCTGATATACATTTCAATCGTTAATATACACCTACATTTACGCAGGTATATGCGCGCTCGTTCATCAAAACCGCGACCTCCTCTACAAGAATATTTCCCCCACTCCCGTTACTAAGGCTTCGAGATTCTAGGAGAACGCAGAGATGATACTATACATGCAATCTACTTACTCATCTAGAGTGCTCTGACAAACGCGTTTCACGAAACATCAGAAAATGTCACTTTTCGTACGTTCCTGCTGGATATAAATTTCGATTTGGGGTATGCCGTTTCAGATGATGTTAAAACGTCGTTCTTACTTTTTTGACATCGATATCGTACGGCCTTCCACCTCGTATATTGACGAAGATCTGATCATAATAAAAATTACTTGATTTGCTTTCTTTGCCGTAATTCATCGAATCCGCAAATTAGTTGAGGAGCATAATGAGCATTTACCTACTCCGTGGGATTTTTTGTGAAGGGAAGGTGCGAGTATGTGGAATCTTTTTATTATATGCTAGATAATGGTGTAGTACCGGGTGTTTACCTTAGAATTGCGCTGTTTGGTTTTTATGGCGTTATACATCCAAGATGGCCGCCATGCGAGACATTTATTCTTTACATCAAGAATAACTCCTTCCAGAGTACTCATATGCAAAATCTGCATATAACATTTTCTGTTCTACATGAGCCAGAGAATTTAGTTCTCATCAATTTTTTCGGGAAGAAAAATAATAATTCTGCTGCTATTTACTCACAAAAACTTTAATAATAGCTAGTATTAATACATACAATTTGTAGTAGTACTAGGTAGTTGTATTATAAAATTGGTTCTTAAAACAAATTATGTATTGACTGAAAACAATATTTAATGATACTATATTATTATTATTTTCTTCAAAACAATGTATCATCACCATCTAAATCATCCGATGAATCTTCATGCCTTGTATGCTCATCACAGTTGTCACACATATCTTCGTCTCCTCCACACACACATAGTTCTGTGCACTTCAGATCGTGGGAAAGAAATTTACAAGGTGGAGCACATTTTCTCTTAACACAAGAGCACCGAATAAGTTGAAGAACTGTCTCTGGAGCACATGGTAGCATACACATAACAGGAACATAATGGTCGTTTTTAGTTCCCAGCCGAAGTGTAATGGCGAAGGCAAATTAGGTCAGCACGGCACCATTGTATGGTTTGATAACGAACTCTATCAACATATGGTATCAGTGATGCTCTTGTTGGTGGCAAGTTTTCTCCTTGTGTTTTTTCTTTGTGAACATCCACCACCTCAGTTCTCCAATGTCTAATATATTTGTGCCAGGAATATAGACTTGACATATGAACTTTTCTATTAATAGTCTATCTGTATCAAGAAATTTTCCAAGCTTCCAAGTTTACTTACAGCTTCGAGAATGTCATCATCTACTTTACTGAAGACTTTCCAAGGGGAGGTTTTCGCTTTCTTTGCCAAAGTTACTGTGGTGTCACTTCCGGATAATGCATGCAGACCTAATAATGCTGAAGTATTTTTTGAGCCCAGGAAATCGGTTACTTTGCTGAGATTGATCATTCTTTGATTTTGGCCAACTCCAGTTACAAACATAGTATTCAGTGGAAGGAACTTATAACCACCATAAAGTAAGTATGAGGACATCTGTATCAGGTGAGTAAATATGAAGCTGTGATATGCAAAATTATTTTTGTATCTGCCTCCTCATAATTGCTTTTCAGTTCATCTGTTTCAATCCCCATTGAACATTTTGCTGTTTCCCTCCAAGATACAAATAAACACTTGTTTCTTCCAGTTGCATATTGTATTGCTTTCTCGGACAAGTAAGCTGTTAACTCATCTTTAGTCTTGACATGAGATAACAATGACTTGATGTGTTCCCAATGTACGTTGTATCTTGTATTGGACTGGTGTATGTGTCAAAGACTAAGTGAGTTTCATCATAACGTGATAATGTATATTCCCGTTTTCTGTTAAATTCATTTGCAAGATCACTACAGGTTTTAACAGTAGGTTTTTTTCACTACTTCTGCCATACCATCAAGATCAACTACTGTGAGTTTATTAGATACATCTACTACTGAAGGACTTAATGTGGAAGATGTCTGATTTTCTGTATATTCGATATATGGGCAATAAATGTAGTAGAATATTTATTACATTTGTTGCAGATAAACAGGGCATTAAATCGGCTAGGCAATAAATGTATACTAATAAATTTGTGTTATGTGGTAAAACTGGCGTGTAACTCTTAAATGGTAAAAGATACGAAAAAAATTATAAGAACCAAATTTGTTCTTTGGCTCATGTAGAACAGAGAATGTTTTATGCAGATTTTGCGTATGAGCACTCTGGAAGGAGTTATTCTTGATGTAAAGAATAAATGTATAACGCCATAAAAATCAAACAGCGCAATTCTAAGGTAAACACCCGGTACTGCACCATTATCTAGCATATAATAAAGAGATTCCACATAGTCGCACCTTCCCTTCACAACGGAATATATTACGCTCCAGGACTAAATGTTTCACGGCCATGGTTTAATTGTTAAAGTATGCGGAAATCCGCGGTTCAAATCCTGAACACGTACATTTTTTTTTTTAATTTTCAAGATAATATAAAAAACCGCTGCCCAAGGAATCACTACTTCCACATCCAGATTCTCTATCCGAGTCACTCACAACGAAAAAACTTTGTATGTGAAAATAATTGTTTATGGAACTTTAATAATATAATATTTGAAATCCTCTACCCCAAAAACCCATAAAACGATACCCCACATCGGTAGTGAGGTGGGGGTGGTAATAGGGGGTGGTAGTGGGGGGTGGATGAAGTAAAAAAATATTTTGAGGTTTCTGGTTCCTGTACATGCACTAAATCACATTTTTTTTTCATCCCCTTTAATAAGGAGGTGGGGGTGGTAATAGGGGTGGCTAATGCCAAAAATTTTTTTGAGACCTCAGCTTCTCTTGTATATGCTAAATACCAATTTCATGGACTCCTACCTGCTTGATTTACCCATTTACCCCAAATTTACCCCAATTTACGCCCCAACCCTTCGACGGAACAAGATGAGAATATAATCTATTTCTAGATCTCGTTAAAGTACATATGTGTACCAAATATCAAGTCAATATCTTAAACGGTTTCAGAGTAAACGTGCGCACAAAAAAAGTTACAGACAGACCGACAGACCGACAGACCGACAGACCGACAGACAGACCGACAGACAGACCGACAGACAGACCGACAGACAGACCGACAGACAGACCGACAGACAGACCGACAGACAGACCGACAGACAGACCGACAGACAGACCGACAGACAGACCGACAGACAGACCGACAGACAGACCGACAGACAGAATTTTTTTTCGCTCAAACTTAAAATCTCGACGTTTCATGACATTTTAAGTTTATTTGGACAATAAAAATTTTTTTAAAATTTTTTGTCGTTACTATACTTCCACTGGACGTGGAAGTAAATGTACAAATTAAGACAGAAATTAGTGTACAAAATGTAATCATTTTTTTTATGACATTTTTTTAGTTTTTTAGTTTTAGATTAAGTATCTATGTTATGTAAAAGTTTAGGTTTCACATTTTCTGGTGACACTTATTCTTACCATTTCATCTAAATTCGGTTAAGTTTTTGTAGTTTTAGATTTTTCTGTAATTTATAGTAGATTCTATTTTAGTACTTTGTGTCACCCTGTCATCGGGCTGCTTGATCGTCTGTTGGGTGACCTCTTTTTAATTAAATAATTTAAATAACACTTGTTAATGAACGCCTTTATTCACAACAACAATTCGTACTATAAAATTAATTTAGAAATACCTACATCAAATTATCTCCTCAAGAAAACGCCGTGCAACATTATCCGCCAGTTTAGTACATTAATTTGGGAAGAACATCCAATGAAATAATAATCCTATCAGGTTCTTTCGTGCTTAACTATGGGTGGCATAAAGTTAATTAAAAACACGAATTATTTCGGGAGAAATACTGTGTAAAATGATAATATTATTTCGTTAAATAATATGTTGGAAAAGCTTTGTTTGAGACAGTGCCAGTGGTCACGTAATGTAATTTACTTAGCTCTTTACCAAAGAGATATTTTATTAATTTCATTTGGGGAATAATAAGTTTTAGTACAAAATCCACAAAATATGTTTATGATAATATTGTGATGTTGTATAATTACTTATCGAGAAGGCGAAAAGATATTACGTAGTTGTTTAAAGTCGTTTTGTAGACCCTTGAAAAATGTGGATCGGTACAAATATTAATTATAATAACAAATTCATACGGCTAATTAAAGAGCGTGATAAGGACAAGAAGTTTTATTCCATCTAGAAGGAAGCGCGAAAAATCCAGGAAGAATATTTTGGAGCCGAAATTACTGATGAGGAAGCCAAGAATAAAATTAAAACCAGCATCGAAAAGAGGAAAATAGAAGAACCCTGCCGAAATCCAAATCCAGGTAGATTTTGTAATCAGCATCCACATAGCCCAGTATCGTAGTTTACTAGTACACTCACTGGTAAGCAGAGCCGAATTTTTTAATCTCCATAATAACCACCATTGGTCTCATTAAAATCGGCACGTAAGCGTTACAGTTAATCATCAAAGACCAAATAATAGGTCCTCATTTTTTTGACAGTAATTTGAATACCGAAAATTTTATTAACATTGTACGACAAGAAATAGAACTCTTTGTAGATAATAAGCCTGTAGGACAATTTCAAAGATTAATTTACCAACACGATGGCGCCCCAGGTCATACGTCAAATGAAACACGAAATTACTTAAATGCTCAATTTGGGAAGGATTGGATAGGTATCTATATACCACACCATCAATGTCTAGTTGGCTAAGTTAATTGAACATTTAATTTAGCTAACTGGACATTAATAAACAACAAAGTAGTTTAAATATTGTTTTATTTTTAGGAAATAATGATCCTATTTTATGGCCAGCTAGATCTCCCGATATAACCCCTACCGAAAACAAAACATTAGCTGCGTTTCGGACAACAACTCCTGTCATGATGGTGGCAGAAAAGACTTACTAAAAAAATATAAGAATAAGTTAATTATGTCATTAGGATTATCAATGTTACCATGTTACGATCATATATGAGTGGAAATCTCAGCCATTTTCGCTCACTCTTAATGTGTGACTAAAATTTCTGAGATTCCCGCACAATATTATTTTCAATTTTTCGGATATAATTAGTATAAGCTATATCAACATTAATTAATTTAATAAGGAATCACTTAAAAAAATTTGAATATCTCCACTATATCTTAAGTTATAAGAACTTTTCTCCCGATCACCTCTTTTTTGTATACCCTCAGGGTGAGCTGAGTGGGGGGTTTAGTAGGCTGAGCTTACACTACTAAAACATATAGAATATTTTGGACTTAGTACATGCATACATTAGATATGTCGTAAATAAAAAAAAATGAAATATTAACATACAGTGTGTAATGGACCAAAAACTTTGGTATTTTGGAATGGTATTTGGGGATTGAGTCTCGCTTGTTGTAAAACTAAAGTATACCAAAAATGACTTGATTTGGTGTTCTACAGGGTGTTTCATAAGCAAAGTTGAAAAAATCACCACTAATAAAGTACCTTTATTTTTCAAAATATGAAGAAAATCCACTAAGAAAAGTTATTTAGAATGCAATTTATACCTCTATACCAAATCTCAAGAACATAAAATTATTTTTTTGAAACTTCCCATTTTATGCGAATTAAGAGTTGAATTCATATTTAAAGTTGTGTAGGAGCAAATGTTAATCATCTCAAAAAGTAGGCTATTGGTAAATAAAAAAATTGAATATACGAGATGTAAGAAGATATAATGTTAATCGAACTAATTGTAAAACAAGAAACAATTACTAACAGAAGATTAATGAGGTTTAAAAAATTATAATAAATGTCAAAAACATAACAGATTCACAAACAAATTAATTATCGACCAATACAAAACAATGTTTACAATTTTTTTATTATTCGACGTGGCTACCACCCACATCCACACACATTTCGATCCATCGCCTGACATCCTTAAAACTGTTTCGAATATGATCTAACGATATGGAGTTTACGACATTTGTAATTCTCTGCTTCAATAGTGCTACATCGTTAGGAAGTGTTTCAGCGTAAACCAACTGCTTGTGGCAGTTGGTTTACCATAAAAACATAAAACGTTGGTTGGCCATAAAAAGAAATCCAATATTGATATGGGTATCTCGCTGGCCACTTGATCGGTCCATTCCTGGCAATCCAATTTTCTCCAAAATTTAAATTCAACCACCGATTAAACATTTCTGTGGAGTGGTCAGGGCAACCATCATGTTGAAAATGAACTAAAGGCATATTTCTTAAAATATTTAAATGTTCTTCAGAAAATCTTTCAAGAAGCTGTAAATAAGTGTGCTGGTTTAACCTTCCCTCAATGAAATAAAGTCCAATAACTCCAACGTGACAAGAAACGGCACACCGCACATTCACTTTTTTATAATATTGTCTATTACAATGAATTCTAAAATTTGGATTTTCAGAAGGCCAAAACCGACAATTCTGAGATGAAACAACACCATTGGTTGTGAATGTGGATTCATCTGAGAAAATTATGAAATGATTTTTTCTCCAATGGTCAAACAAAAATCCAATGGTCAAACAAAAATCCAACCTACGGCCGTCATCTCCCTCTTCAAGCGTATATTTATAATTTGCTTTATATGCCCTAATTTTATTGGCCTTGTAAATTCTTTGGAGTTCAGACTTGCTAATATTAATAAGAGCTGATCCCTCTCTTAGTGACATCCTAGGATTTTCTATAACAGAGGCATAAGCTATAATAGCCCCAACATTGTCTTCATCATATGCTTTTATTTTTCTTTTCATGTTAAGAACACTACCAGTAGCCAGAAACTTTTGAATTGTTCTCATAGCCTGAGTACGTAACAAAGCAGTGTTTGGAAATTTCAAATTAAATTGGCTTACCACTTCTCTTAGCGAGTTTTCACCGCCAATTCCGTAGCATTGCACAATATAAATTTTTTCACGCACTGTGAGTACCATTTTCACTTATTTTTTATGCTTGGTTCATTAATTTGAAACAGAAATTAAGGATAATATTGACTACGTTTGACAGATATGTCAATAATAAATGATAAATGTGTATCCACTGCTTTTCTCATAGCCTACTTTTAGCTTCTACATAACTTTAAATATTAATTCCCAAAAAATAATTTCTATGCAGTTTTAATTGAATGGTTCAAAATAAAATACAAATTTATTGAAAAAATGAGAAGTTTCAAAGAAATAATTTTATATTCCTGAAATTTGGTACAGAGGTATAAAATTGCATTCTAAATAACTTTTTTTAGTGGAATTTTTTCATATTTTGAAAAATAAAGGTACTTTATTAGTGGTGATTTTTCCAACTTTGCTTATAAAACATCCTGTAGAACACCAAATCAAGTCATTCTTGGTATACTTTAGTTTTACAACAAACAGGAGTCAATCACCAAATACCATTCCAAAATTTGAAAAATTTTTGGTCCATTACACCTCTTGTTACATCTATCCTGGGACACACTGTATATAGTCATAGAAGACAATTCGAACATTTATTGTAGTTTAATTTTTCCTATTTTTGGCAACATTATTTTATGTTATAAGAAGTGTTGTTAATAGTTTTCCATGACCTCCTCACAAATATATTAATTTTTTTTAAAATTAACCACTTTTTCTAGAGATGAATATGATATATCGTTGGATGGCTAATTTATCTGCCACAGTTTTAGAGAAAACTCCAAATCCTCTCTAATTTGGTCCACCCTGTATATCACATTTAATAAAATTAGTACCCACTTTTGAATTCTGAATAACGACAATTTACTACAATTTTAAAACTATAATATGCAACTTTTCTAAATGAAAAATTATTTCAATAAATTATAGCCATTCTATAAACCACGTACGACTTTTCACGTCAAAAGGTATTACACTAATATCGCAAGGCCATCTTCAAAGGGCGGACAGTCCAACTATTAATTAGTCGCAAACTCTGATAAGTTTGAATTATTGCATTAAGTGTTAATTAGAGTTATCGAACTAGCTAATAGCTTTAAATGTTTCAAAGTAATACGGTCGCCATGTTTGGGGAACTGGCGAAGTTTCAAACGGAGCAAACTGCACTTCAATACTGTCATTGTATTTTATGTATAGAAGACGTGTTGCGAAAACTTAATGACTGCATTTGAATTGAATAGCAAAAGTTCTGTACGCGAGACGTCTTGGAAAAAGGTCCATTTTCCGTGAGTGTACTGATTTTAAGGTGTTTTGGGTTATAAAAGAGGTTGTGATGTAAATTAGATTGTTTATTCAATTTTCTAGTAGCAAATAGGTAAGAGAGAACAAAGAAACGTTATTTTTAATAATACAAAAAAATGCCAAATGACGGTGCCGTTTTAAATGTGGAAATAATTGTTTATGGATCCTCTACCCCAAAAACCCATAAAAGGATCCCCACATCGGTAGCGGGGTGGGGTGGTTATAGGGGGTGGTATTAAAAATGGTATTATTTAATCATTGTCACTGTCCTGTTCAATAGTAACAGGTGTATCATCATACTTAAATAGTTTAGTTAAGGTTTCAGGAGGTCTTATTATTTTTGATAAATATCTTGCATAACATAAATAATATATATGATCGCTGCCAAATGGGAGCAACACCCAACTGTTCTCATACCGTTAGGACACTGACAATAATGTATTAGGATTCCAGAAACACCAGAGCTATGTGGGTTATAGTCCAAAAGGCAACGGTATGTTTATTTTGAAATGTGACGCGATGGAACTTGGACATTTAAAATATTAGACTTGTTTTTAACAAAGTACATGTCTATAAAGCTGTCTTCCTTCATCATTTCAGCCAAATAGGTTATTGCTTTTCGATATTGGTAAGTACCCGTGAAGAATATTTGGAGTTCAGTTTCGGTCATTTCAGGGATATCCAGTAGCGTTGAGGGCACTATTTGAAAAGCTTTTTCCAGCTCTTTCGCTCTACGCTTTATTTTAGCTGCTAATGTATTTTTTTCGTTTCTTCGTGCAATCATACAATCAAGAATTTCAGCAGAGATTTTTTCATCAGGCACTAATTTTTTCCCGGATTTGTCCAACAAAAACGATGCAGTCCGGTAATACCTTTTCACATTTGGCAGCATTTTATTACCTAGAATGTTGTCCAGAAGTTGTAACTTTTTTTTATTTCTTTTGTGTGCAAACTCAACTGCTCAACGGGTTTTGATTACAAATCGAGAATCATTCGTTTGTTTGACAGTTAATTGTTTTTGTTGTCCTTTCAAGGCTGGCATTAATACTTTGAATTCTCTATTTCCCAAAATTCCAATAATTCTTCACGGGTACTTACTAATATCGACAAGCAATATCTTAATTTAACTGAAATGATGAAGGAAGACGGCTCTATAGACATGTACTTTGTTAAAGACAAGTCTAATATTTTAAAAGTCCAAGTTCCATCATGTCACATTTTAAGAAAAACATGCCGTTGCTTTTTAGACTATAACCCACATATCTCTGGTGTTTCTGGAATTCTAAGACATAATTGCGAATGTCCTAATGGTATGAGAACAGTTGGGTGTTGCTCCCATTTGGCAGCGATCATATATTATTTATGTTATGCAAGATATTTATCAAAAATAATAAGACCTCCTGAAACTCTAACTAAACTATTTGAGCATAATTATACACCTGTTACTATTGAAGAGGACAGTGACAATGATTAATCAACACCGTTTTTAATACATTTTCAAGCTAGCTTATTAAAAATAAACTTTTATTGTATTTTTGTGTATTAAATAATTACTGCAGTTGAACGCTTATTAGTTAAAACTTTTATAAATATTTATACGTTATACCCCTCAGACAATTTTGAGTTTGATATCATATTATAGGGGAATATATGAGAAACATATGACAAAAAAATTGTAATTCCCCTCCGAGTATAAGATATTTTTTTAAATGTTTGAAATATTTTCCCTATTATTTCCCAGACTTCCTGCATAGTGAAAATTACAAAAAAATTCTCGTAAGTAGATCTTTTGTACCTCTATAACATATTTCAATCCCATGAAAATCAATCAAATCGATGTAAAGGCCGATTCTCCATAGCTACCTGGCTACGGGTGTGCAAAAGTTGTCACTTAGCATACGTAAACACATCATTTTTTTTTTTAATTTAATTTACTTTTTAAGCTGTCACAAGGGTCATTATTTTTTTAATTTTCAAGAATGACGCCATTTTGTTTTTGGTCGCCACTGTACGTAAACTGCACAACACACTGTACTGACACACTGATGCCCACGGCGCGGCGCAAGCGTAGGTTGCTTTCTAAAACAAAATCCAGAGGTCTTACATTAATCGGTTAAAATGCTAAAAATTTGAATATTTAGTAGCCTTGCGGTAACTCATAGCTTTTTAATACAAAACTGAGCTTTTTTTTAGGGATTGACAAAAGTATTTGAATGGCTTTTATATCCAAGATAAATTTTTACAGAAAAAAAATAAAAAGATATGAAGATTACTTGCAAGCGGGTTTTTCCAAAACTTTAAGGTCTTTGTGGCACCTCAAAATAACATTAGATTTTAATAATATTTTATCCTGGTATTGCTTATCTGGTGTAGTAACTTTTCCAAGCCCAAGCATTTTTGATTTCCAAAAAAAGTGAAATAGTGTCTTTTGCACTAATGTACAATCACCACTTAAAATTTCAAATCAAAATGGTTATTAAAACGGCTCAAATAAACAACTGTTGCTGAAACTTTGCACCCTTGTGAAATCCTGCCATCAAAACCAAGATATGTGTACGATGGCTCAAATTGTAGCTTCTTATAAGTACTTTAAGATCACGGAGAGAGAATTTTTTTAAAAAAATTTAAACCTTTTTATTGCAGCTGTTTATAATTTTCGAAATTGTAGTTAGAAACAATTTCAAATAAATCTCTTGTTTCTTTATGAAATCAAAAATGGTAAAGGAGTAATGAAAGTAGATTAAAGAAGCCAACTTTTTTAAAAAAATTAATGCTCTACTTGCATTTAGAGTTGAGATACGTTAGTTTTTACTTATAAATAAACAAACCGATATTTTTTATTGAAATTTGGACTGGTAATTCTCCAATGTCTATTATTTTGTCTCTGCTACTTGAAAATAATCCAAAGCTACAATTGTTAAAGATACTTTATAGAGGCCCGAAAGTGAAGTCTTTAGCGATTTTGTAGAGATCCTAAAATCACCAAATATTTATAATAAATGTTATATTATGTTTTTACAAACCAGTCTTTAGTCGCTAGATAGTCCAGTGGGTAAGATGACTAGCACTTTTTATTTAGGATGCGAACGTCTCGGGTTCAAATCCTGCTCGCGTAATATGCTTTTTTATTGGATCAGTAATATTAAAAGTTCTGCAAAGCTGTATACATAAACATAAGGGTAGTTGTTCAAATTAGGTTTGTTTACCATGCTCGCGACAAAAATTAAAAAAGTTATAAACAAAATTGAAAATGTGTATTATGTTCTCAAAACTGCTTTATTCGATATTATTTTAACAATTGTAGGTTTGGATTATCTTCAAATAGCAGAAATGAAATAATACATAAACATAAACAAACTTTTCTTGTTGCTTGTTGTAGTATATTAAGAAAATTTGTTTATAAATAAAACTTTATCTGAATTATCAAAGTATATAGAAAGACTGTTGGAAACAACATTTGCATCTGTGCATAACTGATTCAGTTTATTATGGAAAGTTAGGGCAAATCAATAAATTACTGGAAGTATGATAACACAGATATCTATGAAAGGATCAGAGTTCAATACAGCGTTATATCTATGGTCTGGTGTAAACCGTTGATAATTGAATGTAAATAGATTAACGTATTTAATGAACGCCTGTTAATTACGAGCGACAGAGATTAATTTTTCAGAAGAATGTCTTAATGTTCAGAGTTATTTATATAATATGCCAGGTGCTAATATATTCAAATATAGTGTATAGGCAAAAATGCAATGCTTAAAAAGTAATTAAAACAGCAATCAATGCTTTTCGTTTTTCTATTTGAGACTTCAGTGCTACAGGTCTAATTTCTGATTAGCTTTTGAGGATATGATTATTATTCTGGTTTTAATTCGGGTGAGACTCCCAGATAAACTAACTAATATTGACAAAGATGAGGCTAACAATAATGTGTTTTTCATAAAAGCCACATATGAAGAAAATCACCCGGAGAGTGGAGAGATACCGCCAAACATTGCAGAAGGCGTCCATAGCATATAAATTTTTGTTGTGTCCTTTAGGCGCATTGTGATTAAGATCTTCTACATTAACACAAACAGACTGTAGACTTTTTGTAGATCTCTACTTTTCTCGGAGATAAAACAGTTTCCACAAACTCCAAAACACTTGAACAACACTCGAATACTATAGTGACGAGTATCTCGTCAACCATGTTGCCATCATCTGGAGATGATTAAAACCGAGTTCATTCCCAGAAAAGCCTCCATCCATTTGATTCGAGAAGGTCACGGCTACAATCTGCACGTGACTATTCAAATTGATGAGTGAGCCAATTTTATTTTCAAACGTGAATCCAAATTCTACTTAAATATCAGTGACGAATAGAACTGTGGAAAATACGACATGTCAAAAAATATAATTACAAGAAAACTGCAAATTTTATTTTTCACATTTTTGTCACATTTGTTATTTATGTGTGTGATAAGCATTTTCTTTAAGAAAACACAAAAACCTGATGTACCTAAATAAAATAATAAACATAATATTGAAATAAATGTAATAATAGAATAGTCATTTTTATTAGAACATGTCGCGCTTTGAAGTAAAACATTTTAAGGAAAGTATGTGGACGAGTGTAAAAGAACTGATGCCACCTCTACATAAAAATTTAAAACTTTGGACATGTTGCGTTTTAAAAAAGCTCCTTATTTCTCAATTGATTTTAGAGAAGACTGGAAGAAAATACGATAACATGGTGAGAAATATTAGTTTCAGTAGCAAAGCCACTTGATAAATAGATAATTTTTTTGTAAATATTTTAACAGATTTTTAAAAGGTGCTTTCCGTCTTAATGTAAATTATATTTTTTGTTAACTATGGGATATAACATCAGTATTATGCCAAATTCACAAATGCTTTGAACCTTGTAACAAAGTTGTTATTTTTTTTTTATAATACATGTCATTAAAAAGTTATATAAGCCGTAATTTAAATTAAAAATATATCTGTACTTTTATCTTGCATTTCTGAAGTCTTAGCTAACGAAGCAAAAACTTTATACAACAGGTTCGCCTCCTCAAATTACATAACTGGCGAACAATGTAAACAGTAATGAATTTTATGTTAACTGCCATTTTTCAAAATTTAATAATGATTTCATAAGCAGTTGATCAAATTTCCTAATAATTATTACAAGTTTTGTGAGAGCTTTATTATCAAGTTTGCCACATTGAACATTAGGAAGTTAGATAAATCAGTAAAGTTGTGTATTTATTTAATACTCGAGGAATTTTCTCTTTGGGGTGCTTTGAAACTCATTAAATCCTAAAACAATGCGTTGTTGCCATTAATATTTAATGAAATTATAAAGTTAAAATCCGGATGACATGTAAGCTATTTTCAAACATAAATACGAGAATCAGTGACTTTGTATTTTGATAATATCGATTCCAACAAATATCTGCGCTACAAGGTGGAAAAAAGAACTAGGCTGAAACTTAGTGTTTAAAGTTACCCATTTAGAATCTAGAGAAAAGTATGATAAACTTACACATATAAAGTTAACAGTCTATTTTGATCAGATTTAAAGAGAAAGAGTGTGAAGTACGCCACACTTAGCTGAGTTCAGAACACCTCCAAAGTTACCCTGGAATTATAATCACTTATGGTATGCAGGGTGTTTTATAATTCCTGACTAATACTTTTTGGAACTGACTTACATATTTGGTTGAAGTTTGGACAAATATTATACTCTTTCTGTCCAATTAAAAGCATAATTTATATGGAAAAAATCCAGAATTGGATCAACTTTTATAATGCTGCTCTCAGTGCTGTTAACATCACCCACATACCGGGTAACCGAAATGAAGCTTGCCCCTATATCTTCTTGATCTTACAAGATAAGAATTTCGAATTTGGGTACGTAAAACAACGGCTAAATATGCATTAATTCGACTGATTTATCATTTTCTATCACTTCCAGTTTCACCGGAAATGGTGCTAACTTTGGATTTTTAAATGGAACACCCTGTATAGTTTTACATTTTTGGATTCAGGAGGTCATTTTGCATACCACTATGGTGTATTGAAATAAAAGTATTAATGATTCACATTTTTATGAGCTAATTTAATTTTTCATCTAGGCGACCGCGGCCGTGACCCCAAATTAATGTTTTGCTTTGCTTCAATAAGAAATCAAAAAATACAATTATGATATTATGTCATACGACATTTGTGTTATAGGCTCCTAAACATTTCGGAAATTATTGTGGGTTGTCAGAGAATTACTAAGATAAAAATTGACATTTTAATTAGATTTTCATTTTTGGTTGAATAGATAGTTGTAGATTGTAGATTGTTTAAGGAGTCGTTTGGCCCTGAGTTGGCCTTTTTTCACTTCGACCTAAAAGGTCTTTTGTGAGTTACCCTACAACTAGTTGTTACCCAGGATTCGAAAACTCTTTGCAAAGCTTGTGATTTTTCTTGGAGCTAATTTCTCTATGTCTTCAGGCGTTAATTCCGCCTGTTCTAGGTACTTTAGCCTAATGCGGATTAGTACCTTGCATTCACAAAGTATATGCTCCGCAGTCTCAGTTGCAGCTTCACAGTATCTGCATTTATCATCTTCTGCCATGCCCATGTTCTTGAAATGATATCTCAAGGGGCAATAGCCAGTTAGAAGACCTGTGATCAGCCAAGTTCGAGAAACTTTGTGGCATTCTTTGTTGAATAGGTTATAAACCTTTCCACTTGTATTTGGCCTTTGGGAGTATTCTTCCAAGTCTTATCAAACAGCCTACGGCACGTCCAAATAGCCGTCGTTGCTTTGGTACGTGTCCTTTCTAAGTTTAAGTTCTAGGTAAGTTTTTGGTCCAGGATTACTCCTAGATACTTGACTTCACTGGAAAAATTCAGTACTGTTCCATTTAACATAGAAGCTCCCAAATTTAGTTTTCTCCTTTGAAAATAGACAGTTATTTTGTAAATAAATTTACTTTAGAATTTCTTACTTTTTCGTACTACCAGAAGTAGGTTATTAAAAGAACGCCAAGATTTTAAATTAATATTTTCTTAGATTCTATAAAAGAATATTGTTTACAGTAAAATATTTTCAGAGGGCGCTGAAAGTGTTCAACATTTGCTCCAAATACTTGTAATCCCTCTTATTAAGGGAATAGAAAACACATTGTAGAAGAATAGAATTGTTGTTTATTAATTTGTATCAGAGATTGGCGTTTTTTATTCGACTAATCAATCATGACTAACGACTAATTAATAATATATTAGTTGTGGCTAATGACTAATCCAGAGATGGGCATTCTTTAGTCGACTAATCAATCATGACTAACGACTAATATATTAGTAATTAGTCGTTAGTAGTGATTGACTAATCGACGAAAAAATGACAATCTCTGATTTGTATATATTTTAGACAACATTGAATTATACATAGACAGGGCAACGTGGAGGAATATAATACTATTTTTTTTTAATTTAACCTTTATTTTAATATAGAGAACAATATACAAAATACGTACTGCCACTAAAGTAAATTAAAAAACAAGAATCTTTATTTAATAAAGTTCTGTTTCCTGTAGATACGAATGCAATTTGTCTACGTTAATTTTATGTTTATTTCTGGAATAATTTTCGCTTTTAACTAGTTGATGTCTGCTCTAGATAAGCCAAGCAAATACCCTGAAATATTATTAAGTGAACTTATTGCATAAAGCAGGTATAAAACTGTGATTGCCTCACGATATTAAATTCAAATCCTCTGTTCCTTTGTTTGAAAGTTACAAAGTGAAAGATTTCTGCTTATAAATAAATTATGACACGCAAGGCACTTTCTGTGGTGAACATGAAATATTCCTAACGATGGAAATTACAATAGTTAAAAATGTAGAAATCTAATTTTGAGGGAATTCCTCGTCATCTTTCAAAGCTTTCAGATTGTTCTGCAGGAAAATAAGGGAATAATATTTAAGCGCATACCTAGTTAAAAATTCCTGTAGTTTTCCGGAAATGAAATAAATTTTTTGTAGGAAATCAGAGCAAATGGTACGAAAAAACAATTGAACGAACTGAGAGACTTCATCTTTTGGAAAGTCGTCTAAAACGTATCATTACGACATATACAGTTTGTTCCCGGATGGGGTACTGCACTCTTGTAAACTTTCTTACTTTTGATTTGTCGAGAAAAAATCATTTTTCACAAAAAGTTTTGCTTGTCTTAGGAAGTCATAAGCAGTTGTCAAATTTAAGAGAAACTATACAGGGTATTTTAAAAATTAGAAAGTAAGAACGCGGCTTTATTTAAGTAAACTACCTTTTTTACATTTTTATTGAAAATATGATTTAACAAAGGTTTTTTATTTATGAAGAAAAGATTAATTAAATAAGATAAATACAGTTGCAAAATAAGGAAATGACGTGTCAAAAAAACATGTTATTCACTAAATATCAGCTTTAAAGCAGTTCGTGTTCTCACTTGCAGAGATAAATTGACAAATTACGATGTTCACGTAGGGGTATTTATCCTCTGGCATTGTGAGTAGGGTCCTTTCCGAACAATACCGACCCCCTGTTCGGGTTGACTCATTTGAAGCAACTGAGCCACGTATCTTTGTGAGTGACCTTCCTGTAAGCAAAAGAATGACAGCCCTAGGAATTTGAAGAACATCAAAATGTTTTTTGGTACAAGTCTTCCTAAAATATCGTTGTTCATGATAAAACCCCCTGGTGTGCCACTAATGTGGTAATGTAAACATTACTGCTGTGTTTTTTCACATTAGATTTTAGTATCAAGATGAAAAGAGTTTAACTTCGAACTAACGTCATAAATTAAATTTCCTCTTTTTTGGTAATTTAATAGTAAGTGCATGAAAGAAAAGTTTCTATATTATGCGGGAGTTTGCTAATTTATAGGGGTGGCGCCTAAAAAATATCGAAAAATCAAGTTTTGAGAAGGAAAATGTCTGTGCATATAAATTGATAGTCTTTTAGTTATAACGACTTGGAAATTGTGATTTTAGCTTGAAAAACGAGGTATTTCAAAACGGTTTTTGCTAAATAACTAGAAAAGTATTTAGCGACAAAATTCTAGAGAAAAATAAGAAATTTTTTAAATTGAGGATGAATTTCCTTTTTCCAGTCTCTGTAGAATTAATGATTTCGGACATCTGAAAGTATAAAGATAGAGTCCGAACGATTACAAAACGAAGTATTTAGTTTAAATATTAAATATCTCAGAAACCATGGCACTTACATTAAAAATTCTAACCACCAAAATAAAAAAATGTTGATTAAGTTTTGAAATGATTTTTTGTTTGATTCTCTAGCATGACTCAGACGCTCAGATTTTTTGTTCACTTAAAAAAAAAAAATGCATTTTAAATTATTAAAGGATTTTTCGAAAAAAACGTAAATTTTTTTCTATACTTTTAAATATCTCAATAAATGTTAGTTTTATCCATTAATAGTTTCGGAGAAAAAGTTTAAAGATGTCATGCGGACATTTATAGGACACAGTATTTAGTTTAAATGTCGAATATCTTAAAAATTATAACACTTACGTCAAAAACTCTAAGGATTAGAATTAAAGATAATTAATCAAGATTTAAAATGATTGTTTGTTTCTGTATCATAAAAAACAAAGACGTTATGGCCGAAAAAAAGTATGTTTTACATTCTTTTTTAACAAAATTTAGCCATTTTGTTAATGTAATTGTCCAATAATTAAAAAAAATATATCATAAATACTATTTATTGTTTAAATCTTACATCACTTAGATGCTCAATTTTTATTCTATTTAATGAATGAATGAATTAATGAATTAATGAATGAATGAATAGTATTTATTTATCTAAAGATAATACATTACAGTAGACATAATATAGGCACTAAGTTAGTACATAAATTACAATTATATACAAATACGCATATTCTAACAACTCCTATTTTTAACAGACATACTTAACAATATATACCTATATGTTTACATTTACATATTTTATTTCACTTACTTAATAAGTTTTGATTTGAATAAACCAATACTATTAATAGTCTTCAGGTCATTGGGTAAAGAGTTATACTCAATGATACCTTTATGAAACAAACTATTGTAAGTGAGAGTTTTAGTTGTTCTATTTACGTAACAGTTGTCTTTGTTTCTAGTATTGTAGTTATGGACTTCATTTACACTCACTACCCTTGAGGATAAATATTCAGGCACCTTCTTATTCAATGTTTTATAAACAAATAACATTGTTTGAATATACATATTCGTTTTTATATCCAGCCAGCCTAATACTTCCAACATTATATTAATGCTTGTATATCGATTTGCATCCAAAATTATACGCATTGCTTTATTTTGTGGAATCTGCAGTCTGTAACAATTTACTTGGGATACATATATAACTGATGAACAGTAAGTAAAATGGGGCAAAATAATGCTGTTGTATAATGTTACTTTTGTGTTTATGGAAATGTGTCCACTAATTCTATAAAAGTATCCTATTTTTTTAACAATTTTCTTAGAAATGATTCTTAAATTTTAAATTCCTATCTATTAACAACCCCAGGTATTTAATTTCATCTTGAAAATCCAAGTCCTTATTTCCAATTTTGACTTTTATTTGTAAATCACAAAAATTTTTATATGCCCAATCGGATCCTATAAACATACACTTTGATTTTGTTTCGTTTATTTTTAGCCTGTTTACATTAAATTTGTCAGTAAGCCTCTTTAAATCTTCATTAACCGTTGCAATCAAAGTTTCATAGTTTTTATGACTAAAATAGATTAGGGTATCATCTGCAAAGAGATGTATTTTACAATTTATTAAAACTTTACCTAAATCATTAATATACAGAATAAATAACAGGGGACCAAGGACACTCCCTTGCGGGACTCCATTGTTGTTATAGCGGCTTTCAGAATATTGTTCCTCATATTTAGTTTCTTGGCATCTAAATGATAAGTAACTTTCCAACCACATTAAAGTTGTGCCAGAAAATCCATACTTTTTTAATTTTAGAATTAGAGTATGTCGATCAATTGTCTCAAAAGCTCTCTTTAAGTCTATGAAGACCGCACATATACCATGTCCATGATTTATATCCTCTTTCCAATCAGATATTACAGACTGTAACGCTGTCTCGCAAGAGTGTCTGTCCCTGAATCCTGACTGATATGTACAAAGCAGATCGTTGCATTTTACATATTCTAATATTTGATTATATACTACAAGTTCTAATAGTTTTTCACAGAATGGTAACCTATTGATAGGGCGCATCTCTTGTGCTAAGTTTGTATTAGGTACTTTTGGAACTGGAATAATAATGGATGTTTTAAATCTATCAGGAACGATACTTTTTTCTAAACTAAGGTTAATTAAATTCCTTAAGGGATATCCTATGACATGAAAGAGTTCTTTAATTAATTTTAAATCTATCTCATCTATGCTACCGTTTTTACTTTGACTAAAGATAATTTCTTTCAACTCCTTTATTGATACTTGTTTAAATACAGTAAAAGTAGAGGAGCATAGTGATAGTGGTATGGTGTTTGTTAATAAAGCTTCATCAGTAATATTGTTATCAATGTTAGATACAATTATTTCAATACTCTCAATATAGAGTATTTTAACACTTTGGTAATGTCACTTGGTCTATGGTAGTATGCATCATCACAAACAATTCCGCCTATTTTTTGCTTTTTGCATCCCAACATGTCTTTTAAATTAGACCACATTAATTTTGAATTATTTTTGTTTTTGTCTATCGTATCATGATAAAAAATTTAAAACTCTTGCTTTAAAAAAATGGAGCCGTCGTTTCGATTTTCTTAATTTTAACTTCAAATTCGTAATCAGCAATCCCCAAAACTTAAATATCATAGTTTCAAAAAAAAATCAACAATGCTTTTTCAAATATTAAATATCTAAATGTAGGTGTGGCTTGTATGCCACATGCAGACCTCCGACTAGTACACATTTTTTAAATCTTTTAAATGCCATGCACTAATGTAAATTGTCAGTGTATTAGATATTTATTTGTATTTTGTGTTTTCCATAAAAACATTAATTACTGATTATTATTTATACTCTTCGCAAAAACGATTGTATTTGATCGGCACATTTCTAAAACCGGAAATATCGCTCGTGGAAAAAAAAATTCATATCGTTGTGTTAGTGAACAGATTCTGAACAACTTTCAAAATATCCGTCTGTCCGTCCGTCACGTTTCTTGTAAGCACGATAACTTAAAAAAGAAAAATCCGATTGTATTGAAATTTGGAAAGTACGTTAGTGCTAGCTAGAGGAAGAACCCTATTCTTTTTGAAGAAAATCAATCAGTAAATAAGAAAGTTATTAATCATTTAATTTAAAAAAATATATTTTCTAATTTTTTGTCGCTTTCACTTAAATAGAAATCTTGCGAAATGTTATCTCTATAATATATATTTTTTTGTTTATGCACTTTACTATGAAATATGATACTCGAAAGATGTATATTACAGACATTCAATTTTTGTAGTGATCTCTGATGGTCCAGTGCCTAAAGTTTTGCCTTGCAATCCCGTGTTCGAATCCTAGTCAGGTTGGATGTTTTTTTTTCAATTTTTTTTTTCATATAGTTTTTTCACAACAAAGTTGGTATCACAAAATTCAGGATACCCAAAAACTAACATTATTACCAAAAAACTGCGAAGAGTATCCTATGGAATGTGTAAGAATTATATAAAAAGCTCAGTAAATTGGCGAAAAGTACCTACGTTTTTAGCTTGTTTAATTATGCTAACCCTGGAACAATGAATTTACTTGGTCAAATACTATGGAATCAGGCATATTTCTTACATATACGCAATATAAGCTGTGTAGAATATAGTACTCCAGTTAGTAATGTTATGAGTACTATAAAACTTTGCATTGATTGAGATGTTTTTTGACTTTGAC
Organism: Rutpela maculata; assembly: GCA_936432065.2. Taxonomy (NCBI): domain Eukaryota; kingdom Metazoa; phylum Arthropoda; class Insecta; order Coleoptera; family Cerambycidae; genus Rutpela; species Rutpela maculata. Next base: position 19,323,312 of record OW386293.2, read on the forward strand.
AGTTTCTTAATTTTAATCAAGAGTTTGAAGTATTTATCTGTGTTCAAATAATTTGTATGCTATTAACATAATAAACAAGATCCTTCGAAGCATTATTCTATTCTTAACATTGGTCCTTCGAGCCGGATCAACGTTAAGAATAGAATAACGCTTCGAAGGACCTTGTTTATTATGTTGGTAGCATACAAATTATTTGAACACAGAGAAATACTTCAAACTCTTGATTAAAACTAAAAAACTGTCAAAGTCAAAAAAACATCTCGATCAATGCAAAGTTTTATGGTACTCATAACATTACTAACTAGATATTCTAAACATAAGCTTTTAATGAGAATTATCCAGATAATACAGTAAAATTTTGAAAAATTTTGTGCAAAATTTTTTATAAAGACAGATTTTTTCTCGGCAAATAAAAAACAAGCTAAAAACGTACTCTTCGCCGGTTTACTGAACTTTTCATATAATTGTTACACAGTATTTTGTAAATAATGTTAGTTTTAGACATTTTGAATTTTATAGTACCCACAAACTTAGTTGATGAAAGTGTAAAACGAAGTAAAAATTAAAAAACTCTACCATACCCCATTTGGGTTTCGAACCCGGGACCCTTGGACTCCGAGTCAAAAGCGTAAGAACTACACCACCACCTAACACGTAGAGAGATTTAAATTTTAATATTATAAGAGACGAGCTAAAACCATGTTTCCACCCACGCTTGTATAGTACATTATGAAATGTATATTTGTAAAATATATAAATATTTAGGTAATAAAATGAAATATCATTTCACCACATTTTTATTCAATTACAAAAATATAAAAATAAAAAAAAATTCTCAAATTTAAATCATTAATAACATTTTTATTTACTGATTGATTTTGTTCAAAAACAATAGGGTTCTTCCTCAAGCTAACACCAACTTACTGTCCAAATTTCAGTACAATCGGATTTTTCCTTATTTAGTTATCGTGCTTACCAAGAATCGTGACCGACGGACAGACGGACGGACGGACATACGGACAGACAGACGGACGGACAGACGGACAAACGGACAGACGGACAGACAGACGGACGTTTTTTTAATTATTATTAGGAATTTACGCCTTTTTACTTTTATTTTATTCATATTTAGGATCAAGCATTTTTATTTATTTTTCTATATAAGTAGCCAGCCTGTACCGTTTCATTTTATCTGTCAACGCTTGCTCTTAGCATTGCAGACGTTGTTTTTTTTATTATTATTAGGAATTTCCGCCTTTTTACTTTTATTTTATTCATATTTAGGATAAAGCATTTTTATTTATTTTTCGCAAAATATCCATCATCATGAACGACATGCTATTCCCATTTTAGATGACGTCAATTGTGTATTTTGCGCTGTTTCTCTTTGTTTGTTTAATAATGACGAACATCATCCTGAAATCCGAATTCGAGTTATCGAAAAAATTAAAAATGAACGGATATGTTTTTAAGGTTTTGTTGTTAGTGACCCATTTTATTGACTATCCATTAATAATTCTTTTGAATATGAAAATTTGTTAGCGTTACAATGGTGAATATGCTGGTCATGTTGAATTGCGTTGCATTAGTCAATTATTTCCAAATTACTTATATAGGGTGCATAGAGTTGATAATTAATGAAAATTATGACTATAGCATAGGAAATATTATTTGTTATTTTCTTTTTCTGACAATGCTGATGCATGGCATTATAGCGTTTTAGAATTTTATCCAATATCTAATTTCATGCAAGATTCAGCTTCCAGTACTGTGCAAGATTATCTCCTTAATGTTGGCAAGATGCTATTCCAGATATAAAAAAAAATATTTCACAGAGAAAAATAATATAGAGTATGGATGCTGGATAACCTAAAAAAATAATTAAAGAAAATAATATAAGAAACCTGCTTTAGCATTAGCTTTCTGGGATACATTTTGAAACATCCCCCACTTCGCCAAATCTCGGCGGATTAGTCTAAAAATGGATGTGTAAGAGTTGACCTGCGAAGAAGAGGAATAGAAGAGAGCCTAGTCAGGGTAATAGCATCATACCTATCTCAGAGGAAAATAATCCTGGAGGCAGAAGACGAGACAAAGACCGTAGAAGTCAGCAGTGGCGTGCCTCAGGGATCAGTACTTGGCCAACCCTGTGGAATGTCCTGTATGATGATCTCCTAACAATGGAACAGCCAGCGGGTGTTACATTAGTCGATTTCGCGAACTACGTAGCCATGACAATAGTTGCAGAAACCGAGAACATACTAATGAATAAAGCAAATACTGCCCTCCAGCGAGTTGCTAAATGGTTAGAAGCAAGAAAACTAAAGCTGGCACCAGACACCTCCTTACTACTAAAAGAAAAATAGCACCGATATGTTTCACCATCTTGGATACTCCGATCAGGCTCAGCAAGGCAATAAAATACCTAGGAGTGTGGTTTGATACCAAACTTACCTTCGCGAAGCCATCAAAAGAACTACCGAGAAAGTTTATAGTTTTAGTTATATCATGAATTTTGCTTATGTGGCGCCCGATCTACAACAGATTTGAATTTTCCATCTTAGAAAACTCATATTCACCAATTTTCATAACAATATTTGAAAATTTCAAAATTTACATGAGAAAATTAAAAATATAATGTTGACATTAACTGTATTTCTGTTAATATCAATTTTTGAACTAAGGTAAGTTCAGCTAAATCCTAATATTCTAATGTCAGAAATCCACTGTTGCTCCGTGGACCATTACCTGCGGACCATCTTGTGTAATATGTCACCTAACACAACAAAATCGGTTAAATAGTCATCAAATTAATCAAAGATAAATCAATCGAGGCAACGGTCATTTTGATGACATCATAACTACATACTCCACACAGTAAGAGCGCGATAGCAGGAATTTTTCTACTCAGGAGACATTGCGGAATAAGTTTTTAATTGTTGTCAGTTTTCTTATAAATCAATTAGCTTCCCTACTAATTTGTCATATATTTAATGGAGCGGATATGGCGAGAAAAAGAGGAGGATTGAAATCAGCTTTTTGTTTTTTTTTTTGACAATTCGGTTCGCGTTCTCTTTTATCGTGTTATCAAGTTAATCAAGTAATCGCACGGGGTGGCGGAGGAATTTGTATTTAAAATTCGCAAAAGGCATTATGCCCCCCCCTCCCTTTCTATTGCTTGGATGCGATAATTTTTTTTAAAATAAGGATAAAAAATCCTCACCTACCTGTAAAAAAATGTCTCCTCTGAACCCTTTCCTTCATACTCAAAAACGCACTTGAAAAAAAATGCAAAAGGTTTTTCCCCTCCCACAGGTTTGTTTATTTGAAAAAAAAATTAAAAAAAAATAGTCACATACTATATACTACGGGAACCCACCCTAAGTGCCCGTGCACCCCCCCCCCCCCCCCCCGATCCTTTAGGACAATGTTTTTCATAAAGATTAAAGCCTAAGGAACAATTTAAGACATGTCCTAAAAAAAAAATTGGCTGCACTTTCAAAATGGCGTCCGTTAAAAAAAAAATTTGCAAATATCGTTTTTGTAATTTAACACAAAAACTAAAAAAGATGGAGAAAAACTTTCTGTACAAAAAATAAGGTGCATAAAATTTTCTACAATTTTGTTCCTATACAATATTTGCATTGGAGTTACCATTTCCCAGATAAATGATTCAGCTTTTAAGATAAAATATAAGATTCAGTATAAAACGTAACACTACGGAAGCCCACCTTAACTGTCCGTGCATCCCCCCGATTCTTGGGGACAATGTTTTTCATAAAGATTAAAGCCTAAGGAATAATTTAAGACATGTCCTAAAAAAAAATCAGCTGGCTGTACTTTCAAAATGGCGTCCGTTTAAAAAAAAATGCAAATATTGTTTTTGTCATTTAACACAAAAACTAAAAAGGATGGAGAAAAACTTTCTAGACAAAAAACAAAGTGAATGAAATTTTCTACAATTTTGTTCCTATACAATATTTGGATAGGAGTTACCGTTTTCCAGATATAATTGTTACCGTTTTCGAGATAAATGTCTGCAAATTATAATATTATTATTATTATTAATTTTTTTCAGTTTATTTTATTTTATTTTTATGTTAATAATATAAAGTTATATTATACGCCTTACAATAATTGTCACAGTTATTTCTTTTAAATGATTTACCGATATATGAATTTCCATGTTTTCTTAATTTTGGACTCATTTATCTGGAAAATGGTAACTACTATCAAAATATTGTATAGGTACAAAATTGTAGAAAATTTTATGCACGTTGTATTTTGTGAAGAAAGTTTTTGTCCATCTTGTTTAGTTTTTGTGTTAAATGACAAAAACCACATTGGCAACAGTTTTTTTTTAACATATGGCCGCCATTTTGAAAGTACAGCCAGTTTTTTTTTTAGGATATGCCTTAAATTGTTCATTAGGCTTCAATCTTTATGAAAAATATTGTCCCCAAGAATCGGGCGGGGGGGTGCATGTACAGCTAGGGAGGGCTCCCCAACTAATAGGCAACAGCGAACAAATTCCATTTTGGTTTTTCAAAATCGCACGACAGGTAAAAAAGTTATAGAAGGTAGAATGATTTTCCTTTGCCTACCCCCCTCTGTTAATTGACCCACCTTTTCTTCCGGTTCCATCAATTCTTATCTATTTCACCTACCACAAATAAATCTCGTCTCCCTAACTCCTTTTTTTCGTGAACGAATCAATTATTTGTATATTACTGTTACGGCAGAAAAAAACGCGTATTTTCAAAAAAAAAAAATTCACTAAAGGTTACCGTTCGATTTGAAACCAAACCAACCCAATTATGCGCTTTCACGAACTCTTCAATATTTAATTTAACTTTTTTTTCGTCAAGTCAATAATAACAAAGTTATCGCGGAAAAACGTGTTTTTACGAATACGAATTCCTTCCCCATCCCGTGTGTTTACGCTGAACTAACCTGATAACATGATAAAAGAGTACGCATGTAACCGAATTGTCAAAAAAAAAATGTTTAAAAAAGTTGGTTTCATTTCAAAACCAGATCTGCTCCGCTAATTTGGTTTTAATTTACCGCTTCATATTTCTTTCAGTTCATACTATTCTCTTCCTTCGCCTTCTGCCTTGAAAATGCTGAGAAAAAATATTTGTATGGTCAAATAAGAGTGCTATTAACAATAATAACAAGATGTTCTTGAAAACAAATAACCCTAAATCACATCCCCCTACTTCAACCTCAGAATAAGTAAGAAACCAGAACACGTGTTCACAGTCCTTACTTCATGCACCCCTTGTAAGGGATAACACGTGTGACTTACAACGGCGCCTGTAGCTAATAAATTTTTATGTCTGGTCTTGGATAACCAATAAAAGTATTAAAATTTCGATATTAGATTTAAATCGCATTACAATCATATACGTTATTGATATATGTTTCTAAAATTTACATAGTTATAGGTAGTAGAACGTGATATATGGAAGCGAATCTGGGGGAAAAAGTCGTAGTAATATTGTTGAGGGTGAATGTACCCTATTGATCAGTTTATCACCAAAGCCTTGCCTATATTTGTGCTATAGGAATTCATATTATTATACCAATTTCGGTAAAGGAATGCCGGTTAGGCAATTTTGCTGTAATATATTTTTTTACTTATCTTAAATATGGAAAATATTTTTGTGGATACAAGGAGAAGGGTTAGGAGATAATTTTCCAACAATATATTGTATTGTAGTATTTTTTATGTACAGGGTGGACCAAATTAGATGGGATTTGAAGTTTTCTCTAAAACTATATCAGATAAACAAAAACCAATATAGGTGTCCTGAGCTCGATTTTCGAGAAACAAGCAATGGCGCAAACCGCGATTGTCTATCTTTTTCGACTACCGAGCTACTGAGCGTTTTTGGAAAATTTGCCTTTTTGAATGACCTAAATTATCAAGGGTCAAATCGAAAATAATAATAATAATAATAATAATAATAATACATTTATTTTCCTTCCATATATACAAAAAAACAGGTTAACAAATATTAATAAAGTACCATTGTATGGTTGAGGAAAACCACTAGGCTGTGTTCAAGCAAGTAGTGCAAGGCACTACCCCCCGGATTAATACACTAACCTAGGTTACTATATCATAAGAATACAAAATGTATAACTTACAGTGCCTATCTTAATCCTAATTACATTACTAAATGACTAAATTGTGACGTACAGTTAAACAAAACCATTTTAAAATTATAGTGTTTTATTTTAACATATATATTATAATTTCTTTCTGTTTTTAATCTTTTATTTATTTTTTTAAATTTTTTATTTTATTACTGATTACTGTATAAGTAACTTGACATATTTATTTTAAATTGTTTGGTGGACATTGTTTTAATATTTTCTGGGACTGCATTATATAGCTTTGAAATATTATGAGTAAAAGACCGTTCATAAAGGCTAGTTTTATGAGATGGTGGTATTATATGATTTCTCTTTCTAGTTTTAATGTTATGAACGTCTGAGTGAAAGCAGATTTTATTATAAAGATAGCTAGGAATTTTCGTAGTAATTATTTGATGATAAAGACATAATGTTTGTAATTTTAAGCGATTGTTCATGTTTAGCCATTTTAGATCTCTAAGTTTATGAGAGATATGTTCTCTACGCGGTATCCCAAATATATACCTAATACATGAATTTTGTGTCCTTTGTATTCTAGTTTTCGTTAGAACATCCAGACATGGATAATAAACAGGGGCGCAGTATAGAAAATTTGACAGAACAAGAGTTTCGCATAACAAGGTTTTTATTTTTGCCGATAAATAATTTCTATGTGGATAGAGCAATTTTAGGGCTGAATAAGATCTTTGTATACATTTGCTAATTTGTGCAGAGAATCTAAAGGTATTATCAAACTCTAAGCCTAAGTTACACGCACTCTGAACGACTGGAATGGTTGTGTTATTGATTACTACATGGAAATCGTCGGAAATATTAGAAATAGTTAGCTTATTACCAAATAAAATTAATTTTGACTTATTAGGGTTCAAAAACAAGGAATGCTCCATTGACGCCTTCTCAATAACTTTAAGGTCTGAATTAATTTTTATTATAGCATCATCAATATTGTTCCTGTTAAATGACAAATATAATTGTGTGTCATCTGCGTACATATGTGAATCACAATATTCTAATTTACTACAAAGATTTCGGGTATAAATGCAAAATAACAAAGGTCCTAAAATTGAGCCTTGGGGCACTCCGACTTTAAGCGGACTGACGTTGGAGAGTGTGCTTTCTATTTTTACTCTTTGAGTACGATTTTCCATATAATTAGCTAGTAAACTAACTGCATTTGTACCTAGTCCAATAAAGTGAAAGATACCTGTAAGAAGTTGATGGTTTAGGGTATCAAATGCTTTAGTGAAGTCTAATAGTATTAAAGCACTAATTTTATTGTCATCAGAGGCTTTTAAAATATCATCGGACACTTTCAATAATGCAGTAGTACAGCTGTGATTCTGTCTGAAACCAGATTGATGAGATGGAATAATTTCGTATTTTTTTAAATGTTCAATTAATTGTAGATATATTACTCTCTCTAAAATTTTAGATAATGTAGGCAGTATGCTTATTGGACGTAAATCTTTGGCAGATACGGGATTTGAAATTTTAGGAATTGGAATAACATGTGCTTGTTTCCATTGAGCCGGAAAGGTATTAGACAATAAGCAACTGTTTACTATGTGTGTAATATATGGAATAATATGAGAACCACAGTATTTTAACATAACGAGGTTTATGCCATCCGATCCAACAGCATGTGTTTTTATGTTATATAAAATTTTTGAAACAGTATCTTCATTTACTAAACTAAAATCAAAATCAGCTGGAGTATTTTTAAAAGTGTTAGTTGAGTAATAATTTATTAAATTATCATTCCTGTTATTTGATATTGGTATGTTGTTTATAAAATGATTGTTGATTTTATTGGGTTCCTTAAGTTGCGCAGGTAATTCAGCATGTTTTTGTTTGTTGACATTTAAGGATTTAAGTTCCTTCCAAATAACTTTTGAATTATTTGTTGCAAATTTTGAATTATAATATGCCCTTTTTTCATTTCTTATCGCCACCTCTGTGTAATTTCGTATTTGTTTGTAGTAGTCCCAGTCAGCATCTAATCTAGATTTCTTAAATTTCGTTTTAGCTTTATCCCTAAGAGATATATCGAGTAACACATTCTTAAGACACTTTTTTTAGTAGAATACGTTGCTGATAAGATGAAAATTATGCATGTCTCAGTTTTATAGATATAGACATAACTTGTGTTTTTTAAATAGAACATCCTGTAAATTATTTCACTATTCGATCACGACTAAAATTAGCTATCCAACGATATATCATATGTCATAATTATCTCTAGAAAAAGTGTTTTTTTTTCGAAAAATTTAATATATTTGTGAGGAGGCCATAGAAAATTATTAACAACAACACTTCTCATAATATAAAAGAATTTTGACAAAAATAGGAAAAACCGAGGGGGGTGCCACTTCTAAAATTAGGTGTACAAACCAGACGAAGTATAAAAAATTACTAAAAAATACGAGGAAATATTGTAATTACTTTGAAAATACTATAAAATACTGAAATTACCAAAAAATATATTAGAATTACCAAGAAATACTGCAATTACAAAAAAATTTTTAGAATTACCAGAAAATATATCAAACATTGATATTAATGTTTTTTATAAATAATGTCACAGATCAGCACAACATATCTAGGAAGTGCAGACACCGTCTTATTTCATTTGCGCATGCGGGTTATTCCTATACGTGCCCCGGTGTATGACCGTTTTTTATAAATAATGTCACAGATCAGCACAACATATCTAGGAAGTGCAGACATCGTCTTATTTCATTTGCGCACGCGCGTTATTCCAATACGTGCTTCGATGTATGACCGAGGTTATTCGAAGTTCCTTGATCGTTCTGAGCGCATTTGTCTCAGTGGCAGTGTTGCCAAGTCTACCGTTTTTGCGTAGATCTACTTTTTTGAACCTCGACATACTGCACTATCGTTTTTGCGTTAATCTCTGCCATAAATATGTTTTTATTATCTTTTATCTTTTATTATATCTAGGTATTCTATAAAGAACACTGGAAATACAATTTTTACCATTTTTACACAGTAAAAGGTTAGGAAACTAACATGGATGTAGACAACAATGTTAGAAAATAATAAATCAGATTTTGAGTCTAGTTTTTTATTGTTTCGATATAATGTCCGCATGTAACATACGAAGTAACATATCACAAAATATCAGATTAACATTGTTACTTACTTTGTGCTTACTTTACTTGTTGATTAAAATATCTACGATCATATTACGTATTACTTCTTAAACTTCTACCTCAGTTTGATCTCAGTATAGTACTCGATACAATATTTACCGCGTGCAACACTATTGCCACCATTAGTGATGGGCAGAATCCGCAATTTTGAGAATCGGAATTCCTGGAATCGGATAGTCTCGAGAAGCGGAATAATAATCGGCTACTGAGAATCGCAATCCAAGCTGGCTTAGTTCAGTTTTATTTATAATGGTGGCAGGGCCAATTGATGAGCGGGGGGGGGGGAGGAAATAGTATATTGTGTATTTGTACATTCCCGGACGACGATGCAAATTGTTGGCCGAGGCCAACAAGCATCGAAGTCCGGGAATGTGCTTTCACACCGAAGTACACATACTATTTTTTCTGAAATCACAATTAATATTATTATAAATTAAGGAATTTATATTAATGCATAACATTTCTTCATTACAATCTAACTGCTTACTAATAAATGCAATTTTAGTGTGAGTTGATTTGTCTGCGTGTATTTATTTACTGTCTAAAATATACATAAAAAACCGTAGGGGAATGTTGATCGTTGCTTGGCAATGAATCTTTTCCGGTCTGTTTTGTGATAGTTTCTTAGCAACGGACTAAAATACTGGAATTGTCCATTTTTCGATCTGAAACCGCGCCGAAAATATATACATTGCCGATCGATTTCAGATAATAGTATATTATATTACTAGGAGTAGAACGCACTCTTTTTTTGTGTTGAGCCCAGGATTTGCGGCTGAGGCGAAGCCGAAGCCGCAAACTGGGCGAAACACAAAAAAAGGCGTTCTACTCCGTGTAATATATACTATTTTTTCTTCAAGCGTATTAAAATGCAAAAATTCATTTATTTATCATAAATGTACAAATATTCAAACTACAGTCTTACATGTTGACACAATATGACAAGTGGCTAGTGGATAGCGCGCCACCGGTGGCTTTCGGTATTAACATTATGTTACTAGTAAAACAATACCCACTGCGGTGGCGCTTTCGGAACTAACATTATGTTACTAGTAAAACAATGTCCACTACGGTGGCGTTCGGTACTAACATTTTGTTACTAGTAAAACAATGTCCTACTTCTACTTCTGTTTTTGGTGACATAATTTAAACATTTTAATACGCTTGAAGAAAAACAAATTTTCCTCCGCGTCTAAAATTTGATGAGCGGTGGGGGAGGGGGAGGGGGAGGGGGAGGGGAGGGGGATGGGGAGGGGGAGGGGGAGGGGGAGGGGCGGAGCGGGAGGGGGAGGGGGAGGGGGAGGGGGATAGGAAAAAAATCATCCGCATCTACAGATTGATGAGTGAAATTGAGGATCAAATAAAATTTATAAGATAATCGGAACGTGCCGATTCTTCCAAGAATTAATAAAATAATCGAAACATTATCTACCGAATCTTTATTCCGATTCTGCCCATCACTACCATCCATAGCAGAAAAGTCAGCTGTGATTTACCGGTATGCAAATTACTATTGACTAATACTAACTTCTAATGGTTTATTGATGGATTTTGTTAAGTAAAATGAAGTTTAAACTAAATTATTGTTCAACTTTTCACATCCAAACGTATGTTAGAAAAATATAATATTCCTACCTTTCTTTAAAGTAAAAGTTATCTGCCGTTAATCAATCCAGATCTCCAGGAGTTTTGTTTTTAAAGTATAGCATTTGGTAGTCTTATTTACGTTTTGCTAAGTATTCTTCAATTGCTTATACTGTGTTGAATAGAAAGAGTTTAATTTGAACACAAAATTTATTCTAACCCTGTTCGTTTGGAAGGCCGTGCGAAGGGGGCGCTAAAATCATCGAACAATAATTTGTATATTCACTCATTTTTCTCGTAAATTACTGTAGATATATAGAAAACACCAAGAGGAAACTTTCTTTAATTTTTTGTGCACAATTCGAAAATGTAAATGAATTGGTTCGAATAGAGTACATATATTCCGAGATAAATTCACAGCCTCGTTCACGGCCTTGTTCACAGCACACTACAATTTTATTGTTTTAAATGGAATATTTTTGCTGATTCTGATTCCTTATGTACTAAATTCATTGTATTGCAAAATTCTTTTTTTCTATGACCAACCATTTTTGAGATATATTTTTGCGAGTAATTTTGTGAACCCTCAAGCATACAGTATATAAAATAGCAATTCAGCTATTCACTCAAATAATACATATTCAAAAAATTGATCAAAAATTGGTATCATTAGTATTAATCTCGATATTAATGGTTCTTGTATAATGGCAACTTACATCTAAAACTGAAAGTTGTCAGTTATATTGTTTGCTTGAATAGTATTTAAAGAATAAGTTCTATGGAAACAAATTTCAGTAGTGAGAAAGATCAGGACAAGGGTACGCAACGTTTATAGAACAATAAATATATAATCCATAATCCATTGTTGTTTTAAAAAGGTTTGCATTATAAACCACTAAGTATATTATTTGTTTGTGCAGAATACGGAAATGCAATTGATTTTTTGGGACACACATGTGTGCTGCATAGTATCTGTTCTCGTATCTGTCAATAACGAGAGTTCAATTACAAGCAAAATAGTATGTGTTTAAAAAGCCACTGATTTATCACACTACAAGCATTCAAATGCTTCCTTGTCCTGATATCTGCTACTCTTCTGATGGGATTTATTATTATCTGTTACAAAATGAATTTAGAATAATATACTTTTGTTAATACAAATATTATAGGTATATAGAAATTATGAGATTTATGATTACACTTTCTATCGCCCTGTCCATATTACTTCCACATTAGAGTGGGCTGAAAAACACGAAAATTTGAATTTACAGATGGCCCACTTACTAACTTATTACTATGTATCTAAAACTAATTCGGGTAGATTTTTAGCCAAATCGGTGAATATCTAGCTGGCCCACCAGGGCCTTGAAAATGAAAGAAAGGGCCAATTTTTCGATTTTTAACATTTTTTAAATTGACATTTGAAATTTTTTTTGACTCTTTATTATTGCCTAAATGCGTGTAGCAAAAGTTTTTCGAATAAAATATTTTTCAGTTCCAGGGAAATTAGAAATTTTATACAGAAAACCTTATTTTCGTCGAATTCTACGTTTTAGTGACAAATTTCTAATTTCCCTGGAACTGAAAAATATTTTATTCGAAAAACTTTTGCTACACGCATTTAGGCATTAATAAAGAGTCAAAAAAAATTTCAAATGTCAATTTAAAAAATGTTAAAAATCGAAAAATTGGCCCTTTCTTTCATTTTCAAGGCACTGGTGGGCCAGCCAGATAGTCACCGATTTGGCTAAAAATCTACCCGAATTAGTTTTAGATACATAGTAATAAGTTAGTAAGTGGGCCATCTGTAAATTCAAATTTTCGTGTTTTTCAGCCCACCCTATTCCACATCCAGTGGAAGTATAGTAACGACAAAAACATTTTAACATTTTTTTATTGTTCAAATAGGCTTAGAATGTCATGAGACTTCGAGATTTTAAGTTTGAGCAAAAAAAATTCTGTTTGTCTGTAACTTTTTTGTGCGCACGATTACTTTGGAACCGTTTAAGATATTTACTTGAAATTTGGTACACTTATGTATTTTAACGAGATTTGGAACTAAATTATATTTTCATCTTATTCCGTTGAAGGGTTGGGGGGGTAAATTGGAGTAAATAAAGGTGAATAGGTAAATCAAGCAGATAGGAGTCCATAAAATTAGTATTTAGTGTACAAGAGAAGCTAATGTCTCAAAAAAATTTGGCATTAGCATTACTACCCCCACACCATTATGTCTCACTATTATAAAAGGGAGTGAAAAAAAATTGCGATTTAGTATGTGTACAAGAACCAAAGGCCTCAAAATATTTTTTTACTTATACCATCCTCACTATCACTACCCCCAACCCACAACCGATGTGGGATATCGTTTTAGGGGTTTTTGTGGTAGACTATTTCAAATATTATATTATTAAAGTTCCATAAACAATTATTTAAACATACAAAATTTTTTCGTTGTGAGAGACTTGGGTAGCAAATCTGGATGTGGAAGTAGTGATTTTTTTCAATGGTACCACCATTCCGTTTGTTGTATTAATGTATTCTCACTGAAATACAATTAAAATGGCTACGAATAAATTACAGAAAATTAGGGATTATATTTTCAAGTCACAGAAAGTACAAGAAATTAAAAAAAAATTACCAAATTATCATAAAATAAGTAAAGTAATTTCAGAATTACTATAATACGTCATGTAATTTCAAAATTACCGTAAAATACAAAATTACTGGCAAATTTTGGGTAATTTAATTAGGTGTACAAAAATTTTCCCAATGGCACCTCCCTCGGGAAAAACTAAATTACAATAAATGTTCAAATTGCCCTCCACTGACAACTATGCATTTTTGACACCTTCTCCTTACAGCATTGGTTGCATTTCCAATCATGACTGGAATTATTGTCTGAAACGCAGCTAATATTTTGTTTTCCAATTCTTCTATATTATTAGAAGATTCTCTGTATATAACATTTTTTAAATAACCCCAAAGCAAAAAGTCGGCAGGGGTTATATCGGAAGATCTAGCTGGCCACCACAAAATAAGACCATTATTTCCTAAAAATTAAACAATATCTAAAGTACTTTGTTGTTTATTAATGTCCAGTTACCTAAATTAATTGTTAGTTATCAATTTAGTTAACTTAGCTGACTAGACATTAATAAACTAGCCCTGAGTGATATATAGATACCTATCCAACCCTTCCCAAATTGTGCATTTAAACAATTTTGTGTACTATTTGACGTATGACCTGGGACGCCATTGTGTTAGTAAATTAATCTTTGAAATTGTCTTACAGGCATATTGTCTACAAAGGGCTCTATTTCTTGTCGTAGAATGTTAATAACATTTTCGGTATTCAAATTACCGTGAAAAAAATGAGGACCTATTATTTGGTATTTAATAAAACCACACCATACACCAAATCCGAATCATCCTTGATGATTAACTGTAGCGGTTACGTGCGGATTTTCATGAGCCCAATGGTGGTTATTATGCCGATTAAAAATTCGGGCACTGCTTATATGGGCCTCGTCTGTCCATATAATTGTTCCCTCAAATCCTGGCACTTCATTGCACGACAAATGTTTTAGAGGTCTCGATATACCAGCAGCTCGGATCGTAAGGAGAAACAGAGAGTTTGATAATAGCAGCACAAAATTAAACATTGAATATCAGATACCGCAAAAAATATTGAAGCAATTCCTGGATAGAATGGTGTAGAGGCAGCCACATAATAGTAGGGTTTGGCATTTACAGTATACTTTCATGTATAATAAATACAATTGCCGGATACATACACTTGGTGATGTTAAACCCTGTTGGTTCCCGGGAAGCATTAGGAACACGAGTACGAAGAGGTGGTTAACACCAAGGATTTAACGATTATGTGAGTAAAAATCGTGAAATCCTAGCAAATCGACTAGACATTATCGTACATACAAAAAGAAAGATTTTGCCTGCTCATTGATGTGTTCGTACTCACATCAATGAGCAGGCAAAAGTAACGTATACTCGTATACTCAAAGATGCGGATAAAATGAACAAGCACACCTACAAATTGAAATTCAGAGAATGTGGAACGTGATAGCAAAGTTGTCAAAGCAGTTACTGGAGCCCTTCAAACTGTAAGAGAAAAGACGGGCATAAGCATGTGTGAGGTGCAAAAGATCCAACTTCTGGGAACAACATATATTTTAAGAAAAGTGGTTGGCTGAGTCGCTATGATATCATGTTGGAATTTGGACTCATTTTACGACTACGCCAAAAAACATCAATATGCGAGGAAAGGCTGTCCAGTCGTAGAGAGAAAAATTATACTAATAATATATATTCAAAATTTAAAAGAATATTTATATGAACTTGTATATTACACCTTATGAAGTATACAAGTGTACTTGTTGTAAGCCGTAAATAATGTAATACGCAATATAAAAGAGAACCTAAAACTAATTTTAATAATTGTTTCTATACTTAGATGATGATATATTTATCTACGACATAGAAGCAATGTTAAAGTTATATTAAGCAAATAAGCTTAATAACAATATAAACTCATATACATACCAATATACCTAATATACCTTTATCTCAATATTTCGTATTAATGTAATGAAATTTTTACTGTTCATTAAATAAATAATTATGCCTTCGAACAAAAACCTAAAATTGCAAACTTATTACGCTTATCACCTCAGTGTTATTATCACAGTGTTTTCATTTAAATGCATTTTTATATTATTGTTTATCATTATCATAAGTCTGTATTGTAGCCATCCAGTAATTGGAATTATATTCTGAGATGGTGTAAGTTAAATAAATAAATAAATATCCAACATACATGGTGATCACCAGAAACGTATAACTGTCATGTTTAAATTATATTTATTAACTTTAATTATAATTTTAAAGCAAACTGTTACTAGAGTTTTCAGTTAAGTATACAAAAATACGAAGATATTGAAGGAGATATCGAAACTGTAATATACAGTAACCTCTCAGGCGAACTTCACTCATCTCAGAATTGTCACAACAATGTAGTTGGATAAAGAATTACTTGAATTTTCGAATGGCATAAAATATTTTCTGATACAGAATGACGTACGTCCACAAGCTAGAAACTACCCTTTCATGGCAGTGTAGTGAGAGTACTGACCTCCTTACTATCTTTATACAGGGTGTCCAAAAAGTCTCGAAACGGTCAAATATCTCGAGAAATACATATTGCATCCAAAAAAGAAAAAACACGTCCTTAATAATTTTAAAAGCGCTATATCCTCACCCGGTGAGGTGGGGGGCAACTTTAAAATCTTAAATGGGGCACCTACCCCTATTTTTTATTGGAAAATCGGATTCTATGGCAAAATTACTTCAAGTTTGTCTGAAACGTTTTTTTCGATTCGTTACAGATGGCGCTGAAATCAGAAAAATATTTCTTTTCGTCAATTCTAAAAAATTCTACAGAAGAATGGAAAATAATAAAGTACGAATTCATTTTCTTGAAAAAGCCAGTTAATGGTGTTAAATTTAATACCCCCCCCCCACCACGGTGGGGAGGGAAAGTGGAGGGCAATTTTCAAATGTTAAATGGACCCTTATTTTTTATTATTCGTGAAATATTTTTAATTTTTGAGAAATACTTTTTTTCGCCAAAACGAAGAATTTTTTTTTTTTTAATGAAATTTAATTGTTTGTTCACCAGACTCTACATCCACCAATAAAAAATATGCGGTTCCGTTTAAGATTTTAAGGTTGCCCACCACTTCCCCCCTCATGGTGGTGGGGTGGAGGGGGTTTATAAAATTTAACACCATTGAATGGCTTTTCCAGTAAAATGAACTCGTACTTTATTATTTTTCATTCTTCCTTAGAATTTTTTAGAAATTACGAAAAAATATATTTTTGCGATTACAGCGCCATCTGTCACGAATCGAAAAAAGTTTCAGACAAACTTGACGTAATTTTTGCCGTAGAATTAAAATTCTGCAATAAAAAGGTTTTAAAGTTGCCCCCCGCCCCATTCCAAGGGATGGGGGTGGGAGGTCGCGTTTGGTATCATTTGGTATCATTTAAAATTATTAAGGACATATTTTTCCTTTGGTTCCAGTGTGTATTTCTCGAGATATTTGACCGTTTACAGACTTTTTGGACACCCTTTATATAAGCAATAAGCATGGTTTAGATATTCTTTGCCGAAAATGAAACAAATAATTTCTGACCGGAAGTAACCTATTAAAAAAAAAATCCTTATGCACAGCGTTTATATATTTTATATCATTGATTCATATATGATCAAGTATTTCATTTCTTTATTAAAACAATCTTCTTTTTTTAGTTTTTTTAACCATTTTAAGTATTTTTTTTTTATTACTCTATTCCTATACATATAAAATATATTCATTTATTGAAACTACCTTTACAAAATTGTGTAATTAAATTTTTTTTTGTGTTCACCCTTTCATTTTTGGAATGGGGTCAAATTAGTAAAATTTCATATTTCTCTTTTACTTCCACATCCAGTGGAAGTATAGTAACGACAAAAAAATTTTTTAAAAATTTTTATTGTTCAAATAGGCTTAGAATGTCATGAAACGTTGAGATTTTAAGTTTGAGCGAGAAAAAAAATTCTGTCTGTCTGTCGGTCTGGCGGTCTGTCGGTCTGTCCGTCTGTCGGTAACTTTTTTTGTGCGCACGTTTACTCTGGAACCGTTTGAGATATTGACTTGAAATTTGGTACACATATGTACTTTAACGAGATCTAGAACTAGATTATATTTTCATCTTGTTCCGTCGAAGGGTTGGGGGGTAAATTGGGGTAAATTTGGGATAAATAGGTAAATCAAGCAGGTAAGAGTCCATAAAATTGGTATTTAGTATATACAAGAGAAGCTAAAGTCTCAAAAAAAAAATTGGCATTAGCCACCTCCATTACCACCCCCACCCCATTATTAAAGGGGATGAAAAAAAATTGTGATTTAGTGTGTGTACAAGAACCAGAAACCTCAAAATATTTTTTACTTCATCCACCCCCACTACCACCCCCTATCACCACCCCCACCCCACTACCGATGTGGGGTATCGTTTTATGCGTTTTTGGGGTAGAGGATTTCAAATTTCCACATACAAAATTTTTTCGTTGTGAGTGACTTGGATAGAAAATCTGGATGTGGAAGTAGTGATTCCTTGGGCAGCGGTTTTTAGTATGTTTATGCGTAATAATCGTCGAATAATAATTATAACACTGAGGTCGATCCGATAAGTAGTTACAGAAATATACTGACTTAAACATGAACCGACGCGCTGACGTCTCGAAGTTGTCTAATCTGCTAGAGAGGTACTCGATTAAGGTGATTTGGAGACTATTGGAGTATTTATGAGTATGCACCATATAAGTGCCGAAAAGAGAGGACTGAAAACGTAACTAAGAGTGAATGACGTAACACAGTGTCGATGTTCTGGTTTTTGTATTTCGCTCTAAAGTTAAGAAATCTTTTGGAAAATGTAATAGTGGCCGCGTTACGTGAAACGATACTTCATTTAATGAACACGCGATGCCACTTGGCATGGTGTTAGATTAGATGTTGTAAAATAAATTCCGTAGGGGAGCCACCCAAAATTTCCCTTAGAATTCAAAATGGCGGCCGATTTAAAAAATGGCAGTCTTAAAATATAATAAATTTTGTTTGGTATCGTTTTTGACTATTTTTGAGTAAAGGATCAAGACATCTCAGTTTGATTTGTCGTATTACAAGAAAACAGGGACGGTTCCAGTGAATTTATCTAAATTTCATATAATTTATTCACATGAATATTACGTTGTTTTCTCGTATCAGATTTGTTATTTTAATTGAATAATCTTAACACGTATATAAAACATAAACTTAATGCTTATCATTCAGCAACAATTACAATTTTTTGTGAAGATTACAGGTACGGTACATGTATTTTGCGACGTTTCTTATTTAGTTCATTTGTCGTTTAAAAAAATACTACAAAGTGCTTTTTGTACACTTTTGATGGAAATGCTTCTTTAACTATGACGAAGGGACACCCTGTATGTTATCCCAACGCCATACACGCACCGTCGTCATGACAACCGCGCACGCGTATATCCCACAGGGTTGTTCAGTTGTTCGAGAATATGTAGGAATGTAAGAACCGCTAGCACCTGTTGCAGGTAAATTCATGTGTAAAAGTTTATTGTTCTATAAATATATCGTTTAAATACAAAAATAGAACCCAAAATTATACAATTTGTTTGTTGCGGATATTTAACTCAAAATGCCTTCGAAAGTACAAAAAAATTGAAAGTGGCGGCTGTTGAGGCACTAGGACCTTTACAGTTTAAAAACATAGACTGGATGAAATGTTGTTTGTGCCAATGCGAAGCAGGAGAACCTCTTATAAATCCATCTCGCAACAAAAACATCGCACAGCAAAATGAGGGTTATGGTACTCTAGCAAACAATTTGGAGGAATTTCAAGAGATATCTCCCGGCTTTCCTGTAGCTGAGTAGATCTAGTTTGGGATATGTATGCTGCTGATAGTTTAAAGAATACCACGGGGCAACAAAGAGGTAATGGCATACGACGGCAGGTAACCCCTAGTGCCAAATTACCACGTAATTGGCCAGACTTTCTTAGAAATGCCAGAAACAAAGAAGAGGTTTTTCATCTTCTTGCTAATTACGCTCTAAAGAATTTCGGTACAGTTGAAGTTCTGACAAACGTCAACGGTAAAATTGTAGGGTCTATGACTGAAGGAACATCTATAGCTGATGCATCATGTGAGAAAATGGAAGAGGCTGATGGTCGTCTGATCTTGCATGTACATCACATGGCACGCCACGGGGCTAAAAGGGTCCTTTTGTGTACAACAGACACAGACGTAGTTGTGCTAGCCATTTTATTTTTTCATACACTGAAGTCTCGCGGGTTCACCGAACTATGGATCAAATTCGGTGTCGGAAAAAACATGAGACATCTTGCAATACATCGTATTACCGGGAAACTGGGGCACGAGAAGGCAGTCGCCCTTCGTGGATTTCATGCTTTTACCGGTCGCGACACAGTGTCGGCATTCAATATGAAAGGAAAGCGGTCAGTTTGGAATGCATGGAAAACTTTTCCCGAGGTCACTTCTGCCTTTACTGCAATTTCTAACCTTCTACCAGCATCAGAAGAGAATGTGAGAATACTTTTGGAAAAATTTACTATGATTATGTACGGTGCAGATATTCAGCTAGGCGCTATAAATGAGTCAAGAAAAGTATTATTTACAACCAAGAGTAGACCATTGCCTTCCCTGCCGCCTACTGTAGATGCACCAAAGCTGCATACACTTCGTGCGGCTTACCAAGCCGGCCACATATTGGGTCATGCAGCCAATGTTATTGAAGAATTACCATCTCCAGTTAACTGAGGCTGGACACAGGAAGACAAAGTGTGGACCCCACAATGGACTAGTCAACCTGCCATATGGGAAGCCTGTAGGGAACTATTAAAGTGCAGGGGTAATTAGTGCAGTGCATTAATTCTAAGTAAAATAATTAAATACTGTGTCGGGACATGATATTACAGTTGCAATTTAACTTAACGTAAATGATGAAAAAGTTGTGAGTTTATTTTCAATATTAAAAAAAAAATGAATAAATCATTTATTTATTATTCCTATATTTTATGTCTTTCATTTATTTTGACTTCATGTCGTGTTCCACAAGCCGAAAATATTCGAAAATGATACCAAATGCGAAAAAATGCGGTAATGTAAAAGATTTATGTGTTTCGGGGTACTATTATTTAAAAGGGCGCCATTTTGAATTCTAAGAGAAATTTTTTGTGGCTCCCCATCGGAAATAATTCTCGTATGTTATAACTAAGATTGTGCCAAGCGACATCGCGTGTTCACAAAATGCAATATATACATAATTTTCGTCGTGTACCGCACCCACTATAAAGAAAAATATACTAAACGAACCCATAATAATAATAAAATAATTCTGAGCTCTAACGAAGCGATTTTCATATCTTTTAAATGACATACGACATACGATATATTTGCAAGAGTAATAATCCTCACCTTGTCACGTTTTCCACTACATAATTATTAGTATTACATTAATTAATAAAAGAAACCGGGCACTGCGAGCTTTGCATGAAATTGTCAAGGCTGACTTTTCGGTTAGCTAATTTTGAAGTGAAACTTTTTTCATTCTGAACGAAATTAATTTTTCCTCCGCGAAAACGTCTTGCAAACTTTAATTTAGTTATTAATTGAATTTGGTAGCTCTATTTTCTTGCTTAATTTTATTTTTGTCCTTTAGACATTGTTTTTATTCCCAAGGTTAATTATCTCCTACACTTTCATCTTATTAGAATGTACGGAATTTGTACTGCTAGAAAAGTTACGACAATATTGGGATTAAAGATATTTGAATACTTAATAACTGTATTTCTTTAGAACCAACAACTCCCTAACTGAGAGTTATTTTGTGAATATTGATTTGTCTGCTTTCATAACAATTTAAAATTGCGATATTATTCGGTAATAATACACCATTCAACGAGAGTGTAATGATAGCTATTACTCAAGAGATATCTATGAAAAAAATGCGAAGACGCACATTGTATCGGTCATAACTCTTTTATTTTTTAAGGAGGAAAAACATTTAATCGATTATTTCACTCATTAACGCTATAGCCAATGAGAGCCCGTTTTTTCACAACATTGCACCAATCAAACGTCATTATTAGAGGTAATTCAAGCTAGATCGGCTTTTGACAGTACCAACATGCAAAATTTATCGCTCTAATTTTTTAGGTTGCTGCAGCGGCAAATATTGCGAAAATTTTTTGACGTTTTGTGTCGTGAAAGGTTTTCGGCAAATAGGACAAATCGTGCTTTTAAATGTTATCTATAAATATCTTCTCTAGCTTATTACTAATTGTTAACGTAAATTGTAAATTGTAGTATTGTATTAAT
Organism: Rutpela maculata; assembly: GCA_936432065.2. Lineage (NCBI taxonomy): Eukaryota > Metazoa > Arthropoda > Insecta > Coleoptera > Cerambycidae > Rutpela > Rutpela maculata. The sequence continues at coordinate 19,345,212 of OW386293.2, forward strand.
ATCCTAAAAAGCCAATGCTGTGTAGAACTTATATAGGTTCGGGACAAGTTATACACAGCTTTCAATGGCTTAATACCTAACGTAATTACAAAATAATTTTCACAACTAAAATTAAATATAAATATCTACGAAGCAGACAAATCAGTTATTTCATGATAAATACACAAATGTAGGTATTTACGTAGGTAATTCATCAATCATCACAAAGCAGCTAATACTTATGTGGAAAATGAAAACTGCAGTATCATTATATACATTATAATTCGTTGTACTTAAAGTCTCTCTACTTAAACAAGTAAACTTTAACTTAACTACTAAACTTCTCAAATTAGAAACAAGGATTAAATACATAAATATATATTAATAAACACTTTAATATAATAATTCAATTCACTGTTTAGGCCAGTTAAGTTAAGCTAGCGTTACTAGATGGCGGTACCATACCATCTGAGCCGCAGCCTTAGAATGTAAAAGCGATAGATTGATAATATGCAATTTGTGTGGTTATACCCGTATTGTGATTGGTCGAAGCGTGCTTTGTTGTGATGACTAGTTTTATAAGTTACAGTATCTATGGTTTAATGTAGGTATATTGTTTTTCTTGATTGTCATAATTTAAACCTACTTTGTTTTTTATTAGATGAGTCGCTTTGGAAATACATTTTTATGTGATGTAAATGATGAAATTGAAGATAAAGGTGAATAATCTCAAAAAAGTAACAAGGAAAGGTCTCAAGGCAATCAATTTCTGAACATAATATAGAAGATGTACTTAATGAATTATTTTTTCGTGAAATATTCTCCACAAATACCACTCGTGATTCTAAATTTTATCTATAAATTTTTTCTCAAGCTAAGTTTCCATAAGGTTAATATAACTCGTGCAAATTGACAGTTTATTATCAAAGATTAAATCCCACCCGCTAAAGCGGTCGGGATTTAATCAGATAATAAACTGTCAATTTACACTCTCTATATTAGCAGGCAACAACGCTTTCGAAAAAATTTTACCGATAAAATTTCAAGCACTAGTGATATTACATACGATAATCTTCAATTTGGTCTCTTAACATTTTTGGCGCTACTTTGCATAGTTTCTGAGATAATATTTAACTTTTAAAATAGCATTTTGATTTAAGAACGTTCGGGACCATTTTTAATTCTCCAAAACTCAAAAAAAATGCAGCAAATTACTACCCGGTACATTAATGTTTCCTCTAGGATTACTTAATTTTGAGCTAGGAGTGATAGTTTTCAAGTTATTCGACATCCGCAAAGAAGGCGAAACAAGAAATCTTAAACGTTCAGATCTTTTTTAATACATGAGTTGAAGGGGCATACGATGTTATTATGGAAGGAGCGAGAATTGCATTTGATGCACAACGGTAAAATCGAAAATTCGAGGCCACAGGAGCATTCGAAAAGATACATTTTTTTTACTTTCGGCGACATCGATGACCTAATAGTAATTTTAATATTTAAAGAAATCTAAATATGCATGAGAATTCGATTCGAGTTATGGCATATGTGATGTTTTTGAACTTTAAATCATATTTTGTGAAACACGAGCCGCTACTGCTGCAGCCCTTGCCGAATAATTATTTTAATAGTATAAACCTACAATTTCAATTATTTCTTGTAGGGTGTACAACATTCAAAGGATTCACCTGTTAAAGAATCTCAAATCTTTTAAAGTACACCTTAGTTATAAAAAGGAATCGTTTTTCTATACCAAAAATACTTATCAGTTTCTATTCTTTTATTAAATTTGGTATGGATAGTTTGTTGCTAGAATAATCTACGTGAATGGATTCAAATTAATTTTATGTGTAGATCCCAAACTATTCACTTTGGACTTCACATTTCATACATTTGTAATAAGCTCTTCGAGGGGAAACTACTGACCTAAAAAAAATATGGGGCGTTCCATTTAGAAAAATTGTATGGGTGGTGGAGTCTATTCATAAGAAAGTATATCCTCTATCATTTCTTTTTGACGTATTTTTGCGTTTTTTGCAAAAATCAGTATATACAAATTTATCTAGTGTGGACAGTTTTCTTTGAAATGCACTATATACAGTGTGTCCCAGGATAGATGTAACAAGAGGTGTAATGGACCAAAAATTTGGAATTTTGGAATGGTATTTAGGGATTAAGTCCTGCTTGTTGTAAAACTAAAGTACACCAAAAATGACTTGATTTGGTGTTCTACAGGGTGTTTTATAAGCAAAGTTGTAAAAATCACCACTAATAAAGTACCTTTATTTTTCAAAATATGAAAAAATTCCACTAAGAAAAGTTATTTAGAATGCAATTTTATACCTCTATACCAAATTTCAGGAATATAAAATTATTTTTTTGAAACTTCCCATTTTTTGCGAATTAAGAGTTTAATTCATATTTAACGTTGTGTAGGAGCAAATGTTAATCATCTCAAAAAGTAGGCTATTGGTAAATAAAAAATTGAATATACGAGATGTAAGAAGGTATAATGTTAATCGAACTAATTGTAAAACAAGAAACAATTACTAACAGAAGATTAATGAGGTTTAAAAAATTATAATAAATGTCAAAAACATAACAGACTCACAAACAAATTAATTATCGACCAATACAAAACAATGTTTACAATTTTTTTATTATTCGACGTAGCTACCACCCACATCCACACACATTACGATCCATCGCCTGAAGTCCTTAAAACTGTTTCGAATATGATCTAACGATATGGAGTTTACGGCATTTGTAATTCTCTGCTTCAATACTGCTACATCGTTAGAAAGTGGTTCAGCGTAAACCAACTGCTTGAGGCGACCCCATAAAAAGAAATCCAATATTGATAGGTCTGGGTATCTCGCCGGCCACTTGATCGGTCCATTCCTGGCAATCCAATTTTCTCCGAAATTTAAATTCAACCACCGATTAACCATTTCTGTGGAGTGGCCAGGGCAACCATCATGTTGAAAATGAACTAAAGGCATATCTCTTAAAATATTTAAATGTTCTTCAGAAAATCTTTCAAGAAGCTGTAAATAAGTGTGCTGGTTTAAGCTTCCCTCAATGAAATAAGGTCCAATAACTCCAACGCGATAAGAAACGGCACACCACACATTCACTTTTTTATAATATTGTCTTCTACAATGAATTCTAAAATTTGGATTTTCAGAAGCCCAAAACCGACAATTGTGAGATGAAATAACTCAATTGGTTGTGAATGTGGATTCATCTGAGAAAATGATGAAATGATGAAAAAAATCTCTCTTCCATGATTTTTTCTCCAATGGTCAAACAAAAATCCAACCTATGGCCGTCATTTCCCTCTTCAAGCGTATATTTATAATTTACTTTATATGCCCTAATTTTCTTTGCCTTGTAAATTCTTTGGAGTTCAGACTTGCTAATATTAATAAGAGCTGATCTCTCTCTCTTAGTGGCATCCTAGGATTTTCTATAACAGAAGCCTGAGCTATAATAGCCCCAACAATGTCTTCATCATATGCTTTTATTTTTCTTTTCATGTTAAGAACACTACCAGTAGCCAGAAACTTTTTAATTATTCTCATAGCCTGAGTACATGACAAAGCAGTGTTTGGAAATTTCAAATTAAATTGGTTTACCACTTCTCTTAGCGAGTTTTCACCGCCAATTCCGTAGCATTGCACAATATAAATTTTTTCACGCACTGTGAGTACCATTTTCACTTAATTTTTTATTCTTGGTTCGTTAATTTGAAACAGAAATTAAGGATAATAATGACTACGTTTGACAGATATGTCAATAATAAATGATAAATGTGTATCCACTGCTTTTCTCATAGCCTACTTTTAGCTTCTACATAACTTTAAGTATTAATTCACAAAAAATAATTTCTATGCAGTTTTAATTGAATGGTTCAAAATAAAACACTAATTTGTTGAAAAAATGGGAAGCTTCAAAAAAATAATTTTATATTCCTGAAATTTAGTATAGAGGTATAAAATTTCATTCTAAATAACTTTTCTTATTGGAATTTTTTCATATTTTGAAAAATAAAGGTACTTTATTAGTGGTGATTTTTACAACTTTGCTTATAAAACACCCTGTAGAACACCAAATCAAGTCATTTTTGGTATACTTTAGTTTTACAACAAGCAGGACTCAATCCCCAAATACCATTCCAAAATTCCAAAATTTTTGGTCCATTACACCTCTTGTTACATCTATCCTGGGACACACTGTATACGATAATATAGATAATTACTTTAAAAATATATTATTTATTTGCACACATTTTTCCTATCAGTTTTCAAGATTTTTGCATGTATTTTTTTTTAACAATTTGAAATAAATGTTACTCACTTTTTTTCTATGTATAATTTATGAATAAATTCTCAACAGCCAATGGATGTCCGTACAATATCAAAAGATAAAAAGAAAACACAGATTGAGCTGATGAAGTTCTCAGTTGCCATTCTTGTCTGAGCCACTTAATAAAAGGATACAATAATTAAATGTTGTGTGTTACAGTGAAGTTGCAGGAGATGAGAAGGGTCTGACAACACCCGTAATATGACAAAATATCGATTTAATACAACATAATTCTGTACCGATACCGTAATTTACTTTAAGTTATTGGATAATAAAGACTTCATTCCCTGTTGTCATCTACTCTACAGGGATAGTAAATTATTAAAATAAATGTTTTAAGTGCATATTTGTTAGTACAGTACCTAGAGGTAAGAAATATGTAAAATTTCGGAATAATGTCATATGTAATGATAATTTTTCTTTATGGGTTATTATTGTAGTAAAAGGGATGGTCTTCAGCTCTTATATGGTACGGATACTTGCTCCTAACCTGCAAGGGGTGAAAACCACCCCTAAATTTGAATATTGAATATTTGAAGGAGCGTTACTAATTTATTTTTTAAACGTAGGATAGTTATGTTTTTGGGATCGCTGATTCCGAATCTGAAGTTAAAATTAAAAAATATAATACAATAACAAAATGGCGACAGTTTGTTGAAAAAAATGTGAAAACGTACCTTGAATCGGCCATAGTTTCTTTATTTTTTGTGATGTAGAAACAAACAAACAAAATCATTTTAAAGACTGATTAATTATCTTTAATTTTGTTCCTTGGAATTTTTTATGGAAGTGTCACAGTTTCTAGAAACGGTCGGATGCCATTTATGAAATTAAATATCTCCGAAACTATCAACCCTATATCACAAATACCTATACAAAAAAACAAATTTATCCTCAATTTAAAAGTTTCTTTTTTAATATCCACTATGTTTTCTCTAAAACTAATATTTATTGAGATTGCAGAGAAACAAAAATGTTACGTTTTTTCTAAAATTCTTTTACAGTTTAAAATGCATTTTTTTTTAAGAAAGCGCTGTAAGCAGGCGAAAACATTTGAGCATCTAGGTCACACTATACAGGGTCATTCACGGAAAGCGGGTATTAGACGTTTCTTGGGATCTGTCGAGTTTAGAAATTTGAAAATTGGTATGAGGGGGTTTTTAGATATGGCGGATCCAACGAAAATATTTTCATGCTTGTGCTACTTCCGCTTATACCGGATGTAGCACCTAACTTTGTTATTTTAAATGGAACGCCCTGTATTTTATTGCACATTTCGATTCCTCATAAAATTTTAGCTTAGGTTTATGTACCATAACGTACTCTTAAACATTCCGGTTTTCGAGATAATTAATATTTTTGGAGATTTTTGACGGTTCCCACCCTTCGGAAAAAAATCAATATCTTCTATCATGTAGCCGATTAGGAAATTTTCTTTTCAAATTATTACAAGTAGCCTATGACCTAACTAAAAGTTCTCTTATGTTTTCACAATATCATACAGAGTATTTTATTTTCACAGTCGAACATTGTTTTAGTTCAAACGTCAAAAAGTAATTTTTTTCAAATGGAACCCCCTGTATATTTTCACAGAATCTAATAGAGGATTGAATTCTGCATCGATTGATATTACCATTCCCTATACCTTTCTCTCTTTGTTTTCTTATTATGGACGAATATTTGTAAAACGTACAAACAAAGTCAGCACTGTGTGTTAGTAGGCAATACAAGTCACAACTCGGTTCCTTTTAAAACGAGAATAATCATGTAGATAATTGATAATCATTTGTTTTTGACAGCTTCAAAAACGAGAGATTAGATTTATAACAAATACTTTGGCACAAAAATTTACAAAATTAATGAACACTGAATATAAATATTTAATGCAGCAACTGTTCAAAATGCTCTCCATTCTGCTCCAAACAAGCCAATATCCTGGAATTTACGACACTTACAATGGCTCGGCGAATTTCGTGGGTATTTATTTACTGAAATGCAGTCCGTATTATCTTCTTTGGATCTTCTTTGGTAGTAGCCATAGTGGCATAAACAATATTTTTGATAGCATCATATCTACGAGGAAAATTTAAATAGCAATAAATATGCGAAGATTTTGCGAACAGTAACTTTTATTGATAATTTGCCCCTAAATATTTATAATTATATGTATTTTCAAATGAATTGTTGAGGTCCACGGGAAGTTTATGACGAATTAGTAGCGACGTTCGAAGATAGGTGGTTAGGCTACCGAGTACCTTGGAGATGGTCAGCAAGGACCCCTGATTTGACCCCCTTAGACTTTGGACCTTTGGGGTATTAAAAATATTGTTTATGCCACCCCTGCTACTACCAAAGAAGATCCAAAGAACAGAGAACGGGCTACATTTTAACAAATCCCATGAATTAGCCAAGCCACTGTAAGTGCAAGTGGAGAGCATTTTGAACAGTTGCTGCATTAAATATTTATATTCAAAGTGAAGTGATGGTAACTTGTGCATCTTTGTGACATTTAAATCATTAGATAAATATATTTTAAAACTTTATGTGGACAGATAGACATAGGTAATAAAGTAATATTAATATTAGATAATAAGTATAGATATTTAAAAATATATATTTTTATTTACCAGCAATTAACCGGAATAAGATAAAACACCGACACTTACATTAATGATTAATTTAGGTAAGAAGAAGATACCGATATAATTGATCCATTAATGAAGCTACACAAAAGACAAGAAGAAAGGAAAATGGTTTGTTAGTTTAATTCTAGGACTCTCTGGACGTACGTTCGGTGAGTGCTTTAAACCTCTACAGATTTAGTCAAAAGATGATAAAACAAAAGATAGAAAAACACTCATCTTGCGTTTTCCAGAAGTGTCCCAGCAGCAGACAATCTGGACAGATTCGGTTTTGTGCCTGGTTCCAGCCTAGGTACCATATAACTCCAGAAGTTCCTCCCTACATTTCTGAACTCACATCATGTGCCTATGCACAATATATTCCCTAGTGCATCCACACCAGTATGTAGTTCACCTAGAAAATGCATCAAACAGCAGAAAAATATCTAGGAACCACAAAAGAGAATATAATGACCACCACGGGTCAATCTGTATTTGTTTAATCTGTTTACACAATAGGGTGTTTTCCATATATAACAATTCACTTCAAATCATGCATTAATATGAAGTAATACATAAATATGAAAGCCTAAACGCATTTATATTAATTATATTGTCAGATTAAAATAAATATTTAATAAACAAATCGACTTAAAATTCAAATATTTGAATAATTTCGAGAACGTCACCTTATTGGGTAATGATCCTGGTGACGTCGCTTCATATATCTGTCAGAAGACAAAATAGCTTTGTTCGTTTTTTGTTCAAAAATTCTCCACTATCTGCACCAGTGCATATCTGTCTCTCTTCAACTTATGTAGAGTCACAATCTATCTCCTTCCAATACTTGCACTAGTGCAGATAATGTAAAGTCCGAACGGACCTATTATTTACATGTTAACCATATTTGGCCGGAGACCAGAGACAACTGGCTTGGATATTTGAAACATGTTCCTAGTGTTTCTCAAGTTAAATTTCTATATTATGTGCTAATTTTGATAGTCTTTGAGTTATAACGACTTGAAAAATTGAGATTTTTTAGCTTAAAAGAAAGGTATTCCACAACAATATTCGTCAAATAACTCAAACAGTAATTACATTGAGCAAAAACATGCTAGAGACAAATAAGAAAGCTGCTAAATTCAGTGAAGTTCACTCAAGTGTTTCTATATTAAGTTGCCAAAAATGAGCGAAATCCGTTTCATATGACGTTAATCTGAAGTTAAAACCTCTAGTAGCCTGATCAAATGGTGTTCAAAAGTGCCTGTCTCGTAACATGAGTCCGGTAGAAGGTTTTTCAACGGAATCATATGTTTTTGGGGTGCTGAACACGAATCTGAAGTTTGCTGCCTAGTAGCAGTACCGGCTCAGGTCGAAAAACGCAAAAAAACTCGAAATTTTTGGGATTTTTCCGATTGTCCGCTCATATCTTGCAAACGACGCGTCATACGGAAAATATTATTGTATTCAAAGTTGAAGACCATTAAGTTCTACGTCCAATGACCTCCCTAACTTCCAAATTAGACCGATTTATAAGGTCGCTGACAATATAGTCAGCTGGAAAAAAGCAGAAAAAAGAGCAGTAAATAAGTTGTAGTGTGAAGATGCGATGTATAGAAAATACCTGATAGAAATGTCCATTTTATTTTACTCTACGATAATATTTTCCTTACGACGCGTCGTTTGCAAGATACGAGCGGAAAACCAGAAAAACTCCGAACATTTCGAGGTTTTTTGCGTTTCTCGGCCTGAGTGGGTACTGCTACGAGGCAGCACACTTCAGATTCGTGTTCATCACCCCAAAAAACATATAATTCCGTTGAGAAACCTTCTACCGGACTCATGTTACGAGAGTGTTTTTTAATCTAATTTGATCAAGGCCTGATCAAATTAGATCAAAGCATTATTTTTTTCTAAAGCTGGGTCGAAAATTTGCATTCTCAAATGAAACATGCGGGAAAATCTTTTATCTTTCGAAAGAGGTACCAAGTATTCGAGGGCATATGAAGATAGGTATAACTTTTTTATTTTAAACTTTTTTTCCAGCATTTGCAATTTTCGAGATAATTGCAAATCAGTAATTGTTGGCCCGGTACATACTGCAATTAACTGCTATTAAATTTCCATGTTCTCTATGATCCCATTATCATTAAATAAGTTTTGCATATATTCCCTCTTCAATCTCTAAAAGTGTCACTCCTTCACGGTTGGTAAGTTAAAAACTTAAAAAAGTAGAGTAAAAATCATGCTCTTCGCCGATTTGTTTAACTTTTTATATAACTGTTGCACATTCTTTAGAATACTCTTCCCAGATTTTGTAAATTTTAATTTTTGGACATTTTAAATCGAATATTGACGACTTGTTTGATAAAACACTTATCAGTATGAAAAGTACAAAGAAGCAAGCACATCTATAATAACCTGCCTGTGTTTCAAACTTGCGATTGGATTTCAAGCTAAAATTCTACCTATTACACCACCGTACCTTATTTCCGACAGAGATAATATTGCTAATATAATGTCACTATTATTTCAAAAACATGTCTATATTTTAATATTATATTATTACGAAATATATATTAGTTAAATATATAAATAAATTATAGGAAATAGTATTTAAAAAAATTTTTCAATTACAAATCTAAAAAAATCAGAAAACAATTTTTTTAAATTTTAAATGATTAATAACTGATCGGTTTTTTGCCACATTCACTGCCGAAGCTCATTCGTGACGATTGATCGTGTGCCACCTATTTACTTTTGCAATTTGTTAATTTAATGTTTGTAGTTTGTATTAGCTAGTGATTAGCTAGTGGACACTCTACTAAGTTAAAATTTTCCAATTTTTTGCTAAAAACCAAAATTAGTTCTTTTTCTTTTCGTTTTTTCTTTTTTATTAATTACAATTTAGTGCAACCCTGTATTAGGTATATAGAAGAACGCCTCTCGGGCGGTCACGGTGTTTTTATCAAAATCGGATGAACGCCCCTGGGACGGTGCCAGCAGTAAATGTGTTAAAAAACAAATTATGTTATACCGCCAACTCAGTTGTTAAAGTACTCATTCGAACCTATGGTTTGTGCAATATTACGCTATACTAATAGCGCAACTTATTTATAAACTGCCGTTTCGGCAGTTTAATATTTGATAAAGAGTAGACTGATAAAATATTAATATGGAAAAAAGATTTATATTGCCGAATATCAAGGTGTGAAGTCCCTACTCCTTTTCCTTAACTCTTTATTCCCGCAAACGCATTATGCCCCCTCCCTCTCTTCCTATTGCTTGGATTGCGATATATTTTTTTTAAATTAAGACAAAAAAAATCGTTACTTCTCTGTAAAAATAGATCTCCTCTGAACCCTCTCCTTCGTACTCAAAAAAGCATTTGAAAAAAAAAAGGAAAAAGTTTTTCCCCTCCCATAAGTTTGTTTATTTAAAAAAAAATAAAAAAATTAATCAGACAAATACTAGAGGTAATAGCGAACGAATTTCATTTTGGTTTTTCAAAATCGCACGACAGGGAAAAAAGTTATAGGGGGTTGAATAATTTTCCTTTCCCCACCCCCCTCCCCTCCCCTAATTGGCCCAGCACCCCCCCATCCTCTGGCTGCATCATTTTTTATCTATTTCATCCACCTCAAAAAATATCATCCCCCTAACTCCTTTTTTTCGTGAAAAAATTAAGGAATTACTTTTTTGTATGTTACTGCTACGGCAAAAAAAATCACAAAAAGTTACCCTCCGATTTGAAAAAAAATGTAACCGGATTATGTGCTTCCGCGAGATCTTCAATTTTTTATTCAACTTTTTTTTCTTTAAGTCAATAATAACGAAGTTATCGTGAAAAAACGTGTTTGTGCGAATTTTAAATGAGAATTCCTTCCCCACCCCGTGTGATTAAGCCGAACTAACTTGATAACATGATAAACCGTGTAACCGAATTGTCAAAAAAATTTTTTTAAAAGTTGGTTTCAAAACTCCTCTTTTTCTAGGCAGATCCGCTCCAGTAATATTCTCGTTCGTTAATGAAATAGAATTAAAATACTAAAAAACGCACCTCTGAGAATTTTGATTTTTGGTATCTTATTACTATACACTAGTACTATGTATATGCAAATTCCCATTTAGAGGAGCTATTTCCAGGTAAGAAGTTATTTTAAAATTTCAAGATCCGGCAGCGTATTCGTGCAGATATCTGTTTTTTAAATAAAATATTACGTAAATGAAAGATTAATGACAAAATAATCCATTACAGGCGGGTTTCCTAGCAAAATCTAGCCGCAATTACGTTTAATTACATACATTGTAATTAATTTTTTTAGTACTTCCAGCTTATACATTTTTTAAGTGAATTAAACGTCAGTTAAAAATGGAGACTGATAAAATTCTAAGATTGGTTGTCAACGTCTGTACTCCAAAAATAACAATCGCAGCTGCTATGCTACGTCCTCGTTTACCACACGAAGCAGCTCGCGCATTTCTTCTCTTTTACTCACGCTCATCCAGAGCGAAAATAAATAATTCAAATACTGGCAACTACTATTTGCGGCCGTTATTCGACAGGCAACTTTGTACTATCGTGTACCGAAAACATTGACTTCAAGTTAGTATTTTTTTTTTTTAAACGTGATGAGCGTAAATAACACAGGCTCACAAAAAAAAAGTTGTCTGTACTGGGGTACTGACCATATCCATCCCTTGTATTTTGAGCCGCTGAACACGAATCTGACCTTAATTTTTCCCCAGCACGTCAGGTTTTTCTTTAACACTAAAAAATCTCTTGGATGGTATTATTGCTTACCCAGTTCATTTAAATCAGCCTCCAAAAGTGATTCAACTTTAAAAATTTAACCCAATAACATTGTGGTACTTCAGCATTGACCACATAACTCAAAGGAAATCGTAAAACCCCATAACATAACCCCATAACCCTTGAAGTCCGATGAAAACAGTGGGGAATCTTGATTGGGAGTTAATGATATTGTGACCTCGGGTCCTTATGCTTGAGTATCATACATCCACAACCTCATGATACCATAACCTCAGCATTTCATAACCCCGTAACTCCTAAACTCTAAAGATCCAACGAAGAAAATGGAGATTCTAAGTATGGTGGTTCGTCTATTGTGACATTAGAATTTCTTATGTTTGTTGGGTATTTTGCCACCCTATGGTGCCATAGCTCTTCAACAGCAATCCTTACAACCCCACAACGCCAGGGATTCAATGAAAAAATAGGAGGCTCTCGGTTGGGGAATCAATTAACTTGTACTCTCGGAGAAACCTATTCCAGTAGCAAACCATTCTGCTACATAACCCAGTAACTCCGTAAACCCATAACTGCATTACACTGGGAATATAACAGAAGAATGTGAGGGAACTGAACAGAGGAGTTCATGAGATTATTTTCTCGGAATCTTGAAATCGAGTAGCCTATGAACCATCAGTTTTCGAACAGCAAAACTTTTAGCCGTATAACCCAGTGATTTTGGTGATTCAATAAAAAAAAATTCTGGAATCCTAATTGTAAATTCAGTGAGAATGTAACTTTGGAAGTGGAGTATCTTTCCGGTAATTTCTGTTTAGGTGACTTCATCTGATCTCTTGCTTCTGCGAACTCTTTTCTCTTCGAACGACCTAAGTAACAGATTTCTTTTGCGCTTCTTGCTCTAATCACATGTTCCCTCTTCAACATCCGACAAAAGTCTGCCATCATATGCTCATGCCTCCTTCCTTGATATCGGGAGTTCGCAAAAGCAAGAGATCAAATAAAGTCACCTAAATATAAATCACCTGAAAAGATATTCCACTTCCAAAGTTACACCCTCACTGAATCCTCAATTATGATTCTCTAATTTGGTATTATTGAATACCCAGAATCACGAGGTTATACTGCTAATAGTTTTGCTGTTCAAGAGTTAAGGCTACTCGATTTCAAGATTTCGAAAACACAATCTCATGAATTCCCCTGTTCAGATTCTTCACATTATTCTATTATATTCAAAGAGTTATATAGTTATGGGTTTGAAGTTATGGGTTATATAGTAGAAGGGCTTGCTGCTGGAGCGCTAGGTTTACATGGTGACAAGGTACTGAGGGCACAATTTAATTGATTCCCCAGTTGAGCGTCTCCTATCATTTTTATTGATTCCTCAGGGTTATGAGTTTATGCTATGGCACAATAAGGTGCTTGATTGAACGATTCTAATATCACAATGACACGAATTTCCCTACTTAGAATCACCATTTTTTCTATTGGATCTTTAGAGTTACGGGGTTATGGGACGCTGAGGTTATGGGATCATGAAGTTGTGAATGTATGACACTCAAACACAAGGATCCGAGGTCACAATCTCATTAACTCTCCAATCAAGAATCTCCTCTATCTTCATCGGATTCCCAAGGTTATGGGGTTGAGGAGTTAAGGAGTTATGGAGTTTTACGGTTTTTTTTCATTTATGAGGTCAATGCTGAAGTATCAAAATGTTATTAGGGAAAAGTTTTAAAGTTGAATCACTTTTGGAGTCTGATTTAAATGAGCTGAGTAAGCAATATTACGATCCAACAGATTTTTTTAGTGTTAAAAAGAAACCTGACATGCTGGGGAAAAACTAAGGTCAGATTCGTGTTCAGCGGCTCAACATTTTTTGTGAGCCTGTGTAATTAAAACAAAGACATACACCTGGCAATTTGGAGTTTGCGACTGACTGAGAGCTGGCAACTATTTTTTTTTTCACATTCTTTACATCATTTTTTTTTTTAAATGCCGTTTATCACTTAAAAAATGTACAGCTGGAACTAGCGAAAAAAAATTACAATATATGTAATTAAAAGTAATTGGGGCTAGAATTTGCTAGGCAACACGGCTGTAATGTATTATTAGGGAAATTAGATAAAAATAACTAAATTTTGAAATACAGCTCGGATCGAGATGCGGTTTTCGGCATCGTTTTTCAGAAAAATATTAGGAAAGAGTCTACATATAGTGAGTAAGCCGTTCGAAGAAAATTGCATAGGGGGTGCATAAAATGCATCTAAAGTGTATAATTTTTTGAAATATTCTATAAATCGATAGAGAGCCGTGAAAATCTCGTGGGAATCGCTTCCTGAGGACTTTCGAGGTCGCTGAGTCCAAATCTGACTTCGAAACTTACCAGCGATGCTCGGGGTGGATCTTCGGGGGCGGGAGGGGGTGAAATCGGGTGAAAAATTCAAAGTACCCAAAAATCACGTGGGAATCGCTTCCCGGGCACTTTCGAGGTAATTGAGTTCAAATATGACATCGAAGCTTACCAGAGAGGCACGGGGGTGGTTCTACGGGGGTGGGAAGGGGTGAATTTAAGTGAAAAATTTAAAGTAACAAAAATATATATTTTTGAATACTTCACATATTACTATCACACGTAATACTTTGTTATTCACAAACAAATTATTTGATATGGTATTTACAAACATAATACATCATTGTCAGAGAGTATTCATGATATAATCAGATCTCTCATCTGATAATGAGGCACTACTTACAAATGTTCACTACGCAATTGGTACTTTTCAAAAAATTAAAATAAAATTGATACTTGTCCACTGGTCATAACCAACAATTTAGTACATGTGGAAAAATAAAAACAATTTTTAACTGCCAATGTTCCAAGGCAAGGTTTTTTTCGAAAAAAGTCCAAGAACGACTCAATACACAACCAACGTGGTCGACAATGTGACTAACGCACTGCTGGGGACACTCTCTTTATAGAAATACGTTACACAGCTGCTCCCACTTACACTGCGCAGCTGCCGCTACCTGAATATACAGGGTAGTATAAAAGTATGGGAACAGCAGGTTAACTTGAAAAATACGAATTCTAGTAAAACTTTAAATAAAACAGGAAAGTTCACTGGCTATCTGACGGTGACCTTGGATGTAACCTTGACCACGACCTCCAAGGTCATTTGAAGGTCAAGTCGGTTTTTTTAAATGAAACCCCCTACTTTTAACCCCGGAAATGAAACGAGCGTAATATTTTACGTTCGGATATAACCTTCGGCACGTACAAAATTTACCTCTAAAGGCCATCTGAACGGCAGAATAACCTGAAAAATACGAATCCTAGACAAAACTTTGAATACAAAAGTTGTACGAACGTTCACTGGCTATCTGACGGTGACCTTGGATGTAACTAAACTATGGCCTTCGAGGTAATTTGAAGGTCAAGTCTATTTTTTTTAAATGGAATCCCTACTTTTAACCCCAGAAATGAAAAGCGGGGAAATTTTACGTTCGGATATGACCTTAAACACTTACAAAATTGAAGTTCGAGGCTCTCTGATTTGGTGACGATAATATTTGCGCCTTTTCCGAAACGAAAGGAATTTTTCAATGTATATCTATACTAGTGCACGGGTGCATGATGACCGAAAACTAGCATCACTGGTAAGTTTCGATGTCAGGTTTGGACTCAGCGACCTCGAAAGCCCCCGGGAAGCGATTTCTCCGTGATTTTTGGGCACTTTGAATTTTTCACTCGATTTCATCCCCTCCCACTCCCGAAGAGCCACCCCCGAGCATCCCTGATAAGTTTCGATGTCACATTTGGACTCAGCGACCTCGAAAGCCCCGGGAAGCCATTTCCCCGTGATTTTTGGGCACTTTGAATATTTCACTCGATTGCACCCCTTCCCACCCCCGACTTTTGTAAGTTTCGATATCAGATTTGGACTCAGCGACCTCTAAAGCTCCCAGGAAGCGATTCCCACGAGATTTTTACGGCTTTCTACCAATTTCTAGAATTTTTCAAAAAATTATGCACTTTAGATGCATTCTATGCACCCCTATGCAATTTTCTTCGAACGGCTTATTCACTATATGTACACTTTCTTCCTAATATTTCCCGAAAATGATGCCGAAAACCGCATGTATTTCAAAATTTAGTTATTCCGGCAAATTTGATCTAATTTCCCTGGTCTATGTTGTCATAATCTTTCATTTACATCAAATTTTATTAAAAAAAGATACGAATAATCTGCTAGATCTCAGACTATAATATGATTCGACTAAAAACATTACGCTACAATAAAATTCATAGTTATTTGTACAGTGATAAATAAGAAAGAAATAGTTGTACAGTCATGTCTTGGATATTAATCGAATCGATAACTGTTCCAGCGATAGATCGTTTTTGCGACCTACCGCGCCACAAAAACCAAACTATACAAGTAACTATGAGATAACAGTAATTATTTTGTGTGTGGAGATGAATGAAAAGTGAGAGATGCAATAAATCTTATGGCATAGTGTGATGCGTGACAGGATGAAGGTACCTTTAGGGCGCGGGCCTGGATGCGTGGCAGCAAGGGAGGACAAGTCTGGAACAAAGGAACAAAAACACTAATTTGTCCTCGTTGCTATCCCACTGATTGCTATTAGTGAGCACAGCGGCATGCATGCGACAATTGCGAGGGCTCTTAGCAAAAACACAAGACTCAGTGAAACAATGATAGCCAGTGATTGTTGATAAGAGCGGACCGCTTTTACCATGTATAACGCGCGATTTTCAAGAACTTTAGGCAAATTGGATACTCGATTAACTTGTTTTTGTTATAATTATATGTGCACCATAAATTACCGGGGGCTATTGATGATAAATCAACGTTTTAGCTGGTGGAAAAACGGGTGTGCGTGTGAATTCGATATGATTAGTTACCGCTATGCATAATAATAATCAGTGTTGTTAATGCTATTATTCTAAGTTCTATTTGCATTGTAAATCATTTCAATGGGGTCAGCTCTACCTCTAAATCAATTTTATTTTAAATGAATAAAGTACCGGGTTATTTAAAAGCAGATGATAAGGCATTAATAAGTAACTACAGACCTATCTCTGTAATAACTAATATAGGCTAAATATTAGAAAAATGCATTAAATCTAGGTTATGAGAACACTTAAATTATAATAAAATTCTTTCCCCTAACCAGTATGGTTTCAAAGAAGATATGTGTACGGATAACAGTATGTATGAGGTAGTAAAACTTATATATAATTCTGTTGTTAGTAAAAAAAAAAAAACAAATTGCGATATTTTAAATTTGTCTAAGGCCTTTGATAGAGTGTCCCACGAAATACTAATTACTCAACTCAATAAATATGGTATAAAAGTTATTGTCAGTTACTTTTTCAGTAGTTGTTTTCAAAACAGAGATCAGTGTATAAAGATTGAGAAAAGAAGAAGTAAATTAAAAAAGATAAAATATGGCATACCACAAGGAACTGTCCTAGGACTAGTTTTTTTTAATGTATGTATTAATGAATTACTTCAAATCCCAATTGATGGAAAAATTGTAGCGTACACCGATGACACTGTTCCCTTGGTTGGAGATGACCCCTGGGAAAATGTAAACAACAAAGCTGTGGTAGAATTTTTTAAACTACAACAATGGCTAGCCGAACACCTTTTAACAGTTAATCGGGATAAAACTAAATTTACGTGCTTCAGCATCTATGATAAAAATGTACCAAATAAATAAACAAAAATATAAATGTAAATATAATATGAAGTTATTGCAAACAAAAACTACTAAATATCTTGGAGTGATAATATATAAAAAAAAATGGACAGATAATATCCAACAATTAAATAATAAAACTGTCTTTCAAATATCTTAAAGACTTTGTATCATGCCTTAGTCGAATCAATTGGATGGAATGGAATAATAATATGGGAAAGTGCATATTCAAACTTAGAACCCTTAAACATATCACAAAAATATATAATAAAAATTATTAAAAAAAAACAATATCCCTCTGTACTGATATTTAAGCAATTCAATGTATTTAATGTACATCTCTTATACAGTATCGGAAAGTGTTTGATTTGGTACGGCAATAATAGACTGGCGGTACATGACCAGTCAGGTGCAACGTTTTTAAAATGTATGCCAATCATATATATGAATGAAATTACTATGAATATGCCAGAAACGCAAATTTTAGGCAGTCGTCGCGTGCAGAAGGGTGTGCAAATCGATTTTTTTGTTTTTTTCGTCTTTTTTTTGTTTTTTTTTTATTTTAAAATGGATGCCAATAGTGCCAAATGAAAAGCCGTGAAAAAGAATTCAGCGGAAATTCATTGGCATGCAGTTTCCGCGCGCAAAACAACCTTTGATGCGCACATTAAATTGTAAAATTTTTTGGTGTTCTTGATTTTGGATTTTTTTTCAAGGCTTTTCGTTTGGCACTATTGGCATCCATTTTAAAATTAAAAAAAACACACAAAAAAAACCACACCCTTCTGCACGCGACGACTGCCTAAAATTTGCGTTTCTGGCATATTCATGGTAATTTCATTCATATATATGATTGGCATGTATTTTAAAAACGTTGCACGTCATGTATCGCCAGTCTATAAGAGCAAGCGAGAGCAACTCTTGTTTGCCTCTGCTAGAGTACTGGTAGACGTCTTTATTGTGGGCGGTCGGTTAATAGCGCAATGCAAAACGCAGAACTTTCCGATTCTGTATACTAAGTCTGTCCATTATATTTACCCATAAGCACAAAAATATATTAAACATAATAAAACGTGGTCACAGTACAAGTCAAAAATATAATTTAACTGTGATAATACTTCAATCGGGTATACAACAACTTCAAAGGTTTGTAACTTACCACGGCCCTAAATTTTATAATTTTTTACCAACCCATTTTAAATTATATAACAACATGAATTTATTATCTCGTAAAGTATCTGAACATTTAAAAAAAACCGCTGCCCAAGGAATCACTACTTCCACATCCAGATTTTCTATCCAAGTCTCACAACGAAAAAATTTTGTATGTGGAAATAATTGTTGTAATTGGAACTTTAATAACATAATATTTGAAATCCTCTACCCCAAAAACCCATAAAACGATACCCCACATCGGTAGTGGGGTGGGGGCGGTGATAGGGGGTGGTAGTGGGGGTGGATGAAGTAAAAAAAATATTTTGAGGTTTCTGGTTCTTGTACACACACAATTTTTTTTCATCCCCTTTAATAATGAGTTGGGGGTGGTAATGGGGGTGGCTAATGCCAAATTTTTTTTTGAGACCTTAGCTTCTCTTGTATATACTAAATACCAGTTTTATGGACTCACATGCTTGAGTTACCTATTTACCCCAAATTTACCCCCATTTACCCCCCAACCCTTCGACGGAACAAGATGAAAATATAATCTAGTTCTAGATCTCGTTAAAGTACATATGTGTACCAAATTTCAAGTCAATATCTCAAACGGTTCCAGAGTAAACGTGCGCACAAAAAAAAGTTACAGACCGACAGACCGACAGACAGACAGAAATTTTTTTTTCGCTCAAACTTAAAATCTCGACGTTTCATGACATTCTAAACCTATTTGAACAATAAAAATTTTTAAAAACTTTTTTGTCGTTACTATATTCCACCGGATGTGGAAGTAATAATAAATTTGGCTTTGTGAAATTATTAGCAGGTGGTTAAAGAAAAAAATAAACTATATTACATAATATAAAACTTTTTTCTTTCGCGTGTTATTCACACGCTGTTATACTTATAGATATGTATATGTCTATACATGTGTATTCGAGTATATGTATATATAGAGTGATTCATAAGGAATGGGTAATATTTTACCTGCAGATTCTAGAGCGGAAAATATTAATTTTTTGCTTAATAACTGGAGGTCAAATATTAATACTTACTGAGATACAGGGTGTTAAAGTTATAAAAATAACTCAGTAATGTTGTTATATTTCAGTTATTTTTTCACATATAAACATAAAAGTCGGTACAATTAGGTTTTTCGACGTGAGAAAACCGAATAAGCTATCATTTTTGGTGTATCGCATAGAGGGCGCTACGTAAGCTATCTTGGTTTAACAGAATCCGTCATAATTTTTTTGTACTTCGTTCATTTACAATCTAATCACAAATTTTTTATTTAACCATCAAACTTCTTCAGATAGGTATTAAAAGTTATTTTTGTTAAAATAAAGAATAGAATATTACATAATATGCATTTTTAGGATTGCAAAAAAAGTTAAAAAAAAATATGGGTTCACAGGATTTTCTAAAATGTAAAAATGTCGATAAGGGTGCATTTTCTGTTTAAAAGGTTAAATAAAAAATTTGCAATGAGATTATAAATGAACGAAGTACAAAAAAGTTATGACGGATTCTGTTAAACCAAGATAGCTTACGTAGCGCCCTCTATGTGATACACCAAAAATGATAGGTTATTCAATTTTCTCACGTCAAGAAACCTAATTGTACCGACTTTTATGTTTATGTGTGAAAAAATAACTGAGATTTAACAACATTACTGAATTATTTTTATAACTTTAACTATAAACCGATTTTCATGAAAAAAATATATCACTCCATAAAAATCCTCAGGCGAAAGACTCTAGTCATCGAAAAGACCGAAGCCAAGACCATCGTCATCGCTGTCAGATTCTTCTTTCTTTTCCTCCTTCTTGGCTGGTTCTGGTGCGGCGGCTGCAGGAACAGCTGCGACAGGAGCAGCAACAGCTGCGAATTTGCTGGGATCCTTGATAAATTCTTTAATGGTAGCAGCCTCCTTGAACTCGACCTCAGTAACAGCGGCAATAGCCAAGAGATTTCTAAATCCGTTGGCGATGCTGTGCGGTACCGAAGCAGTGGTTGGATATCCAGTGCTCAAACAAACGGAGGCTAACTTGGCGACACCACCTAAGAATTTCTCTCTGAGGTCCTCCGGTTTGATGTCCAAGATGGCAGGGGCAAAGATGGTATCGAAATCGTACACTTGCTCTACCTGAAGACCGTACGAGAAGGGAGCGATGTTCAACATGTTCAGAAGGGTGGCTTCTGAAGCTCCCACTTTGTCCCCGGGCTTCAAGATATGGACATCGATAATTTCAATAGTACCTTTAGAAATCTTGGTTGGAATACTCAAAGCCTGGAAGAAAGATGTCTTTTCGGGGCCCAATCTAGTGTTTTGTGCGGGAATGATGACGGGCAGAGGAGCAATGGCACCAGCACGGGCCGGAGCACGTACTTTGTTTTCAAGAAGCTTATCACGGATCTCGACGAGGTCTCCACGGGTGAACACAAAATAAACGTTTCCTTTGATGTGAGGCAGGATCTTCTCGAGAGATGGGTTACGTTCGACGTGCCCCTTGATTGCTTTACGCATCATGGTGTTTTTTCCCATGAGAACGACAGCATTGCCACGAAGTGAAATACGAATCTGCTGCACTTGCTTCGAGCCGACATTGTCAGCGCTCACAAGGAAACACTTTGGATAATCTTCCAAGAGTTGAATAAGTTTGGTGAAGTAGTTCGACTTCCAAGTTGCCTTGTCCTCCCTATCCGTCTTTGTTGTAATTAGGGACTCGTATTATGAATTTAAGGACTCGGCTAAAGACACAGGCGCAATGAACGTTATGTCTTTTGATGGTACAAACGTAGAAAAAAATTATTGAGTCCATTTGTCGAAATAAAGTGGTGAAATTTTTTTTTAAAATAAAACAATTTTTGGGGGGGGACACACCCATCATTTCCTTTCAAATAAATGCTCATATGTCTCAACATATCCAAAATTGATAATCATGGGCATACTGTGGGTGGCGCGGTTCATTACTACATCTTACTACCACTGTCACTGGCGGCCATTAAATCCCTACCCTTTAAATCAGTATCAAACTTCAAGTAGTGTGGTGCAGATATTGTCAAATTCGCTGGCGTCAACTGTTGGGTCAAACAAAATCTAGTCTGAAAATCTGAACATGTTGCACTCAAACAAACTGTAAAAAACAGCACAGCACTTATTCCGCTCACAATTGTGTAAAGGAAGGTTGAAAGTTTTAAAAGTCCGCCTAGAAGTTTTATTCAATGTCACACGACGGATGTGAAAGAGGACAATTTTCCAAATGACTAATTTTGAAGAATGGACAACAAGACATTGTTCATATTCTGTGGCCTCCCCAGTCACCAGATATGAACCATTGTGACTTTTACCGGTGAGATATTTGTCGCATCTATGCCAGCTTCTTTTCAAGACCTGGGACGCAGAACTGTTGAAGCTGTGAATTCAATAACTACCCGCCAGCTAAATCATGTGTGACAAAATATAGACTACCGTTTTGATGTTTATCGCTCAACACATCGTGCTCATGTTGAGTGCACACAATGACCATAAAACTTTGAACTTCCTCTATTCAGTGATATACGGAATGTGATTCTATTTCTTACAGTTTGTTTGAAACGCAATATTGAAATCTGCTCCATTTTTTTTTTAAATATTATTGAAATACAAACATTGATAATCATAACAATAATAATAATAACAATAATATTTTTAATGTTTTTTTTTTGGGGATATTACTTGTTTTGCTTTAAGTTAGTAACTGTACATAACCTTATATCCACTCATTATTTTAGTATTACGCAAGCGAAGCTTCCAAACTGATAAGAAATTACCTAGGATTTAATTCATACTGACGTTATACTTCCGCACAAGCTAATTACTCCAGTCGGTAAAGTAAAAAATACCGGGGTGCCGCAACCCCCCCAAAAAAATCACCACTTCGGTGAAAAAAGCCTTACTTTACTGATAACTCGTTAACCGTTGAAGATATAAAAAAATTTCTCATTATAAAAGAGAAAGACTGACGAATTTCCTAAAAAAAAGTCCTATCGTAATTTTGTTGTGTATGTCATGGTTTTCGAGAAAATCGATATTGAAAAAAATTCCAAAATTTGTATTTTTAATGCGCGCGAATTTTCGTTTATTTGAAATTTATTTCGCGCGGCCTATAGAAAAAATTGAATTGCTCAAAAACCATACAAGTTAGGAAGGAAAATCAAAATGGGTTTTAAAGGGGATATAAAATACTCTCGTGTGTTGCCATTTTTGATGGCTATTGATATTTATTAGTATATAAAAATAACAATATAATATAGATATCTCTTAATTTTTTGCGTCTCTAACTATTCACAGGCCCATAAAAAATAACTGACTTTAATATAAGTTATAAATCCATTCATTATCTTTTAGTTCAAGGTAGTACTTCAATGCAGAAGAAGTTAGGAATAAAAATATTCACATTTACAAATTTACCAGCATGTTGAAATTAGCCAAATTTTTGCCAATTTGTTATTTTTTATTCTAAATTTTGCCAATATAACCATTTTCATATAGGTAATCCAAAGTTTGTCCATTTTTCCTCTCTTTTCAACTTCCCCCATTTTATTGAATAATTTTTTGAGCTAAATTTTCAAGATGTTTGGGTTTTTTTTATTTTTAGAAAGCAATAAAAAATTGACCAAACTTCAACATGCTGGTAAATTTGTAAATGTGAATATTTTTATTCCTAACTTTTTCTGCATTGAAGTACTACCTTAAACTAAAAGATAATGCATTTATAAATTATATTAAAGTCAGTTATTTTTTTATTGTCCTGTGAATAGTTAGAGGCGCAAAAAAATTAAGAGAAAACTATATTATATTGTTATTTTTTTATACTAATAAATATCAATAGCCATCAAAAACAGAAAGACACAAGATAGTATTTTATATCCCCTTTAAAACCCATTTTGATTTTTATTCCTAGCTTGTATGGTTTTCGAGTAATTCAATTTTTTTCTATAGGCCGCGCGCAAAAAATTTCAAATAAACGAAAATTCGCGCGCATTAAAAATACAAATTTTGGAATTTTTTTCAATATCGATTTTCTCGAAAACCGTGGCATATACAACAAAATTACAATAGGACTTTTCTTCAGGAAATTAGTCAAGCTTTCTTTTTTATGCTGAGCATTTTTTTATATCTTCAACGGTTAACGAGTTATCGGTAAAATATGGCTTATTTTACCGTAGGGGTGGTTTTTTTTGGGGGGGGGTTGCGCCCCCCCACCCAGAACGGATTTTTGTGGTTTTGTGATGTAGAACCCCTCCACTAACACTTACTGAAGGAAAATCTCAGATAACATTTTTTGTGATGGAAATTTTTATAATTATCGGACTAAATATTGGAAACAATTTGTTATATTACGACCACTTTCGAAGTTTTGGTGGAGTCGTCGGTCACAGCAATTAAAAACACTATTCGATTTATAATAATGATAATACCGGGTATTATTTTAACTTCCTATCATGTCATATACCATTTCGAAACGAGAGAGAGCCTTGCATGGAGGCGAATTAGCTGAAAAATGTTTTCTACGACAACAGTACGAACTAAGGTTTTTATTGAGAAATGCGTCCGTTGAACAATTTGCTTTTACAAACAAATTATACGGCATGTTCTCGCTCATGTCATTATTTTCAATGCTGTTGATGATGACGATTTTATTGCATGATGGTTTTTAATTAAGATGCGATAATGCCAGCAGATTTTTTAGATTTATTTTGGCACTAGCCACCCTCACTACCACCCCATCAGAAATTTGGATGTTGAAGTAGTGAATCTTTAGGCAGCGGTTTTCCATTTCACACCAAGACGAGTGTACAGATTTTCTCACAAGTAGTTTCCTTCACTATGTATAAGTTAATTTATTTATTTATTTATTTACTTATTTATTTTTTTAGATACAACCACCCAACAGATAACCAATTAAAGGGTGGGCATGTTACACTAGAAAGCACTAACAGTATAAATATTATACGTACTAAATACACAGTACGTCACAGAAGAAACAAAATACAAAAAATATTATACTAAGAGAAGCTGACTTAAAATATATATACACAACATATACATATCACTTAGGTATTATGCAAATCACAACGTACACACTTTTTTATTTATTATGAAAATACCTACTTTCTGTATATTGTTGCCCTAATCTGGGCACGCTAATATACTAGTTAGGTAAATACTTTAAAACACTCATTATTGGAGAACCAATCAAAACAACTACTCTTCTAGCTAATACTGACGAAGTATTGAATTACATGATAGGATTCTTAGCATTTTAAAGAAAAAAAATATATTGAAATTACTTAAATCATTCATTTACATTTAGTCATTCACACCTTTTTTTATTTAATATGAAATTATCTACTTTCTGTATATTGGTACCTTAATCGGGTCACGCTAATATACTACTTAGGAAAACGCTTTAAAACACTCATTATTGGAAAACCAATACTGACGAAGTATTGGATTACATGATAGGATTCCTGGCATTTTAAGGCAAAAAATATATATTGAAGATACTGAAATTATTTATTGAAATTCAGTCATTCACAAGAATTATTGAACCTTACATTCTATTTCAACTCTGAAAAAGTTTTTTCGAACTCGTTAGTTCTCATCAGTATTAGCTAGAAGAGTAGTTGTTTTGATTGGTTGTCCAATAATGAGTGTTTTAAAGTATTTACCTAACTAGTATATTAGCGTGCCCAGATTAGGGCAACAATATACAGAAAGTAGGTATTTTCATAATAAATAAAAAAGTGTGTACGTTGTGATTTGCATAATACCTAAATAATATTCTCTAATCATGATAAAAGCAAATAAATAAAAATAATAAATGTTAAAAAATAAATCAAGAATAGGCTTGTAAATAATGAATGAATGTTTCTATACTCTACTGATGAGAACTAACGAGTTCGAAAAAACTTGTACAACTTTTCTAGAGTTGAAATAGAATGTAAGGTTCAATAATTCTTGTGAATGACTGAATTTCAATAAATAATTTCAGTATCTTCAATATATATTTTTTGCCTTAAAATGCCAGGAATCCTATCATGTAATCCAATACTTCGTCAGTATTGGTTTTCCAATAATGAGTGTTTTAAAGTGTTTTCCTAAGTAGTATATTAGCGTGACCCGATTAAGGTACCAATATACAGAAAGTAGATAATTTCATATTAAATAAAAAAAGGTGTGAATGACTAAATGTAAATGAATGATTTAAGTAATTTCAATATATTTTTTTCTTTAAAATGCTAAGAATCCTATCATGTAATTCAATACTTCGTCAGTATTAGCTAGAAGAGTAGTTGTTTTGATTGGTTCTCCAATAATGAGTGTTTTAAAGTATTTACCTAACTAGTATATTAGCGTGCCCAGATTAGGGCAACAATATACAGAAAGTAGGTATTTTCATAATAAATAAAAAAGTGTGTACGTTGTGATTTGCATAATACCTAAATAATATTCTCTAATCATGATAAAAGCAAATAAATAAAAATAATAAATGTTAAAAAATATACATATCACATTATGCTAAAAACATGTAAACGATAATACGAGGAATGGGATTATACGCATATTCATTTTATACGTTTTAATTGAGGCAGGACTACAATTAAATATATCAAGCTCATCATTTTGCAGCGAATTATAATTTTTACACATAAAATGTATTGGTGAAAGTTTTAGTAAATTGGTTCGGGGGGTAGCAAGATAAAATGTTTCACGATTTCTGCTTTCTATACGAGGTACACGAAAACACAGTTGCTCCAAAATAGATTAAATAAATAAAAGAAGCTACTAAATAGGTTGAATTTTTTTTTGATCGAACCGCCTTTAAAAAATATATCTAAAAGTAAGAAATAAAGTTTCACTCAGTTTTTACAATTACCTATTAGTGGAAAGTAGTAAAGAACTGTACTTTATTACCAATAGTACGGCAGCCCGTTACCAAAAACCCCTGTCAAAACAGCCAGCTTTATCGCAGGGAAACTCTATAGATTATGAAATTCTAAGACATTTTTTCATACGACAAAACCTCGAAAAACGATACGTGCAGCTGGCAAACGACTTTCCGTCTGTCGAAAAAAATGTCGTAATTCTGGGCAATTCTCGATTAATTCTCGTTAAAAATGTTGAACAAGACATGAATTAGAGAACTGCCATTTTTCATTGGCCTAAGTTCCAATAAAATCAATCAAAGTTGTATCAAATTGGAGGCTAGAATTATCAAAGCAGCGAGGCTAAAACTTTTTTATATTTATAGAGTGGGGTATATAAAACCATAGAAAAATGCGAACTGCGTTTTCCGTTGGCCGTAGCTGCGCGAAATCGAATGGAGTGCATATACGTTCGGCGTGCTGGCGCGGCGGCACGCGGAGGACAGTACAGAATGCATGTATACGTAAATAAAAGATGGCAGCTGCTGGGACCGAGGTGTTGCGTTGTCGTTATGTAGAGATGGTATACGCTGTATATAGTGCCAACACAGCATCCTCGGTCCAGGCAGCTCGTATCAGAGTCTCCTGGTATGTATATACAAAACAAATAATAACAAATTCTCTGAGAGCTTGTGCTTACAAACAGCCTTAATTTGCTTTTTTTGCGACAGAAATCATTTTTCTCAAATGTGAACTGGGAAAAAGTTCAGTTTATATTTTTTTCGTCTTCTTAATGATATTTGGAATAGCCTGAAGTGCAGAACTGCCTCGCCGCAGCTCTCAAAATTAAGCAATATGCGAATGTAATCACTCGTAACTGAACTAGGAAAAAGTTCCGTTCAAACTTTCTTGTGATGAGACATCGAAGCTACTCTACAATGAGCAGAACTGCCACGCCGCGGTGTCCAGAATTTTGACCGGTGGCTATTTGTCATTATTTCGGTCTTTATACTCGGCGTCTCAGTAAGAGGGCAGTTCTCAATTTTTCCTCATCATATTTACTTCCCACGACAAGAAGACAAAAGAAACTGCCTCGCTGCGAAGACCGATATGACCGGTTTTTCTTTACATGTTCAAAGCTCGATTTGAACTCTTTAGTACAGGTAAAACGTTCCGTCACCCTGAACTTTTCTTCTCAGCTCTCCCAGAACTGATGAGAAACGCTGGAATTATCTTCGCTAAAGTAACTCGAAAATCTTGGTAGCGGGCTGCCGTACTACAAATATCAATTTGAAATCGATGCAAAAAAATTACTAATTTCAAAAATACGTTTGGCACCTACTTCAAATTGATATTTGGTAATAAGGTACAGTTCCTTGTTACTTTCCACCACTAATAGATAGACAAGTATTTATAAAGCAGTGAAATTTTGCGAGATATATTTTGAAGGCGGTTCTTTATTTTTTTGTCTTCATAGCCGAACTAACAAATTTTAAATTATCAAAAAATGTTTTAGTACTAACTGTATTTGGCTGACTAAGTACATTCAGAGGATTACGACCTTTTCGACGATAAGTATTTATTACTATTTTGTATAAATAAAGTTAATGGAAAATAGTAATTATTGAAACAATAAGTAGTAAATTTTTTAAACATACTGTATACACTTTTTTAAAGTACATTAGCAAATGAGAAAACTGATTAAATCTTTATAATTAAACCGCTAAATTGCTAATGAATTATTGACGATGTGGTGATAAAGAAACAATTTCTTTAATGTGAAAAAGCTTTTGCACGACATTTCAAGTTTAACAAATAATGGCTTTGCGTGACAGATGTTAGTGTTTTGTTTGGGTTTATTTGGCAAAGAAATGTACCATTATTTTTACAGGCTGAATCAAATTTGACTCAGAATTAATGTTTCGATAAGGTCGCGGTTATGCAAAAAACTAGAAAATCATTCAGAAAATCAATTTTTATTCTATGGGTCGCGTGCCCGACATCAGAGATTTCCAGATCTCAGGAAAAACAAACAACTGTCATTGAGAAATCCGCCGATTAAACGTGTTACTTTAAAGTGAATTTTGCTGTGTTTGTGCATTTTAAAACCTTGTTGCTGGATTATTTACCATCTACAACTATTTTTAATACTGTTATATCAACAATTTTGTTCGTCAGGATGACAGTTAGTTCGTATTTTGCAGAACTGTCTCCTAATCTGGAGGTTAGGTATATTGCTGCCATCGAACTAAATCCTTATATTTTGAGATAAAAATACTTTAGTATGAATATTGATGTATTTCCAAATGTTACACATGATTTTTGAAGAAGTACTAGTCAGAAGGATGAATTCAAGGCATTCAAAAGTATTGAAGCTGTTTGTGGTTAGGTGAAAGAAGTACTCTGCAAGAAATTTGCAGGATAAAAGCTTGTTGCAAAGGTAAGAATTAGTTATCAACCATTTTTTTCATATATGCTTGCATAATTAAATGTTGCTTTATAAAAAATTACTAACGCAAAAATTAATTTTTTGTGCAGCCGTACGTGAAATGAGTATTTCACGTTCTCAAAACAGGCCGAAAAATTCAATTTCACGGCCGTTACCCTTAGTAACGGCCAAAAAACTAAAAGTCACTTTCATAATAATTGACGTTTGGTATTACATCGGCAAGCACCGAATTTATAATACTTTTTAACTCTGGAGGAGTACAAGAAATTGAAATCTCATTATCGCTCTGACATTTTTACGATTATTCGAGAATTGTCAAGTATATATTCAAAATATACCGTTTCCATAGAAACGCTCTGACGTTAAGGCCACCGCGTTTATTTAGCAAAATATAGCATAAACGGTGGTGTTATTTTCACCATCTATACTAACTATAATTTACGGTTGCACAAAAAATAGTGTTTATATCATGGCCGCGAAATTTCTTAGCGCCCTCGAGATGATCTTGCCTCGGCCGTAAGCGGCCTCGGCGATAATTTTTCTCTCGGTACGTAAAAAGGAATTTCGCGGCCTTGGTACAAAATAGTTATTTTTATACCAAGGCCGCGAAATTCCTTTCTACGTACCGAGAGAAAAATTATCGCCGAGGCCGCTTGCGGCCGAGGCAAGATAATCTCGAGGGCGCAAAAGAATTTCGCGGCCATGGTATAAACATTATTTTTTGTGGTGAAAATAACACTATCGTTTATGCTATATTTTGCTAAATAAACGCGGTGGCCTTAACGTCAGAGCGTTTCTATGGAAACGGTATATTTTGAATGTATACTTGACAGTCTGTTTAATAAAATGTAACAATTTTTGTTTGTCATATTTTAGAAATGTCAATTTTGAAGTGACTTAAACGTCAATTATTATGATAGTGACTTTTAGTTTTTTGGCCGTTACTAAGGGTAACGGCCGTGAAATTGAATTACAATACAGTGTGTCCCCGGATTGTGTTTGCGATAGGTGTAAAATACCAAAAAAAATTAGTACGGCTTTCATTTTCTGCAGTCTCGGTCTACTTGACGTAAAATGGATTTTTACCAAAGGACAAGGGAAGATAAGCATATAATTTTCGCCCACATATTTCATAAAAAAGAAAAGTTCTCCTTAAAGTCATTAAGCGGTATTTATTTATAGTTGAACATATGATCTTTATGTTTCTATATGTTTTACATTTGAAAAACAACAGTAGGTCATAGTAATATCATTTCAAACTGGGCATGTTTGCAGTTTTTTAGTAATTTTTGACTTTTTTCCGAACTTTTAATGTATGTTCCAGTTAGATGCGCTCGATGAAACAAGATAAACTATACCTCATTTCATTTTTGAGCATTTAAGCTTTTAAATAATAGTTAATTTATATTGTTTCATCAAGCGCTTCAATGTATAAAAAACAAAATCGTTTCCGCGGCAGTCGTAGTAGTGTCGACGTTGCGTGCGAATTTAAACATGTCAGCGCTCAAAACCACATATTGTGGTATGTGTTGAATAAGAATATGTTTATCCACGATCATCGAATAATCATTGCATTTTACATTTAACAATTGTAAAATAATGATAGTCATTATTCCAACCAAACATATAATGAACATAATCTGATTCTAACACATATTTAACCAACCAGGAACTAGTTGTTTTCATTCTAACGCACCTTTGAGCAATCAGGAACTAGCAATTTTCATAAGGAAACGGCGAATCCATTTTTCCATATTTTCATGCATATTTTCGTGTTTGACGCTTAACACGTCAACGTTTTACTGTAAATGAACTTTACTTTTTCAGTTTTAAACGATTAATACAGTTAAAATATGCTATAGTCGTGGATAAATTATAGTATTCAGTTCGCGTATAATGGCTATTACACACTCGGATGATTTACGACACGCCTTCGTCTCGTGCCGTAAACATCACCCCCGTGAGTAATAGCCATCATTATACGCTCACTGAATAATCTACTATTCCAAAGAACAGTTTCTTATTACTCGTCAAGACATATACTACTCGGAAAATATAATGACATACAACATGACCGATGCGATGGGCGGAAAAAGGCCCTTATCTACCCTTGTCCTTTAAGTTAAAATGGGATCTAACTCGCGGAGTTAATCTAAGAAGAAAATAAAAGAAAATAAATCATTGTAGGTAAACTGGTCTTTCTGTTAATTTTACGGAAAAATTCTATTTGGATAAAATATTTGTCATTAAAGCAATTATTGCGTGCAGTGAGATAAAGAAGTATGGTGTAAAAGATAAGTTTGTGAATAACTCAGTTCGTGAAGTGCATTCCAAGTGTCGCAAGTGGTACACCCCCAACCCAAAACCTCCACCTTGCGCATCCACTGGACCTCAGGAACGTCCTTCACGTGGACCAGCATTTGACTTCAAATCACTGTACTTGTTGTGTGGCCGACGATGTGTCGATGTTTCCAAATGTAGAAATCCATTCAAACAGGAATGAAGTGAGGTTGAGACTGTGGTTACAATCTATGATACGTTTTTGAAGTGTTAGAGAAGATGAGTGGAGGCGAGAAGTACTGACTCGCTTGAGTGGTATTATCGATCTGGTTGCTGGAGATGAACGCTATCATAGGTACTGCTACACAACATTTCAGCACCTAAACAGCAGTAAACCAGAGGAAGGTTTGGACAGGGGGGATCAAGGGAAAGTCAGGAAAGGTATGAGGTTTTTCAAAAGTTTCGCAACTATTTGTCAGATAATGATGAATGTCAGTACTCGTGGGCGAATTTCAAGACATATTCAGTAATACAAACTCCGATATTGAATGCTACAGTGACAAACATCTAAAAAGAAAGCTAACTCAGTACTCTGGTTTAAGTGTACGTATTACAGAAATTCCATTGTAGTTGCAACAGAGACACAGCTGATAAAAAAGTACCTGAAGATGACTTTTTTTCTACAGGTCAAGATACTGAAACTAAACAGGAAATCGACCAAGAGAAAGTTGACTCAAATACTGAGCAAAAGGATGTATTCCATAAATATTAATAAATAAAATTGTTTTTTTTTATTCTTAAATTCATAAAATAAAATCATGTTTTATATAAACATGCCCACTCTTTTGTTCCTGTTCAATCATTCACCCTCCCCCCCCCCCCCTCACATATATCTCAATTACACCAAAAAATATAACTGTACACTGATAACGTAATAACCAATCAACCAATAGGCCAAGAACAATAATTAAGAAAAGACTTAGAAACGATTTTTAAAAATTTTACCCACGATTTTCGCATTTTCCGCTCCCAATATCTCAGAAACAGTTAAGGTTACAAAAAAAATGAAACAGAGGAAATGTACTTTGATTTTGTATAAAGACATCCTTGCTCTAAACCTCATACTTTTTGAGATATTTGAGAAAAAAAAAACACATTCCGACCCTTCCCACCCCCTCCCACGTGAAACCCGACGCTGTAACCTCTTGGAATTTTCAGGTCATACAGAGTAGTCTAGGAAATAGCGTGCAAATTCGACGACGAATGGTTACCGTCTGCCAGTCGGTAATCGAAGAGACCATATAAGTACAAAATGTTTTTCTCTCTTTAACTTCTTGGTATGGTGATGGGATAAGTGGGGGGGGGGGGACATTTATTTTTTAATCTAATGATTATCGATATTTGTCCGCATAGAGAGTTAGTATATGTACTTCACATACCCCAATTACGCTGGCAGACGAAACTTCCGAAACTTTGTTATTTTGAATGTCCAGGTAAAAGGCTAATGTTACTAGACTATTGATCATAACCGATTTTCCATTAGATACAAAATGTATTACACAATCAGTAATAAATACCGTTGGTTCCATACCTAAAAAGATTGCCGAATTCCTTGATCTCCCCAGTGCTAATGTGTACACTGGGCACTGCTTCAGATGTTCTGCTAGCTTCCTTGCGGATGCAGGATATTGCTGCTTAAGAGGCACGGAAGTAAACTTTTTTATTTCTCATTTTACACGGAAAATTTATTGTTCATAAAAAGTTTATTGTTCATGAAAGTTTTACCTTTGTTAA
Organism: Rutpela maculata; assembly: GCA_936432065.2. Taxonomy (NCBI): domain Eukaryota; kingdom Metazoa; phylum Arthropoda; class Insecta; order Coleoptera; family Cerambycidae; genus Rutpela; species Rutpela maculata. The sequence goes on from OW386293.2 coordinate 19,378,276, forward strand.
AAATATGATTACCATAGAGTAAGCTACAGGGTATTCGGAAAATAAAAAAATTTGAAAATTATGTAAGAGTAAACTACGTTCAATTTTAACCATATGAAAAACTGTCACTAAGAAAAGTTGTTTAGAATTATTAATGTATGTCAGAATTCCAATTTGTCGATAAATCGGCCTAATTCGACTTTCTTTAACAAATTTTCATAAGTATACTTACGGTAAAATAAAAATTATTTTCTTCTTACAAAAATTGTTAAATAAGACAGCTAATTATATTCGTAGTTATATTAAAATACTTTTATTTTCAACAGCATTGAAAAATATTTATTAGGAAAACTAACACAAATTTTCAAACACGTCTCCACCGTGTTCCACGCATTTTTGAAGGCGAGTGTAAAGCTGTTTGTAACTGTTTCTAACCTCTTGTAATGATATTAACTGAACAGCTTCCCTAATGCGGTCTTTCAACAGATCAGTAGAATATAGTAAAATTATGCCGATTATAAACAAATTGGAATTCTGAAACATGTTTCTAATAAATTTTTCCAATGCTGTTAAAAATAAATTATAATTACGAGTATAATCATAATTTTGTTAACTACCTATCACATTTATTATTATTGGTATTAAAAAGAGACAGATTTTATAGCACACTACCTAAATTAAAAAACATTTGTGTACTTATATATAACGTATTGTTTGAAATTATTAATATTTAATTGAAATTTAATATTTCAAAAATATTCGTCATTTTTATATCTATCCCATTGGCATGTTGAAATTTAATGTTGCTAAAATTTAACCTCTGTGTGATTGATATAGCAGCTTTAAATCAAATTCCCGTCAATATTTTAATAAATATTTCATGAAACTAATTTTCCACGTAAATACAATGTTTATATACAAATATAAAAAAGTGCTTTTATGTAAATTACTAAAAATATTTAAATTAAATCAATTTACTAGGATTGTAAAATTCTATACGTTAGCTACACACAATATTTAATGAAAAACATAATCGAAAAATATCCAACTTATTATGTAGTTGTCCGGCTACTAGTGGATAAGATGAAAATACGCTGTTAAATATATTAAAAACCGATGCCCAAGGAATCACTACTTCCACAATCAGATTTTCTATCCAAGTCTCTCACAACGAAAAAAAAATTTGTATGTGGAAATAATTGTTTATGGAACTTTAATAAAATAATATTTGTAACAGTTTACCCGAAAATCCCTTAAAATGATATCCCACATCGGTCGTGGGGTGGTGGTGGTGATAGGGGGTGGTAGTGGGGGTGGATGAAATAAAAAAATATTTTGAGGCCTTTGGTTCTTGTACACACACCATATCACAATTCTTTTTACCCCCTTTAATAGCGGGGAGGGGGGGTGGCTGATGTCAAAAAAATTTTTTAGACAGCTTCTCTTGTATATACTAAATACTAATTTTATGGACTCTTGCTTGATTTACATATTTACCCCCATTTAACTCAATTTACCCTCCAACCCTTCAACGGAATAAGATCAATCTAGTTCCAGATTTCGTTATAATACATAAATATACCAAATTTCAAGTCAATATCTTAAACGGTTCCAGAATAATAGTGCGCACAAAAAAAGTTACAGACAGAATTTTTTTTGCTCAAACTTAAAAGCTCGACGTTTTATGACATTCTGAATAAAAATTTTCAAATATTTTTTTTGCGATACTATACTTCCACTGGATGTGAAAGTAAAATGACAATAACAAACATATTATAGTGAATATATATAAAATATTATAATCTTATCATTATACATATTTCAGGAAAGAAATCTCTTGTAAGCAAGAAAATTTATGGTCATAGTCCCTGTAGCCTTCTATTTTTCAAGATAGTGGTTTGAGCACATTTCTTTTAGAAGAAATTTATAGTATTTCTATCAGGTTACAAGACTAAGTCTACAAATCCCTTTGCTTGTGTGAGATTTTTTGGAAAAGACCTCGTTATTGTAACGTATAATGATTGAACTATCATTGCAATATAAATTAGCCAAAGCATAAAGGATAAAGAGATAATAATTGAATTAAAAACAAAACATTTAAAAAACGAACGTGGGACATTTCACAGGCTTTAATGAAACATTTGTTTTGCTTAAAAAATATTTTTTTAAGTCAATATTATTGTTAAATATTTTCATTTTAATTGTCCTTTAAATATTGACATGCAATTTATATTTATTATGTAGTATTTTGTATGTTCTTGGAGAATGATGTTTTATGTTAAAATTATATTTGTGTTAAATCAAATACTTTAGCCTCTGAAAATATAAGGTGTGGATTGTATGCCTTTGAACATCATTATTTTTAGATTTTTTCCTGTGAACTTCAAGGGATTCGAGTTCTTAACGCATTGCCCCATAGTAAAATATGTCTTATCTCAAATAAGTTATATGTGATATTTGACCTGTCTATCATTCGTGTAATTTTTGGTTAGCTAGTATGATATTTAATTTCGAGACAGCGTGTTCTTTAAACCTAATACGTCAATAACAACAGCAGTTGCTCCAACGAGGATATTTCACTATTTTCAGTTTTAACAAAAATCGTTACTATTTATACACGTTACTATTCATACACGTAAAAATGTTGGTGCCGAAGATAAGGAAACGAAGAAAAATGGTTTTCGGTTGTGAGACATTCATTGTCGGTTGTTTTCGAGGAAACTGCGTGCTTTTGTTGAGAAGACCATTTTAAGGCGAAACTAGCAAAAAAAGGTCAAACTTTTACACTGCTCGTAAATAGTTATTTTTGATGCTAGATTGTGAAATACCATTTTTGCATTCGAGAATGAAAGTTTCATTCAAGAATGCAAAAGAATTTTGCAATAGAGTATCAAACAACATTTTTTCAAAAACTGTATCCCACAGTTCAAAAATTACTAAAAATATGAAGAGAAAATTTTGACATTTACAATTAATTTATTTGACATGTATGTTATCTACAATTTGCTGCACATATAATCAAATATTCTTTGGCCCGTCAGTAACGATAGCAACGCATCAAAAAAGCTTTAGTAAACAATCTTGAGTTGGTGGCAGTTTATTCAATAATTTTATCGTATGTAATATCACTAGTGCTTAAAATTTTATCGAAAATTTTTTCGAAAGCGTTGTTGCCTGGTAATATAAAGAGTGCAAATTGGCAGTTTATTATCTGATTAAATCCCGACCGCTTTAGTGGGAGGGATTTAATCTTTGATAATAAACTGACAATTTGCACGAGTTATATTAACTAGGGGCAACTTAGCTTGAGAAAAAATTTTTAGATAAAATTTAAAGCACGAGTGGTATTTGAGGAGAATATTTCACGAATAAATAATTCATTAAGTATATCTTCAATATTATGTTTTCTCATTAATTGTCTTCAGACATTTTCTTGTCACTTTTTAGACTTTACTGACCTTTATTTTCAATTTCATCATTAATTTGATATACAGAAATATTTCCAAACCTACTCATATTGTCAAAACAGCAAATCTGAAACAAACGCAGTAGAAACAACGGAGATTCGCTATATTTTAAAATAATCTAGTGACGTTTCCATGGCAACTAGTAAATAAAACGAGTTGAAACCTTAGATATTATAATATATAGACTGGCTTAACACCTTTCAGGCGTTTCTGAGGTGCAATATGACGAAGAACGATAGAGAGAGCACAACATCTTTAATCTTATTGCCGATGTCCCGCCTATTTATTTATTCATGGTTCATAGAGAGCGCCATCTAGCGCTACTAGAGTTATATTCCATAATAAATAAATGTTCATTGATACATATTTACGTATTTAATCCTTATTTTTAACTTACAAAGTTTACAAATTATGTTGAAGTTTACTTCGTTAAGCAGAGTGCAGAGTGAATTTTAAATACAACAAATTAAAATGTTGCACAGCTTTGATTCAACTAGTTACTTATTGATAGATTACCGTATGTAAGTAGGTACATTCTTAGTTTCCAGAGCGAATGTGTTTACTTCACATTTATATTAAATGATTTGCTTACTTTATAACTACGTTACAGAGCTATTGAAAGCTGTGCTTGACTTGTTCCTGTATTATGAGCAGGGTGTATTAAATACACCCTTATTATGAGCTAGGTATATTAAGTACAATCTTTGTATATTATTGTTACCTGACTGAAAAGTGGGCAAACTGAAATAGTTGCAGATAGGCAAGGCTTATAATAAGCCTATATATTTCAGACAGGTTCTCTTTGCCAACTGACGATTGTTTACTATACCTATATGTGGTGTGTTTATGTTTGCTACTAGATAATACAATATTGCAATTTACAAGGTAGGTAAACAATTAGTAATAAGCTAGAGAAGATATTTATAGATAAAATTTAAAAGCTGGAGTTGCCCTATTTGCCGAAAATGTTTCACGAAACAAAACGTCAAAAAATTATCGCAGTATTTGCCTCTGCAGCGGCATAAAAAATTAGAGCGATAAATTTTGCATGTTGGTACTGTCAAAAGCCGATCTAGCTTGAATTACCACTAATAATGACGTCTGATTGGTGCAGTGTTGTGAAAAAACGGGCTCTCATTGGCTATAGCGTTAATGAGTGAAATAATCATTGGAATTGAATAAAAACATAAAACATGTTTTCAGAAAGTGATGAAGATCTACCATGTGAAGTGTCTGAAGCAGCGAAAATTGCAATTTCTGGACTTATTCCCAGCAATTCAATCAGGCAATATGAATCTGCTTACAAAGACTTTATGGAATGGTATGATTCTAAGAAATTAAAAAAATGTGTCTGAAAGTGTGATATTGACATATTTTGAATATAAAATTAAGAGAGTGCAGTCGACAACGTTATGGTCTGTATATTCAATGAAGAGAACACTAAACGTCAAAGAAAATATAGATATAGAGAAATATTTCAAGTTATAGAGCGGGAGCTAGGTGGCTTTTTCGGCAGCTCATCGTTTTATGAACTTGAGATATTTTTATGGTTTAATGGATGATAACGATTCATAAAATCGACTTCTGGCGGGGCACCTCCTGTCAGGAGCATTGACGTACATTGTCAACGCGATCCTGCGGCTACAACATTGGCCCAGTCAGTGGAAGTGTGCCGTGGTCGTACCGATCCTGAAACCGAACAAAGACGCCAAACTCGCCGGCAGTTATCGACCAATCTTGTTGCTGTCGGCGATTTCCAAGTTGATGGAGAAGGTCATCCTGGTCAGACTAGACGCTGCCCACGATGAACTCCACATCAACGACGAATGTCAGTTCGGTTTCAGAAAAGGCAGGGGAACTGTACGCCAGGTCGTCAGGATCGTGAATGACGTCAAAGTGCAGTACAACCGCGGAAAAAGCACAGTGATGGTGCTGCTCGATATTGAGAAAGCCTTCGATACAGTATGGATCCCAGGCTTACTCTACAAACTAAACACTCTTAACTTTCCTACGCATATCACCAAACTAATTCACTCTTTCCTGACAGACAGATCGCTGCAGATCAGGGTCAATAATAAACTCTCAACTCGACGGGACATTCGCGCGGGCGTCCCCCAGTGGTCGTGCCTGTCGCCAAAGTTATACAACTTGTACGTCTCCGACTTCCCGGAGTTCCCGAATACGAACCTTGCCAAGTACGCCGACGACACGGCCATGTACGCTCATTCACACAATGCACAAGCAGCAAACATGCTGCTGAAGGCGCACATGGCTCGTGCCACGGCGTATTACGACAAGTGGAAGATTCGGATCAACGCCGAGAAGCCGGAATCAATTATCTTCACGCGCCGCTTCACCGAAAATCGTATTCTTACACCACCTTCGATAGGGGGCCGCCAAATTTCAATAAAGCGGTGCGTGAAGTATCTGGGGGTGAACTTGGACAGAAGACTGACGTTTAATACACACGTAAACGAGACGATACGAAAGGTCTACTCCATGTCCAGGAGTATGTATACGCTCCTGGCGCGGGGTAGCGGCCTCAACAGGACCAATAAAAAGTTGTTGTATACGATGGTGATCAGGCCGGCTATCACATACGCGGCGCCGGTGTGATGCAGCATCCCAGCCTCGACAATGCGAAAATTAAAAGTACTAGAACACAAATTTATGCGCCTCATTTCAGCCTCTGATAGATAAACCTCCCTCAGAGATCTCTATGCACGTTGCCACGACATAACCCCCACTAGCGGACTTCGTCCAAAATACATCGCAAAAATTCTACCAATTCAAATTGGGCGACAGTCCGCTAACCCGAAACATTACACGAATCAGACAGCATAATGCCATACTTTTCAATATAAAACACCCCTTACCATACCAGGCGTTGCCTATCTTTCGGCAACCTACCTAGCCAAATCTTTCCTACACCACAATTTCCCTTTCACCACCTTTTATCTTCACCACCTTTTACTCTAAAACCCCTTTTCTACTCCCTTTATTAATCTCGTTTTTGTTATTTTTGTCAATTTTTGTTCTTTTGTCCCTTTTTGTTCTTCTTCTAAATCTCCTTTCGACCAATATCTTCTCGCAAACCCAAACCTTTTAAATCATAATTTCCCCTCCACCCTACCTTCCCGAAGGCAGGCAGACCATCGGATGAAGATTGTGACTTGTTCAAACGGGTTTTTTCATTGAGTTTTTCCCGTATCACCAACCAAACCTTTAAAAACAGTGCGCGTGTGTTTGTGCGCGCGCCCCTAACTACAGTTTTTAATTTAGTTTTAATTAGTTATAAGTGTTTAGTTATAAATATTCAAATTGTTAGGTTTAAGTCTTTTTTTGTTCCTAGACAGGAGCCCTAACCCTTCCATTAATTGTAGTTCAAGCCCGAGTCGAACCCGCTTCATCCGACTGCACATTCACCACGACGCTGCGGCGTGGTTGTGTGGTCGGCTCTGAACCGGAATCCGACTCTGGCGCATATTTGTAAACATAATTGTGAATAAATACTTTTTGAATTTGAATTTGTCATTACATATTCAAATAGAGGCAGATTTACATCAGAAAAATATAGTTGTCCTATTATTTTTTGCTCACGACAGTACTTAATACAAGAACTGTGATTGATCGGTATCATATCATATCCATCCTAGATAGTATATGAAATATATCCGTTCAGTTAACAGGAATTGCCTACTTATCCATTCTACAGACTGTACAGAAAACAGCAAATTTACATAAGGGAGTAGAAAAGAGACTTTTACGTTCTGTAGGCAAAAAACTTTCGTTTTGACATTTAATAAATATCATGTAAAAGTCAACTTTTAATGATAGTTTTTGAAAAATAAATGTTTTGAATGAGTTTCTTGAAAAAAAAACAAAACGTTAGCTTAAACTACAATATTTCAGCTAAAATAACCCGGAACATTACAAGGTTATTCTGCCCTCCTAACTTAGAGCAGTATCTCCACCTTTACTAGTTTTGAGATAACGTCTTTTTAAATTTATTTAGCTGGGCCACCACAAAAAACTTAATGAAAATCTTTGAAATTTGTTCTAAGTATTTCAATATATTTGTTTTAAATTTGTTTCACAATAACAATGTCAGTATTTAAATATGTAAGTAGAAATTGGCAGTTACTCCTTTTTAGTCTAGTGTACTATTTAGATTAAAGAGGAACATGCAACTATGACTTGCAGTATGTGCATATATTAGGATTTACTGCTTTTTAGTGTAGACTAGAAAAGCTTAATTTGGAGATGCCGCAATATTTTATAAGAAATGTTCGTAAAAATGATGGCAAAATAAAACGGAATGTTACTAAGAAAATTACATTTCTTGGAACATGGATTACATTTTTTATTAACCACTGTATTCAAATCTAAGATCAACTGCATCGTCATTCACTGGAATCTTATTTTTACTTCCACATCCAGTGGAAGTATAGTAACGACAAAAAAATTTTTTAAAATTTTTATTGTTCAAATAGGCTTAGAATGTCACGAAACGTCGAGATTTTAAATTTGAGCGAAAAAAAATTTCTATCTGTCGGTCTGTCTGTCTGTCGGCCTGTCTGTCTGTCTGTAACTTTTTTGTGCGCACGTTTACTCAGGAACCGTTTGAGATATTGACTTGAAATTTGGTACACATATGTAGTTTACCGAGATCTAGAACTAGATTATATTTTCATCTTGTTCCGTCGAAGGGTTGGGGGTAAATTGGTGTAAATAGGTAAATCAAGCAGGTAAGAGTCCATAAAATTGGTATTTAATATATACAAGAAAAGCTAAGGTCTCAAAAAAAATTTTGGCAATAGCCACCCCCAATACCACCCCCACCCTATTATTAAAGGGGATGAAAAAAAATTGTGATTTAGTTGTGTACAAGAACCAGAAACCTCAAAATATTTTTTTACTTCATCCACCCCCACTATCACCCCCCATAACCACCCCCACCCCGCTACCGATGTGGGGTATCGTTTTATGGGTTTTTGGGATAGAGGATTTCAAATATTATATTATTAATGTTCCATGAACAATTATTTCCACATACAAAATTTTTTCGTTGTGAGTGACTTGGATAGAGAATATGGATGTGGAAGTAGTGATTCCTTGGGCAGCGGTTTTTCCTTCAGGATACACATTCTTTCCACAGGCAAGGAAAAGTTTTAGCAGGCTGTTTTTTACCTACCGGTACAAAACCCTTGTTGAACCACTATTCTTCGAGGCGTTTTTCGGGAAATTAAATTTGAAATTCTTATCGTCTTGCCATTGGAAAGATTGTCTGAAGGTGTCAAAACATGTTTTTACATGTTATTCAAAATCCCAAAAAAATTATTTTCAGACAATTTGGCTGAAATTATCAGACCTGGAGGTAAAAATCGGTTCCCCATTTTTTTTCTTTACCGGTTTAGTTAACCTAAGTTTTTAGTTTTTCTCTAAATTGTTAGTTATTTAAATATTCAAGATCAAGACTTTGGTAGCCCAAAAGATATAAATACGTTACTGACTTTCATTTGCACACTTAAGTTACCTATTATTGGTACCTAATCGGTATTATAAAGGCAATTTAAGGAAAAACAGAAACAAAACAGAATAAAATCACAACTCGTAGTTGGTTAATTACATAGTAATATCTCCGATATAATTACACAGATATTAAAAAAATTAATTACCTTTCTTTTTAAGAGCTACAAATTCTTAAACTAAACATAAATGTTTACTTGTCTAAACACGAACAGCTTATACCATGCGTGTAGCCGAGCGCTAGGCATAGGGAGTAAAATTACAACATCGCGCGTTCCAGCTGGCTGAAATGAAATAACAGGCTGGGATGCTCCGCTTGACGGAGGAATTTACGGCAGCTGTGTTGTCATATCTATCGCGCTACGTGAATGTACATGCCTAATGGGAAATTACACGCACGGTATGTGCAACTAAAGTGATTTTACCGGCGCCAACAGTTTTGAACATGGGTATTTTAAGTACAATACCAACTGTTACTACTAGTCTTAAATGCAGCATCTCCAATAAAAATTGGAGTTACTTCATTTTAGTTGAGCACGGGGCTCATACTGCATTTTAGTTTGGTATATGGTTTAAAAAGTGGAGATACTGCAAACTCTATAGCTCATTTGCATTAATGCTATGATCAATACCGCTTTCTAACGTAGTCAAAGAGGTGTAAAAATACCCGAAACATATTAAAATCACAGCAACTCCAAATTGACAAAATCGGGAATTACTGCTTTTTAGGTTAGGGTGGCAGTATTATTATATGATCATATGATCATCCCAAATTTTTTCAATTTCTTTAAATCTCCCTATTGGATATCCTAATTGAGTGTGCTTCTCTGAACATTCTTCAAGGTGTTTGTATCAGGAGGTGCTGAGAACTCGTTAAACTTTAAAATATTTAGTGCCAGAGATTTCTTAATTCTAACAATAAGATATGTGGTAAAGAACATATACAGTGTTCGCCAAAAAGTCTGCAAAATATGGGAAATTCTGTTGTTATTGACTTTCTGAAAAATTTTATTTTTGATAAAAGTCAGTGCATGTTCTCAAATGAAAAAGGGACAGCACAAGTGTGTATTGGTCCTGGCACTTAGGTTGGAAAATAACGTTTTTTTAATTGTCTCAAGAGTAATTTACCTTTATTTTTTAAGATATCGAAAAATTTTCCACTTTTTTACGCATAATTCCTGAATTATATTTTAAATAATTTTCTGTTATTATTAGTTCTCCCTATTTAATAGTTTCAGCCTAAATAATGGATTAAAATCCACTTTGAAGAACTTTTAGCAGTACTTTCTTGACGAAATAAATATTTTGGGAAAAAATACTGAATTTCTTTGTGCATAGTTGTTCTCATTTTTTCCAATGTTAACTTTTTTGAAATGTTTAAAAATTTCAAAAAAGTTAACATTAGAAAAAAAGAGAACAACTATGCACCAAGAAATTTAGCATTTTCTCCGAAAATATTTATTTTGTTAAAAAAGTACTGCTAAAAGTTCTTCGATTTTAATCCATTGTTTAGGCTGAAACTATTAAATAGAGAGAATTATTAATAACGGAAAAACATTTAAAAATATAGTTCAGGAATTATGCGCAAAAAAGTGAATAATTTTTATTTTTAAAATAGAACCGCCAAATTTGATATCTAGATATAACTTCGTATTATAAGCAACTTCTTTAAATAACATTTTTTGATACATTTAAAAATAAAGTTAGTTTACTCTCGAGATAATTTCAAAAAATTAATTTGTGGGTCCCTTTTTCGTTTGAGAACATGCACTAACTTTTATCAAAAATAAAATTTTTCAGAGTCAATAACAACAGAATTTCCCATATGGTGCAGACTTGTTGGCGGAGACTGTATAAATATTCATCCAATCTGACAATCTAGTTTTTTAATTATCTTTCTAATTTTGATAAAATCTTAAAACAAGTATTGAGTGGATTAAAAATTAATAGAAATGTCGGATACGTTTCAGTTTACGTTTTAAATTAATGCAGAATTTCATGCACAACAACGAGATTAAATATTTTATATTTTAATTTGCATTTAATGGGTAAGCAACAATTAAAATGCATTTTAGCTCAACAGTACTCTAGTTTCCATAGTAATATTGATCTTCAAGGGGAGTATTCAAGGAATTTCAAGTTAAGCTGAAAATAATTCTGACGATGATTAATTGTTCTTTAAGCTGGCTTAGACTGATTACAAACACGATGAAAATATTACTATAACAGTCAAATTATTCTGTTGTACAGGTTGCGACCGATGTATTACATACCAGCTTCAAATAAGGTAAATGAAAATTATTAAAAAACCAACTTGTACGCTGTAACATATCAAATTATTATTATAGTCTAGGAGACATATATGACATACAAAATGTTCTCACCTTCTCAAACTTGTAGTTTTTATACCAAAGAATAGTCTCTGTGGGTGCCAACACTTTTTTCTCAATGTAACCTCCCAAACCCCCAAACATTCAAATACTCTGTTATGTTAAAAAGTATAATTTCTCGGTCATTACTCGCTAAATGTGTAATTTTTGTATCCTTTTTGGCATAATAATCGGTATCATTATTTTGGCATGATAATCGGTATGTTTGGGGGTTTTGGTGGTAGTTTGGTGGTGGGAAGGGGTTACATTGAGAAAAAAATGTTGGCACTCACAGAGACTATTCCGAGGGGGCAACCGCTGAGGGAAAGTAGTGTACACATCGGAGGAATTAGGAAGGAATTGAAGGTATTTCGGAAGGAATTATTAGGTATTAAGGAAATTACAGGGGAATTTGGAGGAAATAAATATTATTACGAGGTATTAGAAGGGAATTAAGAGGAAACAAATGGTACTAGGAGGAAATCAGAGGTATTAAATGATAATTGCGTATGCTCTCATCTACATCAGAATTTAAATGAGGTTATGTTGTGTTAAAAACGTTTTATTACGTTAGTTGAAAACAGGTGCGTTGTGTTGTCTTGTGTTTAGGTAAGTAATAAAAATAAATCATTTAGATTAGAATTGTTAGTCGACTATCAAAATATGTGGTTACTTACCAAGAATAATAAGACTAAGAAGGATAGTTTACTACCACATGAGACCCTACTATGTTGGCTTTTCGATCGGCGCGTATAAGGTATCATTATTTTATCTTAACTAAATTGTGTTTCAAATAGACAAAGTTAATTGAATATTGTGATTGTATTTTACGGTATTTTGTCGTGTGTACTGTAAAAGTTGTTTTATTTGCTTTAATTTGATATATGGGTACATACCTGGACGCGTAAAAATATTGAAATGGAATGTTTATCTTGAAGAATTATATGCCAATTCTTATAGAAAGGACGTCAGTGTTGTAAAAACATTAGCGCCAATATTAGCGCTAAAAATAGCAAGTAAAGAAAAAATGTTTAATTTAATTAAACTACTGATGAGACTATGGACTTCTAGTTCAGTAATATAATGATTTATATCGGACAAAATTCATAAAGTTTTGAAAATTGGTAGAAATGTTAAGGATAACAAAAAAAATACTAAACCGAAAAGATCCCACCCCTAAATAGTGTTCTTCATCCTCTAGGACGCCGTTTCCACCCCCATTTTGAGGTTTTCTAGATTATCTCGGGAACGGTGCACTTTTTGATAAAAATACCTATTTACAAAATTATTCCCTGAAAAATTCTCTATAAAAAACGTCTCTACACTTTTTTCCCTGAAATTAATAGTACCGTGGGAAATAAGGCGCACACATAAGGGTTGGTTCCGGTCAACACAATAAATTGTAATCTTTACTATAATCTACTTTAAAGTTTAATGCTTAACGCTAAAGCAGTAGCTACTAAACTCCGCCTAAAATTATAATAAATGTACCACTACAGAAATATCACGAGGCTAAACCATGCTCGATAAAGATTTGTAACTGAGATTTCTCAATACGAATGATCTTTGATCTTAGATACATTAATTTGAGAGAGTGTTTTGACCTTCTGATGACCAAACGTCACTTTGATCATAGGTCAAACCATATGCGAACGTAAAACATCCCGCTCTTTCAGAATCCGTGGTCAAAAACGCGTTTCCATTTGATAAACAAAAGTTGACCTTGGAATGACCTTGACCTTGACCTGATGGGGTTGAACAGACCTCGGATTTGGATTTAGCAACCCCAAAAATGTATAAGAATCGTGGTTTTCTAGCTTAAATGTTTTTCCCAATTTGACCTTGGAATGACCTTGATCCTGACCTGATGAGTCAGACAGACCAGGAGTTGGGATTTAGTTACCCCAAAAACGTATAAAAATTTGGTTTTCTGCGCTTAAAAGGTTTTTTCCCAATTTGACCTTGGATTGACCATCACCCTGACCTGATGGGGTCAAGCAGATCCCGAATTCGGATTCAGTGACCCCAAAAACGTACAGAAATCGTGGTTTCCTTCACTTAACCGTTTTTTTCCCAATTTAACCTTGGATTGACCTTGACCCTGACCTGATGGGGTCAAACAGACCCCGGATTCGGATTCAGCGACCCCACAATATAACGTATAGGTATGTTGGTCTAGTCTGGTGAACAGAACACTTTTTTTTGTGGGGCTGTGTAATATTACAGTATTGTTCGCTTTACCAACAAGTTTGTTAAAAGTCATGAATCTGTATATCTTTTTTCTGCGGAGGCAGACTTGTATAAAGCTAGAACAAATCGCTCTCCTACGTCTACATTTCCTAAATAACTAGCTTTTTTATTATTAAAACTTTGCACGATGTCTTGTAATACTTCAGTAATATAACAGTTAAAATTATAATATATCGAACAAAATTCATAATGTTTCGAAAATTGTGTGCTTCATCCCCTAGGACATCGCTTCCACCCCCATTTTGAGGTTTTTTAGATTCTTCTGGAACGATATTAGGAGGAAATAAAGGTATTTGAGGAATTAGAGGAATTAGGGGAATTACAAGGAATTAAAGGGGAAATAAAGGGTATTTTTCTAGCATAGGTATTAGGTGTACAAAATTTCGCCAGCAGTTGCCCCCTCGAACTATTCTTTGGTACAAAAACTACAAGTCTGAGAAGGTGCCAATATTTTTTTAAAAAAGCACCAGTCTTAGCCCGTTTTAGGCCAAAAGTCCAATTTTTGGACAAAAAAATCTGGAAAATGGGCAAGCAGAAAATGTTGGCATATGGTTTTTTAGCAATGAGCATTGACAACGAGAATTTTCTGCCTGGTCAGGAAGTGTTATACTACTTTCCAATTTTGGCCATAATTGATGTCGCCAGTGCTACCAATTGCACGGAGAAAAAATGTTGGCATATATTGAATGTTGATCGCCAAGATACCCTCTTCAACTAACACTAAGCCCCAAAGTGTTATACTCTGTTCCACAATTGAATATTTTCTGAAGCGGCTAGCGCCAAAACGGTCAAGGGGGGGAGGTTTGACTCACATAAGATAAAATAATCAGAAAACTATCTGCCAAAACATAACAGCAATGCCAACATGTTATATCCCACGCCTCATATACATAGCTATCTCCTAGACTATTAGTTTATGATTAATGACTGGAGAAATTAAAGGCCATTCAAAACGAAAATAACAACGGGAACACAGAGCAAGATACAGGTTGGTGTAATAGCTGAAACTCTGATTAATTACAGGATGACAACACTGCTTTGAAATCGAAAGAAATTAATAGATTGATGGGAATTCTTCAGACTCTTTATCGAAGAGTATGACACTCTAAGAAGTGACATGAACCAGATTATTGAGGATTAGCACCAATGTTGCGAAAATATTTTTACAGAGATGAGAGACATGAGATGACCATTTTGAGTTGGAAGATGAGTAGCGGCGGGACTACAAATGCGAACCTTTTAACTGAACTGAAATAAGTAGAATTAGCCATATGAAATATAAAAACTGGAAAAGCAACTGGGGTTTAGAATATTACGTTAAATTTAGAAATGTACAGAGGAACAAACAGTATATAAAAAAGAGTTAATAGAAAATATAAAAGTAATGGATTTTGAAAAAGTACGTCATATACCGAAACATTTGGACATGCGATTTTCAGGTTGCCCCTCTATTACAGCTCAAAGACAGAAATTAGTCAAATCGTTATTTTATAAAGATCATATTATATTTAACCAAATTCCCAATAATATCATATAATGTGATAATAATTACAAAGGTTTACAAAAAAAAAGGTCTTATATCTAATTTGCAAAAATTTCAACTCACGAGTGTTGTATGCAAGGGTTTTTGGTTTTCGAGATGTTTCAGTTTTTCACTTTTTGTTGAGGAGCCGCAAGTTTGCATACTCAGGTAAGAAAATCAAAATCAGTGCCATTGAACTATAGACCAGTGCCAAACCTGTTTCCAGAGGCCAAAAGTCTGAAAAATTCTTAGCAGTTTTTGGATGGTGGGAAAGTTTAGGATTAACGGTATATAATTGGGGAAAAGTCTGGACCGCAATAGATAACCGGAAGTGGGGTGGGGGTGCGAAAAGGTATGTGTTTAGGGGTAAAACGTGGTTTTTTACGATTTCTGGAAAAAGTAGACCTCCTATCGAAAAAAGTTTAATGCAAAAGTTGTAGATAATTAAGAGATCTACAACTTTTATTTGAACCATTTTTTTACATAACCTCAAAATTTTGAGAAAAACGCGAAACGAAACGAAAAACCATTTTTTTGTTTTTTTATTTTTATCTTCCACAAAAATAATTTAATTTTGATGAAATTCGGTGAATACATTGTTATGCATCAAAAAAGCTGTAATTTTTTTGAGGCGTAATATTCATTTTTTGATTTTTTTGCGAATTTAATTTGAAATAAAGGCGTAATTTAAGGTTCGGACTGCTGAAAACCGAAATGTTTAAACAACAATTTTACCCAAGAAATTGCTAAAAATAACCATTTTTAGGCAAGAAAAAACTTTTTTATGCTTTATATGCACACATACATTGAAACAATTTTATTGACATACATATTTCAAAATATTCTAAGTTGAAAAATTGAATTATGGCGGGGCAGTTTTTCTACTACGTGCTCTCGAGTGCGCGCGCACTTCTTTTTAACCCCCGACCCAAAAGAGGGTCGTTTGACGCGTATGTTTGTATGTTTGTTTGTCTCTCTGTCTGTCTGTCTGTCTGTGGCTTCATATCTCTGCAACGGGTGATCCGATTTTGATGTAGTTTTTCTTATTTGAAAGAGTATTTTGTCGAGAAGGTTACAGGCCATATTAGATTTTGATGTTTGGTCGCATCTTGAATTCGCCATGTTGAACTTCTCTAGAAATTGTTCGATCGAGGTAAAATTGAAAATGTGCAGACAATTATGGTAGCCGAACATGATTTAGGCCTCATTTTGATTCGGTCATATGAAACTGGTACGATTAGATACATTGATCGGGGATTTTTAAAAATTTTCAATTTTACTTGTTCGTTCTTTTCTTCCAGCTTGCTTGCAACCCATCCGTCCTTGCCTTTTCACGCGTTCACAACTGGTCCGTCGTTGTAAACAAGCAGCCACTACGCAGCAAACAGTTACGTTGTATTTGATGGGTATCCCGGAGCTGATGTGACTTATTACAAAGACGGCATCAACATTAACCGCTTCAACAGCAAGTTCAATGAGTACGAAGGCGAACGTTCACGCAGAAAAACTGGAGAAAGTATCCCTACATTTGAGTTTCATAGTCATACAAAAATTCCATTTACTCCAGAGAAATTTTTGTCTAATGAAAAAAATAAGAAAAAAATGATAGAAACACTGTCAGAAAAATGTAAACAGTTTTATGTAAACAAGCAGAAGAAGATGCTGATGCCCTAATTATTAATACAGCCATTGAATTAGCTGAAGATCCTACAAAAATCGTAGTAATTGTGGGTCAGGATATTGATCTTCTAGTTCTGTTGAACCAATTAAATTCAAATAATTTCGATATTTATTTTCACAAACCAGGTTCACGTAATACAAAAGATACATTTTACACCTCAAACAGCTTCAAACATTAATCAAAAAAGAACATTGTTGCGTTCCTCCACTGTTTTTCTGGGAAACGCAGACAAACAAACAATAGCCGAAAATGGTTGGAATTGAGGTTTGAAATATATCAAACCACTACAGTAAGGACTTCATTTAATTTAGAAACTACCACCAACTGAGGGAGCAGCTGAACAACACTGCTACAGGGCTTATTTTCAAATTCAAACTTGGCTTGGTAACAAACTTACAGCTACGGATTGGGGATGGAAACACCATCTAACCGGAATAATGCCTAAATTGACAGAAAAAGAATTAATTCCTGAAAGTTTGCTGAAATCTATCTGCTGCAGCTGTAAAACTGGTTGTGGTAGTAAAAGATGCGGTTGTCGAAAGCATGGAGTAAAATGCTCTATTCTATACTCGAATTGTCACGGAGTCGAAAACTTCTGAAATACAACCATTAGAAGAAATCAGCGATTCGGAGGTGATGTGTGACGAAACAAATGTTTAAAATAATATTGAATATAAAGATCTAGATGAACTTGAGGACCTTGATGAAGTCGAAGACCTTATCGAAGTTCCTGAAGAAACCGAACAATGTGTTGAGTCTGATGATGTAGAGCAGCTTCTCAAAAAAATGAGATTATTATAAATTTTGATTACGTATTTCTACTTTGTTAAATGGTTTAATCTAAAGTACCGTAATAAACTTATTTTTAATGTTAGAGTGCCCATAAAGCATAAAATAGTTTTTTTCTTGCCTAAAAATGGTCATTTTTAGCAATTTCTTAGGTAAAATTATAGTTTAAACATTTCGGTTTTCAGCAGTCCGAACCTTAAACGGTTAATTAAAGTTCCCTTATTACGTATAACATTGAAATTACCATTTTGCACAACTTACAACACTTGATTTAAATGAACAATGAAGAATTAGTGACATTTACGGTAAAATCGACCTTGAAAAGAGTATTTTTTTGGTTTTTTCCATTTTTGACAATGTTTTTCCAGAGTAACAGTATGATTTTTTTACACTATCTTAAAGTAGAGGTTATAATGAAAAAAAATACCGTCCTGAAATTTTCAAAAATCAAAACTTTGTTAATCAACTTTTTTGAAAGAAAATTAGGCCTTTTTTCAAATTAAATTCGCAAAAAAATCAAAAAATGAATATTACTCCTCAAAAAAATTACAACTTCTTTGATGCATAATAATGTACATTTTCACCGAACTTTATCAACATTAAATTATTTTTGTGGAAGGTAAAAATAAAAAACAAAAAAGTGGTTTTTCGTTTCGTTTCGCGTTTTTCTCAAAATGTTTGACGTTATGTAAAAAGATGGTTCAAATAAAAGTTGTAGATCTCTCAATTATCTACAACTTTTACATTAAACTTTTTTCGATAGGAGGTCTACTTTTGCCAGAAATCGTAAAAAACCACACCTTTTCGTACCCCCACCCCACTTCCGGTTATCTGTTGCGGTCCAATCGATTTGCCCCAATTATATACCATTAATCCTAAATTTTTCCACCACCCATATACTGCTAAGAATTTTCTTTTATCAAAAACTATTGGCACTGGTCTACTAGTGCTAATTGAAAATTATGTATGTCTATGTATTGACATACCCAGTCGACATTAGCTTTAGCCAACGTTTAATCGCTGCATGACATAATTTGCTTTTCTCACGTTCGGCATATTGAAATTTGACTAAAGTCACGCACTTTAACACTATCATGAATACCTAAGTGCCTAAGTACCTAGATAGGAACCTAGATGAAAAACAACAAAGATACCTAATTATTTTGATTTTCTGATTATTACATGATCGGCCTATAATTAGCAAGAGCAAAAATTGTACAGCTACTAATTATTGGCGGGAATGCCAATAACGAGACACAATATTATCAAGCTGATTGTGGCGAGGTCCAAATTAAATAAATATTGATTTAGCTTTTATGCACCTTTTATCAGAAATAAAAAGTAACCTCATATTTAATAAGTGGTACAGAGATCAAAAGACATATAGCTATACCTCAGGATTTATATTAATAAGTAAAATCTGAAGAGTCACAAACGAACTCTGTTATTGCTGGTGACGGAAAAATGTCAAATTATATTAAAAGCGCTAAAGTATTGCAGCTACGAAGTAAATTTTAAATTATTAAAGGGAGCCTGCCAGTAACTGGGGAAAAGGCCAACATCTGGTGTGATTACCCTAGTTCAAAGTTCTATTAAATCTAGTTATGTACACACAATAATAATAACACCCATAGATTTTGTAATTTAAATGAAAATACGTATAGTTTTATCAAGTGGCTGAATTTATAATGGCACACTTCAACAATATTGTAAGTAAACTTTGTTAGAACAGTCATTTTCATTAGAATCTCATTTTATGTAAGTAGACCGAGAAGTAAAACAACTGTAGAGATTTACCACAAGATATGCTCCTTATATGAACTAGAATGGCATACACAATAACCTCAGATATGCGGAAAATTCAGAAGACCATATTCCTGAATGTTCTTAGATGAAAATTTAACTTGCAAGCGAAATACTTAAGGTAGCTTAGAATCATTAGTTGCTTCCAGTTTTTGATGGTATTGATTTGGTTATAGTGCAGTGGAATTGCTAAAAATACTGGCATTAATTTCCTGGTGCTCGAAAAAATTATTTTTTTGTCATATTGATTCAGCTTAATAGTCCAGTCAACGAAGCGCTAAAATGACCAAAATCTCTAACTTGAGTGCTAATGAATGGATTTTGATGAAACTTTGTGCAATGTGTTTGTAATGACGTTAATAAACAAGCTGAAAAAAAGATTAGAGTAGGAAATGATCGGAAGAGAATTAGGTTAAAAAAACAATGTATTTACCTTTTTTGAGCCAACATAAGATGTTTTCACTCTTGTGAATTTTTTCGAAAAATGCATATTTTTCGAGATATGGCCACTCTAAAATTCCAAAAAGTGGGGGAAGGGAAATGTGAAAGTTGAAAAAAAAACTGAAAAAATTCAGGTGAATGTAATGAGAAATACAAGACTTTTTTTATTTGCAACTTTTCTGGAAAGTACGTTTTCACGGAGTTTTTCCGGAAAAACATGAAATTGTAAAAAAAAGTCTTGTATTTCGATGATACATTCACCTGAATTTTGCAGATTTTTTTTCAACTTTGACATTTCCCCTCCCCACTTTTTGGAATTTTAGAGTGACCATATCTCGAAAAACATGCATTTTTCGAAAAAATTCACAAGAGTAAAAACATCTCATGTTGTGCCAAAAAAGGTAAATACATTTTTTTTTTCATTTTTGGCCTAATTCTGCAAGTTACGGAACCCATGATAAAAGGGGTGTTTTCTGCCTCATCCGATTATTTCCTACTCTAAACTTTTTTCAACTTTTTTATTAACGTCATTACAAACACATTGAACAAGGTTTCATCAAAATCCATTCATTAGTACTCAAGTTAAAGGTGAAATCCCCCATTGACTGAACTATAATGGGTACCGTATTTTTGAAGTTTCTCAATTTGTTTAAACAATTAAAAAAAAGTTGTGAAATTTAGAGGACGGTGTCTGTTATCTTTCCCAGAGGAGAGCATATTTTTATTTATTATAATTGACGAGCAGCAGGCGCCTGTGCGCATGCAAATATTGGATTTCCTACATTTTTATGTTTTGGTAAAGCTAAACGCAAAACTTTCGTCTTCCCACGTCAGAAAAATTACGTAGATTCCCACGTGGGGTATATTTGTACCCCATGATGAAAATGATACTTCTGATAATTAAACATGTTTTTAATTATACTAAAAAGTAATAAAGTAAACAGAGTATAGCTATCAAAAAAAAATTTTTTTTTTAATTAAAAAATATTAAAAAAAAATTACCTTAATCTTCTTTCCATCGATAACACTTTACTTCCTTTACATGGTGTTCTACACATACAAAGTTTTGACACTCCAAGCAAATTTGCCTAGATTTGCTGTCTTTATTTCGTGTACATAGATAACAACGTCAACCTGCAAGTCCTTCCTTCTCTTTGTGTTTCAACTGGGGCCGATGCCAAGTCTGGAACAACATCCCGCATATACTGCTTTAGTGTGTTGCTCAAGCGTCCTCATTCATTATATCTCCGTATAATATTTTTTTTTGCCAAAGTTTCTCCTAACTGAAGTAAAAAATACCGTCGGACGTCCTTAATATAGTAGCCGCAGATTCCCACGTGGGGTACAAATGTACCCCACGTTATTCAAAAATTATTATTTCTAAAAAATTAAAAGAAAAATCTTGTTTGACGAGCAGTAATTATTTGCAAAGCTCTTATTGACACAAAATAAAATTAGTCAAAAAAATATGCACTTTTTGGGAATATATGCAAGAAAAAAAAAGGTTTCTGGGGTACATTTGTACCCCAGGGAACACGAAGGTTTGAAACTTAAAAATTTCTGATTTTTACTCCCTTTGCTTACCGAAGACAAGTATTTTACTTATGTATTCTTTGTTGCTCTACAGGATGATGTCATCTATTATTTCCATATCCACGAAGTGGAGTGGAAGTATGTGAAAAACAAACGCAAAACACCAGACCAAAGCCATACTAGATTTTAATGCTAAAATAAAGAACACCTCAATTTACGCAAGATTTATTTGATATCTCAAAAACCGTTTGCAATAAAAAGAAAGTGATCGATATTAAAATGTGGGGAATTGTATGCTTTATTCATCCATGTAAAGAATTTATAGGCATTCCATTTAAAAAAATTGAAAAAAATAATAATTAATTATCAAGAAATGTAAACAAATATTTTGGACACCCGGTATAATAATGATTTATTTCAAAAATGTTTTTCAGTAAATACATCATTATCAAATAACATCCTACATTTGAAATAAACCGTAACTTGGCAACGCTGCATCCAATAGGGAAGATGCATGAAATTTTAAAATGCTTGAAAAAGTGATTTGCTCTTAATTTTCATTACGCACAAAATTATTATAACAAAAGAAATTCAAAATAAAATTTATTTTCCGTAAAATTAATATTTAGATTATGCTGTAATTTGTAAACAAAACCACGTTACTGCAAACTGTTTCTTATTGGCGTGAAGTCAATGACGACATCCGTTATTCGGATAATTTGTCCAAAGTAGACGCAGTGTCCTAACCTCTCGTTGACGTCTGTCTACGAACACATTTTGGAGAATCTTGAATGGAAAATTACCATATTTGTAGTGATACTCTTAGTTTTACATTTAGGCACAATGCAATATTTGTAATTCATAAGTCATAATAATGTTGTTCACTAGCTCATTAACCAAATAATAACACAATAACACCACAAACAAGAACTTGGTAAATTGACTGTAAACAATAAACAGTAAACTGACATTTGACAAACCCATCGAAATTGCTCTAGATATATGAAACTACAGAAGCATGTTTCTACGGAAAAAGAAACTTCCGTTCACTATTCCGTCCTTGTCTGACAAGATCTGATTGGTTGAAGAAAACGTCCGATAGGCTTAACCGTCTGTACACAGAACGAGAAAAAGGATGGAATATAGTGCACGCAAGTTTCTCCCTCTGTGTCACTTTCTCTAGTCGAGTGTACCTTCCAGTTTGTTATTAATTTCGATGGACAAATCATAACGGGAAACGTCACAGTTAATGGCGCCAATAACTGCCGTTTTGAAATATCCAAATTCCTTACTGATGAAATTATTTATTTTCTCGCTGTATTAACATTCAAAAAATCGTAAATTTTACATTTTTATAACTTTTTTTTGATGCCTTATCGATTTTCATTATAAAAAAAAATCATGCAACTTCTCTATTGGCAAAATATACCGTGCGTGTAATTTCCCATTAGGCATGTACATTCACGTAGCGCGAGAGATATGACAACATAACTGCCGTAAATTCCTCCGTCGGGCGGAGTATCTCAGCTCTGTTATTTCATTTCAGCCAGCTGGCACGCGCGATGTTGTAATTTTACTCCCTATGCCTAGCGCTCCGCTACACGCACGGTATTAGAGTGTAATACAGGGCCCTTGGAGGCTTAACTCTCGTCAAAAAAAATATAGGGTGTCCTATTTAAAAAAAAATTATACTTTCTTGTGTAACTGGTTTTTGTGACACCTTGTATAATTGAAAATAATTTTACGTTGTAGTAGAAATGAAACATGGAAAGTTTTGTTAAGAAAGTTTTTTTGTAAAGTTAGCCGTTCTTGCACAATCTTCCAAGGGAACACTAACTGAACACCCTATATAGTAAAGGTAAAAAAAAATAGAAATTATTTTTTGTTAAAAAGGCTTAGAATGTCATGAAACGTCAAGGATTTTAGTTTTGACCAAACAGAAAATTCCGTCCCTCACTCTGTCGGTCTGTTTATCTGTTACTATTTTTTGAGCACGATTACTCTGAAACCGCTTATGATAATGACTTGAAATTTAATACACCTATGTATTATAACGAAATGTGGAAATAAGTACATTAATTTTGATCGTATTCCATGGAAGCGTTGGGGAGTAAATGGGGGTAAATGGAGGTAAAGGGCAGAGCTGGGTCGGATACAGTTAGAATGTATTCGAATACCGGATACGGATACATCAAATGTATTCGAATACCAGAGAAAATATACGGATACTTTTTACTTTAAAAAGTATCCGAATACCTCGTATTCGAATACTTTTTTCGGATACGGATACCGGATACTTTTCTTTAGTTTGTGAAAAAAATGTTTTATGAATAGTATATTATGTATTTAGGTGTGAAAGCAATACATTCCCGGACGACGATGCAAATTGTTGGCCGAGGCGCTAGCCGAGGCCAACAAGCATCGAAGTCCGGGAATGTGCTTTTACACCGAAGTACACATACTATTTTTTCTGAAATCTCAATCAATATTATTATAAATTAAGGAATTTGTATTAATGCATAATATTTCTTCATTACAATCTAACAGCTTACTAACAAATGCAATTTTAATGTCAGTTGGTTTGTCTGCGTGTATTTATTTATTGTCTAAAATATACATAAAAAACCGTACGTGAATGTTACTTTCCCGGCCTAGGCCGGGAAAGTAACATTCCCGTACGGTTTTGTTGATTGTTGCTTGGCAACGGATCTTTTCCAGTCTGTATTGCGATAGTTTCTTAGCAACGGACGAAAATACTGAAATTGTGCATTTTTCGTTCTGAAATCGCGCCGAAAATGTAGACATTGCCGATCGGTTTCAGAAAAATTCAGTTTTCTTTAAAGCTGTCCGAGACGTTATCTGTTTCTTTTAAATAAATATATGTAGTGCCTTTGGGTATTTTATTTGTTTTTCTTTTTGTAACAAAACAAAGTCCACCAACAAAAAATTAATTTTTTTCGAAATCGGTCAAGAATGTAATTTAATGTATACTTTCTCGGCGCATAATTTTAGATCCCAAAATACGCCATTCTGGTATTTTAGTCCGTCGCTAAGCAACAAGAATCCGGGAAAGTTACTTTACCGGCCTAAGCTGGGAAAGTAATTTTCCTGGACTGTTTTCTATATATAAAAGTTACGTTCCCGTCCTAGGCCGGGGAAGTAATTCCCAGGACTGTTTTTTATGTATATTTTAGACAGTAAATAGTAAGCACTGAATCTCTGACTTTTTTCAAAACAAAAATTCCTTAATTTATAATAATATTGACTGCGATTTCAGAAAAAATAGTATGCTTACTTAGCATAGCGTAGTAAAGCATATTTCCGGTCTTCAATGCTCGGCTTAAAGCCTCGGCCAACAATTTACAACGTCGTCCGGGAATGTATTGCTTTTACTACTAGATACACAATGTACTATTAAGTGTCAAAAAACATTAAAATTATTCAACATTTTAACAAAAACTAAAACATATGATATAAGGAGTCATTCTTTATAGAAAGTTTTGCTTATACTGAAAAATACTCATCTACTTTAACTATAGTTGGAATGTTGATATAACGTACAAGGTGGTTAAAAAATAAGAAAACTTGAAATTTTTGCGGGAATAAAATACTAGTTGTTGAAATTGAAGCAAAAGTTTAAAATCTTATGGGAAAAATTGTTCCTAATGTCGATAGAAGTTCAGATATGAGATTTGATTTAAATTATCTAGTTTTTTTTGGCACCAAGATTAAATTAATTTTGCAATAGTAACTAAAGATAGTAGATGATTTCTTAATTTGTTTAATAAAATAATCACAAAACAGTCACTTTTATACTGTTCATATTATCAAATAAATTAGCCACTTTGTCACTTTGGTTAACTTTATAAAATTCTCAACATTAGGAATAATTTTTTCTATAATATTTTCAACTTTTACTTGAAGAACTGGTCCTTTATTCTTGTAACAATTTCAACTTTTCGTATTTTTTAACCACTCTGTAGGTTATATCGACATTCCAACTATAGCTAATAGGACTTTTCAGAATATATGTAAACTTTTTTATAAAGAATGACTAGAAAATAATATTTAATATGGATATATATTGTTTGTGGTATTCGGATATTTTCAGTATTCGAATACTTTTATTGCATTCGGATACTTTTAGTGTATTCGGATACTTTCGGTGTATTCGGATATTTTTATTTGTATTCGAATACTTTTATCAGTATTCGAATACTCGCGTAATGTATTCGAATAACGGATACTTTATTAATTTGTGTCTGATACGGATAACGGATACAATTTTAAGAAAGTATTCGAATACAGCTTTCGGATACAGAAAAAGTATCCGAATACTGTATTCGAATACTACCCAGCTCTGGTAAAGGGCATAGCAACCAAGGTGACAAGATTAGGGCTCAAATTCTGTTTGGCATCACCACCCCCACTGTCATTCCTATTACCATCGCCACACCATTATTAAAGGGGGTATAGAAATAAAATTGTGATATTAGTAGGTGTACAAGACACAACGGCCTTATTTTTTTTTCCATCAAGCAAATTACTTTAATTTATAGTTTTCATTTAAAAATAGTTTAAGGTCTTTTTCAGTGTATGTTTGTTTTTTATAATTATTGATTTTGCAGGTAACATATTGTGAAGGTTGGGTCCATAATAGAAAATAAATCGTTGAGTATGCATCCTCGGGTATATTGACACTTGTATATAAAGGTTTGTATTCCAGCGGGTTCCCCACATTTAGTGATGATTTAAAAATGCACAGTAGATACTCATAAGCATACAATTTTCTTACATTAAATATACCTATTTCGTTATATAATAAATCTGTGGGATATCGTTTTTCTTTATTAAATATTATTTTTAGTAAGGAATTCTGGACAATTTCTAAATGTTTCAATGAGTTGTTAAAGAGTCCACCCCAGACTGTAATACCATACCTAATAATAGATTCAGCCAAAGTATTGTACATAATGATAAGGTTTTTTCTATTAAGAATATCTCTTAATTAATATAATTTGTAAGTAAGTCTTCTTAGCCTTCTTACAAGAATTTCCACATGTATGTTGTGGGGTTCCACATAATCAAAATCAAATAATATTTCAATGTGGTTTAATGTAGTTAAAACTCCAGGGATAAAATTTACATTAAAACATATACCACATATACATATATCATTATCTCATTAATTATGTAACCTAACTAACGGATTTTATTTTAATTCTCGGGATCTAGTTTTATGTAAAATAATGTAACAAATAATAAGGGAAATAGATAGGTAACTACACTACATAATACTCCCCCTTAAGGAAAAAAAATAAACCAATCAATCAAAAGCAAAACATACTCTTTTAGCCACCAACGGAGCTGGACGATCTGTAATGTCAGCTAATAAACTAGAGGAAGCATTATACTCTTCGCCGATTTACTGAGCTTTTTATATAATTGTTACAAATTCTATAGGATACTCTTCGCATTTTTCTTGTAAATGTTAGTTTTTGGACATTCTAAATTTTGTGATACCAATTTTGTGAAAAGAAAATATATAAAAAAAAAAATCACGATATGAGGAATCGAACCCGGGATCCTTGAATTGCGAGACGAAACTCTTTCCGCTGCACCACCATTTCTTATTACTAAAATTGTCAATGAGTGTAATATATACCATTAGAAAATTTATTGTGATTATTAGGAAACACATATTAGCAAAATGTATTAAAAAAAATAGTGATAGGAAATAACATTTCGCAAAGTTTCTATTTATTACAAACCATAAAAAAATGTAAAAAATATTTTTTTAAATTTTAAATTACTAATAACTTTTTTATTTACCAATCTATTTTGTTGAAAAACAATAGGGTTCTTCCTCTAGCTAACACTAAGTTACTCGCCAAATTTCAATACAATCGGATTTTTCTTTCTTGAGTTATCGTGCTTACAAGAAACGTGACGGACGGACAGACGGACAGACGGACATTTTGAAAGTTGTTCAGAATTCGTTCACTAACATAACGATATAAAAATTTTTTCTCTACGAGCGATATTTACTGATTTAGAAATGTGCCGATCAAATACAATATACTCTTCGTTTTTGCGAAGAGTATAATAAGCTGGTTTAATTCTGTCAATACTGACAGTCATTTATTTTCCCTGCTTAAGGATGGTGATAATTTTAGCTGTACGTGAATTCACTTCAAATAAAGGTGAGAAAACAGGTTTAATACGTACCTTACGAAGAAATACAAAGTTGCAAGTATTAACATCAGGACTTACGAATGATTTCTGAGAGAAATGATTAGGATTATGATTTGTAAAATCTAATTTGTCAAAAGTGTCATGTAACTTATTAATAAAATAAGGAATTTCCATACGATCGTGTGATTTAATAAAAAATTCTCCAGGGAGACGTAATGCTTGACCAAATACCAAATACCGTCTGCAGACGAACAATGTAAGCCAACTTTGGGCATAGCTCTCAAACCTAACAAAATAAAAAGGGAGTTGCGAAACCCAATTAATTGAATTTGCACTAGCTAATAAAGTAGTCTTTAATGACCGGTGGAAACGTTCCACTAATCCGTTGCTTTGAGGATGGTAAGCAGTCGTGCGAATACGCTGAAATCCTAAAAACTTCAAAAATTCGCGAAACAATTTCAAATTGCATTCCCTAGTTCGTTGTGATATGAACCGGAACGCAAAAGCGACAGATGTAATTTTGAAACAACACTTTAGCCACCGTTTCGGCAGTGGGATCTGAAATGTGGTAAGCTTCAGGCCAACGCGTAAAACACTCAACGATTGTGAGAATGTAAGAATAACCCTCTGAAGGAGGTAACGAGCCTACATATGTTACATGTCAGGTGATGATCCACCATTAGATCAAGGCATGTTAAATCATTAACATTATTTATGTATGGACAGTCACACACTTCCCCATTTCTGCACATGACATTATGAATTGTTAATGTAACTTTTGTCACTTGATCATCAGCTGATATGGTATATGTTAATTTTGCTTTGCTGGTGTTGAGGCTCAGAAAGCTTATATTTTTAACCATGAATGTATCTTTTTTAAACTGGTTTCTGCATTAGAATATACTTCAGTTCAAGTTTTGCCTTGAAATACAAGGGCTGTATAACCATTGCATATGCTACAATGTTATCTTCTGGATTCATAATTACTGTTATGTTGTTAATATATATATTGAAAATAATATGGGGCCCAATACTGTACCCTGGGGACTCCAGTTGTAATTATTAACGGATCACTAAATGTTTCATTTATTCTTACTTTTTGCTGCCTATTCATCAAGTAATTTTTAAATATATTCAGTGCATTTCTATTTAGTTTAATAGTACCCAAAGCAACATCAAAGTTTAAGATACTAATATATAATACTTGAAATGCATTCCCGAGATTATTAAATTTTAAACTCCGCTTACGATGTATTTGTTAATACCAGATGATCCCACAATAGACTAGTAGTCGTCGCGGCACCCCCGCATTAATGGTAAACGTGCTAGTTCCTACTTTATTACAAAAGTTTTGAACTTTGGGAAATTTCGTTCAAAATCAATTTAGATTATACCTGACTCTCCTAACCCTTTCGGCTCTGTTGATTAATTAAGAAACGAGTTTATTTCCTACGGAGAAATAAAACAAAAATGGGTTTACTGCAGTAATTTAGAATGAGAGTGCATTCAAGAGCGCGCTCTTGTCTTTTCTACTGATTGTTTGAAGTTCGTCATTTCCCTAACATTTAGTTAGGTTAGCTTTATTTTAGCTCACTAATAGGAAGTCTAATGTAAAACAAATAAAGCTGAAAGAATGTACAGGGTGTTTTTGAAACACATCCATATATTTTAACCTGCAAGTTTTATGTAATGTGAAAAATCAACGCCACTTTTTAAATTTAAAAATTCTTTTTTTTCAATTTACCTCTATTCCTCCAATTTAGACGCCTACAATTTGAGTTGTTACTTTTATTGCAGGCCTTAAGTCTGCAAAAAATGATCAAATTATAAATAAAACTAGAAATGAATACACAGAACTGATCACCGATCACATGCATATATTACTCCTCATTTCCCGGCTAAAGTATAGTATTGTAATAGTTAAAATTTGAATGTTTCAAAACTGTATTCATTATTATGTTTGACCAGCTGACTAGAATAAATTTATAGAGATGAGTGTAATACTCAGTGATTTATATAAAGGTTATATAAAGGTTCTAATTTATCCCCATCCTACCAGCTTTTTCTGTTTCCGAATTTTTTTATAAAGTGTGATGAATTTCCCCACAATATACTGCCGTAGGTTAAATGTGAGTGAAACAAGGAATAATAAGCATATTTAAATGTATTCAGGCTTAAAATAGGTGTTAAGCTAAAAAATAATATTTAACTGAATTTTTACTCGTGACCTGACCACCATATATTATTGTCTATGACTAGTAACATTTACTGTTGAAAATAAGTTGCTAAAAAGCTCTCGAATTTTATAATAATTTCAAAAAAGCTTTTTCCAAAGCTCAGTTTTCTTTTGAGAAAAACATTAATCATAAATCAGATTATTGTAATTTCTATTGGAAGTTATTACAGTTGTTTCCAACAAATTTTGCATCTTTTATTGATGATACAAAATTTATAAAATCATTGATAAAAATTATAAAAACTAGCTGCCCAAGGACAGAACCTTGGAGCATACCGTGGCTGGCGGTTTTAATTTTTGATGAAATGTTGTTGTAGAAAATACACTGTTTTCGATTTAAAAGATAGATAAGACTTTATAAAGATAGTAGTAAATCTCTTATTTTAGATCTTTTAATTTTAGAACAAGCAAATGTGTTAAGGTTAACATTTCGAATAATTATTTCTTTTAAGAGCAGCTCTTAAAATTTCAGGATGCTCTCTTTAGTAAAAATCTAAATACAATCCACCAAAATAAAATATAGCAATATATGCACATTTGAATTAGATTATATTAGGTATATTATATCAAAGTTGTGCTGTTCATTAGTATTAAATTACCCACCATAATGACCACATTTTTTTTTTCATAAAATCGTGAAATAAAATTCGAGATAGTACATAATGTTCAGATAATCGCCATGAAATAAATCCTATTTAGGAAGAATTCTCCCCGTTTATTGCCGCCTCAGCAAATAAATGCGATTAATTTTTCTTGTGAAGCTGAAGGGAGCGAATTGTGACTGGTCATACATATTATAAAATACAAAAAAACATATTAACTCCATTTTAGTGCAAACAAAAATAATTAAAGAACATATTTCATAAAAAGCTTACACGGTTATTTCAAAAGAATATAAATGGTTTATTATCTGATAGCATTAATCTCATAAATGCACACAACGTGTCTACAAAATGATTCATTCTATTCAGTTCGGGCAGAAGCAGGATTATCTTCATAATTTACATGACATTAGTACGGGTGAAAAAATGTTTTTTAACATTAAATAAATTGGAAAGGAAGGAATATCATACATATTTTTCATTCTGGTTGTTTCTCAGTTCATATTTGATTAGTTTCACCATATATTATAAATGATTTAAAGCAGCAACTATTAACCTCTAATAATGTGATAATGAGTCTTCCTTTCAACTAAGAACATCTCAAAAAGAGAGAAGCAGAAGAACTAAAGAAAAAATACTTTTTCATAACATATAAACCACTCAGGACCGGTTTATTGAAGAAAGGTCAAATTTGCGTGTTAGCTAACTCCAGAATAATTTTAACCTTGAGTCAAATTAAGTGTTAAATTCGCATCTGTTTATCCACTACATTTTATGTGTGGGTTAGGAAACCATTGAATAACCTGAGGTTGGTAATGCTTTCTGCAAAGTTGCCAGCTCTAGATTGATTGTGATTGGCCTAAAAATGAGTAGTTTTGTGGCATTTTTTAGGTTTTTGTTACTAAATTAAAAGCATATGTTTGCTTTTATCAAAAAATCACCTGACAGTGACATCAATGAGCAATACCAATTATACTATTAAGGACCGGTTTATCAGTGCGCGGTTAAGCACTGTATCCGACAGCTAAATTAACTAGAAGTTTAGATTGTGAAGTTGCTATATTGAAATGTTTAATAATAGAAGCACATTCTAAACTTCTAGTTAATTTAGCTGTAGGATAAAGTGCTTAACCGCGCACTGATAAACCGGTCCTTAGTGGAATATTTTCTGATCTATAGTTATAGTTTTACTTTAAGGATATCAGTAAAACCCCAACAAAGGTAGGCGTGGGCTCCAGAGCGAATGCCATTTATTAAAATAGCAAATAAACATAAACACGTATTATAAAGAAAAAAAATGATGCGGTAGTCAAATTTGATAAAGCTTAGGTGAATTGTAGGTCAAAAAATTCCACGTAAATCGATGTCATAAC
Source organism: Rutpela maculata (assembly GCA_936432065.2). Taxonomy (NCBI): domain Eukaryota; kingdom Metazoa; phylum Arthropoda; class Insecta; order Coleoptera; family Cerambycidae; genus Rutpela; species Rutpela maculata. The sequence goes on from OW386293.2 coordinate 19,410,045, forward strand.
AAAAGAACAAAGTTGAAATAGTATTAATATTTCAAAATAACTAATACAGAGTTATTTAGTTACCAATGCTGTATATAAAGAAACGAAAAGAGCGTACACAAACAAACGACCCAACACAGGCAAAAAAAGCTAAGTACACTTTTCATTTCTAAGTACCTTCCCAGCCAAGTATATTTATAACCATTGAAGTGTTTAGGCCCATCAAACCCTTGAAGAGTCGACATTTGTGGACAAGTTTATGGGGGCAATAATTTGTTGAAGTACGGCCACGATATCCCTCTGTAAACCTTCAAGAAAATTATTTTTCAACCATTATAAAAATATTCCAATGAATTTGATTTGAATTGTACCCGAAATAATAGGTAACGTATTGTTCGTAAAGTATGGTCATATAAATTTCTTATGTTAAATTTCAAATAATCTTTATTGAATTATTGAAAAGACTCAGGCGAATTTAATATAAACTGAACCAGTAATAGTAAAGTGCATTACTCTTAAAATATAATATTACTCTTAAAGTATAATATTTTCTTAGGTAAATTATCAAGTGAGGTTTTTCAGGTCGAAATTAAGCTCACTGGTTGTTAAGTGAAAAATTCTGCATTGAGTGGTGCAAACTAGCATGACAACAATTAAGTGGTAAGATTTGTTGGTCAGATATGACCATTGAACACACGCTAATGAGGACGATGAAAGCTATTGGAGGGCTTACTCGTGGACGAGGAATCACGGATAGCGCGTTAATAATGTGGACATTGGGAATGGTGTATTTGCACAACGTATGCGATGAGATTGAAAGATTTTGCAACGTTTCTTTTGCATCTACAGAATAACATGTGGATATGAGAAGTTCACGTATTATTCGAGACAATGATGATGTGCAAAAGTAGTTGGCTTGGCTTACGCAATATCCTCCTTTCCCAGACGTGAACGAAGTAATGTCATTTCCTCAGGAGTTATTGGAGATGAAAAAAACGCCTTTAGACGAAACTAGATGAACATTTTCAACTTCACTCGACTGCTGTACCTAAAGCGTTAATTACTTCCACATCCAGTGGAAGTATAGTAACGACAAAAAAATTTTTAAAAATTTTTATTGTCCAAATAGGCTTAAAATGTCAGAAAACGTCGAGATTTTAAGTTTGAGCGAAAAAAAATTTCTGTCTGTCGGTCTGTCTGTCCGTCTGTCTGTCTGTCTGTCTGTCTGTCTGTCTGTCGGTCGGTCGGTCGGTCTGTCTGTCTGTCGGTCTGTCTGTCTGTCTGTAACTTTTTTTTGTGCGCACGTTTACTCTGGAACCGTTTAAGATATCGACTTGAAATTTGGTACACGTATGTACTTTAACGAGATCTGGAACTAGATTATATTTTCATGTTGTTCCGATGAAGGGTTGGGGGTAAATTGGGGTAAATTTGGGGTAAATGGGTAAATCAAGTAGGTAGGAGTCCATAAAATTGGTATTTAGTATATACAAGAGAAGCTAAGGTCTCAAAAAAAATTTTGGCATTAGCCACCCCCATTACCACCCCCACCCCCTTATTAAAGGGGATGAAAAAAAATTTCATTTAGTGTATGTACAAGAACCAGAAACCTCAAAATATTTTTTACTTCATACACCCCCACTACCCACTACCACCCCTCTATCACCACCCCTACCCCACTACCGATGTGGGGTATCGTTTTATGGGTTTTTGGGGTAGAGGATTTTAAATATTATATTATTAAAGTTCCATAAACAATTATTTCCACATACACAGTTTTTTCGTTATGAGTGACTTGGATAGAGAATCTGGATGTGGAAGTAGTGATTCCTTGGGCAGCGGTTTTTTAGAGAAAAACATACATATGACATATTTTACAGATAATTTACTCTTTAATTTTGGTTATAGGTATTTTGACTGTAGAGCGTATGGTAACGGAGATATTTGAAAGAAACCGTTTCTGGAGGCCATCTTGCCAATATGGCGGCTCGAGCGGTAGTGCTTGCTTTGTGCAAAATGTGAATCTTATCAAAACTTCCCGAGTTAATTCCACCTAAAACTACCTGGCGGATAGGAAGATTACTTATAATTCAATGGGACGGAAGCGAAAATTCGGAAAGCTGAACCTTGACCTGATCTGACCACGAAAAATGTCAAGGATATTTTTGGATATTTTAGGGCATCTTAAAACATGTGTCAAAAGAACAGCAAAAAAATTTCATTAAAAATCCAATGTAAAATGTCATATGACCGCTCCGACCGAGTAGGTCTAACCCCCACTTTACCCTCTCCTCCTACACCAACTGACAAATAGTCAGCAAGAAATAGAATGCGGTACATTTCTGTTGTCGTATAATAGACTATAATGTTTAGCAAAGACGACATTGAATTTTGTCGGTTCTGGAAACTTTCTGTTTCATCACCACAGCTAACTAGTGTGAAACTAGTTTCGTATTTTATATGATCCCATAGGTTGTAGTCAATTACGAAATCCCTTTTTATACAGTGTACTTTTTTATGAACAAAAATCATTTTGCATTCAAAATGTGTATTTACCTCCAAATAGTGTCAATCAAATTAAATCCTGTTTGTTTCAGTAAATAACGCAGAATGTCATTTAAAATAGTTTTAAGTCTCCTATGCACACAATATGTAAGCATTTGACATTCATTAGATCTTTATACAGCCCGTCGGGCAGAGCGCGAAGAGCCTTCTCTTTCTTGACCCAACCAATACCAATAGTATAACCAGATGGGACCTTCACTACTTATTAAAGCATGTTATTTTACATAGGAAATCAAAATTGATGGCACTTTCCATTGGTTGAGGGTGAAGATACAAGAAGGGTTCAATCATATATAACATTAGAGCTAAAACAGATAAAAATAAAATTGTTGTTTGGTTTTGACATATAAACCTTGCTGTTTGATTTAAAGAACAATAATTTATTGCAATAATAAAAAAATTAACATAAAAAATCTGGCAAAATTCAACATCATACACAAATCAGCAATATTTTTTTAATTCTTGGCCATAACTCGCTTATATAATGAGCTATTCCATTTTTTTTTTTGTCAAAAACTGACAGATTTAATAGGCTTTATTTAGTCTCGATTAATGCTAGGTCTAACTAAAAGCGCTACAGCCCTTTAAACTCAACGAAACACACTATGGCGTCGAAGATGCGAGGCTTCCTCTCTAGTACCCGCTACTCTCTCGGCCAATCAAGAAACATATGGCTGCTGGCCTCATTATTGTCTGGATAAGTATTAATAAGTTATACTATTTTACTTATATTTAGGCTATTACAGTTTATGTATATTGTAGATTCATTTTTAACAATGAAGAAAAACTACATGTTTGTTTTACGAAACTGCTGAAAGCAGCGAAAATCTAATGGTAAAAAACCAACTGTCACTGGCACAGGTCTATTATAAATTGTACAAATGAAAGGAAATATGCTATTTCATTTTTATGAAATAGAGTGGTGGCACTTAAATAAGTGCCACCACTTAAAGCTGTGTAAATACACAGCCTTCGATACAGATTTCATTATTCTTGTTGGACATCTTTTTGTAATAAGAATGATATTAAGAGAGACAATACGTGTTGTCTCTGATATTAGTAACGCGATAAAAAATGCAAGTAGTCTTCATGCAGTTAAATAAAGAAGAAAAAAATCAGTTTAAAATAAAATGGCAGTGTCTGATTGGTGGAAAATCCAGAAAAATTAAGAATAAATTAAGAACATATTTAAGAAGCATCCGATACATTTTTTTAGAATTTTTAACATTCAAAATGTTTTAATTTTTTTCCCCATATTTTGAAATCGCAGGTGGCTTTGTCTTTGTAGCAGGCGAATTTTTTTCTGGTCATAAGTAAATCCTAATTTGTTCCATACTTGAGTAAAATTTGATTCAAATCGGAAACAAAATAAAAAGTTATAAGGATGTTTTCATTTTAAGTGAGTCACACTATATATTTAAGGAAATGTATAGATTTCGACAAAATACAGTAAATACATCGAGTGTTGTAAAATAAAGATTATTTTGTGACTGTGATTTATTAGCAGACCACAGTAAACAGTTTTGATAGAGAAATGTCAGATACCTAACTGATTTATTTATTAATTATCGATTTTCGCTGGCCAATATCTCGAAAACTGTAACACATAGGAAGAAAATGGATATAGGCATTCCTGTAGGAAATTTATTTGTGTTTAATTTTGATAATACTTTTTTTCAGTGGGGCAGGATTCGACAACGTGGCAATAATTCTAATTTCCGGAACAATCACTAAAAAAATCACAATATGTAAAGGAAAAATAAAAAACACAAAAAATTGCCAAAAAAATCAAAATAGAATATCTTTTCGATAAGGAGAAAAAATTTCACCAAAGTTGGCAAAAAACTCATCTATGGTCAAATATAATGCACTAAACCCGGACGCTGTAAGTCAAAGAGAACGGTCACAAAGATGGTGGACGAAATAAAAGTCTTTAATTCTTCGTCAAGTATCAGGGCTATTTTTTGTTTTTTTTGTTTGTTTTTTTTGTATTGTAGGTTCTTTTAGGTACATAAAGGGGAGAAAGTTCAATTTTTTTATTTTCAATGAAATGCTTTTTTTACAATTTTCAAAAATGCACTTTCCCTGGACCCTCCTTTTTTTTACCCAATTTTCATCGAAAAAAAATGAGATATACTATAGAAAGTCTCGTATAACTTCAAAAATTTAATACAAAATGAAACTCCATTAATTTGATAACTAAATTTATTAAGCATACGCATTGTAATAATAATAATATACGAAAAAAAGGAAGGTCAAAGAAAATGCATTTTTAAAAATTGTAGAAAATGCACTTTTATGGAGAATTTAAAAAAAAAAATGAACTTTATCCCCTCATAGTACCTAAAAGGACTACAATCGACAAAAAATTTATGCACAAAGTCTCCTTAGTACTTGACGAAGAATTAAAAAATATATATTTTTTCCGACATTTTTGATGTTTTCTATTTTTTCCAAGATGGCGGATTGGCCTATAATTTTTAAGAATTTTATTTCAAATAAGTCAGTATTTTTAAAATTCCCATTCGACTACTAGTACAAGATATATTAAGCAGATAAATAGAAAATCCGCGAAAGTGCGTCAAAAAGTGCATATAACTTTTGACGCATTAGGAATTTTTCGGCGCAAATACTTTTTTCGTAATCAGGAGATCATAATAATACATAAGAATCAACGATAAAAGGGTTTAGCCGGATAAGCATGACGAGTCGGCCCCCAAATGGCAACCTATATCGAAACTAATGTTTTAATATCGACTTGATGTACGAACGCGATTTATGCCACCGTACTCCGCTTTGACCTTGAGATGTGGAAAAAAAATGAGCGCATTCATGACTATCGTTCAAAGAGACATATCTCGAAAACTAATTGAGCTAGAGAGGTAAAACCAACGGTAGGTTTCAGGTAACCTTAACGAGTATATTCTATAGTTTTTTTGAATTTTTAGAATAATTACGCACATCATTAAAAAATAAATAAAAATATAATAATTAATATTTCCGTGTTCTTTGTGATTTGAAATTACTGAAATAATTATGTTGTAATACTTTGTATTCACTATTACTCATAAAAGTTGCGGTAGAAAAAAGTTGGTGCAACACTTCGAAAAAAAATAAAATTCGACGCGCACTACATCATATAAGGATACAGACTTGACATGGGACACACATGTAAATATTTTATAAATTGGAATTATTGTTAGAAGATAAATTGAATGAAAATATAAATAATTGACACGTAAATATCTATTTCATACGGCACTGTGGCATAAATCGTAATTTTTTCGTTCAAAATTATTTAGAGCACTTCGCAACCGATTGGGATAATTTTTTTTAAATACTCGTTATTTAATTTCAAAAAAATGTAAGAGAGTCGATTTTTTAATTATGCTAACCAAAATTGTTAAGCTTCTCCAAAATGTCCATTTTGTATTTAAATCTTAATAAAACTTAGAAAAAGAAAATTTTGTTCTTATCCAATTTACATAAATCTTGTTATTCGGGGAGTTTTTGGGGTCGCTGATTACGAATCTGATATCCAAATTGTCATAAACCAACCTGCAAAATGGCGGCTATAAAATGCTAAAATATTATGAAAAATTAAATATTTTTGTTAAAGTTTATGCCGAGAAGTTTTGAATATTTCTGATAAGTACTTTTAAGTTAAAATAGACCAAATTTTAAGTTCCAGGAAGAAATTCAAGATGGCGGATCCAATATGGCGGCAATAAGATGATAAAACTAACTTAAAAATAAATGACGAAACATTTTTGCACTAAGTTAGGTTTAAAGTTCATGGTTTAAAATTCTTGCCTTAGGTTATGTTAGGTATAGAGTTCTTGGTTTAATGTTCTATTAGGCTTAGGTTATGTTAGGTTCAATATTATTGGTGTTAGGTGTTTATTATATTATTAGCAGATAAAAAAAATAAATATTAATATGACCTACTTAGGGTTATGTTTAAAATTAATGGAGGACTGAATCGCATATTTATGGTTGATAATTAATGTATGGCAGCCATATTGAAAATTTCAGAAAATTTGTTCCTTCTTAAATTTTTTAATAATTCTTAGGAATAGCCTTTTTAGTTTAATGCGTTTAATTTAATTTTAAGTTAGTTCTATCATCTTATTGCCGCCATATTGGCTCTGCCGTCTTGAATTTCTTCCTGGAACTTGTACTTATAAAAAATATTCAAAACTTCTCGGCATAAACTTTAACGAAAATATCTTATTTTTCATAATTTTTTAGCATTTTATAGCCGCCATTGATTCCGCCATCTTGTAGGTTGGTTTATGACAATTTAGATATCAGATTAATAATCAACGACCTCAAAAACTCCCCAAGTAACAAGATTTATGTAAAGTGGTTTAGAGAAAAAAATTTTCTTTATAAGTTTTATTAAGATTTAAATAAAAAATGGACATTTTGGTTAAGCTCAATAATTTTGGTTAGCATAATTCAAAAATCGGCTCTCTTACGTTTTTTTGAAATTAAATAATGAGTATTTAAAAAAAAAATTATCCCAATCGGTTGCGAAGTGTTCTAGATAATTTTGAACGAAAAAACTACAGTTCGTGCCACTGTGCGCCGTATGAAATAGATATTTACGTGACAATTATTTATATTTTAATTCAATTTCTCTTCTAACAATAATTCCAATTCATAAAATATTTATATGTGTGTCCCATGTCAAGTTTGTATCCTTATATGATGTAGTGCGCGTCGAATTTTATTTTTTTTCGAAGTGTTGCACCAACTTTTTTCTAATGCAAATTTTATTAGTAATAGTGCATATAAAGTATTACAACATATATTATTTCAGTGATTGTAAGTCACAGAGAACATGGAAATATTAATTATTATATTTTTTATTTATTTTTAATGATGTGCGTAATTATTCTAAAAATTCAAAAAATGTAAAAAATATACTGTTTAAGGTTACCTGAAACCTCCCGTTGGATTTACCTCTCTAGCTCAATTAGTTTTCGAGATATGTCTCTTTGAACGATAGTCATGCATGCGCTCATTTTTTTTCCATATCTCAAGGTCAAAGCGGAGTACGGCGGCAAAACAGATATAAATCACGTTCATACATCAAGTCGATGTTAAAACCTAAGTTTCGATATAGTTGCCATTTGGGGGGCCGACTCGTCATACTTATCCGGCTAAACCCTTTCTAGTGGAATGTTGACGCTGGAAGAAATTGAATTAAATCAATTCGACTATACTATACAAGTTTCAAAAATACTCATGAAATACGTTTCCAGAAATTCAATTTAAATTTTGAGGAGTACACATGAGTATCAGTTTAACTTTAATTTTGAAACTAGAATAGTTCATCTACAATAATACATCAAATTCACGACGTGGATGTGTGAGAAAGTAAACTTTTCTTACATTTAAAAAATATATTGTAGTTTATTGATATATTTGCATAGGCTTGTTTTTGAAGCCATAATTACTATATAACTTAAACAATTATAGTAAAATAACGTAATATATTGAGTACATACCTGATTGTATTGAATCCATACTTAATTAAGTCAAAAGCTACAGATATAAATGAATTTTTCCACTTAAAAGTTCTGTCAAACTTAGCGCATCGAGCATACACAAATACCATGGAGATAGTAGTATGCGAGATGACCTTGAATAAAGTTAAATAGTGGTGTAAATAATGCACTGATATGTTCTCTTTCCATATGTGAACAACATATAGTCATTAGTCTCGTTTCATTTTACGATTAAATGCCAGGTTTTTTTAATTCCTGCACCACTGTGCGACGCGAGTTATGAGCCAAGAATTGACCTTTCACCCCCCCCCCTCTGAAGCGGCAGGGCTAGAGGCGGGCACTTTTAGTATGTTTCCTCCTAACTACCCCCAACCCATTCCTGAAGAGGAAAATTCTTCCCCCTTTCATATCCTCTACCACTCCTTCGTTGACTGTACTATATGGTTTAGTACAATCTTGTTTCATATCGTTCTTTATTAATTCTGTTTTAGCCTTATGAAAGTATGCCATTTGATCAAATTAGTACTTACGTTTTTTTGCATGCTGCTATTAGAGCTTCCACCAAGGATACTTTAGCAAAGGTTCCATTAATTTGTTTTAAAATGAAGCGACCCGATTTTCACTATCTAACCGTTTACATATAACACTAGCATTACAAAAAGATCAGACATTAGTTCACGTTAAACTTTTCCAACACATTACAGGATAGAATGAGGGATTCAATACAAGCAAAAAACATTGCTGTAAATATATGGGCGGTAAATCTACTTGAAACACATGCAAGAGAATAATGGGTTCAAGTGCTACCTACGACAATCCATGACGTCCGCATTGTAACTAGATATAAAGCGATTGTGTTTTTTGTCAAATAACATTAAAAAAAATTAAATTTTTTATTTCCATCGTTTTACAAATATTTAAAAAAATTATTATAAATTGATTGAATTTTATGTTAAATAATATAAATAATTTTTTAAATGCTTAACAAATTATTATAAAGTGATTGAATTTTGTCAAATATTATAAAAAATGTGAAATTTTTATATCCATCATTTTTTAAATACTTAAAAGAATTAGAGAATATTATTTAGGTATTATGCAAATCACAACTTACACACTTTTTTATTTATTATAAAAATACCTACTTTCTGTATATCGTTGCCCTAGTCTGGGCACGCTAATATACTAGTTAGGTAAATGCTTTAAAACACTCATTATTGGAGAACCAATCAAAACAACTACTCTTCTAGCTAATACTGACGAAGTATTGAATTACATGATAGGATTCTTAGCATTTTAAAGAAAAAAATATTGAAAATACTTAAATCATTCATTTACATTTAGTCATTCACACTTTTTTTATTTAATATGAAATTATCTACTTTCTGTATATTGGTACCTTAATCGGGTCACGCTAATATACTACTTAGGAAAACACTTTAAAACACTCATTATTGGAAAACCAATCAAAACAACTACTCTTCTAGCTAATACTGACGAAGTATTGAATTACATGATAGGATTCCTGGCATTTTAAGGCAAAAAAAAATTTATTGGAGATACTTAAATTATTTATTGAAATTCAGTCATTCACAAGAACTATTGAACCTTACATTCTATTTCAACTCTAGAAAAGTTGTACAAGTTTTTTCGAAATCGTTAGTTCTCATCAGTAGAGTATAGAAACATTCATTCATTATTTACAAGCCTATTCTTGATTTATTTTTTTACAATCAATTATTTTTATTTATTTGCTTTTATCATGATTAGAGAATATTATTTAGGTATAATATAATACCTAAATAATATTCTCTAATCATGATAAAAGCAAATAAATAAAAATAATTGATTGTAAAAAAATTTAAAAGAATTGTTATAAACATAATATAAATGTTGTAAACAAAAAAGAATAATCAACTTTCTGTAGTATAAAAAATAATGAATAACTTTTGCTTAAAACTTTATTTTTCTATTATGCATAATATTGGAGTTACAAGCATTACATAAATTGTTTAAATATGATTAAAGAATAATTAAAAAATGTTGGTGTAATTTAAATATATAGTTCTTATCATATTCATAAAAAAACACTGTTTAAAAAAGCGTGGCGAGCTTCCCAAATTGCTTGTAACAATTTATTTATTTGAAAGAAAAATAACATTTTTTTTTAATATCAGCATCAGAAAAATGCATGAAAAACATAAAAATCCAGCACTTTTTGTTCTTTAATATGAATTGTTTATATTTTCTAAATGAAAGATTTTAATTTCAACACTATCTGCATAAATTAATCTGTGAATAAAAATTTAGGGACCCGATTTTTTATTTTCAAGCCTCAATAGGTACTGAAAAACATTTTTTTAAATATAGGCCAGTCGGAATAGCTTTTTTGTGCGAAATGTCGTTTACCCGCAATTTTTTTTCTTAAAGTATAGTTAGGAATGTAGAGAAACATATGCCAACTATCCGCACGCGTGACAGGTGGGGCAACACATTTTAAAATTCAAAAATCGTCAACTTTTTGCGTGTTTCGCTTTATTTGCCATATACCTCGTATATGAAGCACTTTCTGAAAATATATCAAGAGATAGAAAAGTTGGAAATATCGATTTTGAGCATTTTATTATTCTTGAGATTTCCCGAGAAAATTCTTAGTTTAAGAGCTACAGACGAAAGAAAAATGCTACTTTTCTATTTTTTTTTTTCTTTTTAAGTGATTATAATAAATATTAATACGAAATATATCATCGGTATAATGTAAATTATGTTTAAATGTCCAATTTACAGTCTAAATAAAATATATTTATAGAATTATTTATAATTTACATGTTAAACATAAAAAGAAAATAATAAAACTTTTCAGGTATTGAGGTGTTAAAATTATGGGAAAATAAATAAACAAATAGACTACTTATTTTATGCATAGTACAGCGTACATACGTTTCATGTATAACTTAATAGAATATGATATAATAGAATAATAATAATAATTTATACAGATTTTCATTTCAAGTGGGATATTCATATAAATAAATTGGTGAGTAAATTAAAAATTAATAATATTCTAGATATACTAAATATTGATCAACTTAGAACAACTTATCTTGCTTTAATTGAATTTCAGTTGCGATATGGAATAATAAGGTATGAAGGGTTATCAAAAACTAACCTTAATAGTCTAGAAAAAAATCTAAATATAAAAAAAACAATAATTTAACCATCAGATATGTTATACAAAGATGCCAGAATAATGGACATCCGCCAATTATACTTTCACTACTTAGTAGTGAAAACATAGTCTGAAGAAAAGAACTTGGTAAATTAAAACCATCAAACCAGATATAAAAATGATGTTTTTTGTAAAAGAATGTCAAAAACCATCGGCCAGAGAAACCATAACTTCCTTGCTGCGAAAGCATATAATTTTTTACGCACTGAAATTAAAAACATAAAATCAGTTCATACATTTAAAATAGTTTCCAACAAACAATTTATTTGTAATGAAAACTGAAAGAAAAAAAATTAATGATTTAAAAAATAATTAATTCACAGCAGACGATCATTTTAATCACCTAAAATTTAGCAGTATTATATATGCTTATCTTATGTTTTATATTGTATATCATTGCTAAAGTACTTAGTGTTATATTTATTTTCTTTTTTTAGAATGTATACCATTTTAGAAATTTTAGTGTTGTTAAGGTATTTTTATGTTATATATAATGTGTTATGTATATGTGTGTATAATATGTATTTATATGTATTATATTTATTTTTTGTGTGTCCAATGCACGTTCAGGTGCTCTAAATAGCACTTAATGTGGAGGCTTAGTTTATTTATCATAATGTTTCAGTTTTTAACAATTACATTGTACCTAGTAGATCAATTTGTTAAATAAACTTATTCTATTCTATTATGTTTTATTAAGTTATACATGAAACGCATGTACGCTGTACTATGCATAAAATAAATAGTCTCTTTGTGAAAATATATATTTGTTTATTTATTTTCCCATCACTTTAATACCTCAATACCTGAAAAGTTTTATTATTATTTTTTTCTGTTTAACATGTAAATTATAAATAGTTCGTTAAATATATTTTATTCGAACTGTAAATTGGACATATAAACATAATTCACATTATACCGATGATATATTTCGTATTAATATTTATTATAATCACTTAAAAAAAAATTAAAAAATATGAAAGTAGCATTTTTATTTCGCCTGTAGCTCTTAAACGAAGAAGTTTCCGGGAAAATGTCAAGAATAATAAAATATTCAAAATTGATTTTTCCAACTTTTCTATCAAGCAAATAAAGAGTAAAACGGCAAAAAATTGATGATTTTTAAATTTTAAAGTGTGTTATCCACCTGTTACGCGTGTGGATAATTGGCATATGTTTCTCTAAATCTCAAACTATACTTTGAGAAAAAAAAATTGCGGGTAAACGACGTTTCACAAAATGATATTTTTTCAATCTATTCCGACTGGCCTAATACATTTGTTATGAATTGTTTATAACAATTTTGAAATAAATAATTATTTGAGAATTTTAAAAAATGGTTAGAATTTCTCGCTGTCTTTTGTTTCTATATTTCATGTTTTCTTTGTATTTTTTTTTCAGGTTTCATAGTGTTAACGGTTCATAATATTATATAGTATATTTTACATGCTATTCTTTTATGGTTTATTAAGCCACGTCTTCTATATTTCAAAATATTTTAAAATTAAATTACCCCACTTTTGAAAACTATCAATACCTGAGAGACAAGATATTTAGACGTCGTGAGGCATTTAAAAAATAATGAGATGCTCGAAATGTAATTTTTAATTCAATAATCGTATTCAGTGTTAGCTTGAACCATTTACTTTTTGCCTTTGAGAGTTTGTTTCAGTCTGTGATTCTGGATTTTGGAACAATGCTTCCATTAAAGCAACAGGTAACAATTCCCATTCGTTTATTGTTAGGGATTTGACAACGGCATGAGAGTACTTTTGCCTTGTTTCGCATAAATGGCGCCACAATATTAAAAAAAGAAAGAATTAGCTATTACATTTTAGTCAGTTTAGGTTTAAATTTTATTTTACTCTATAGGACGTGCGAATTCTGGAAAATAAACTATCTGCTCATGTCATATTTGATGTTTAAGTGTATGTTACAACAAAAGGAAAAGTATTGTTGTAGACCGAGTAAATGAAATTATCCAAACAGATTATTACTACGGGAGCCCAACCTAAGCGTCCGTGCACCTCCCCCCCGATCCTTGGGGACAATGTTTTTTATAAAGATTAAAGCCTAAGGAACAATTTAAGACACGTCTACAAAAAAAAAATTGGCTGCACTTTCAAAATGGCGTCCGCTTAAAAGAAAAAAATTTGCAAATATTGTTTCTGTCATTTAACACAAAAACTAAAAAAGTTGGAAAAAAAGTTTCTGCACAAAAAACAAAGTGCGTACAATTTTCTACAATTTTGTTCCTATAGAATATTTGGATAGGAGTTACCATTTTCCAGATAAATGATTCAGCTCTTAAAATAAAATATAAAATTCGATATAAAACGTAATACTACAGGAGCCCACCCTCGATCCTTGATATTTTTTTTTATAAAGATTAAAGCCTAAGGAACAATTTAAGACATGTCCCCAAAAAAGAAAACTGGCTGTACTTTCAAAATGGCGTCCGTTTAAAAAAAAATTGCATATACTGCTTTGGTCATTTAACTCAAAAACTAAAAAAGATGGAGAAAAACTTTCGGCACCAAAAACAAAGTGCATAAAATTTTCTACAACTTTGTGCCTATACAATATTTGGATAGGAGTTACCATTTTCCAGATAGCATTGTTACCGTTTTCGAGATAAATGTCTGCAAATTATAATATGATTATTATTATTAATTTTTTTCAGTTTATTTTATTTTTTGTTATGTTAATAATATAAAGTTATATTATATGCCTTACAATAATTGTCACAGTTATTTTCATTTTATAACAGCAATCTACTTAATAGAGATGCACATTTTAATTTTGTCGAAATAAATGACCAGCAAATTTTTAATGCCTTAAAGTCATTTAAATCTTAGGCTTTTGGTGTGGATGGTATAAATGTTAAAATGATTTCACTAGTTCTACCCTACTGTATTGATGCTCTAAAACACATATTTAACGAGTCTTTAAAACATGGTATTTTTCCAAACTTATGGAAAACTGCTAACGTTATACCTATCCCAAAAATAAATACTCCTGCCTGTTTTAACGACCTGCGCCCTATATGTATTCTGCCGACTTTTTCCAAATTGCTCGAAAAAACCCTATCTTTTCAGTTAAAAGACTCTATTGAAGTTAATAGTATCCTTGCAGATATACAGTCAGGTTTTCGCCAAAAACATGGAACACAAACGGCACTATTGAAAGTTGTAAATGACATTAGCACTGCAATGGACAAATCATTGCCATCAATATTAGTTTTACTGGATCAGAGTAAAGCCTTTGACCTAGTAAATTTTGATTTACTTTTTGCAAAATTAAAATACATTGGGTTTGAAAATTGTGGTATAAATTGTTTAAGTAGCTATGTCAGCGGTCGTTCACAAAAAGTTTTTATTGATGATAGTTTATATTCGTCCATAAGAGAAACATCATCAGGTCTACCACAGGGTAGTATCCTGGGACCAATATTGTTCTCTACATTCATTTTTGACCTCCCCTTTACCCTGTCTCATTGCCAAGTACATCTCTATATTGATGATTTCGAATTATATATGTCAATAAGTAATCTCGAAAATGATATAGAAAACATAAACATAGACTTATACAATACAGCAAAATATTCTGAAGATCATGGCTTGCATATTAACCCGAATAAAACAGTAGCACTATGTATAGGGCCTGAGAGGCAGATAAATAACATTATGGGGGATCATACAATAAATATTAATGGAACAAATATAAACTGGGTACAATCTGCGAAAAATTTAGGAGTAATTTTAGATAACCATCTATCTTTTGAGAAGCATGTCGATCATATCTTTCAAATTACATTTTTAAAACTAAAGTCAATGTACAAATTTAAATATCGACTAAGTTAAGACGTAAAATGAAAATTAGTCAAAACATTGATTTATCCGCATATAGAATATTGTAGCGCAGTGTATTACAATCTTCTTACTCAGCATAATCAATTAAGACTTCAGCGCATACAAAATGCCTGTATGCGATTTGTTTGCTGCATACCGTTTCGGGAGCATATAACACCTTATCTCGTGGTTCTAAATGAATTAAATATCAAAAATAGAATTTATTACTTGTTTTCCATCTTTTTATATAAATTATTAAAAAGCAAAACGCCTTCTTATTTGTTTAAACTTCTTGATCAGATATTCATGCAGTGAATATAAGAGCAAATACCTTTACAATTCCACAAGACTCGACTAGAAAATATGAAGGCAGTTTTTCTTATTTGGCACCTGTTTTGTTAAATAACGTTATAGATCTCTTAGATTTATCTCTCAATAAATTTAAGAAAAATGTAAAAAGTTCTCTATCAGATGCAAATTAAATACACATACATATATATTTTTTCTTTATATATAGTAACGCAGGTAAAAATTTTAAAAAAGTTCTTATTTCTTTCTTTAAGTGAATCATTCTTTTTCCTTCTCTTTTTTTTTAATTATTAATATTACAACTGTTTGGAATTTACTATCGCTTTTAAATGTTCTTGAATTATAATACTTTAGGGAACCTATTTATAAAGTATTTATAATATGTAATTATACATGTTGTAAAATGTAGGTACCATATTTTGCAATATTTCTGGAACAGAATTTGTTCATTTGGACTACTTAAATCTTACGGCAAATGCAGTAATACACCATTTCGCTTTTTGTAATTGTGGTCAGATTTTTGTTTTTTTTTAACCGTTTTTATTTATAAGAAATATAATATAAATAATTATATAAAAATTTAGTTTAGTAGGTTTTCTTGGTGTAATGTACAGTATTAATTACGTACAGTATTAAATTTTTTTTCTAATGTATATGGGAGGTGGAAGATAGCTTAGGCTAACCTCTTCCTTTTGTGTAAACTATTTTGTGCACAATAAACGTTTATTTATTTATTTATTTATTTATTTATTTATTTATTTATTTATTTATTTATTTATTTCCTCTAAGTGATTTACCGATATATGAATTTCCATGTTTTCTTAATTATGGACTCATTTATCTGGAAAATGGTGACTCCTAACAAAATATTTTATAGCAACAAAATTGTAGAAAATTTTATGCACGTTGGTTTTTGTGAAAAAGGTTTTTGACCCTCTTTTTTAGTTTTTGTGTTAAATGACAAAAACAACATTGGCAACAGTTTTTTTTTAACATATGGCCGCCATTTTGAAAGTACAGTCAGTTTTTTTTAAGACATGTCTTAAATTGTTCCTTAGGCTTTAATATTTATGAAAAACATTGTCCCCAAGGATCGGCGGGGGTGCACGTATAGCTAGGGAGGGCTCCCCGACTATAACTATAGATGATGTGAAGCAGTAGGGTATGGAATACCCTGGAGTTCATATTAACGATATCGACAAAAAATATGAGATTCTATGGAAAATACTTATAATAAGATGGGAAAACAAACAAATCTGAGGTGAAAAAAACATAACAAAGGCATAATTATTAAGAAATTAGACTACCTAAAAAGGAATTGTCTTACGCAGAGGCGACGTTTAGAGGGCGACAGGAGCGAAGCCCCAGAGCCACATATAACAATGCAAAAAGTGCAGTAAAAAGTTTTGGGATAAATTCAACTGCTGGAAGGAAAAAGGTCCAACCTTTTGGTTAATTTGTTGTGTTGCAAGAAATAAAAACAATTGAAAGTTACCATTTTTAAACAATTTATGATTACTCAAACAGTAATGCAAATATTTTCACGAAACTTCAGGATAATATACACCTAATGGAGATAAATGATTGTGCCGAATTTCAAGTTGACATGTTTATAGCAACAGCTAAAAAAAATAGGAAAGTTGAAAATTGAATCGTCGGCTACGTAAGTGCGTCCAATCGCACATTGAAAATTGTTTTCAGGTTCTAGTTTTGTTTATACATTTTTAAGAAGGTTTTAAATTTTCTAAAATCATTATTTAATTAAACTGCTGTCCATTGAAACGGACCAAGCGAATTCTTAGTTTGAATTTAAATCCACATTTTTGAGAAAGAGAGTAGATATCGATATTTTCAAGATTTAAGAGATAACTTATTTGTGAAACGGCAAGTTTTGCCCGATTCTTTTATTTTGAAGCACTATCTAAATAAAGGTGTTTTTTTTTACCAAACTTTATTTTATATATTTTTGATGCGTTTTTTTTTTAGTTGCTGATTCATTGGGAAAAAACAGCTTCTCAAATTTTCGATGTCTCTCTTATTTTATGAGATACCGATTTTTTTATAAAACCTGTAATTTTTCTATTATTTTATTTTTTTATTTTTCCTTAAAATGATAATAAGTACATTTGCATTTTTGTTCGTGATGACGGAAGTGAGTGAAGTATCCAAGTATTTGTATTCGTTCGGGGATTAGTGACTCCTTTTTTGGGTTCCTACATCAAAGTGTATAAAACCTAACTCCAATTATCTCCGAAACGGTTGAAGATATCAAGTTGAAGATTGGCTTATGTAAAGGACTTTACCTGTAGATTCAAATGATATTGTTTTTAAATTTTCCTAATGAGTTTTTTACACAGAGAAATAAAAAAATATACGAAAAATTGTATGTATAATAATAATAATAGTGATAATAATAAATTATTACAATACAATTATTAAATATATTTATTTGTTTATTTTTATAAGCACCTATAATTATTTACAATGTCAACTAAAGAAAAAAGGAAGAACCAAACTGTTTATTATTAATGGAGCAATAAAAATAAAATGCATATTATCGAGGAAAAATATATTGATTCACCATGAACTAAAAGTACAAAAAATATACTTATTAACACTATTGTTTTAGAGGGGCCCTCATGAGGTATTATAATAACCTACAACGATTCTGCTCTTACGAAACGCACTAAGGCCTAACGGCAAAAAATAAGAAGGATTACAGGTTTTTAGAAAAAAAACCGGTCTTATAAAACAAGAGACATATCAAAAATTGCTTTTTTCAATTATATGACGTAAAGAGCCATGATCGACTTCCGGTTTCGATGCAATTGACATTGAAAATAAAATTTCTAAATGGGACAATCTGTATATTTTTTGAACATTTGGATCCTGTTGGGCAAAATACATATGATCTGATCCTCAAATATTGTTTTGATTTTCAAAAAATATAGATTTTTTTCATATTTTAGTTTTAATCGTAGAAGGCTGCGATTTTGCTAAAATTATTAAAAATCGGTCTGCAAGCACCTTTAAAACATTATCTCTTCAGATACTAACATTTACTCTTCATTAAGTTCAATGAAAACTATTTTTTTTTAAACTCTGATGGGACAACCTGTTATTTAATTAGATCTGTAAATTACGGAAAAATATGAATGCATAATATCTACTTATTACTTTGATAATCGATTTTCAAATTTCATCCCATATCACTTCGCCAAATTTGAAAAAATCCATTCCCCCATTCAAAAGTTACAAGAGTGTCCTTATCGGTTGAGGGACCCGGTATATTAGCCATGCCAAGTTTAAGTATTATTCTTTGAAAATTCTAAAAACTACGGATTGTCTAATAATTCCGTTTACACCCGGTATTATTATTCACCAAAATTAATAGCATGTCTTCTTTCAGTTTCCAAAAAAATCACATTCCAAATTTGCACCGGAGTTATCACGAAAAAGTTAAATACAAAAATTACATTTAAACGCATATAACTATCTAAATAAGTTAGACGGTATTGAGGTATGGTAGCCCAAGTTAATTTATTTTTATTCCACTTCTGAAGTTTTGCCCGCTCTTTAGTATACACCCTGTAAATCTTACTATATTCGACAGTATAGTTGACTACACAATTCTCATGCGTGTAGAAAAAGCCGGCGTCTTTGATCTTTACCGCCAAAGACGCCGAAATTTTTACACGCATAAGAATTGTGTGGTCAACTTTAACAGAGTCTATCGGGTATATTGACTTACATATTATAGAATTGAAACATTGCATTTCCGGCTTCTACCCTACATTCCCTACTATGACAACTGCAAAAGAACTACTTACCATCAACATTAAGTGTGATAGCCAGATTAATCTTCGGTTCAGTGTTCACCTGACACTCGTACACCCCGCCATCCCTTTTCTGCACATACTCTATACGCAGATCCCAGTCGTCGCTGTGTTCCGGATGCCTGACGCTGAATCTGGCATCTCCCGTGTACGTGTGTATTCCGGATGTGAGTATGTGGAGGTCTCTCTTACGCATCCACGATACCTGAAATGAAAAATTGCATGCGATTAATCATGCATTATTTATTGTACACGTCATAATTTAGGTATCACTCCAGGAAGGCGTTTGTAGTTTTTTGGCTGGTGGAATTATTCATAGGATTACTTGGAGGTTTCTTGTTTGAATATTGATATGAGCTATTTGAGTGGCCGTATGAAATAATAAGAACAGAATTAATGATATACAGTTGAGGGGCACGGTATTTCGTAATTACTTGCATTATTGAATACCTGCACATATAAAAATAAAGTTTTGATGAATATCAAAAATCCTTTAGTCCATATATACCCAAATAAATAAATTTGTGTAAAATAATAAAAGATTGGTGGAAATAGCCATATAAAAATTGCTTCTTGCAAATCTTGAAAATTATGAGTTTGCTAGTGAATCTCTTTTTTGGCTAGTCTTTTCAAATATTTTTTAGATTTGTTGAAATTTGCAAGAATTGATGTGGGAACTATATAAAGAAGGTGCACAAAATGGATGCATTTATTTACATTTAGAAAGAGAACAAACTTATACACGATTAGCAATGAAATATATATTATCAGAAACTGCATAGTCTCTGATACTATTAAACATTTATGGTTTTCCTATGAGTATCCTTGACATGGATGGCGATGGCGCTGCCATCCATGACAACTTCTGCATATTTAGTTTACTTTCTTTGATTTTGGTATCTATCAAAGGTACAAAACGATATTACTGAAGCAGAATGGACTCAATTAAGAGTGTAAATACGTACATCCTTTTTCATTTTATTTTAAGTCGGTTATATAGTAAAAAATATTGATTTTGCTAAACCATAAGAATGCACGACCCAACCTGATCTATTACAGATCGTAATAACGAAGATACACTAACTACTGGTGCAAAAAACTGATGGTGACGTGAATTCCCTATATAGAGCACTAAGCTATCAGCTAGAAGGAGAAAACATAACAACCCAGGCACACACCAGCGCTATGAAAAACCTGCGAAAACAAGTAGCGGACTATATACAAAACATCCATCAAGTAACTCGAACTTCGTTATAATCAACACAGCATCAACAAGAAAAAGATCAAAGCATTTATTGGAGATCTGCGAAAAGATGGTTTCTGGAGTGGAGAGGAGATGATCGCAGTGACGGCAAACCTAAAGAAGAGAACAATAATAATACACCGGGGAACTTATAACCTTTCACCCAACAACCAAAAAGAGGACGAGAATATGCTAATCGAGATTGTGTGCAGGAAGCAGGGAAAACACCGGAAATCGCTACAACAGCGTAACCACTACACAGGAAGGAGATGAACCAGAACGATAAGAAGAAACAAATTTCCCAAGTAGGGCATTAGCACCATACCCAGAATTGGAGGAAGCAATGAATATTAATAGTTATCAAATATCTCAAAGAACAGAAAAGGGAAACAGGAAGCACCAACTGATTGGATAACTTCAGCGACATGGAATGTCAGAGAACGATTCAAAAAGTGAAAAGGGAACAAATTGACGAGATCCTACAAGCAGAGAACATCGACGTTGCATGCATATAAGAAACTCACATGATAGACAGATAGCAATCACACAAAATTACAAGTGACAACGAAGCGGGGGGATCTGGTCTTTACCAGCAGATGAGTTGCATGAGTGACTAGACAAGAAAACCCCATCGAGATAAAGATAGAAAAGGTAAATGAAAATATAGCCACAGCAATCATACAAATTGGAAAAGAAAACATCTGCATGAGTACACGTATCCTCAGACAAGAGCACATGAAGGATATTCAGGCATCTAACTCAAGAAACCAGAAGAAAGAAAATCCATATTATAATATTAGTACGTATAGGAGAAGACGACCAGACGAAGAAAGATAAAAGCGTCATTGGAAAAAGTTTACTGCACACAATGTCTAACGAAAATGGAAATGCACTGAAAATCGAGCCCAGATATTCGACTTAACAATAAGAACAAAAGCCAAAGTTGTCTTGACACTTGGAGTAATGGAAGCTCAATCTCACAAGTAGATCATATTCTAGTGGGTAAAAAGATAAGAAAAGGGATCAAGAACATTAAAGCAAAAGGACAGACGACTAAATACTATAGGAAAACGGAAAAAGAGAAGAGGAAAGACGTAAAGAAAATAATAAAACACGGCATAGTACCTGGAATAGCTCCCCACTCTGGCATGAAGACTTCCAGAAGAAACACTACGAAGAATTAGAAAAGCAACTGACAGAAAAATAATTAGGCTGGGCATCAATGGGCTCAAAAATAAAAATTGCGGCAAGAAAAACGCGTTAAACCCACCTATTAAGCCGACAAGAATGGAAAAAATAACAAGTACGAACAGCTAGGAAAGATGAAGGCTATAGGCAAACAACATCTGACGTCGGATATAAACGAAAAACAAAAAGAAACATTGATAGAAAAAGAGAGGAGGAGATAAACCATGACGAGGAAAAATGCCAAGTATTTTTTTAAAACATAGAAACACAGGTATATGAAAAAATATATAAAATACAATAATACCCACAAGAGAAGATACATACCACTACAACATTGAACTAAGAAGCTGGGATAATCGAAAAGTTTGCTGGTGACCTTAACTGCAGACTGTGCGGTAAGGTACCAGAAACTGTAGAACATATTATATATGACTGCGAGGCATTGGATCTCAGAAGATACATCTACGGCAGTGGCGTAAGTAGACGTCATGGGGCCCCAGGGCAAAAAATTGTTGGGGGCCCCCTATTATATTATTTTCTTAATACCTAATCCTAATCCGAAAAAAAATTGTTGATAAGCGGGGGGAGAGAAATCCGAAAAAAACAGCCGCCGGCTGGGGCCCTTAGTCTCCCGGGGCCCCAAGGCAATGCCCCGGTTTGCTCTGCCATAGTTACGCCTCTGATCTACGGGCAAACACAAACAGACCCGGAAACCATCAAAACTCGACCATTTTCAGACCTTGACAGTAATACAGGGATATTAAAATGGACAGTGTAAACTAAAACAGGGAGAGCACAATAAGCCCAGGAGGCTGCAGTGTCCTCGGAGTATTCTTTAGAGACAAGCCTTAGGAGGAGGGGTTTTAGTTAGTTAGAGGCTGAGACTCATTCCTGTGGGATGGACAACCCATGTGGGTTTCCCCTCCTCAAAAAAAGCATACTGGGAAAGAAAAGTGAGGAAGTAAATGAATACCACAGAGACATCGCAACGATATATGCTCTGCCAATACCAGAAATGGAGAGATCAGAAGGCAGAAAAAGAAGAAGATTCTTAGAAGCAGAAAAACAAAAAGTAGAACATATCACGGCACAACGTGGCAACGCATCGCACGAACACCGTCACTGCCTATCTCACACTTCTGTACCATGCAAGTGGTTCTCGCTGCTTACAGCAAGCATGACCCAAATCTAACTCAGCGTACACGTGGTCGGTCCGGCGGTAAATCCAGGAGTGGCAGCAATGCCTACAGTACGCTGGTAAATCAAATCAAATCAATCAAATGATAAAAATACACGACCCCACGTAACCCGCTACGTGATACGTATCAATTATTTGACTAAATCGTGTACAGAAGCACCCCACAATTTCACAATACCACGAAAATAGTTGCATGAGAAGTACGAATACAGAGGGCGTGCGTGCAGAAAAATTAAAATTACGGAACCATAACAGGTGGTAACTTTTCATACATTTTTACGGCTTAATGGCCGCTTATAATGAAATAGGTCAATTCAGTACAAAATGTGACACTGCACGCAAACATTTACGCAAGCCTAAATCCTTTTTTAATATGATGTTGGTATCAAATAGCGGCAATTATTTATAATTCAACGTCAAGATTTAATGAGAACTTAATTCGCTTATGGTTTTGCTTCTACATAATGAATAAAAGGTACATTATGTTTAATGGTCGGTTATTAAAATTATGTTTAAACAAAGTTCTCGAAAAATAATGTTTATTAATAGTTCGTAGCAAAGAAACTTTAATACAGCACCGCGTGTTAATATCCTTAAGGTTAAACTTACAATTAATCATACCACTATTTATGTATTTATCAGAATAAAAGAAGCTCAAAGATCACTTCCGTTTATCCAAACCCAAAGTAATACATCGGTGAAGGCATATAACACCCGAATAAGTCTGGAAGTTTTGAAACTATGGGAATCTGTAGATATCGATGAAATAAGAAAAAATGCAAGATGTGATCTCAGCCGCCGGCGCCGCCATATTTAAAAAATGTCGCACAAAAACAGTTTCTTTGAAATATCTCGCTTCGGGTGCCTCATACAGCAAAAAATATTCTTACGAAAATAAAAGAGCATTAAATTTTCTACAAAATATGTCCTAAACATTTTTTCTTTAAACTAAAAAGTTTCGGTGTAGCAGCCAAGCGAAGTCAAGCATTTGTTACAACCTCCTTGGTGACTGTAACTCAAAGCTCTATTGGAACGCCTTTTTCTTGGTACACTGCGTACACTTACTCAAAGGTAACAACCGTGTGCACTGCATGGGTCATTCTATCGTTAGACGACGAGTATATTTGGTTGCATATCGGTGGCATCGAT
Organism: Rutpela maculata; assembly: GCA_936432065.2. Lineage (NCBI taxonomy): Eukaryota > Metazoa > Arthropoda > Insecta > Coleoptera > Cerambycidae > Rutpela > Rutpela maculata. The sequence goes on from OW386293.2 coordinate 19,434,108, forward strand.
TTCGATTTCGACCGTTGAAGGAAGTGTGGTTACCGGGTACGAGACAGCGACAGTAGTCATTTTTTCGGGGTCAAGGCAGAACGTCAGCTGGTGAGCGTGTAAGTTTGTGTGAATATTAGAAAACGTGGAAATCACAAATTTGTAAAACGCAGCCCTAATTTCGAGAGGTTTCCTGATTGTTTATTGTGTGATATCAGTTGGGATTTTGGATATTATCGTGTTGATGTGGAAACCTTCAACGAAACCAAATTATTGGGAAACAAAGCTGGCGTGGCCCCGCCATTTTGCCTTATTTTAATTTGTGGTGAAAAGAACCGGAGACGTCCGTGAGTACTACTTAATGGTTTGTCATTTTAACAAGGAACTAAGTTCTGCTCTTATTATATTTCAGGGTTCTTTCCTTTTCTTTTCTTCCCTTTCCTTTTCTTTTCTTTTCTTCTCCCTGGCGGATTTTCGCTGGAGATGTCTCACCCTTGGAGGTTCTTACCCTCTGGAAGCCTCCTCTCGATAGCTGTGAGGACTTGTGTCTGGTGTGTTCGACCTTGTTATGATGTGTGTTGGTCCTATGGAATATGGGAACCTAGACGGCGAGAGGTAGTCTTGGGAGACATCGCTGTAGAGGCAGAGCTAGGGTGCTGCTACCTGCAATCGCACGATCCACTTCAAGTTGCCAAAAAGACGGATCGGAACCCTCGGAGTGTTACATAAGCCTGAGAGACCCCCGACTGTAAGTAATTTTTACACCTTTTACTTTCGCTGCCCCGCTGGAAGTTGAAGCCGAAGCCCAACCACCACTCACACTTTGTGTGTGTTGCCTTTTTTATTATTCTTTCATGTATAATTAAGACTCGTCGGTTTATTAGTTTATTAACCTTGTTCTTGTGGTAGTCACTGGCCACCTTTTATCTGAATTTTTAATTTGTCCGTGGTAAGTTATATGTATTTACTCGTATATATTTATTCGTATCAATCTTTTACATGTAAGGTAGTGTAAGTTGGCTTAGAGGCCATGATTTTAGTACCTTTGTAAGTAGTGTAGGTCATATTAATACGGAATTTCCTTTTAAATAATTATTGGCATTTTGTACTGTTAGGCGAGTGCCATTTTAAATATTAGAATGTTGGTCATGATGGAGGTCCACATTTAGACATTCAGTCTGCTTTGTATAATATAATTGTACACACTCTTCCCCTGTACAGCAAGGGAAAGGCCTTTTCTGCGTTATCATTGAGTGTATAGTCCGAGCGCCATTCGACTCTAGGTACTGTTTGTTCTAAAATAACCTCACTATTTGATATCGCTCGATTATCCTCGAGGGAGACCACCAGGTACATATGTTATATAATATTACACGCTATCTTATTGCGACTTAGCCATAATAAACCTTCACAGGTATATCGTATTTCACGATAACAGCTTCTCTTATTAATTGCTTATCTTCAAGATATCATATTACACCTTTGTTTCTCATAACTTGTGCAGACTGCAGAACTGCAATTCCTTTGTTATATATTTTGCTTACTCAGGTTCTGTATGTTATAAATATGACTAAACACGCTTTGTTGAATCAGTTATTAAACTCAGTTAGAATGCAACACTTCTAATTTATTATTATATTCCTTCTCCAAGAGCCAACGTTGGCTCCATGTAACTAAATAAAAGTTTTTAAAAAGTCATTCATGTGAACCGTGATCTAACATTGGCGCAGTCGGTAGGATCCGTAAACATCATCAGAACAAGAAGCCTAACTGGTAGTGAAGCGTAAGAGAACAAGGAGAACATCTGCAGAAGGTGCCTAACTAGTGCGTGTACATCTACGAGAACAAGGAGACCTTCCTCACTGGTGGTGGCGGATCCCAATCCCTTGACGGACGAAGAACCTACCCATGGAGATGAAATTAATGTAAGTCATTTTAAGAATCATCTCGTTATTTTCTCATTTTTTTTACAAATATTATTTATCACAATTATTTACGTGTATTATACCGCTAATACACTCGGCAAATAAAGCCAATTCTGTTATCAAACAAATCCTATACAAGCTACAACGCAACAATTTTAATTTTAAGTTATTTATTTTCGTATTCACGAAACAACTGTGTATTATACAGTTAATACACAATTTATTAACGTACGCAACATAACAAAATATTTCAATCTAATTTCCGTATCATACTGCTGATACGTAACCAACTTTAGTTCAAAAATTTCCAAATAAAAAAGCAAAATGCCAGACAGAGCTCAACCAGAGCCGGTTCAACCAGTTCAACCAGTAGTGCCGACGACAGCCGAGCAACCAGAGCAAGTCGAGCACGAGGTAGAGCCTTACAAACTCTCAGAAATTTTCTCGTTAATTCCGGAGTTCGATGGTAACGCCATCAACCTCCAAACTTTCCTAAACTCATGTCAGTGTGCCCAACGCATGGCAATTCATGACCAGAAAATCTTGTTAACAGTGCATATTAAAAATAAACTAAAAGGTAAAGCTGCCGAACTTATAAATTCGCGCAACCCTGCCACATGGCCAGAAATTAAAGCACTTCTAGAAACCCACTTCGGTGACTCTAGAGATTTAACAGCTCTTATTCAAGACCTACAAAGAATTCACCAATTGCCTGGTGAATCTGCATTAACATTTGTTTCGCGTCTACAAACGCACAATGCGAAAATGCACGCTGCAGTGCAAAAACAAAATCTATCTTCAGAGCAAAGAACCGCGCAAACAAACCTGATCGAAACTATGACATTAAATAATTTGTTAACGGGTCTAGAACCAAATCTAGGCAGAATAATACGTGCCAGTAACCCTCCAACTATGATGAACGCAATTATTAGAATTCGGAGAGAACTACAACTTTCATATTTTGAACAACAAAAATTCCCAAAAAATAGTCCGGTCAAAAATCCGGTAATTCAACAAAAGCGACCACAAGGTCCCAATTTGCAACAAAAATTCTGTTCCTTCTGTAAACGGAATGGACATGTAATAAGCGAATGCCGCACAAGGCAACAGTCTCAAAACTTCCAGAGACCAAGTTTCCAAGGAAACCCAAACTCACAAAATTTTTCTCATCAAAACTTTGCACAACCGAGTAATAATCAATTTAGTCAGAGGACATTCCCTCAAAATAATCAGCCAAATCAATCACAGCAAAACAGGCCCTCAGCCATAAGGCCGAACCCTAACTTTACGCAACAACGACCATCCGCTATTCAGCCTAACCCGAATTTTAACCGCTTTAATCAGCAAAAAGCTCATCATTTAAACTACGAACCTTACGATAATTATGCCGATCAATTTAACCAATACAATGACTACTCTTTCGACGATTACCAAAATTACCAAAGTCAAAATGAATCGTACGAAAATTACAATTTTGAAACCAACCAAAATTTTCAGGAGAATTATACTGCTAATTCTCAGAACGAGCAATACGAGGATTATACTGCTAATCCTCAGGATTTTCGTTTAGATCTGGAGTACCCCACGGATACTCCAACACAACAAATAGACCAATTCGACCAAATATCAAACCAAATACAAACAATGAATCTCAACGACAGTTTCGATCCAATGCTGAACTTCCCAGAACAGACGTTCATGTAAATACGCTTTCTCACACCCTATTAACCGTAAATTCAAAAAATCTCTATTACATCAAAGACGCAACCGGCAAATTTAAAATTTTGATTGACACAGGTGCAGGAATTTCAATTTTTAAACCTAAAACAGCTGAAAATTATAGACGTAGATCCCCTGAAAATGTAATTATACAGGGTATTACTGATCAAAAAATTTATATCAACGAATCTGTTCTCATCCCCTTTTCAGATGAGTCACACAAAGTTTATATCTATAATCTAGATATAGATTTTGATGGACTACTAGGCGCAGATTTTCTAGAACATTACGAATGCCAAGTAGACTTCAAAAACAAACAACTAGTCACGAATTTTAAAAACGTACCATTATTTAAAGTCACGGAGGAAACTACAGTAAATTTACCTGTACAACCAACTAGTAACATCAGAAACCAAAATCCAAATTTAAGCAACATCAAAAATTTAATTTCTATCGAACCTCGCATAGAAAAAATCTGTAAATTAAAATGTAATTTGCAAAATACCGAAGCTATACTGTTAGCCCAAGAAATTGAAAAGGTACGCCTACCAAATGCCCTCGTAAAAATCGACAGCAACGGAGAATTTCTAACTTCGATCGTGAACGCTAACGCAATTCTATAAACTATAAATTTCTCTAACCTTAAACTAGAACCAGTACAAAAATTCAAATCAATTTTCAATTTAAACACTCAAAATTCTGACTCACACCTACAGACGGACAGATCCTTCGAAATTAGGAACGAATTGCGCTTGGATCATCTAAACGAAGAAGAGGCCGAAATAGTAACGCAGCTTTGTTTAGACTTTCAAGATATATTCTATTTGGAAGGAGACAATTTAACTTTTACTAACGAAATTAAGCATTCCATTGACACGAACGATTCAAAACCGGTTTTTACAAAATCATATCGCTACCCTCATATTCATAAAGAGGAAGTCAAAACACAAGTCTCTAATATGCTTGATCAAGGCATCATTAGACCTTCGATTTCTCCCTGGTCCTCTCCGGTTTGGGTTGTACCTAAAAAACTCGACGCCTCCGGTAAACAAAAATGGCGAGTTGTAGTGGACTACAGAAAACTCAACGAACTGACTATTGACGATAAATACCCGCTACCCAATATTTCCGACCTCCTCGATCAATTAGGCAAATGTCAATATTTTACAACTTTGGACTTAGCCTCCGGATTTCACCAAATCGAGATTGATGCGAAAGATATTCAAAAAACTGCTTTCACAGTTGAAAATGGTCATTTTGAATTCGTAAGAATGCCTTTTGGACTTAAGAATGCTCCATCAACATTTCAAAGAGTGATGGATAACATTTTATTAGGTATCCAAAATGAACGATGTCTCGTCTATATGGACGATATTATTGTTTACTCACCTACTATTCACGAGCATATTTCTCGATTAACGGAAGTTTTCAAACGATTACAGAAAGCCAATCTCAAAATTCAACCCGACAAATGCGAGTTTCTCCGCAAAGAAGTCGCTTATTTAGGACATCTCATTACAAAAGACGGCGTAAAACCGAATCCTTCGAAAGTTGACGCCATTCTAAATTTCCCTCAACCAAAAAATCAAAAAGAAATTAAATCATTTCTAGGCTTAGCCGGATATTATAGGCGCTTTATCCCTAATTTCTCCAAGATTACCAAGCCCTTAACAAAACTACTACAAAAAGACATACCATTTCTCTTCGACAATGATTGTATAAATTCTTTTCAAAATTTAAAACAAACATTAACGACAACTCCGATATTAATCTACCCTAACTTTGATGAACCTTTCGTTCTAACCACTGATGCGAGCGCATTTGCCGTCGGCTCAGTGCTGAGCCAGGGGCCTATTGGCAAAGATTTACCCATTGCCTATGCTTCTAGAACCTTGTGCAGTGCAGAAACTAAATATTCAACGATTGAACGCGAGCTTTTATCGATAGTATGGAGTGTAAAGCACTTTAGACCATACCTGTACGGCAGAAAGTTCAAACTTGTCACCGACCACAGACCACTCACCTGGCTATTCTCTATAAAAGATCCAGTAAGTAGACTTGCTCGTTGGCGACTCAAATTAGAAGAGTACGATTACGAAATAATTTATAAACCCGGCAAAATCAATAAGAACGCGGATGCACTTTCCAGAATCAAAATCAATCATTTTTCTGAATGTTCCAAATTCTATTCAAAGGTTCTAGCCGCGAATGTCGAAGAGTCAGACGACGACGAAAACCCAGACAATAACGAGATCACTGACGAACAAATTTCCCAAGAATTCGAAACTTTCGCCAACTTATATAAGACAACATCTTTAATTGACTATTCGAAAATCAAAGCCTCGAACAAACAACTTTTGTATCGAGAACACAAAGATATTATAACTTTCTTCCAACAAAATAACCTACAAGACCTCCATCATAAAATTATCGAGGACATATTCGAAGAAAACCCCGAATTTCATAACGATAAAATCAATATTGTATCGAGCAAAACAGTCAGACATAGGAGATATTTTATCATCCCTCTACCTTTTGATATCGAATCTGTAATTGAACATCTATTTTCGGTATTATTTAAAAATCAAGATGTCCTAGATCTCTCTAAGACATACTTTGTCGAAAATAACTTAGACCTCCCCATTCTTGAAATACTATCATTCATTTTTGCGGAAAAAGACTTAAAGGTAGTAATTTGTCAAGATATCGTCAGAACTGCCGACGAAGATGAAATTCCAATTATATTGGAGCAAAATCATTTTGGTAAAAATAATCTACACCGCGGAATAAATGAAACGATTCGAAGAATTAGAGAAAAATACACTTGGCAAGGTCTAACTAAAGACGTTGAAAATTTTATAAAAAATTGCGAAACTTGCCAAAAGACTAAAGTATGCCGGAAAAACCTTAACAACCCTCTAGTAGTCACAGAAACCCCAAGAACACCATTCGAAAGAATTAATATCGATTTATTTGAATTCCCAACTCGAAATTACGCTTTAACTATTCGCGACGAGTTAACTAAATTTACACAAGCCTATGCAGTCCCGGACAAATCCGCAAAATCCGTCGTAAATACCTTGTTGTTATACTTTCAACATTACGGTACACCGCTAAGAATCCATTGCGATTACGGTGGCGAATTTGACAACCGTTTGCTCAAAGATCTCTGCACCCTCTACGACATAAAATTAACTTATTCAAGCGTAGGACATCCCCAATCGAACGGATCCATAGAAAGATTTCATGCTACTTTAGCCGAAATGATAAGAATCCACAAAACTGAAAACCCAAACGAACATCCTTTCACGATTTTACCATATGCAGTAATATGCTATAACAATTCGGTAAATAAAACACACGGTTTTACCCCATATGAACTTATCTTTGGTCATACATCTAACAGACCACCCGAAACCTTGTACAACCAAAAAGAATTAATAACTAAATACGTTAGAGATTTAAACAATAGAATATCCCACTACTATAAAATAGCCCGTAGTCGAACACAATCTCAAAAAGAGAAAGCAAAAGTTCGCTTCGACAGAAATATTCCCCAAAAACGACCTGAATACAAAATAGGTGACTTAGTTTATGTAAAAGAATCACAAATTAAGAACAAACTACAAAACAAATTTAACGGTCCCTTCAAAATAAAAGAAATTTTTCAAAATTCTGCTACCCTATTAAATCTCGAAACAAAACAAGAAACTAAAGTAAATTTTGATAGAATGAAACCATATACTGAAAATTAAATTTATTTTCAGGTTTCTCCTGCTGTTCGGATCAGCACTCTGTCAATACAAAATTACCCCGATCAATAACACTGTTGGTGTATACTATCACCAAGACACGGACATCGTGGTGACAAATGACAAATGGACTCTGCTAGTGCATAAAAATATTTCATCCCTTAAACTAGCTTTTGACAAAAACCAAAATAATTTAGACAGAATCTTGAACACCCTTGATGGTGCTGACCAAAAATCAATCCTGTTTAGAAGCGAAGTCAAAACAGAGTTTAACCTTTTAATGCAAATAGCTAGTTCGATAAAAACGAAATTTGACGAAGTCTTTTCAGACACAAAGAGATATAAACGCGGAATACTTAACGGTTTCGGAACAATATTCAAATCAATTACCGGAAACTTAGACGCCGAAGATGGCGAGTACTACACTAACTGTATAAATAAATTAAATAATGACGAACATCAATTAGAAAACTTAATCAAAAATCAAATCTCAGTTACGACTTCTGTTATCAAAAATTTCAACTCAACTATACAAAAATTACAAATTGATGAGGAAACATTTAACAAAGATATCAAAGAAATTGAGCACACAATTCAAACTATGACTCAAACGATCCAAGCTGCCGAAATAAAACTAAAATTTCTATACATTTCCGAACAACTAATGGCCAGCTATTTGTATATCGAAGATAATCTAAACGATATTTTAAATTCAATAACATTCGCCAGATTAGGAATTATTCATTCATCAATCATAACACCTGATCACTTAGTAACGGCGTTACAAGAGATTTCACAGAGTTTGCGAAGGAACAATTTACCTCTTCCAATTAAACTATCAGCAGTTGCTCAATATCTGGATATTATTGAACTAAAAGCTTTTCAACTAGATTCTAATTTAATATTTGTTTTAACAATACCTCTCATTGAACCTCAAAATTACAACACCTTTCGTCTGTACCCTATACCCATACTTGATAATAGAACTGGTCTACATCACTTTTTATCTATTTCACAAAAGTTTATCGCGAGAGACGATGATTCTTTGATGTACATACCTATACAAAATTTGAAAGAATGCAAACCACTTTATTTTGGAACCAAACTATGTTCGAACCTGTTTGCATATCCTATCGACCAAAATGCCATTTGTGAAGCTAGAATATTAAAACCATTGCCGAAACTCCCAGAAAATTGTCAAACTTCCTTCATCATTAGTCAAGGATACAACGTCCAAGAACTTGAAGACAACACATGGCTAGTGATTAATTCCGAACCACTTCACATTACCATCAACTGCCCGAAGAGAGAATCCATAACAGAGCTAATTAACAAAAATTCCATCATAAAACTACAACCAGGATGTTACGCCTATGCAGGCATTACTCGAATACAAGCCAGTGCTAAAGACTTTTCCGAAATTAAGGACAATTCACATCCAATCCAAATTCCTTTTGAATGCTGCAATCACATGCCCGACAAAATCGAAATTCCAAAATTAAAACCGCTTAAATTAAACAGTCTCGACGTAGAAGATTTAGATATTGCTAAAAACAAACTAGAGCAATATTCCAAAAACCTAGACGACCTTATAAACGAACCTTTTGTGACCAAACATGTATCTTGGTTCACATACTTCATAATCACTCTCATCATCCTATTAGTTCTACTTTACATAACTTGTAAATGCAGAAGAAGAAGATGTGGAGCATTGCGAATCCAACCCTCAACGGATAACCCTCCTTCACCTCCTTCAGAGCGAAGCAGAGTATTTACCAAATTTCCTAGACTGATCCCTCCAAGAAAGCGACCCGGTATTAGACCTCAAGAAGAAGAGGACATCGAGTTAACATAGACTTTCATGTGGAGTTTTACCCTTGTCTATTAATTTAGACTATTGTATTTTATCCTTATTACGTTATGTAATGTTTTATTATCGCTTACCAATTTTAACTTTTACATTATTTTATTATTTTGCTTTGTATTCATTCAACATTGTTTCAATTTATTTTTGCATTATATTCATTTAACGTTTTAACAATTTTCAAAAGTTGCTGCATAACATCAACTTTTTTATTAAGGGGGACGTTGTTATATAATATTACACGCTATCTTATTGCGACTTAGCCATAATAAACCTTCATAGGTATATCGTATTTCACGATAACAGCTTCTCTTATTAATTGCTTATCTTCAAGATATCATATTACACCTTTGTTTCTCATAACTTGTGCAGACTGCAGAACTGCAATTCCTTTGTTATATATTTTGCTTACTCAGGTTCTGTATGTTATAAATATGACTAAACACGCTTTGTTGAATCAGTTATTAAACTCAGTTAGAATGCAACACTTCTAATTTATTATTATATTCCTTCTCCAAGAGCCAACGTTGGCTCCATGTAACTAAATAAAAGTTTTTAAAAAGTCATTCATGTGAACCGTGATCTAACACATATAGGTCACTGGACACTCATTGTATAAGTCATATCCTTTTTTTTTTTTGGTAAGGTGTACCGTAACCTTGCTTAATAATTATTACTATAACTTTTGAATAATCGTCAACCTTTGCTTGAATAATTATTACCATAATCCTTGAATAATTGTTAAACTCATGAAATGTACGCTTGTTAAGATATTTGTGTAGTTTAATTCCAGGTGATCATTACCACTGAAACCACGACCTCACCTCAACCTTAACTGAGTTAGCCAGGTTTATAAATTTTTGTTGGCCCCCTTAAAATTTAGAGTAGTAGTAACGTGTCTTGAACCTTTTATGGTTGGTTTAAATAACCGATTCATTTTTCCTGAATTTTGCTTGTAATTCTTTTTTTATAACATTTGCATTTTCTTTTAGATTTGCTTTGCTCATACTTAGCTACCCACCACTCATTAAATTACTAACGAACCAGTCAATTATTTTTTTTGTTAACAATTATTTTTTTGTTAACAATAATTAGTTTTTTTTGTTAGCAAAACATATTATATATTTTTTTAACAATTTGTATTAATTATTTTATATTTATTTATTTTTTTTTTGGGGGACCAACACATTATTGACAAAAATATGTTTTTTTGCAATTTCCCAGTTTACAGATCGACTGCAGTCATTGTTTTTAATATACTTTAATATACTTTCTAATATAATGGATACTCGGTGGATGTGACAAAGAAGAGTACGAAGAACTCGGAGCGGCTTAGGAGATCGAAAAAGCATTTTACAGCGGATGTGCTAATTGCCGAATCCATGAGCCCTACTGTATCCCAAACAAAATTTTTATCGAATGAGATGAACAAAAATCGTCTTATCTCCATTTTAAAAAAGAATTTTGAAGATGCCAATTTCTTTGTGAGACAAGCGGCGGAAGTTGCAGACACGCTTATTGTAAATATAGGAATAGAAATGTCCTCGGAGTTTTATGATTTTATGATTATGAATGTGGTTTATTTACAAAATTTGTTACATATATGTTACATAATTTTATAAATAAGTACATAAAAGTTTTGAAAATAAGTATAAGGAAATAATAATAATAATTGCGTAAATAAACACAGAAGTGCCCCACTAACGGCCAAGGCCTGCGCGTGGGTTTACAAAAAAGAATTATAAAGCTATATAAAAAATATATATAAAATGATTATATGATATCATGTAAACTATGATTACCATAACATAATATAATCTAATAGTATGATATTACATAAATTTAATAAAACAAAAGTTTGATTCTGCGATAACTGTTGGTGAAGATGTAGACCTTTTAGTTGTCCTTACAGCTTTGGGTACTACTTGTCAAAACGTTTATTTTTCAAGCTAGGAAAGGGTAAAATCTTGCGGCAATTGTACTTCCTATAATTTGTCGAGCTGTAAAATCACCACTGATAATATACTATTTCTTCACGCTTTTAGCGGATGTGACACAACTTGTGCACTTTTTAATCAGGGCAAACTGAAGTTCCTGAACATCCTACAAAAGCATCAGGATTTACAGGACAGCATTCAAGTTTTTCAAGATAGCAATGCTATCGCTGATGATGAAGAACGCTTTTACTGGCAGTGTATGGAGCCAAACACGCTATCGTTACCAGTGTTTCCTAAGGTCGCTCACAAAAAGAAAATTTAACCTCGCGTTTCTACCACCTACAGCTGCACGGCAGCATTCATTCAGGACATATTATCAAGTTCAGGAGTGGCAGGGGCTTTGTAAAAACATTGAAAATGGATCTGGAAACAGAGCAAAGCTCGGCTTACACCAGTAACAATGCTGAAAGATCCTCTCCTGAAAAGCTACTTAAATTTCTCTCCTCTAAATGCAAGAAAGGGTGCACTGCAACAAGTCAATGTAGAAAGGCAGGGTTAAAGTGTTCTATAATTTGCAAATTTTGTAACGGACAAAGCTGCGACAATGCACCAGCAACAATCGACGAGCTTTATGACGACGAAGAAGTCGACTCTCCAGTCGAAATATATCTCGCAAGCATGGAGAACAATCAATATGTAGAATTAGTGGACAGCGCAACGAAAGCAATTTCCGAAGAAAGTATTGTTGAAGACTACAGCGAACCTGGACCTTCGACATCAAGCACCTAAAACGCCGCGAGAAGCAGGCTAGTCGTCGATTATGCCTATAAGGGACAACCACGTAAAAAAACACGCGCCATATACTCTACCTCTAAGGTGGTGTGGAAACGAGTATTGAACATTGAGCTATGCGGAGCAGACAAGTAAAATCAACTATATTTGAGGATTTTTACTTATGAAAACAATTTTTTTTTCTCTCAACACAACAACATTCCTTCATAATGGTCGCACTAAATTGATAAATTGCAGAAAATCATAATTTTGTCAAGAATGCTTGACTTCGCTCGGCTGCTGCACCCAAACTATTCAGTTTAACGAAAAAATGTAAAGGACATATTTTGCAGAAAATTTAATTCTCTTTAATGCTCTTTGATTTTCATAAGAATATTTTCTGCGTATGAGGCACCCAAAGCGAGATATTTCAGATACTGTTTTTGTGCACCATTTTTTTCAATATGGCGTCGCCGGCGGTCGAGATCACATTTTCCATTTTTTCTTATTTCATTCAGGGCATCGAAATCTACAAATTCCCAAGTTTCAAATCTTAAGCACTTATTCGGATCAGAATCCACCTATCGACTGTACTAAAGTGCAATATATAATTGACAGAAATGCTCACAATATAGCCCCACGTACTACAAGGTAACAGAATGAGCAACGCGTAATAATTGAAAATATAAATCTTGTACTATTTTAGAAACCAAGTTTTTTATTTTATGTAACTCGACTATCAACATCCACGCATCGCTAGCAACTTGCACTTATACTTTCTTATTTCTGGGTTTGTTCACCCCAAGGTTAATTCTGATGGTACAACTCGCAACCGATGTTAAATTTTAATGTGGGGTTAGTTTAGCATTAGGTTATGGTAGTTTGGTACAACTCGCCCTTAGTATAGTGCAGGTTAAAATCTGTGTAACTTTTACACAATTGTGAAAACATTTCTTAATCACAGGCAAATTATCTAAGGGTCAGCTGTATAGGTTTTGTTTAAACTACAAGCTACTCAGGTTAAGCCTCTAATCTCCATTGTGTAAGTGGCTGTAACTGCCACCTAGAGTTTAACTATCAACTGGTGGATGGAGTACCGGTTAAACTTTAAGCTGTGATTCAACACATGCGCAAATTGACAAATATTAAAATAACTTCTTCAGTTCTTGTGGTTCTTATAACCTCAATACTGCGCAGTCCTTCCTTTCACTGGATCCATTTTTGAGGAGTAATACTCCAACCCATAGAAAACATATATATTATTATTATTATGTATATTTTTTATGTTCCGACCAATAATAATCATGCTACAAAATACATGTCGTAATATAATCTAATTAGCACACAATTTGGTTGTCAACTGTCAGTAATAATAAAAAGAAGTATTGATATTTTAGCAAAGTTTGCGTACAAACGCAAGTAAGTATTAACATTTTAATAAAGTTCGCTTAAATTTACTATAAGATATACAAGGAGCATACTGCAGCAATCTAGTTTAAACTTTAGAACAAACTTTTGTTTAAGCTTTGGTTTAAACTAATGTTTAAACGTATCCTATACAACCAGCCCTAAAACAGAACCATTTACTCCTACATCCTATGGATTATTTGAATTATTGCCTCATCGCTTTGTTTTATTAAAGTTTACTGCAGAAATGGAATTGTATTTTAAATAACGTTAACCGAATGTACGACAAGTAACAGGTTTATTTATTCAATCATCGCGTATTAAATGGACACGTTGACTGAAGTCCTCATCAATATTATATCCCACACAGAAATAAAAATTCCATAGTCCCGTAGACTGTTAACTGCTCAGAGATATCAGTAAAACAATGGCAGTCCATTTGCATGCATGATTAAAAATAAAAGCAAACGGCCAGAGTGTTACACAAAGAACGTAGCCCGGCGTTACAAAGTTGCAAAGATGTAAATGGCATCGTGGAGGTTGCCTAGCTACGTTAACAAGCAACCTGCAAACATCCACATCAAGTCGGCTATGCAAATAGACACACATGTCCAGGATCTCCCGGATTGATTGTGTTTGTATGCTAAACCAAGTAAAAACAACCAGGACGCGCCATATTTGGACAAAACCGAACTGTCAGCTTGATAAACGCCCATACATTCAACAGTATATTTGTTTCAGAAACATTTTTATTTGCTCGTAAAATGCAAGCTTAATGTACTGGCCGTTTCAAACGGGCACGAAGATTTACTCGTTCTGGTTTGTAATGTCCTACAAACATTTAATGAATATATCTTTTCTACTTACATGGGAATTCTGGGGCGGCAAAAAATTAGTACTTGCATTGTTACTTACATTATGTTTTATGTGTATGTACGTATAAATGTATGTACGTGTAGCATGACAAAAACTCATATAATTTTAATATAAAAGCAACCAAATTTTAGATAATTCATAACTTTTTCTACAACACATTGAAAAATAATTTAATATAGTAATGGTTACTATTCGTAAAAATATACATCTTTTATTTTTGCTTATATTATTATTAAAAAAACATTATTTTGGGTATTTAGCAGATAACTTTCAAAGAAACCATTCGTTCTTTCCATACGCTATTGATAAAATCTGATTAGGTTAATATGCCAACAAGAAGTCCCCCTGCGAGATATCCTACCAATGTCTTTTACACGTAATATCGTAATTTAATATGAAAAACAAGAAAATAATAATTTTTTCTATACCGGGTGGCAACTACCCAAGTAATAATTTAAATTTATCGGGTTTTATCACAGACTAGGTTTTATTATTTCTTCTGTGCATACCAATTTATCTGCAAATAATATGTACTTAAAAAAGGGCCTTCAAGTTATAGAATAGAATAGAATAGAATAGAATAGAATAAGTTTTTATTTGTAAAAATGTATAGAAATTGTACAAAAATAAACAGTTAAGCCACAGAAACCTAGTAAAAGGTTTGTTCGTGACTCCTGTAATATTTACAATTTGTTGATAGGGCAGTAATAATATTACATATAAAAAGTTTCTAAAAAACAATAAAACAGTACTTACAACTAAAGTAAATCTAAATGGAATAACACAAGGTACATTCTTACAATAAAATAATATAAAACGTTAAGTTACTAATTTTACAAGTTTCTTAAATACAATTAAATAGTACTTTTTACTAAAGTAAAATTGAAAATAAAATTCTTACACTAAAATAATATAAGGTTTTAAGTAATTTTCTAATTATACAAGTTAGGGTATTCTATAATGACAAAAATGTAGGACGCTAGATAAATATGTGATCAAGATTTATATTTGAATTTTTAATCCACATTTTAATTTTTTTACTGTATAAAATGATGCTGCCATTAAATAGTCTAAGTTCATTCGGTAGTATATTGTAAATTTTAGATAGGTAATACAGGAAATATTTTTTTGTTGTCGTTTTGTGTGAGATAGGAAGTATACATTTATGATTTTTTATGGCTCTGGTGTTATATTCATGTTCAAAACGGGTTACGGAATTTTTATGCTTATAATAATATTTCAGTATATCAAATACATACAGTTCTCTTAAAGTGAAAACATTAAAATTCGAGAACAAGATTCTAGTTGGGTAACGCATTGGTTTCCTAAGGATGGTTTTAATAATTATTTTCTGACAGACAAATACTTTTTCTAGATTATTTTTATAAGTTCCACCCCAGGACAGAATGCCATATGTTAACAACGGCTGTACAAGAGCATAGTAACAATTCCTAATCAATTTATTACTAAGAATGCCGCTTAAACTTTTAAATATGAACATGCATTTTTTTAATCTTTTTGTTAAACAGTTAATGTGTTCATGCCATTTAAGAGACTGATCAATGATTACGCCAAGGTATTTGATGTTATTAGTTTGTTCAATATACGAGGGACAATTACATGCATTTCGGTTGCATATATCCTGGTGTAGAATTAATTGATTTAAATTGACTTTGTCATGAAGTGAAAAACATATAAATTTTGATTTTGATGTATTCAGTTTTAGCAAACTACTATTCAACCATATTGTTATAACTTGTAATATGTGTTCAGATTTTGAGCGAACATCCTCCCAAGAATCACCGCTAACGTGAATAACTGTATCGTCGGCATAAGCAAAAATACTCACACTATCCGTATCAGTATTTATAAACAAATCATTAACGTAAATTATGAAAAGTACAGGGCCAAGAACTGTACCTTGTGGTACACCACACGTTACTGTTGATTCGCTACTCCTTTCATTATTTGTTACAACATATTGTTGTCTGTTGCTGAGATAAGTTTTTATTAAATTATAGGAATAGCCTCGGACTCCGTACATTTCTAATTTTTCCAGAAGCTTTACATGGCTGATAGTATCAAATGCCTTTGCTAGATCTAGAAAGATAGCAGCTGTCGGTATGCTTTTATTTACATCATTATATATTTTTGTTGTCAATGCCGTAATTGCATCCTGGGTGCATTTATTTTGTCTGAATCCGAATTGATTATTTGAAAGAATGTTGTATTTTTCGAAATAATTATACAATCGTGCGGTTATTGCTTTTTCAAAAATTTTTGCTATATTTGATATGAGAGAGATTGGACGATAGTTTGCCATCTGATTACGATCGCCACCTTTATGTAATGGTTTAACAATAGCGCACTTTAATATTTGAGGAAATATTCCCGACGTCATTGACATATTTATTAACTGAGTTAGTGGTTTCACTATATATAATAATATTATTTTTATGGTGGGTGATTGTATGCCATCTATTCCTGGAGAGACATTATTACCTAGACTGTTAATGTAATTGGTAGTTTCTTGTTCAAGAATCGGCTCTAAAAACAGTGAATGAACAACTCGTTTAATCTTGCTTTTAGTATTATTATTAGTTTTTGGTATACTTTTTGTGATGTTTGAGCCAACATTTAGAAAATGATTGTTGAAACTTTCGGCAATTTCTTTATTTTGTGTTATAGTATGATTATCTTTTATAATTTCTTCAATTTTGTTATTATTATTATTTTTATTATGTATTACTTCATTTGTGATTTCCCAGATTTTTTTAGGATTAGTTATCTTTAAAGCAATTTGTTAAACCTCTTTGCTCCTTAAGACCTATTGGTTTTATAGCCACTTAATTGCTGCATTATTCAAAACCACAATGAACTCATTAAGTTTTATAGTGGATTTTAAATATTTTAAGTTTTGTGGTAGACATCTATAAATCTTTAGGTTTGATGGGAGTTTTAAAATATGGTCTTTAAGTACTCCTTATGATCAAGCAATAAAGCTAATAACTCTTAAATAGTCTTACCCTTAATATATGATATCATAAATATTATTTCCTTTTAACGATAACTGGTAAAGGTTCCTTAAAACCTAAAAATTTTCTTGGTAGCTTTATTAAACTACGTTAAAACTTGTTGGTTTTTACAAAGCACTTATAAATCATTTGGTTCCCCCACTTACGCCTTTAAACTTTGAGAGAGTAAACGCATAGTAAATGCCATTTTGTCATTGCTGATTCTAGTTTAAACAGTGCAGTGCGGCGTAAAAAAGCATTTTAGGTACCTAGGTACTTAGTAAAATGTCAAATATTTTAGATAAATACTTGAGGATTAAGAAAATAACGAGAAATTAATGATCGCACACTCAAAACAAACGAAATAAATAATGTTTCTTTAGGTTATGTTGTCTAAGCTAAGTACATTTGGATTAGAGATTGTCAGAGACAAATCTTTAGGGTTTTAAAGAAGAGTATAGTAATGCTGCGTAAAGTCTTACAGGCTTTAAAATAGTAATAAAGTGGAGCAATTTGAATTTAACAAATCATTTTGTTTTATAAAAATATTTCCTAAAGCCACAAACTCTTAATATGGTGTTCTATTAAAATAAACGGTTTTATTAATTTTTCAGTCATGTTTCTTTCTGTTAACTATGGCAGACATGTTTGAACAAAGTTGGGGCAACAGTGTTTAGTTATATTTTTCATATTCTTACTGTTTACATTTAGCCTGCAACCAGCTAAAATATGTTAATGTGTCCTATAAAAAGCTCAAAATCATACTGAGAAAGCTAAAATTAGGGTTACTATTATTTTTATTAATTGTAAATAATAATTAATAAGTTGACAAATGAAAGGCGCGTGATTTTTTTAAAAGTTTTTTGATATACTTTGTCAATAAAGTGGTCTGCGTTGACAATTTTTTGATACTAGGTTGTTTATTAATATCAAATTTTAAAACGTTAGCACATGAAGATATTTCAATCGAGTCAGACATATTTTATTACTTGGCGACATTTTCTGATTTAGACAGTTTAAGTGCAACAAGTTTTCGACAAATAATTATTAAAGACACAATTATTTATGATGTTCTCAAAGCAGGCTTAAAATTTGATTGCAAGTACTAACGGTTTTAAGAAGATTTTATAAAAGGTTTTATGGTAGACTTGAAAATATCTTGCAGATTTGGGTTCCAAAGTACTGTTGGTTTTATTGCTAGTTTTAAGGAAGATATTTATAACCTTTATAAAAGGTCTTTTTTGGTTTTATGCCGGGTTTATTGTAGATTTTAAGAGGTTATCTAGTATAAATAATTTTACGATCAGTTTTATTATATAGACCTAATAACCTCTTGTAGATTGTGATAAAACTTAAATTGTTACTTGGGTAGTCAATGTGCGCCCCCAATTTTTTATTGTTTCTGAATTTAAAAATTGCGTTTTCGGTACACATAGATTTAATAAAAGTGAGCTACTTTTAGACTAACAGGAACTTGAACCGGAAGTGCTAACTTTTTTTTCTTAAATATAATGACTATATTTTTTTTATGGTTTCTCATTAAGCATAAAATTCTAATAGTCCAAGCAATAAAAGAGATGTAGAGTGCGTGAGCAGGGACCTAAGCGATTCCTTTAGAAAGTTGTTCAGGGTGCTTAGGGAGTGAACATACTGAAAGTCCTGACGTCTAGGAGGTTAGTCGGAGGGAGGGGGGGCACAAAGAAAGTCTCACTTTTGTTTTTTTTCGCTTATATCTCGAAAACGGTGCGTCGCAGGGAAAAATTTTCCTATACCAAATGAAAGCTCATGAAATTCTCCACAACTTTCATTTTATATATTTTTTCGAATTCACAACCGTTTTCGAGCTACACGCTCCGGAGAAGTGAAAATTTTCTAAAAACAGATTTTTAAATGAAAAATAGAAAATTGTATTTTAAAGATGATAAAAAAAAGTAGGACCTCTGGTGCTTGTAATTGGCACCAGGGTGTCTCCTACATGTTTCCCCCCCACTCTTGAGAGGGCAGCTCATTTCCGAGCCACTGCTGCACTGGGTGGTAGATGCGCCAAAATATTTTTTTACTGCATCCAGCTCCACTACCACCCCCACCCCACTACCGATGTGGGCTATCGTTTTATGGGTTTTTAGGGTAGAGGATTTCTAATATTATATTATTAAAGTTCCATAAGCAATTATTTCCACATACAAAATGTTTTCGTTGTGAGTGACTTGGATAGAAAATCTGGATGTAGAAGTAGTGATTCCTTGGGCAGCGATTTTTTATCTGCAAAGACATATTATGTTTACAAATGGACCACAAATTTTAGAATTTTGATTGAAAAGTTGGTCATACGTTTTCCTTCCTAGACTGAAAAGTAATTTTAAATGGATTTTTTAAATAACGTAGAATATGAGCATAAATTCCTTTCCTGTAAGCGCCTTTTCTGTAAAAGTCACAGCAATATAACAGTTAAAAAGGTTATTTAAATTAAAAAGTTATACTCCTACACTTTCAAGATTTGCGTACTTTGTTAATTTTAATCTTTATCCACAATATCTGTATCTTACATATATTTAAAATGTCATTTTATATTATATTAAAAACAAATAATTAAGTAATTTTTTTTGGTACGTGATCGATCATACACTTTTGGGGTAAAATATCAATATATTCGAAATAGGCGGATCTTCTTGAAGATTTGCATAGAAGTATAACTTTTCAATCTGAATAACTTTTTTTACTGATATTTTGCTGTTTTGTATTTTTTTTACAGAAAAGGTAGTTTACCTAGCAAAAAAGAATACTCCCAAACTTACATTTCATATAAGCAGAAAGAATTCCCCAAATGCGCAAAAAGTATCTTTTCACTTAATGCGATCTTAATCAGGGAATGCCCTGTATATGTATTAATATATAAAGAAATAGAAAAAAGTTATTGGTAAAAATAATTTGAATAACATCATAAATTCATATTCATTTAATATTTCATTCATTTTCAGTGTGAATTTCATTGATTACACGAATATTTTCAGAAAATAAAAGTTTGTGACATTCTGAGTTCATTTGTGGGAAAACTGTAAGTTCCATGAAAAAATTGTAGAAGGCTTTTTTGGGCAGAATTTTTAGAGGTATTATTATTTTAATAATAACCTCAATTTTGATATCTCTAAGCGTTCTTGAGTTACAGCCAATAAATCGTTTTCTAACATATTTCTCATTTTTCCCCACTATGAGTACAGCCATCACGACCTGTAAAGTTTTATTCTGAACGTCCAACACACTATATACTTTGATTGTGTAGCCAGGGGCTAAAAAACGTATTAATCCACAGAAAATAGCGGTTAAAAGTGTTCGTGTGTTTCTCCTTTGCGTATCTTCGATATCAGTTTTTTTTTTCAATCGTAGGCCAGTAGTGTAAATGATTCTTATACAGGGTCTCTTATACAGTGTTTCATTAATAATTGGCCACTGGTCAGACATTTGTTTTCTTGTTTTTTTTTCGATAGCTTTTACGCAAAAAGGTACCTTTAATACATTGCTCTAGAGTGCCCATTTCTCGAGATATTTAAATTCGAAGAGGCTTTGAAAATAAAACAATACCTTTTGCAGGTAGTAATAATTTATTTTAATAAATGTTCAAATTGGGCTCCATCGACTTCGATACATTTTCTTAATATTGTGCTAAAAATCTCCTTACTTTAAAAAATATGTTGGGCTGGTTTCTGATATAATTGGCAGCGTTCTATACTTATTGCTATAATTCCTGATGACTGTTGATCACTTGCGCATAAACTAATGATTTCATATGCCTCGAAAAGTAGAAATATAGCGGTTTTAAATCTGGGGTACGAGGTGGCCATTTAAATTCGCTTCCTCGGTCAATCCATCGCTGGGTAAATTGGTCATTTAAGTAATTGCGGACTGCAATAGGATAATGAGGCGGGGCCCCATCTTACATGAACCAGATATTCCTTCTTAAATTTAATGACAAAGTTTCCAGCTCATGAAAAAGATCAGTTTGAAGAAATTCTAAATATGGATCACCGTTAAATGAGAAAATATTTTTTTAATTTTTAACTTCAACACACCCTGTATCTCAGTAAGGAGGCACATTTTATCTAAGTGTTTTCGGTTAAATCTTCATATTTTGGGCTAAGGATTCTTCATTTAGCGTATGACCAATTATTAATGAAACACCCTGTACAGCAGCTGGCAGTATATCTAATGGACAAATTGGTACAATAAAAAGGTAGTTCAACTAAAATCTACTTTATATTAGATATGCATCTAATTCTACACAATTCACGATCAGTAATTAAATTACATGTTTGTTTAGTCTTACTGCACTTTGACGTGTTAACACCAAATATGGAGCTGCTCTCAACGTGTACGGATATACTAGACAAGTGTTTCCTTTTATGGCTCTAATTAACAGCAACCACTAGTTAACGAGTCGTCTATTGCTCCTGCTAAGGATTGCAGTCATGCCAAAAGGCTCCAAGGCGCATATAATGTAACAAATTCATCTAAAATGTAGTCTCATTTGGGTATGGTTTCATCAGACAGTGGCGAGTAGTGAAATTTTCTCGAAGGAAGTGGGTTATTATTATTGCGTATAAAAATGTCGTCATTAAAGTACAATGACAAAGTTTATTGTAGGCATATGATATTTTACGTTAAAGAAAAACTATGCTTGTGAACTACAAAATACAGCAATGGATTATAATGATGATGAAATAATAATAATAAACTAAATAATGGATTTATCAAAAGCCAAGTTACAGAATATTGCCACTAAATAATCTGTAAATTTATTTACACAAAATTTTTGTCTCTAATTTTTATTTACTAATTATTTTTCTGTACAATTTTTTAGCTAAAAATGTATCAGTCCGAGGCCTGTAGGGCCGAGGTTTGTAAGTATTCGAGACCAAAAAATCGCACTGTACGACCCGCGGTGCATATTATATTTTTCGTCATACCCAAGAATCATTAAACTAGAAAAAAACTTGAGAAAAACTAGTGGAAAACTATAATTATTTGAGTAAGATTTCATATTTGCTAAGCAAACAGTAAAGGTAGCGATGCTTGAAATATCCATATTCTTATAATTTTCTTGTAACTTAAAAATTTTGCTCAAATGACATGGTGACCCCCATACTATCAGTCCATACATCATTATGCTGCAAAAAATGGAAAAATAACTCTTAATAAGTTAGCTGTTGCTGAGTAGTCTTATTATATAAATACAAGTCGACAACCGTTTTGATAAGTTGTGAATTTGGAACTGAAAGTTTAATGAATTATCCAAATGCACACCGGGGAGTTTGGTAGGATCATTATTTATTTATCTATTTTTCATTGCAAAATTTTTTGTCCATTATGTATGGTATTATAATTACTACTTGATCAGTTTTTTATTAAATTATCAGCTTCTTCTTCCTTCGTGCACAAGTTGGAAACAGTTCGTTGCTTAGAAAAAATGTCATGTCATCAGCATACATTATTGGAGACACTTCTGTAGCACAATTCAATGATACATTAATGTAAATTATGAACAGCACAGGACCCAGAACTGACCCCTGTGGCACTCCAACACCTGAAAGTTTTGATACTCTACCATTAAACTTGACACATTGTTCACTGCCCACAAGATAAAAATAATAATAAGATAATAAATTTAAGGCTTTTCCTCTGATCCCATAGTATTCCGTGGAAATATGATTTTAGCTCGTCTCTTATAATGTAAAAATTTACATTCTCTTTACATGTTAGGTGGTAGTGTAGTTGTTAGGCTTTTGACTCAGAATCCATTTGGCAATTTGGCAAATTTGACTCAGAATCCAAGGGTCCCGAGTACGAAACCCATAGTTTTTTAATTATTTTTACTTTATTTTACACCGAGTCTTTCACCAAGTTCGTACTATAAAATTAAAAATGTCTAAAACTAACATTATTTACAAAAAACTGCGAATGTGTAACAATTATACAAAAAGTTTAGTAACCCGGCGAAAAGTGCATTTTTAGCTTGTTTGTTTCTCTATTTTTCATTGGAAAATTTTAAGTTTTTGTTTTACCATTATTTATGGTAAGATAAGTACTTCTATATATTTGAAGAACATTTTAAAAAAGCCATGGATCCCCAATCTTGGCCCAAAGGCAGCGTTTTTTAGTGTTGCGAAAGAAGAAAATGGAAGAGAAGGACTAAATTTTAACCCAAACATTTTACTACTTAATGATCAGAGTCTGCACTCAACTAAAGTTGACAATTTATATCTTGATATATATAATTATTTAAACTTAATTTTTTTAACATCTTATTGTATTGAAAAGTATTTTAAAATGGAAACACAACAGATCTCCAACTGGTGATCTTAATTTATTTTCTGACTTAATTGTAGAAGTTTTAAATAGTCTAGTTGAGCAAAATACGAATGTTATTTTATGTGGTGATTTTAATCTTGACTCGTATACCAATACAAAAGATTTTAATTCACTGTGCCATGTCTTAGCCTGTTTTAATTTAAAAAGTGTAGTAAAGTGGCCTACTCGAGTGACTGCAACCACTCTGACTACAATCGATCATATTTTTATCAATTTTAAATCTAACGGATTATGTTGTGTATTTGACAATGTTATATCTGATCATAGAACCGTTCTTTTCGATTTAGATATGGTAGAATATGAAAATAATAGTATATACGGCACATCATTTTTTAAAAGAAGTTTTAATGAAAATTCTATTGCAAATTTTAGTAAGGCGATTCATAATGAAAGATGGGATGAGATCTATCACAAAACAGATGTTAATGAGGCTTTTACATATTTCAATAACATTTTTATGTATTATTTTGAGCTATATTTTCCACTTCGGAAATTTTATAATAATATACGAGCAGACAAAAAATGGTGAAGTAAGAGTATCCAGTTCACATTTAAAAGATTTGTTTATTCTGCAAAAGAGTCATCCGGAATTGTCGATTGCTTATAAGAACCAGAAAAGGATCCATCAGTTGCTGATCGAAAAAACTAAGAAGTCCTATTATCAAGATAAAATTTTTAATTCAGAAAACCAATCCCGATCTGCTTGGAAGGTTATATCTGAATTATGTAACAGAAATAAAAACCATAATAATATTTCTATAAATAATGATGGGGTTTTGTATGAGGAGCCCAGAATAATTGCTTCACTTTTTAATAACTTTTTTATTAATACACCTAGAAATATAATTGATCAAATTCCAAAATCAAATGATGTTTCTTTTAATAATAAAGACAATATAACTATACAAGACAATTCCTTATTTCTCAATCCATTTAGTGCAGAAGAAATGTTAGAATTACTAGCGAAAAAACTAAAAAATAAAAAATCATCTGGTATAGATGATGTACCAATGTTTATAATTAAAATTTTTTTAATTTTTATCATTGAACCGCTTACTTATATCGTTAATATGTCCTTTGAAACTGGAACATTTCCTGATGACTTAAAAACTGGAAAGGTTGTTCCCGTCTTCAAGAAAAGTGATCCAAATTCATTAGAAAATTATAGACCGGTTACAGTGCCTATTAGATTCTCAAAAATACTTGAATATTGTTTTATGGATCGGTTATTGAAGTACCTTGATAAATATCAGATCTTAACAAATAATCAACATGGATTTCGAAGTGGTATGTCGACTACTACTGCTATACAGTCATTTTATGATAATATTTTGAATTTTTTGGAAACGGGCGAATGTCCTGTTGGGATTTTCTGCGATCTCAGCAGGGCATTCGAATGCGTCGATCATAAGCGGTTACTATATAAACTGAGTTGTTATGGTATAAGAGGTAGGGATTGCATTACCGGTTAACCGGTTAACCGGTTAACCGGTTAACCGGTAAACAGGACAAAAAACACACGACGATAATTACCGGTTATTTTAATTTTTTACCGGTTATTTCGGTAAATTTTGAACTTACGATATGTCACGTATTCAACGTTTCTATTTATGTCAGTGACTAGTATTCACTAAATATAGAGTGACTGTCCCAACACTGAGCACTTTTGGCAATAAATAAATAATATTATAAAAAGTAAAACCCAAACACCAAGCTCTAAGGAATACAAGTAAGAGAGACATTGACAATAACTTGCGACAGGAAATTGAATATTTCACTGCCTCAAATATCCGTGGAAAACATTTAGAAGAATGTTATTACCAATTCTTATTAACTTATCGACCTACCAATATCGATAGAGGAAGGGCATTTTCAGTTGGTGGTATTCTATGCACAAATATCAGACGACTAACAGATACATCTTTGAAAAACTAGCCCTTTTAACGGGCTATTTTAAAAAATATTGTATTTTTAGATTAGGTATTCAGTAAATGCCCTATTTGAGTTTATGTTTGTAATTTTTGTTATTTACAGAATAATTGTTTATTTAAATTTATTTCATTTATATTTTTTCCTTTTGATAAAAAAATCTTTAGTTTGTTCATTATAATAATAATAATAGTAATAATAATACATTTAGTTTACTCAAAGTAAAAATGGTACAAATTGAAATGTAGAGCTCTTCTTCCATTTGCCCAAATACAGATAACCTAACTCTAAGATTATAAAAAGGTTATAAAAAAATATTAATACATATAAATCTAAAATTTCAAGAAAAAAATAATTATTATTTTATTTGTTAATATTCAGTAATGAATTGTAATAATCTAACAAATGGTATATTTTATAATAATAATAACAATAATAACAACAGCAGCACTCAGACATGCGAGCAGACAAGGGGAACGGGCAGACCCCGCGAAGCGAAGCAAAAAGGTTAAAAGTAAATAAAATTGTATCGGAAAAAAAAAAAGAAATATATGCGCATCCACAACGCAGCATCAAGTCTCCTGCTTCTGATCAGCCAAAATGTAATTTTTGACAACTTTAATAAAAAAATTTTTTGATTTATATTGTTTATATTCATTTGGAAGTTCATTCCAAAGATGAGATGCAAAATACGTACATGATCTTTGAAAAATCGCAGTTTCATGCTGAGGCACCAAAAAATTTTGTATGTATCTTGTATTATGCAAGTGAACTCGTGAAATTAACTTATTTTTTAAGTACTGAGGTTCGTCATTATGAATTATTCGCCAAATAAGTGTGAGCATGTGTAAACGTCTGCGGTTTTCCATGCTATGTTTATTTAGATGTGGTGATATATGTTGTCTATATGGGATACTGTAAATATAACGCATACATGAATTTTGAAGTTTTTGAATTTTCTTTTTTGCTGTCGCCGATAATAACTTTCCATATACAACATCACCATAATCAACTAAAGATAATACGAGTGAATCACAAAATTTTGATTTACACTCTCTAGATATGTCTTTTGCAAAACTGTATAATTTTTTCAATCGACTGTAAGCGAATTTCAATTTGGAAAAAATATGTTTCTCAAAACCTAATTATATTAATTATATGTATATAAAAATGTTTTTTGTTAAATTTAGATAATTTTGTACGTGGAAAAAGACAATTGTCATTTTCGCCACCCTAATCATTAATTCTAAAAATTACCGGTAAATACCGGTTAACCGGTTATTTACATTTTTATTTACCGATTTACCGGTTATTAAAACTTCCGGTAAATTGCAATCCCTAATAAGAGGTATAGCGGTAAATTGGGTTTTAACCTATCTTGAAGGCAGGAAACAACTTGTTAATATAAAATATAAAAATTCAAATGGTTTAAGAAATGTTACCTCCGATTATTCACTTTTAACAATGGGAATTCCACAGGGTTCCATTCTGGGCCCCGTGTTGTTTTTATTATACGTAAACGAACTGGATTCTGTTTCACCTAGTACTCATTTTACGATGTATGCCGATGATACATCTTTAATTATTTCAAACAAATCAGATGCAATTTTAGAACTCAATAGTAACAATTTATTTAATAACCTAAGTGAATGGTTCTTTAAAAATTCATTATATTTTAATGCTGATAAAACCCAGGTTTTAAGATTTCATACTAATCAAAAACATTGTGAATTGCTAAATTTTAATATAAACAATACGCTTATATCTACTGAAGCACCAACAGCTAAATTCTTAGGTATACAGTTAGACAACTACCTTGACTGGAAATCTCAATGTGAGGCTGTAATTTCAAAGCTTGCTTCCATGACTTATTTATTTCGAAATATAAGAACGGTTCTTTGTACAGAACAACTTATCTGTTTGTATTATGCACAAGTTGAATCTCGTTTGAGATACGGTGTTTGCTTCTGGGGAAACTCCACTTTTGCTTCTTATGTTTTATCGCCCAAAAACGCATTTTAAGATGTATTGCGGGTTTTTCGTATACCCATCCATGTAAAGACATTTTTAAAAATTATAAAATATTAACCTTACCAAGTTTGTATATTTTTGAATTGTGTATATATGGTTTTAAAAATCAGACAAAATTTATTTTAAACAGCCACTATCATAACGTTAATACGAGACAAAAACACAATCTTCATGTTCCTTTTGCTAGGCCAAATATTACTGCCAAATCTCCTAATTTTATAGGGCCCAAATTTTTTAACTTGTTACCTGACGATATAAAATGTATTAAAAGAGAAAGTTTATTTAAATCTAAGCTAAAAGAATTTTTACTAAATAGGTGTTTTTATTCTGTATTTGATTACTTTTGTGGACGCTAGTTTATAAGTTTTGTGACTATTCCTATACATGTAATGTCAAATGGAAAATAAATATTATTATTATCATTATTATTCTTGGACAGTTCTTTATTAAATTATCAACTTCTTCTTCCTTTGTGCACAAGTTCGAAAACAGTTCGTTGCTTAACAAAAATATCATGTCATCAGCATACATCATTGGAGACACTTCTGTAGCACAATTCAATGATACATCATTAATGTAAATTATGAACAGCACAGGACTCAGAACTGACCCCCGTGTCACACCAGGTCAACACCAGGAAGTTTTGATACTCTACCATTAAACTTAACACATTGTTGACGGTCCACAAAATAACAGGTAAATAAATTTAAGACTTTTTATCTAATCCCATAGTATTCAAATTTTTGTATTAAAACACCATGTAAGAAGACTTTGATCAATAGTATGAAAAGACGGAATACCCAGTTTCTTTGAAAATTATCTGCTAAATACTCAAAATAATGTGTTTTAATAATAAAGTAAGAAAATTACATTTAAAAATCAAAGTTGACCTCAAAATGTACACCGAATCAAACAGAAATAACATTTTATTCATTCCTCGAAACTAAGTAGCTTTTGCATAAACTTTTTTTAAAATATGCGTTGGTCCCGAGATATTTTGCTGTGAGAATAGAACTTAAATGAATCACACCATATATATTTTTTACTGAAATCTAAAAGTTGATAAAAATTCTCAAGAAATCTCTATGCTTTATTGTATTTAATTTTTTTTATTCTTGCGCTTCTCATTTTAGGTTATTGGTTATTACTTCCACATCGTGGAAGTAGGTAAGTAAAGTAATCGTAAAAAAAATTGTTCTTTTTTTGTTCAGGTAAGCTGAGAATGTCATGAAATTTTAATCGAGATTTTAAGTTTGAGCAAAAAAAAAAAGGAAACTCTGTCGGTCTGTCGGTCTATAACTTATTATGTGCGCACGAATACTCTGAAACGGTTTATGATATTACCTTGAAATTTGGTGCGCCTATGTTAGAGCAGCGATTTCGTAAGTCTAACGTGTCGGTTTTTTTTTGGCGTAGAACCAGGTCAAACATATTAGGTTCCTTTGAGTATGACACCGGGCATATGAAATCATATTTTACGTCATTTTTTTGTGGTCTCGAACTTTTTAAATCAATAAAAAGTGAAAAAAATATATTTTTAAAGAAAATTGTTGTTTTTTTTGTTTCCACCATCTTTAAAACTATTGAAGGTACCGAAATTTGTTTTGTGTCAAATTAAAGCACATACTGTAGCGCTTTTACCAATATAAACGGTTTGGGCACAATTCGCAGTTTCATTTCTCTAAAAATCAAATAAACTAAAAATACATATGTTGTGTATTGAAATCTTCACCAATCGATAAACTTTTTTATTTTTGAAAATATTTGCATACATGCAGCGAAGAAAATAAAGCCTAATAATAACAAATGTTTTTGAAATAATATGTTTTTTCCTAAAGTGTACCGTTTGGCAACAGCGATTTTTTTTATCAGCGCTAAACGCGACATTGAGACACAATTAATACACCGCATGCAGGGTTGGTCAGATTAGTCGCGTAGAAGTAGCGTTAGTTGAATCTAGATTAATATATGGCATTCTAGGGGTGGAGTTGCTTACTGTCATCTAAAAAATTAGATATCATTCATAAAAAATGTGCCACCCCCTTCTCGGGGGGTGGCACTTAAAAAATATATATATTTATTGGAGCTGAAATAGAATCAAATTTTAAGAAGAAAAGGTTTCATGCAATTTTTCACATAAATTGATAGTTTTTAAGTTATAACGACTTCAAAATTGCGATTTTAGCTTAAAATAAAAGCTTTTAAAGAAGGTATTTTCAAACGGCTTTCGTCAAGTATCTCGGCTATAGTCATATAAGCTACAACATCACCTTGTGGGGTTTAGGCAGCAATGCAGACAGAATTCTCTTATCTCAGAAAAGAATCATTACACTCATATTTAACCTAAAACCTAGGGATTCGTGCAAACCATATTTTAAAGAATTTTCACTGCTTACTGTCCCATGTATATTTATATTAAAAACTATTATGTATGTCAAAAAGAATATACATCAATTTGAAAGAATTAACGACATGCATGATTATTCTACACGTAATGGCACTCTACTTAAGATTTACAACCATAAAACATCTTTATTCGAAAAGAGCCCAAACTATATAGGCATTAAATTATTTAATAAATTACCGAAAGAAATTCGTGGTAAACAAAGTTACACTGCATTTAAATCGGCGGTAAGAAGTATATTATTAAGTAAGAAGTGCTATTACAGTGTAAAGGAATATTTTGACGATAATATTTAAAATATAATTTGTGCTTGTACTCTGTGACATATTATTATATGTAAGCCTAAATGTGTTATGCATATATTAAGTTAATGATGACACAGTATAAAGAAATACCTTGACAACTTAATTTGTGCTCGCATACTGCGTTTTGTTACAAGTTTGTGAATATATGTGTTATATATACTAAGTATTGTATATTGTAGTTATACATATTTATGTTTGACTTGTCTTATCTATGTAAATAGGGCACAAGACCAATAAAGATGATTATGATTATGATTATGATTATGATTATGATTATTACTTTATCGAAAAAATGTTATAGACCAATTACAGAATGCACCCTACAAACTGGGAATTAATTATATTTTTTGTTTATTGATGTAGGATTAATAATTTCGGAAATATTTAAGTTTATATTTGGTATCCAAGGGTTTCGAAATTACCTTTAAAGTTTAACATGCATTTTTTTCTAAAGCAAGTGCTTTAAATGAGCAAAAAGGAATTTGAGCATTTAGGTAATGCTACATTTTAACGAAAAACTGTATTTGAGAATTTTTTTTTTAATTATTGGCTAATTAGAGTAACAAAACGAGTAAAAAATAATTTGAAAGCGCAATTAATTGTCTTTAATTTCCTTTCTTAGCATGCGTCATAATTTCTGAGATATTTAACATTTAAACTGCATTTTTCGTCTTATGAACGTTCGGATGCCATTTGTAAACTCATATCTCCGAAACTATTAAATCTATGTAAATAAATAAACAAGCGAAATTCATTATTAGTAAGAGCTTATTTTTGGTCTCTACACATTTTTGAACAAAACTAATATTTATTGAGATATTTGGAATAGGAAAAAAAATACGTTTTATCGAAAATACCTTTATAGTTTAAACTGTATTTTTTCTAAAGCAAGTGCTGTATACGAACCAAAAAATTTGAGCATCTACGTCATGCTGTATATTAATGAGAAACCGTGTTTGAAATTAATTTTTTTTTTAATTACTGGCTAATTACAGTAACAAAATGGCGACGTTGTTATTAAAATCATGTGTAGACGGACATTGCTTCGGTCATAACTTTGTTTTTTATGCTACATAAACAAATAAAAAAATAGTTAAGAGCTTAATTAATAACCTATTATTGTATCTATTAGTATCCTTGGCGTAGGTGTCACAGTTTCTGAGATATTTAACTCTCACTCTAAATAGTTATCTTACGAACACTTGGATGCCAAATGTAAACTTAAATATCTCCGAAATTATTAATCCTACATAAATAAACAAAAAATATAATTAATTCCCAGTTTGTACTTTCTGTAATTGGTCTATAACATTTTTTCGATAAAGTAATACTTTTTGAGATACTTGACGAAAGCCGTTTAGAAATACCTTTTTTTAAGCTAAAATCGCAATTTTGAAGTCGTTATAACTTAAAAACTATTAATTTATGTGAAAAATTGCATAGAACCTTTTCTTCTTAAAATATGATTGTACTTCATATATTTTTTAAGTGCCACCCCTTCAAAGGGCTGAAACATTTACTATTATACTGCCAAAAATGAACGAAATCCGTTCAATATGACATTACTTCGAAGTTTTGCATATTTTTTACCTCTAGGTACTGTACTACTACCACCTGTCTTTTTATTATTAAAAGGAAACTATTTAATATTTATTATACAATTTCTTAATATTAACAACATATGATCAATACTGCTGTACAATATATGAAATATTAAACAATAATATTGATCCCCTCGATGATTTTGATCACTACTGGTTTTGTACCTATTGATATAAGTTAAACTACTATATACACCCCGACCGGGATCGTCAGATCGTTGCAGTCGGCAGGCTTGCTACAGCCGAGCGCGCAAGAATATGACTTTGGCCCGTTAAAAAAAATCGCTGACTCAATATTATGAACGGGACATGAAAAATTTTTATCCTAAAAACTTTTTTCAACTATTGGCTTCAATTTGTACGCAGTATGTATATACAAATTTTCATAAATAAACTTTTTTCTCGATTGCCTAAAATTACGCTACTGAAAATAACAAGTTTGAGTTTCCTATTATTTTACCAACTTAAAAAAAAATAAATCGGGTTCACGTGGGACGTTGTTCGAAGCGCTATTGTGTCTACTTTAATCTAAAAAAAAAAGTAGCTTGATAGCACAAATATTTTCAGAGATATAGCGATGGAGACGTTAAAAAACATATTTCATTAAAAATCTATTTTTTTGAGTTTTTCCGAAATAAAAAAGTTCTCGACCACCGAAAAATGTCGTAAAAAACGATTTCGTGTACACGATTATCTTACTAAAGAATCCCACTAAGTCTGGTTTGGTTCTACGCCGGTTTTTTTTTTCTGGAAAACTAAGCGACTTTACTTCCAGATTTTACTCTACTAGTGTTATAGTGAGATCTGGAATTGGGTTATATTTTGAAGGATTTGGGGGTAAGTATCCTTAAAATTGAGAATTAGTGTATATATGAGAAGCCAAGGTCTAAAAGATTTTTGGCATCAGCCACCCCAAAGGCCTCAATATTTTTTTTACAGCAGCTATATTAGGGGTAAATACTTCTTGAATGTTAATCATGATGGAAATTGTCTAGTTCTGACCAGCCACATTTCAAAAACTGTTAATATTAGCTGGAGGGTGTGCCTGTGTGATAAAAATAACAATTTTTTTTCAACTACCATAAAAATTGACTTGAAAAAGCTTTCAGTCTTTATGTCGTCCGACTAGCTAAAATTTTGGAAACTACGCTAAAAATTGAGAAGTGTATTGGAATTCGATTTTTTTTTCTAAAAAAACTGCTATAAAGCTAACTTTAAAAAAATCAAGGTTCACTTTGAAAGTACTCTCAAATCTGATTTTTGGTAAGAAAAATCAGTTTATAAATTGGAACGAGTTCTAACATTACAAAAAGTTACTTTCATTCTCCGAAAAGAGGTTTGAGGAAAGGCACCAAATGACGACTTACTTAAGTTGTTTTCGTGCCGAATGGCTAATTTTTAATGTTTACCAAAATTCTTGCAAATTTAAAAAAGCATAAAAAAATTAGTACATGGATATCTCCAAAGGGACAACTTGAAGGCAAATAGAATGTTTGTCTCAAAAGAGGAGGGCCTATAAGCCCGGTTTTCGGCTCTTTTTATTTAGCCAAAAAATATCGAAAAAATTTTTTTATCATATATATTCAATATCTAATCGATTCCACCCCAAACAGAACTTCCCCCAACCCTCCTCCTCCATATATTTCCCTTGAATTATTAAAGAACCAGTTTACATTAGTATATAATATGCTTAGATATTTTTGAACTTGAAAATCATATTTCCTTTGAACAAACTGCAACCCAAGCTCCTCCTACTACTACTATACAACATCCGAACACCCCCAATCTACAACAACAAGCACCTTCTCCCCCCACTAACATATACCTTTATGGTCCTACAAGGTACAAAATAGTTTTAAAAGGATATCATATTTGCATTATTAATAAAATGTCAATCCCCAAAGCCTTATGGGCCCTCTTCCTTTGGCATAGCTGTTTTTTATTGCAAATAAAGTCGATTTCAGTCGAAACAAAAAAAGTCTAACCTGCCTAGTCCGCCAAAAATCAGTAGGGCGGGGTCCTAAATTATTATGAATTACCTTGTTGTTATACGAATGTCACACCAAAATTATCGACCATACAGTTCAAAGAAATTGCATCAAAAATAGACATAATATTTCATTCTAAAGTAGTCGTTAGCATAATTTTGGTATATACATATTTATAAATGACGTACTTGCAGTTCATGAATATTTAAAGGAGTGAATTTTAAAAATGCGGACAAATATAGGAGAACGTAAACTACCTGAATGGGTTTTATCGAATACTACCCTGAATTTAGACAACGTTAATTTAAACTAGTGTTCAAAACAGTGGAAACCATTGTTTGACTTCCACCTGTAAAAATCTGTTTAAAATTTTAATATTTTCCTTATGTAAATGGTAGATTTAATTATGAGATAACGAATTTACGACACCTCGGCTACGTTCACTGCCAGTTAAGACAGAATTGAAATATAAATTAGGCTTTTTATGGTCGTGTTTTAAGCCGTGACTTTCTTGCACATGTTAGTGCAGTGCAATTGGTAAAATCAATTGTATTAATTTGGCGATACTCGAAAAAATTATTTTGTGGTGCTACCTGATTCAGCTCGATGAAAATAGCAATTGTGAGTAATTGTGTTTAAACAATTAGAAAAAAAAATGTTGAAGTTCTGTTTTTAGTGATTTTTTATCTTCCACTACTCATGTAACGATAAATGTAATTAGTGCTGAGCCAGGATTCACCTCTATAGGGAAGATGATGTACCCTAATTTTTTTCTATAGGATGGTCAGAGGGGTTATAACAACTAATTTTCAGTCGGGTGATAAATCATTACGTGGTACCTTTTCTAACAATGACGTCAGAAATTATGGTGGATGCCCGTTCCTTACAAAGCTTGTATCTATGTAACTAACTAAATAAAAAAAATATGTTTGCATCTTTTAGTAATTAATTATTTTTTCTGTTGAATGACGACCATGTATATTAATTTTAACTAAACACTTTGGGCATTATTCATAATTTTTTCTGCACAATGACTATTTTTTACCTCTTTTAATTAAAAGTATATCAGGTTTTCTTCCTAGCAATAGTGACAACTACATTTCAAATATTACTTTCCTGCGCCATTTCTTAATTAGTTATTTTTTAGAGTGACTACTCCGTATATATTTCACTATAAGTATGTTTCATAGTGACCATATTGTGTATTTTTCACATTCCTCTTCGCTGACAGTTGTGTTAACTACATATGATATATTTTCCGTCACATTTTTCATACATATTTTTAATGTGATACCCTGTATAATTTTCATATTTTTCTTTTTGACAATTGTGTTAACTACATGCCAAATATTATCGTTTTCCGACACATTTTTCCATTATTTTTTTAAGATATTTTGTCCAC
Source organism: Rutpela maculata (assembly GCA_936432065.2). NCBI lineage: Eukaryota > Metazoa > Arthropoda > Insecta > Coleoptera > Cerambycidae > Rutpela > Rutpela maculata. The sequence continues at coordinate 19,469,375 of OW386293.2, forward strand.
ATCTTTCTTCTTTGAAAGTTGTGTTAACTTCACGAGAAATATTATCGTCCTACGTCACATTTTTTTTTTTTGGGGTGACCCTCAAGTAATAGTCTCCCTCACATTTTTTCAACAATTTTTTAGAGCGACTAACCTGTATATATTTTTTATATCTTTCTTTGTCAGTTCTGAAAACTGTATGCGAAATATTGTTTCCAACCGTCACATTTTTTCATTATTTTCTTTACGGTGACCACTCTGAATATGTTTCTCCTTGACAGTTGTGTTAGCTACATGCCAAATATTATCATCCTCCGTCATATTTCTTCATTCTTTTTTTAGGGTTACCACTCTGTTTTATATGTTTGTTCTTTGTGTTAACTGCTTGCGAAATATTATCGTCCTGCGCCACATTTTTCAATTATTGTTAGGGAGACCATAGGTATATATTTTTTTTTATATTTTTCTTCTTTGACAGTTGTATTAAGTGCATGAGAAATATTATCATGCTCCGTTATATTTTTAAAAAATTTTTTTGGTGACCATTTTTTTTTTGGCAGTTGTTTTAACTGTATGCGAAATATTATCGCCTTCCGTCATTTTCTTTTGGTTGACGATACTGTATATTTTTTCATTATTTTAATTATTTCATAGTTGTGTTAACTACATGCAAAAAATTACTGTTTTCCATCATATTTTTTCCTTATAATTTTTATGTGGTCCACTGCACCGTAATTTTTGAAAAAATTAGGTAACACTGTGATTGCTAACGGTTACTCAGTTTTTACGGGAGCCTTAATGTCGTGGATTACTTAATATAGTTTTATATTTTTATTTATGTCGTTTCTTTATTTATGTTGTTATGTTGATGTTCTTTTTAACTATCTATATTTACTTAAAGAGGACGCCAATTAGTTGCAATCAACAGTGTTTAAAAAAAAAATTATAGCTAACCACCCAATAAATTTAACTATACGGTTAATAGATGCTTATGTTTGTTAAAATGAGATAGACAAAATCTTAGAGCAAAGAGTTAGCTCTAAGAAGGCTTCCGCCACACTGTCTAAAGACATCTTTATTTCAAATAAATAACTATTAATAAACATAAAGCCATGAAATAATTGCAAAAGTTAAGTTTCTGGGAAAATGGTTAGTCCTGCATAAAAACTTATAATAACCATTTTTGTGTAAAATTGATTTAGCAATATTCTTTATATAAAACTTTTTTTCGTAATCCCAATGATAAATTGGAAAAAGTGTATTGAAAAAAGTGCGATGGTGACCATTTGGTTTTTCGCGCGCATTCCCCATGCGCATCATTTTTGAGAGTGCCAACATCGAAATTATGTTTCTTCAAAGCCTAACAAAGAGATTCAGACTACTACTATACTTGCATCATCAAGGAGCCCACGGGAGCCTATTTTTGTACACTTGGCAGGGGACTATAATGGTAAATTTATCTTGTAATTTTAATCAAATGAAAAGAGTAATGAAATAATTGCTTAACAGGGATATCCTATGGTGGAATAAGAAATTTTCTCCTAGGAATATTCTGGATTGCATCTGGATATTACTCGTGGATACCAACGATTTTCCAGGGGACGTTATCATCATCAATATATCCAACGACCATTTCATGAATTTTTACCAACAGTGAAAAGGGAAAAACCATAAAATAAATCCTTACGTATATTTTACCAGACGTAAAATTAAATGAATAAGGGGGGAACAAAAGAGGCCTAAAAGAGAAGGAGAAAAATCGAAATTAAAATTAGCAAACACTTACAATAGTTGAAAAAACTCACCTAAGATGTTGTGTGGCCTTATTTAAAAAAAGGTTGCTCATTTACTATTTTAATTTTGAGAATTGCACTAGACACAAATTCCCTGTGGTATTATTTGCAAAGCTGCTAAGATATCATAATATTTAACCACAAGTACAAACTATTTTTGTGTGCTCTCACATTAACATTCACAGAATAGCACCGTATCACATATCAGTTCTTTCACCTAATGTTCGTTTTGCTCAATTTTAAATTCTTAGTCCTTTAAGATTACGGCAGAGGGCATTTTATTTATTTTCTTGAGGGTTTAGGTTAGTTCCTCGACTTGCAAATTTTCAAGTTCATCCAAATAAAAGTAATATAATAGCCGACATAATATTGCCCCTTAACTATGTTTTTTCCTATAGTTATCTATATGGTGAATTGTTTGAGTACTTGTGGATGAGATAGGACCTTGAAAGGCATGAAGATAGGGAGTACCTTCCTGTCCAGAAAGTTCGAAAGCTTGCAAAATTTACAATGGCGTTGCAATATGGCGGTTAATCTATATTTATGTGGAAGGCAATACCCACATTAAAATGAGGACGCTGCCAAAATGGTAAGATCTGTGAAAAAAACATAGAAACAAAGTTGCAGAGAATAAAATTTCACGTAAGAAAGTGATTGGTGGCATATAATGTTTTGGCAATATAAGCATTTCAATCCGATAAATCAGCACGATGCGACATTTTGCACGCTTACACATACACATACCTATAGAAAATACAAAGACCTTTACTGACCTTTTATATTTATAGAAAATTTAATTCTCTACAACTTTCGCTACAATTTCTTTCATATGTCTTACAAGTTTGTCAGCATCTTTGTTTTAATATGAGTATTACCTCCTATAAATATAGACTGACCGCCATATTAGAGCGGCTATTTTGAACTTTGCAAATTTAAGAATTTTCTGGGAGCTAGAAAGGAACACACCCCATCTCCATTCCAAATTTCCAAATTCCAGTTCATCAGAAAGTACCCACGCAATTCAACGAATCAACTTAGATATAAACAAACATCGATACAACGTTACTTTCCTTTATACATACTTATGTAGTAAAAAATAATAAAAATCAAATTTCAATAATAATTTAATTTTAGAAAATAACTGAAAGGCCTGACTTTGAACTTTAAACTCCACCGAATGTTTTCAAAATATCTTTTTCTACTCCCTACATAGAAAATACTATTTTGCTTCCTCATTTAAGGAGCAAAGTAGTACTTTTCCTCCCTCGGGAGGAAAATACTTTGGCTCCCTCTGGAAGCAAACAAGTAAAAACTTTAAATAGCTGTAATAGTAGTGTATAGACTTCTTTTATTGATACACAAACTTCCTAAAAATGTATAATTATGCTTTTCTTTGAAACAGATTTTATATTACTTATTTTTATTTATAAAAATTGAAAAGAGTTTAAATCAAGGTTTAAATTAACATCAGTAACTAAATATTGTTAAAATTTATGGTACAATTAGTTAAATTACTAATGGAGATTCCCCCTGAAGAAATATTGGCTCTGCTGGTGGAGATCAGTTCCTGTTTGTTGTTTTCCAAAGTCTTGGTCGCTGATGAAGTACTTGTAGAAACAAAATTTTCAAACACATGACAACGTTTTTTGGTACTTGAAGTAGTACTTTCTCCCGTAATTATTTGGCTGGCTACCTCACATTTTTTAGAGATACAACCATCTAAGTACTCTTCTGCTATTACGTTTGTTCGCCATCCCCATGTCTTTTTAGAGTGAGAATGTCACTTCCAGCATTGACTAATAACGTAGCTGAAGTACGGAGGAAACTGTGTCCAGTATAGCCTTTCGAATCATGCAAATTTAAAAATATTGCTATTCTGTATGGAATTTTGGCAATTGTATTTCTGCCAATTACCCGGTTTGTATATTTCCCTTTAGCATAAGTTACAAACAATCTAGAATGACATGTTTTAGGGGACCTACAGTCCAGATATTTTCTATACATATCCAAGACAGATACTCCGTTTAAAATCTCATTTGTTATTGTAAATGTCCTTTTGAATTAGTTTTTGAGTAGGTATTTTCACCACCAAAATATCGCCTTTATCACTGATATCCTCAAGTACCATATTAACTAATTCATCGCTACGGTATGCCCCAGCAATTCCAAATATAAGCACGACCTGAAAAAGGAAAATGCACTTATGACAACTGCCTAAAATGTCACTTAATTGTCATTTTATATATACTTTCTAATAACAAATACTGCGTTACGTTTTTATTTATTATTCAACAATAACGATCAATCTTACCTTCATATGTAAGTAAGTTTCATCTGGAGCTTCTGCAATAAACTTGTTGATATTCTCCCTTGAAAAATTATTGGCTTTCTTGACTTTATATCCAGCAGATTTCCTTTTTAAAAAAGCTACTAATTTAGGAAACTTAATGTCGATATTGTCTTTAATTTGGAGTGTAGATCGCAACATGCTGTATTTGCTCCATAATGTTGAAGGCTTCAAACCGGCGCATTTTTTGGAAAAGTAAATTAGGACCACTTCTTCACATATTTTTCTTATTTGCCTAGTCTCCATCCAACATTTAAATAGCTGGTACTATTTTTCATATTTTTCACGAGACTTTAACGGTAATAGATTTAACGAAACCACGTTTGCTTCTTCCAGAATATCTTGAGGAACTTCATCTTCACATTCGGAATATATTATTATAACCTTTTTGAAAGTTTATTTATTTTGAAAACAAGAAGCAACCTTAGCAACGTTCCATGTACTTTGATTTTTAAAATTATTTACTTATCTAAATAACTATTATGACATTTTGACATATTTGGTTTTTTGATTGTCATGCATAAGAAAATATAATAAAATATATGTAAAACCAATGTAAAAAACACTGTAAATGGTCGTAGAAAAAATCATATGTACTACACAGGAGCAAAGTGCCATTTCCTCCCTTGGATATTGATGCCCTCCGCTTCGCGTCGGGCATCAAACTATCCGCAGAAGGAAATTATGCAATTTTCTCCCTTGTCATACAAATAGTTATTGATAATTACTCTAATTATGAATTGTTTCTAACAATATTTAAATAAATAGGTATTTAATTTTCTTTAAAATGTTCGAATTCCTCGCTGTCAAATATTAAAATCAGTATTTTTGAAAAACCGATCGATTACTTATTATCTCCGAAAAGGAAAGTTCCAAATTACAATTTCTTATAGTTTCGCATTAAGAAATGCATATTTAAGAAAAATAAAGGCCATGGCGTATTAAAAATACAAAAGACAAAAAATCGTCAGTTTTTAAGTTTAAAAATAAAACTCGAAATAAAGTATTGCCAAAATTCAAAAAACGTCGAAGTGCGATTTAGAATCTTTATACTTTTTTAAAATTTTTTGAAGATTTCCTTTATTTTTTTCTTCGGTTCTTAATTAGTTAAGGGAAGTAACGCGAAAAATGATCATTTTTATGCTTGCACGTCGGCGAATGTAACTCGTAAACTATAATAGATAAAAACAGATAATTCGATGCTCCACAAAAAATGTTCAGTGTATATTTATCGCGTCTATTGCCGTTCTCGCTACGTAAGCCGTGAAAGACCATCCCCGTAATTTCAACAATTTTTGTTTAAACAAAATGAAAGCTTGAAAACTATTCACAAATTGAGCTGAATCGAACGGCACCAAAAAATTATTGTTTCAAGTACTGGAAAATTAATGCAGGTTATTACTTAGAACACTGCACTGGTCTATGTCGAAATTTAATACCTAGTAAGCTAGATAATTAGAGCCGTGAGTATAAAAAACTAAACAATGAGTGGATCGTAAAAACTTCGATGAAAACTGATTAGGGAGTGAGGGAATTTTTAAAGCGATATTAAAGGTATAAGATGGATTACACACCGTCAGCAAAAATGATTTATTACGGAGAATAGGATAAACCTAATTATGCGGGGTACCTTTTGAAAATGTAACAAGCAAAAGTTAATACAACTTCGTCAACAGCGAAAGCTATCTGATAACTTAAAATTTCGTGCCTACTATAACGATACTTAATTATTTGTCGGCATCAATCAATTAAGATATTTTAGTTCTACAGCAGCTGGACTTTTGTTTACGTCATAGGAACAAGGCTTCAAATAGGATTATGTTGTTCATTATCAGGTGGCAGACGAAAATCTACTGTGAGTGAAGTTACATCAACGCTAATTTTTTTATATTTGGTACATAATTTAGTGTAATTAATCATAATCGAATCAAATTGAATTTGTCGAAATTTCAACCTCTCTCGCGTCATTTTAGCAAGCGTTTTTCATGACTGGAAACTAAGGCAAATTATTAGCAGACAAATACAACTCTGTGCGAACGTTGACAGATACTGAAAAATGCGATTTTTTTCTATGAAAACTCGGGAAAAAATCGAAAAAGCAGGCAGTAAATCTAGAGTCCTTGTTTACTTTTAAATATTTTTTTATGCTACTTTGTATAATGAGCATTTTTTAAATACATCATGATATTTCCGCATTTTAATTACTTCCACATCCAGGAAGCATAGTAACGACAAACAAATTTTTAAAAATTTGTATTATTCAAATAGGCTTAGAATGTCATGAAACGTCGAGATTTTAAGTTTGAGCGAAAAAAATTTTCTGTCTGTCTGTCGGTTTGTCAGTCTTCGGTCTGTCTGTAACTTTTTTGTGCGCACGTTTAAGATATTGCCTTGAAATTTGGTACACGTATGTACTTTAACGAGATCTAGAACTAGATTATATTTTCATCGTGTTCCATCGAAGAGGTGGGGGGTAAATTGAGGTAAATTTGGGGTAAATAGGTAAATCAAGTAGGTAAGAGTCCATAAAATTGGTATTTAGTTTATTTATACAAGAGAAGCTAAGGTCTCAAAAAAAATTTTGGCATTAGCCACCTCAATTACCACCCCCCACTCCATTATTAAAGGGGATGAAAAAAAATTGCGATTTAGTGTGTGTGCAAGAACCAGGAACCTCAAAATACTTTTTTACTTCGTCCACCCCCTCTACCAGCCCCTATCACCACCCCCACCTCACTACCGATGTGGGGTGTCGTTTTATGGGTTTTCAGGGTAGAGGATTTCAAATATTATAGTATTAAAGTTCCATAAACAATTATTTCCACATACAACATTTTTTCGTTGTGAGTGTCTTGGATAGAAAAATCTGGATGTGGAAGTAGTGATTCCTTCGGCAGCGATTTTTTCCATTATTTTTTCAAAATATAAAAACTTCATGCACATTAAATCAAATTTATGTTAAAGTGTGGTTGATAAATTTTTTTGTTAGTTCTTTTTTTTAAATTATCGTTTCGTCAAACTTTAAAAATGTAGTGTCTCAGATTCTATAAGACAGGTTTTGGACAAGAATGTTTTATGTCCGCTTAATGTTAAGTATATAGAAGTATATCATGTCCCCGACAGAAAAATAATTATCAATAATAATAATATTTTTTTGTTACATAACAGAAGGACAAGATACATTCTAAAGTGATATTTACAATTAAATCAAATATATTTACTTAGACAATTTATTGGCCAAAATTGGATACAAATAAGTATATATGGCAAGTTAGAATACAGAAAATAAATACATAAGTAAGCAAAAGCTACAATACTGTTAGTTATATATACATATAAGAATACATATTCAACAATATATTACAAATATACACACATATATTATATATAAACACACATAAAAAATTATTAAATGGAACAGAATTAAATACAGTAAATATGAAGCATTATGTTTTATACAGGGTGAGCCATTGCAAACGAAACACGTCTGTTTTGGGACACTTAGACTAGCTTCTTGAAAAAACGCTCGGACAGGTCGATTCTTGATTTTTGGGGTACAACTTTTGATGTCAAACTTGACATTGACACATCAACCCCCTAGCCCCAGAAACCCTCTAACTCAAGAATTTAAATAGGGAAAGGGGGGCTCATTTGAAGCGTCTTTCAATTCTCTATGCGACAGCGAGGTCGAAATTAGTTTTTTCAATTTTTTTTGTTCGTCCTCTTGAAAAGCACCCTATAGATTAATTGGGGTGGGGGTGTTGTTTGGGAAAAATTCTGAAACACGGCACATTTTGATGTCAAATTTGACTTTGTCAGGTCAACCTCCTAGCCCCAACAACCCCAACAAAAACAAAAATTACGGTAAGGTGGTCGAGTGACTCCCCATTTTAAAGGTCTTTTGATTCTCTATGGGAGTGCGTGATTGTTTTTAGGTTGGCTCGTGTTTTGTTTTAAACAACTGATAATATGCTTATTAATTTCAATTTTAAAAAGTGTGCAATACATTTTTATTTACCGTCGGTGACTCCTCCCGAGACTCAGATACAGTGATTTGAAAGCCCTTTCTGCCCTGAATACTAATCCTGAAAACAAATCGAGAAATTTGAAAAATTTTGACAATTTAGTATTCAAGGCAGAAAGGGCTTTCAAATCTGAGTATCTGAGTCTCGGGAGGTCCATATGAACACCGAAAGTAAATAAAAATGTATTGCATACTCTTTTTAAATTTAAATTAATAAGCATATTATCAGTTGTTCAAATCAGAACACGAGCAAACCTAAGAACAATCATGAACCCGCATAGAGAATCAAAAGACCTTAAAAATGTGAGGTCACTGGACCACCTTACCGTAATTTTTGCTTTTGTTGGGGGTTGTTGGGACTATGGGGTTGACTGACAAAGTCAAATTTGACATCAAAATGTGCCGTTCAAAATATAAAAGGTGACGTGTTTCAGGATTTTTCCCAAACAACACCCCCACCTTAGTTAATCTAGAGGGTGGTTTTCATGGGGACGAAAAAAAAATTGAAAAAACTAATTTCGACCGTGCTGTCGCATAGAGAATTGAAAGACACTTCAAATGAGGTCGCTCGACCGACCTCCCTTTCCCTATTTAAATTCTTGAGTTAGCGCTAGGGGCTTGATGTGTCAATGTCAAGTTTGACATCAAAAGTTGTCCCCCAAAAATCAAGAATCGACCTGTCCGAGCATTTTTTCAAGAAGCTAGTCTAAGTGTCCCAAAACAGACGTGTTTCTTTTTCAATGGCTCACCCTGTATAAAACATAATGCTTCATATTTACTTACTGTATTTAATTCTGTTCCATTTAATAATTTTTTATGTGTGTTTATATATAATATATGTGTGTATATTTGTAATAATAATAATAATAATAATAATAGTAATAAGCTTTATTCATCTCTTTGCCATATAAACTACATGGATAAGACAAGTCAAACATGCCCTTGCATGGGCTTACAATGATAAAATATATACCTAGTAAGAAGATATAAATAAAATAAAGTAAAATTTAAAATATATATGTATACACATTTTTAAGTTTAGTCAATAAATAAATTTAAAATTACACAAAACAGACAAAAAGATGTGAAGAACATTAAAAAGTTCGAATAAAATCACAAAATTCATTAATTGTATAAAAAGTCTGACACAGTAAAAGTTTCTTAAGTTTATTTTTAAAAATAACTTGAGAGTTACTATTTTTTATTTCATCTGGTAATAGATTATAAATACGACACCCAGCATTTACAGGTGATTTCTTAAAGAACTCGTGTTTGTGTTGACAGAGGGATATGTCGTCTCTTCCTCTCGTGAAGCAATTATGGAAATCCCTGTTTCTTATATATTTACTTTTGCTGTTATAAATGTAGGTCAAAAGCTTTAACAGATATATAGACACCACTGTCAATATTTTGTATTCTTTAAAAGTGTCACGACAGGATTCCCTGTAATCAAGATTGAAGATAAGTCGAATAATCCTTTTTTGATGAATAAATATTCTAGAGACCTCACTCGCTTGCCCCCAGACAACAATATTGTATCCAATAGCGGAATGTACAAAAGCATAGTAAACGCTTAAGAGAGCTTCCTTATTTAAACTATTTTTTAATGAGCTGATAACATAAAAACTTTTATTTAGTTTAGATGAAGTTTTGTCTACATGTTGTTCCCAGAGAAGATTACTGTCCAGTGTTATTCCCAAGAAGGAAGCTGTAGTTTCTGTTTTGATGTCATGACTGCTGAATGTAAATTTTTGGTTAATGGTAATTTTATGCTTATTTTTAAATTCAATGCAGCTGGTTTTAACATAATTGATGATGAGACGGTTTTGATGACACCAATTATTAAACTCGGCAAGTATTATTTTTGCCTTGTCTAGAACAATGTCAGGTTTAGAACCGGATACAACGATGGTCGTATCGTCCGCATACATAAAAACTTTACCTTCTGTAATATGCTTCGGCAAGTCATTTATAAATAATAGGAATAACAAAGGACCTAGTACACTCCCTTGCGGTGTTCCAATATTCATATCGAAAGTGTCTGATTCAGCTTCATTAATTTTTGTTTTTATTTGTCTATCAGACAGGAAGGACCTTACCCACTCATTTATTGGTCCACGCAGTCCTAAATTATAAAGTTTCGCGGACAGAAAATCTTTGTCGATGGTATCAAATGCCCTCGTAAGATCAAATAAAAAGGCTGTTACGTATTTGTTCTCGTCTAATTCCGAATACACGTGCTGAACGAAGTCGATAGTGCCGGATTCTGTGGAGTGGCCATGTCTGAATCCATGCTGACAATCTGTCAAGATATTATTTTGATTCAGGAAATGGAGAATACGATTATATATGACCTTTTCAATAATTTTTGAAAATACACTTAAAAAGGATATAGGTCGATAATTTTCAACACTATGTGGGTCCCCCTTTTTAAATATCGGAATGACTACAGCTTGCTTTAGCACGGTAGGAAACTGTCCAAGAGAGATAGATAGATTTATTATATCGGCAAGTACTTGTGACAAGTCTGCTTTGCATTCTTTAATTAGTTTAACCGGTATTTCATTTAAGCCAGTTGAGTTTTTATTTGCAAGATTTTTAATCACCGACTCCACCTCATCTTTAGTAACTGGCTCAAAAAACATTGTATTTATGTTAAACGCGGGAGAAGTGCATGTATGCGAGATATTATTTCCAAAATGATCAATAATTTTAATATCAATGGCAGTAGCGAGGTAAGCCCCGAATATATTTGCAACCTCTAGTGGATCCTGGACGATTCCGCCATCAGTATCAAGTAGAGTAATTTGCTTTTTTTTCACGAACATTTGATTTAAGATTATTAACAATATTCCACACCGTTTTGGTTTTATTACTAGAATTTCTAATTATATTTTCATAATGAGCTGCTTTCTCAACACGAATATTTTTCTGCAATTTCCTCTTTAAGTTTTTATATTTTACTTTTATATTTTCATCGGGTAAATTATTTTTTAACCAGTTTAGCTTTTCTAGTTCTCTTCTATCTTCCTCTAGTTTTTGTGAGAATTTGATTTTTCCATTGTTATATATTTTATTGGAAGATAATTTTTTAATGCAGGATGTATTAAAACACCACATGAAGTGTTCAAAGAAATCATTAAATATAATGTCGATATCATTTGAGGTTTTGTTTAATGAGAACGATCTAAATAGAAATTTAAATTCATTTATAGAATTGCTGTTTATTTTTCTAAAAAGTTTTGAAGGGTTATTGACCAAGTTATCGGGTTCTTTAAGAATAGAGGGATTACAGTGAACTAATTGACAATAGTGGTCAGATAGTCCAGGATTAAAATTTATACATTTAGTAAATTGGGTATCACTCGTAACCACATAATCAATGCATGATTGAGTAGTAGAATTGCCACTGGTTGCCACTCTAGTCGGTTCAAAAATTAGAGAAGTTAAGTTAAGTGATGAAAATATATCCGCTAAAAGTTTTGATTCTCGAGTTTGATTTGTATTATTTATGTTAAGATCTCCACAAATTATAATAAATCTAAAGTCATTTATTGCTTTGGTTAAGAGTTGAGACAACTGCATAAGAAAATTTTCAAAATCTCCTGATGGAGGTCTATAAATGTTAATAATACAGTACTGATTTTTATACACTACAGCAGAACATTCAATACATAGCTCAATTGAATAATTGTTAATATATTTTATAGGTTTACAATCAGATGCAATATCTTTCTTAACAAATATAACTGTTCCACCGTGTATACGCGTTTCGCGACAATAATCGCTGATAATTGCATACTGATTAATGTCAGTTAAATACAGTTTTTCTTTAGAAAGCCAGTGCTCACTAAGACACAAGAAGCTTGGGCTATATTTGCTAAGAAACAATTCAAGTAAATTAATTTTATTTGACATACACTGTATGTTAATGTGTAGAATACTCCACAAGTTGTTGCCTGGCTGGTGATTAAACATAGATTTTTGAATATGTAATCTTATATGTATATATAACTAACAGTATTGTAGCTTTTGCTTACTTATTTATTTATTTTCTTTTGACTCTGTATTGTGTCTCAAAACAGGCGTGTTTCGTTTTCAATGGCCCACCCTGAATAAGTAGTCATTAACACTATAAATACAATTAATAGCCAAAAATTCTTTCACTTTTTTTTTAAAATAGCACGTATTGGGAGATATTACGAATTTGTACAGGAAGAGCATTATACATGGTAATACAATTATAGTAGGGTGATCGCTTAAATGCATATGTGCGGTGGATGGGGATACTCAAGAGCTCGCCATGTCTCGTTACATAATTATGAAAATATACTCTCCTTTTAAAATAATCCAAGTTATTTTTTGTAAACGTGAGGCATTTTAAAATATAAATAGATGAAGCTGTGAGAATCCTTTTTCTTTAAATATATCTTTGCAGGTTTCATTAATTTTCAAATCAAAAAATCGGCAGCTACTGGAAGCGGCTGGAACCTCCCCACACGGTGGATCCTTATCAGCTGTATTTGGATATTACATCGGAAATCAGAGCACTGAGCAAACAGATAAATTACACGTGACTTTGGAGCCATTTATTTCATCAACAAATATCGAACGAACTGAAGCGGACTACAAGCAATCTGTTAAAACATAACCTCTCATGTTTGTTTATGTTGCATGTTAATCAATTGCCGGATATTATAAGGGTATTAACAGATAACGTTTCGAAGATTTTGTAAAATATTGGATAATGAAAAAAAAATAATAACACAGAATTTAGCCCAAATGACGCTCTAACCAACAAGTCAATAACATTATGGACTGTTCAAGCAGACTACGCATGGGTCAAATTAAAATCTTCCTGCTCGATCAAAAAGGTCGAGCAAGTCGAGCTTCGTCCGAGGCCTTTATTTTGTAATATTCGAATGTTTAAGATTTAGCTCAGTTAACTCGATTTGCAATGAACGATTGTGACGTGTCCCATCAATCAGACGTATCCGAACACGGCTATAAACAATTATTACCTTAAAAAAAAACAACTAAAATAAGTTTTGACATTGTCAAAAATATTTGGGTTGGTAACCTTTACGAATGTTGATTTTTAGGTTATGAAATATATTTAGGGACATAACATGTTTAAGTTTTTCAAGTTTATTCACATTTTTAATGTTTGACTACGCATTTTTAGCTTGGAGCCACAGTGACTCCAAGCAGATAGTTAAAAAACTCATGCAAATAATTTTTCTATATAGACCATCTTAGGATGACGTCACGATAAGTCGATCATATTGCCTGAGGGATAACCAAACTTTTTATTCCAATGTTTTAAATGTGAAATAAAAATAAAACACCGTCTTTTTTTGCGACAAGGTGCGATTGTGAGATAAGGTTTATTTTGAATGTAAAAAAGATTAGAAGAAAGGTAAAGAAATCACTTTCTGGCAGAGTCTATTGAATACTACATACGGATAATATAACAAGCTTATCACTGAAATCTAGCACTTAGTTATTTAAATGTAAACTTGCCTTGCCCATAACAATGAATACATTTGAGTTTATCTTTCTTGCACAAACTTCTTGCACAAATCCAGCCTCATAATATTTATATGCTTGTAAAGATTTGTATGCCTTTAACTGCTGATCTGCGAAGAAGCTGTGAGTCGACACTAAGTAATTTACCATATTAATTACGGACACACAAGGTAAAATAGACAAATCTGCAGAAAGGTCTCCAGTCTCCACTCCAAGGGTGTATGGGTAAATATTGTCTATTATTTTGATTTTCTCATCGTAGCGACACTTTACATCACCCATAAGGGTTGGATAATATTCACTATATGACATTATTACGAAAACACACACAGTTTCTCAAGAAAATCAGAAAAAAATATATAAAACCACGCAAACTGCGTTTTGTTGTCCCTCAAGCAAAATGTCAAAATTGTCAAAACCATGTGACCTAAAAATGGTTGATTAATAAAAAAATATATTGCTAATTACAGGTTAGATTTCTAGCCCACAAAAAGAGTCCTATTTTATTAGGACAAAGTATTTAGGACTTCATAAACATTACACTGTACTAGATTTTAGTTGAAAGTACGGGAACCAGGCAGAAATTTTAATAATAGCTACGTAATATTCTTAAATCTTAAGAAATATATATTTTTGAGGTTAGCTGTGACGTCACGTACCATAAGCTATAAATCAACATTCACAAAGGTTACCAACCCAAATATTTTTGACAGATGGCAAAATACGTTTTCCTCTAACAATAATACCAATTTTTTGGATGCTGTCATATGTGCACATATAACGAATTATTTTTAATTTTTTTAACGGAAACCAAATCGAAAGGGCGCAAGTGTGATATATCGTTGAAATTGGAATTTATACTGCTTTTTAATGGTTCAATTACAAATTCTAAGTAATCATAAAATAAACAACTTGTGCCAAAATGGCACTAAACGTAATCCGATCTCAACCAAAACCTTTTCAGATCTTCTGGAGCACTAAAGAAACCCTCATGTAAAAGTTTCATCCAAATTCGTTTAGTAGCTTCGTAGCTATCGTGTTAACACACAGGCATTAGTCACAAACCACTTTTTTGGGTTTCCGGGACCTCGAAATCGTAAAGATTTGATGTTATCTCAATTTTCGATTTTGGATTAATTATAGTAACCTCCCACAATTATTGTGGGGAGGTTAATAAACACAACACTATAAAAACTAAGTTCGTAGGCAAGAGCACTTAATAATTTTGATTATTGATACTGGAAACAACTAAACGAAAACATCCGTTCGTTGGTAATGGGTGGTAGGGATGGCCATCTTTTGGAAAAACCATATAACTCTTGGTGGACAGCTTCCCTGCCAGATCTGGCCGGAGTAGTGTTCATGGTGGATCGTTTAAGTTTGAGTTGATATATTTTGTTTTATCTTCTGGCCTCGGCCGATTTTTCACTAAATCGGTCGGGGAAGTAAGCTGTCAAATTTTTGGTTTCAATGTTTTTCTGGGGGAATTTGGTTTTTGACAGTTTTCGAAAAAATATTTTAGATTGGTACCAATGTCTTAAATTATTTTTAAGTTATGTAGCACTATTTTTAGGTTATGTTGCCGGAAGAATTTCCGGCGGGATGGCAGAAGTAGCGGAAATAGTTTTTAAAATATAATGTCACTTTTAAAGTTTTATTGGAAAAAACTCGCCGAAAACGTTCCGGTGAGATTGCTTATACTTGTAGGGCTTGTGAGCGGTTCACGAAGGCTTCTCACACCTTCCGTGGGCTTTATGAACGTCGAAAAAACTTGTAATGTCTCGATGCACTTGACACTCAAATTTACTCAGCATACAGTCTGCACGCTTTAACACACTAGTCTATTGAACGTTAGGTTAGACCACAGAGTACAGTAACTATACAGAGGCGAAGGCTAGCCTTCCCGCCAAAACCCAATTTGTATACTCATCGCCATTTCTTAATTGTTTAACAATCAACCTCACTTTTATCTTGACACTGTTGATGTTTATCGTGTTAAGTTTGGATTTGTGAATTTTTTTTTCCACTCATTTTGGGATATTGAAAACATTAACCGAGAATTAAAATTCTCATAAATAAAACCTAGTGTACAACTCAATTGAAAATAGGCGCCAATTATAAGCAATTCAAATCGTAATATTTTTCAATCCAACTCGAAATACACTGTCTTTTCAGTGTATCCTTAAATGGGGATCTGCACATGACGTCATAGCTAACCTCAAAAATATATATTTCTTAAAATTTAAAAGTACTACGTAGCTATTATTAAAATTTCTGCCTGGTTCCCATACTTTCGACCAAAATCTAGTTTGTCACAATAAAATAAAACGCATTTTGCAGGTTAGAAATCTAACCTATTAAAAGAAATAAACAACATATCTCTCAGTGTAGACCAGGGTGTATTAAATAGGTGATGCGACGACAACCCTCACAGTGGCTTAATAAGTGCTTACTTCGTACATATTGTAAAAGATGGCTCAACTAAGTTCTCTCATTACTTACGCATAGATAGATAATTTTATAGGTTCTGTGCATACGTACATACAGTGTTGCATACATTCCCGGCTTCTTGTTTTTGACAAGAGTCCAGTGACATCTGACATTAAGCAGCTAAATTAAAACATTGAAAGAATATATGTAACACTACATGCAGTATTGCACGTGTCGTCACAGCTAACCTCAAAAATATATATTTCTTAAGATTTACAGGTATTACGTAACTATTATTAAAATTTCTGCCTGGTTCCTGTACTTTCAACCAAAGTCAAGTTCAACGTAATATGTATGAAGTTTTAAATAGTTTGTCACAATAAAATAAGACACTTTTGCAGGTTAGGAATCTAACCTATAATTAATCAACAATATTGAAAAATTATTTGCGTGAATTTTTAAATATTTGCTTGGAAGCCAGTATGGCTCCAAGCTAAAAATGCCTATACAAACATTAAATATGAGAATAAACGAAAACACCTTAAAATTTGAGGTTATGTTAGTTACGCGATGCACATGCCCAGGTAATTGTAGGACCGTATTGCTCGCGCCATCTATTAAAGTAAATAGAAACCATGCACTTACGAAGCCATTATTATAATAGGAAAGTGCCGGACCACCTATTTAATACACCGTGGTGTAGACGCAACTGGTACGCAAGGTCACAGAAAACGAGCCATCAAAACTGAAAGGAACCGCCAAAGACTTCGCCTGTGCAGTTACTGTATTCTGTGGTTCCACTATAAAATATATTTTACACAAGAAGCGTGTTATTTGGTTTTTAATTTTTTTCACGGAAACCAAAGCTAAAGAGTGCAAGTGTTATATATCGTTGAAATCGGAATTTTTACTGCTTTTCAATGGTTCGATTACAAATTGTAAGTAATCATAAAATAAACAACTTGTTGTGCCAAAACAGCAACAAACGTAATCCGATCTCAACCAAAACCTTTTCAGATCTTCTGGAGCACTAAAGAAACCCTCATGCAAAGTTTCATCCAAATCCGTTTAGTGGTTTCGCCGCTATCGTGCTAACAGACATACACACACACACACACACACACACACACACACACACACACACACACACACACATACACACACACAGACATTTTTCAAAAACAACTTTTTTGGGTTCCTGGGACCTCAAAACGTAAAGATTTGATGTTATCTCAATTTTCGATTTTGGACTAATTGTAGTAACCTCCCACAATTTTATTGTGGGGAGGTTAAAATCAACCAGATAATTTTTTTTGACCTTTCAAATTCAGTAGCTCTACCCCATACTAAAATATTAAATGATATGTGATTGTAAGCCATAGAGTAATAGATATTAATTAAACCATCTTTATCGAGAGTTGATTTTAACTGCAACATCGCAAAATAAGTTTTATTTAATTGATTACACACATGATCTATATGCCTAGACTAGGATAATTTTGGATCGAGAATAGTGCCAAGTAATTTTACTGATTCAGACCAAATGATATTTTCATTAATCATAAAGTTGTTGGTAATAGGTCTTTGAAGGTGAAAGTTTAAGTACACAGTTTTTTTTCCATTTAAACTGAGTTTGTTTCTCTGGCACCGTAAGCTTAACGACTCAATTACTTTATTAACAATACTTTGTAGTTCCTTAGGAGAAAGAAAGGTTTCCGTCAATAATACTTAATTTTAGTTTATAAAAAATCACCACTCTGATTATTTCTGTGAGACCTATATTTATTAAAGTCAAATCTCCGATAACCTACGCCTTTGGAATTATAGAATTGATGTATTGAATCTAATTGGGCACCAACCATAAACGCTTTATTTTGATGTTCTTCAGTTTTTAATTCTTTTACGGAAAATTATTCATTGTTTACAATTTCCGATTTCTCTTTTATATGTCTATATTTTTTTGGTTTACACCTGTAAAATGTTCTCCATCTTCTTCTGACATCACGTGGCTGAAGACATTTCTCTAATTTTTCTTCTGTTTTTGACAACACGAACTTCATTGTCATTATGTTCTGCACTATTTTCTGGTTGCTCTTCAATCATATTTTCTAAGTACACCCTTTACGTACTTTGGTGTTTGAAGTACCAGCTTCATTGAAGCTCTCATCTAGCCCCTGTTTCCTATATAGAGTTATTTATATGTTTACTTGACGTTTTTGTACTTTCACTTCTAATTTTATCGCATTTTTTTTGTAATCTTCCATTTTTTGTTCCAGTAATCTAA
Source organism: Rutpela maculata (assembly GCA_936432065.2). NCBI lineage: Eukaryota > Metazoa > Arthropoda > Insecta > Coleoptera > Cerambycidae > Rutpela > Rutpela maculata. The sequence continues at coordinate 19,487,761 of OW386293.2, forward strand.
TATATCTATTTAATAAACTGTTGTTTTGTTTTAATATAATTTATTTTCTAGCAACAATTTGTATTTAGACTCACTTTCATTTAGTAGCTTCTTGAGTAATTCGATTTCTGTTTTCAGTTTAGTTATTACTTTTTGATTGATCAAAGTTTCATCTCAGGTTAGTTCACAACATTCAAGATTTGTGAAAAATACTTTGAGAATTGTCACCCACTACACTGTTACGGATTTCATTAGCAGCCATCTTGGTTGAGCTTTTATTAAATATTTATTAATTGATTATTTATCAATTAATTCAATTAATGTGTCAAAATATTATGTATCTACATCCAATAAACATATATTGTGTTTGTAATATAGATTTTAGTGCGGACTTAACATTTTTATAATGTTTATAGCTATTAAAATGAAAGAGCTTATGTGAAGCAAGCCATAAAAAACTGAATATTTTAATACTTAAGGAGGAAATATAATTGAGAAGGGTTCCGCGAACTATAAAAAAGCACCACGAGAGAATACTTAAAGGTTGTAGAGAGCGCTTGCGGTGCACGAGATGACACGAAATACACGGTATTTTTTCAACAGGAAAATGAACCACATCTTCGCAGAGATGTTTTGTTCTCCAAGGGTTGTTTTATGTTATAATCTTGCAGGGCAAACTTAGTTACAAGGGTTTAAACTTCTTCTACTTGATGTGCATACATTCAACTTCAAAGGGCTCCATATGATTATTGTTTTCTAATGACCAAGTAAAACTTGAAGTAAGAAATCAGATTATTTTCCTTATTGTAGAAAACATTATGTGGCTGAAGACAGCAACGAAATCAGAAATGAGAAACGATTATTTAGAGTCGACCAACGAAATAATGCACATGAAGTTAAAATCTTCGTAATTACAGAATTGAAAAGTATTTTCCTATAAAACCAAACATGTATGTCGACGAGGGTTGAGCAGCTAAAGTTATCTAAAGCAAAACACGGATTTTAAGAGGGCGAAACACCCCAAAAAGTGTAAACTGTAAAAATAAGATAACTATAAGATAACTATTGTAAAAAGTTTTTAAGACTTATTTTAGGGTGTGATAGAAAAGAGCATTTCCAATATTGCATAATTTTGATTTAATAAAAAACAGAGTTTAAGAGGGTAAAACACCCCAAAAACTATCTAAAAATAATGTAACTATTGCAAAACAGTTTTTAACACTTTCTTATTTTAAGGTATGTTAGAAAAGAGCATTTCCAATATTGCATAACTTTTATTTAACAAAAAACAGGGGATAAGGGGGTGATACACCCCAAAAACTATATAAAATTTGTAAAATTTTTTAGCGCTTTCACATTTTGGAGGGTGATAGAAAAGACTACTTCCAAGATAGCATAATTGAGATTTAATAAAAAACAAAGTTTAAGGGGGTAAAACACCCCAACAACTACCTATAAATAATGTAACTATTGCAAAAAAGTTTCTTACACTTTCCTATTTTAGGGTATGTTAGAAAAGAGCATTTCCAATATTGGATAATTTTTATTTAACAAAAAACAGGGGATAAGGGGGTGATACACCTCATAAACTATATAAAAGTTGTAAAATTTTTTAGCGCTTTCAGATTTTGGAGGGTGATAGAAAAGACTATTTCCAAGATAGCATAATTGAGATTTAATAAAAAACAAAGTTTAACGGGGTAAAACACCCCAAAAACTATCTATAAATAATGTAACTATTGCAAAAAAGTTTCTTACACTTTCCTACTTTAGGGTATGTTAGAAAAGAGCATTTCCAATATTGGATAATTTTTATTTAACAAAAAACAGGGGATAAGGGGGTGGTATACCCCAAAACTCTTTAAAAATAATATAAAAATTGTAAAAAAATTTCACGCTTTTAGACATTGGAGGGTGATAGAAAAGACAATTGCAAGATAGCATAATTGGGATTTAATAAAAAACAAGAGTTTAAGAGGGTAAAAACACCCCAAAAGCTATCCAAAAATAATGTAACTTTTGCAAAAAAGTTTTCAACACTCTCCTATTTTAGGGTAGGTTAGAAAAAAGCATTTCCAATATTGCATAATTTTTATTTAACGAAAAATTGTAAAAATGTTTAGCGCTTTCAGATTTTGGAGGGTGATAGAAAAGACTATTTTCAAGATAGCGTAATTGAAATTTAATAAAAAACAGAGTTTAAGAGGGTAAAACACCCCAAAAACTATCTATAAATAATGTAACTATTGCAGAAAAGTTTCTTACTCTTTCCTATTATAGGGTTATGTTAGAAAAGAGCATTTCCAATATTGGATAATTTTTATTTAACAAAAAACAGGGGATAAGGGGGTGGTATACCCCAAAACGCTTTAAAAATAATATAAAAATTGTAAAATTTTTTTTCACGCTTTTAGACATTGGAGGGTGATAGAAAAGACTATTTCTAAGATAGCATAATTGGGATTTAATAAAAAACAAGGGTTTAAGAGGGTAAAACAGCCCAAAAACTATCTATAAATAATGTAACTATTGCAAAAAAGTTTCTTACACTTTCCTATTTTTGGGTATGTTAGAAAAGAGCATTTCCAATATTGGATAATTTTTATTTAACAAAAAACAGGGGATAAGGGGGTGGTATACCCCAAAACTCTTTAAAAATAATATAAAAATTGTAAAATTTTTTCACGCTTTTAGACATTGAAGGGTGATAGAAAAGACTATTTCCAAGATAGCGTAATTGAGATTTAATAAAAAACAAAGTTTAAGGGGGTAAAACACCCCAAAAACTATCTATAAATAATGTAACTATTGCAAAAAAGTTTCTTACACTTTCCTATTTTAGGGTATGTTAGAAAAGAGCATTTCCAATATTGGATAATTTTTATTTAACAAAAAACAGGGGATAAGGGGGTGATACACCCCATAAACTATATAAAAGTTGTAAAATTTTTTAGCGCTTTCAGATTTTGGAGGGTGATAGAAAAGACTATTTCCAAGATAGCATAATTGAGATTTAATGAAAAACAAAGTTTAAGGGGGTAAAACACCCTAAAAACTATCTATAAATAATGTAACTATTGCAAAAAAGTTTCTTACACTTTCCTATTTTAGGGTTATGTTAGAAAAGAGCATTTCCAATATTGGATAATTTTTATTTAACAAAAAACAGGGGATAAGGGGGTGGTATACCCCAAAACTCTTTAAAAATAATATAAAAATTGTAAAATTTTTTCACGCTTTTAGACATTGGAGGGTGATAGAAAAGACTATTTCCAAGATAGCATAATTGGAATTTAATAAAAAACAAGGGTTTAAGAGGGTAAAACACCCCAAAAACTATCTATAAATAATGTAACCATTGCAAAAAAGTTTTTTACACTTTCCTATTTTAGGGTATGTTAGAAAAGAGCATTTCCAATATTGGATAATTTTTATTTAACAAAAAACAGGGGATAAACTATATAAAAGTTGTAAAATTTTTTAGCGCTTTCAGATTTTGGAGGGTGATAGAAAAGACTATTTCCAAGATAGCCTAATTGAGATTTAATAAAAAACAAAGTTTAAGGGTAGAACACCCCAAAAACTATCTATAAATAATGTAACTATTGCAAAAAAGTTTCTTACACTTTCCTATTTTAGGGTATGTTAGAAAAGAGCATTTCCAATATTGGATAATTTTTATTTAACAAAAAACAGGGGATAAGGGGGTGGTATACCCCAAAACTCTTTAAAAATAATATAAAAATTGTAAAATTTTTTCACGCTTTTAGACATTGGAGGGTGATAGAAAAGACTATTTCCAAGATAGCATAATTGGGATTTAATAAAAAACAAGAGTTTAAGAGGGTAAAACAACCCTAAAGTTATCTAAAAATAATGTAACTTTTGCAAAAAAGTTTTCAACACTCTCCCATTTTAGGGTAGGTTAGAAAAAAGCATTTCCAATATTGCATAATTTTTATTTAACGATAAACAGGGGATGAGGGGGTGATACACCCCAAAACTATTTAAAAATAATATAAAAATTGCAAAATTTCTAGGAGGGTAAAACACCCCAAAAACTAACTAAAAATAATGTAACTATTGCAAAAAAGTTTCTAACACTTTCCCATTTTAGGGCATGTTAGAAAAAAGCATAATTTTTATTTAACGATTTTTTGAGGTGTATCACTCTTTTATCCCCCTGTCTTTCGTTAAATAAAAATTATGCAATATTGGAAATGCTTTTTTCCAACCTACCCTAAAATGGGAGAGTGCTGAAAACTTTTTTGCAAAAGTTACATTATTTTTAGATAGTTTTGGGGAGTTTTACCCTCTTAAACTCTTGTTTTTTATTAAATCCCAATTATGCTATCTTGGAAATAGTCTTTTCTATCACCCTCCAATGTCTAAAAGCGTGGAAAAATGTTACACTTTTTATATTATTTTTAAAGAGTTTTGGGGTATACCACCCCCTTTTCCCCTGTTTTTTGTTAAATAAAAATTATCCAATATTGGAAATGCTCTTTTCTAACATACCCTAAAATAGGAAAGTGTAAGAAACTTTTTTGCAATAGTTCCATTATTTATAGTTAGTTTTTGGGGTGTTTTACCCTCTTAAACTCTGTTTTTTTATTAAATTCCAATTACGCTATCTTGGAAATAGTCTTTTCTGTCACCCTCCAATGTCTAAAAGCGTGAAAAAATTTTACAATTTTTATATTATTTTTAAAGTGTCATGGGGTATACCACCCCCTTATCCCCTGTTTTTTGTTGAATAAAAATTATCCAATATTGGAAATGCTCTTTTCTAACATACCCTAAAATAGGAAAGTGTAAGAAACTTTTTTGCAATAGTTACATTATTTATAGATAGTTTTTGGGGTGTTTTACCCTCTTAAACTCTTGTTTTTTATTAAATCCCAATTATGCTATCTTGGAAATAGTCTTTTCTATCACCCTCCAATGTCTAAAAGCGTGAACAAATTTTACAATTTTTATATCATTTTTAAAGAGTTTTGGGGTATACCACCCCCTTATCCCCTGTTTTTTGTTAAATAAAAATTATCCAATATTGGAAATGCTCTTTTCTAACATACCCTAAAATAGGAAAGTGTAAGAAACTTTTTTGCAATAGTTACATTATTTATAGATAGTTTTTGAGGTGTTTTACCCTCTTAAACTCTGTTTTTTATTAAATCAAAATTATGCAATATTGGAAATGCTCTTTTCTATCACACCCTAAAATATGAAAGTCTTAAAAACTTTTTTACAATAGTTATCTTATAGTTATCTTATTTTTACAGTTTACACTTTTTGGGGTGTTTCGCCCTCTTAAAATCCGTGTTTTGCTTTAGATAACTTTAGCTGCTCAACCCTTGTCAACATACATGTTTGGTTTTATAGGAAAATACTTTTCAATTCTGTAATTACGAAGATTTTAACTTCATGTGCATTATTTCGTTGGTCGACTCTAAATAATCGTTTCTCATTCCTGATTTCGTTGCTGTCTTCAGCCACATAAAACATTAAATAGATGAACAGGGGCGATGTCTCTGGGAATGCCAATATTAAACATGTACAGTTTCAGTCAAGAGGAATAAACGAAAATACTTATCAGTCATTATCAGTCCTCACATGTTGAACTTATTATACAGGATATTGTACTGCGCAAGTTTCATGTTTGTTATTTAATAATTTGCTTAGTTGGCAGTGCAATTCGTTGTATGTTTAGATTTAGTTATTAAGTTTAGTTGTCAAGGAATTTGTTATGTGATTAAATAGTTCGTAAAAATAATGAATTAGGATTTACTTGTGTTCGAATTCTTGTTCTTTATGCACACACTTTCTGTATAAAAGCATTTATCAAGAACTATTAACCGTATACAACTTCTTTATAGTGGTTGTAAGAACACTAATTCCACCTGGTAACACGACATTAAAATAATTACCCTTAAATTTTATAACAGCTCAATAACTGACATTTATGTAATCGTTAAAAAATACAACTATAGCAGGTGAAATGCTTCAGCGGCAAACGATCGGCTGAATAAAAGCTCTTTATGCATACAGATTCTGTAAAAAAGCATTTAGAAAGGACTGTTACCTGTATAAGTGTATAATCCTAGCTGCTTTATAATGCTTGTAAGAATGCTTATTCCATTTGGTAACATAACATTAAAGGAGTACCTTCGAATTTTATAATAGTTCTATAACTAACATTTCTATAATCGTTATAAAATGTAACTACAGCAGGCGAAATGTCGGAACGGCAAACTATCGGCTGCATAATAGTCCTTTATGCTTACAGATTCCCTATAAAAGCATGTACCAAAAACTGTTATCTGTATGCTGTATCTGTACTGGTTTATAACAGTTGTAAGAATGTTCATATCAAATGGTAACATGCCATTAAGTATTTCAATTATATAATAGTTTTATAACCACGATGTATGTAATCGTTATAAAATACAGTCAGGTGAAAGGCTGCAATGGCAAACTATCGGCTGCATAAAAGTTCTTTATATCCCAGTCGTTGAAGGTATGTTCCTTCAAAAATGAGCAAAATTGATAATTTTTTTTTTAATAAATTCGTGAAAGAGTGTAGAATAATATTCCGAGAAGTGTACATCTCGCTCGGATGCAGAACATTAAAAAAAAAGTGGAAACAATTTTTTTGTTCATCCATTTTTTTCAAAATTTCGTAGTTAAGTCAAGGTGGGAAAAAATATACATATGGATATACCACGTGTTTATGAACAAAAATTATCGTAAAAAAATTTATTGCTAAAGCCACGGTATTCCCTGAAAAAATAGTTAAGTAACGTTATTACTCAGAGCGAAATCCATGCGTGCGCGCTCTTGAATACGTGAGAGTGCACACGGGTGTATTATAACGCGCGTCATGCAGCGCGTTAAAATTTACGCACCGCCTTAGCTAGTGCACACAAGCGTTGCGAAATTGAAAGTTCATTGATTAAAAATGGAAGACGCTCAAGTCGTTGCGTTTGTCTATGTGAGTGCTAAATTGCTAGGAAGAAAAAGAGTTAAAGGCCGTATGTGGTGGGCACATCCCATAAACAGTGTAAGATATAGTGAGGGTGCGTTTTACTGTCTATATGCCCCGCGCGTTCAGTTTCTCGACGTATGTTGTAGAGAAATTGAGCGTATACAATTACCAACGCGCGTTAAATTTGCAGCTAGACGCTCGTGTGTACCTCCACATTTAAGACAATGTAATTCAACAACGGACGTCGCAGCGCATAATTTGCAGCACGTTTGATTTAACGTCCGTGTGCACTCTCACTAGGCATGACTGCTACGCCGACGCACTGAATTACATGCTGTCAGTAAATCAGAATTTGTTCTGTCTACATGAGTGCTGGTTCATTTCAAAGATGGAAATTTTAGCTTTTCGATTCTTTTTGTTTCAAACAGTACAAGCAAGGATGGATGGGAAAAATATACTTAAACATATAATCACGCACGACCTCAAACAAATCAAAAAAATTCTTTCTTCATTGAGAACTATTGCAAAGTATATACACTTCATGATTATAATGGTTTCTTAAGTTGTAGTAACGTGGGTTTAAAAAAAGTAAATCACAAATCATTTTAATTTCCCTGCTTGATAATTTTTTGATAAATATATATAATGTTTTGCATATAAATTCTGGAACTTTTCCAATACGTTAACGAATGTATAAGGAATCCATTGGATATAGTTGAAATTTGTAATAAATACAATACAGTAAAGGCAAAATAAATTATACTTTCTGTACTATTATCGAACGCCTTTTTCTAAATTGTTGAAAATATTTTTTTTCAAAATATATTCATAATCATATATTTTCCGTCCATACTCACTATTTATCCCCCTATTCACTAAGAAAAATGTTAAAAATGTGTAATGAAAAGGAGAAAAAAACTATTTTACTCGTTCAAACTGCTAAGAATTTTTAGAGGTTCCATAATATGCATTTGACCGTGCGCTTGGCCGCGCAGAGCGACAAAGTTATTTAACTATTTTTTTTTTCAGGAATATCGTGGCTTTAGCGATAAATTTTGTTAGGAGATTTTTTCTTCAGAAATACGTGGTCTCTCCACTTGTATTTTTTAGTTTGCCTACCCTGACTTAATTTCAAAATTTTGAAAAAATGGATGAGAATATTTTTTTAAATTTTTTTATGCTCTGCATCCGAGCGGAATGTAGACATTTCAAGATATTATTCTATACACTTTCACGAACTCATTAAAAGAAATAATTCGTTTTGCAAATTTTTGGACATTTCACTATAAAATTTTCCTTGCCACCTAGGCTGTTATGCATAGAGTCAAGAACTGTATAACCCCAACTGCTTTATAGGTTCTAAGGACGTTTATACTAACTGGTAAAATGGCATTAAAGGAGTAGTCCTTAAATATTATAATGGCTGCAAAACCAACATTTATGTAATCGTTATAAAATTAAAAAATCTAATAATTACACAGGTCTACAAAAAAAAAGGTCTTGTCCTAAGGTTCTCATCCAACTTTTTAGAAGTATCTTGACGTGCTGAAGCCAATTTTGGGGAAAAAAATTTTCTACCGTCTCATTTTTTTCTCTACCACCCCTTTTATGCCCTAAAAAGGACAAAAAAAGGTCTTGTCCTATGGTTACAATCTAACTTTTCTGAAGTATTTTGATGCGCTGAAACCAATTTTAGACAAAAAAAAATTATATCGTGTCAGTTTCCCTCCACCATCCCCTTTTGTCCCCTAAAAAAGGCAAAAATGAGGTCTTGCTTGATCTAACTTTTTCAACTTTTTGACGCGCTGAAGCTAATTTTGGACAAAATATTTGTTTCTACCGTGTCTCTACCACCCCCGAGACCACCCCTTTTATAATGGCTTTATAAGGGCCTTTTGTCTGAAGTATTTTGACGCACTGAAGCCAACTTTTTTACAAAAAAAAAATTTCTATCGGCTCAGTTTTCCTCTACCACCCCCTTCATCCCCTAAATTTTTTTTTGTCCAAAATTAGTTTCACCGCATCAAATTACTTCAGAAAGGTTAGGTGAGAACCTTAGGGCAAGACCTTTTTTTTGTGATTTTTAGGGGATGAAGGAAGTGGTTGAGGGAAACTGAGCCGATAGAAAATTTTTTTTTGTCCAAAATTGGCTTCAGCGCATCAAAATACTTCAGAAAAGTTCGATTAGAAAATTAGGACAAGACTTTTTTTTGTAGACCTGTGCTATTTTAAGCAATATTAGAGATATATTGGGAACCTTAAATGAAGATAATCGAAAGGGGGCGGGCGTAGATGCGACTTCAATGTGAATATCAGTCGATATTCCGTTGAAGCAACGTCGAGCGCGGTTAGTACTTGGATGGGCTCCCATCTTGGGAAATACAGCGTTCTCGTCCCACCTTCTACAGGCTCGTATATCAGTGTATACTCGGAAGTTACGTAATTTCAGACGAGGATTACGTAGTGGATATACCATCCTTCGGAGGGGATGTAAAGCAGGCGGTCCCTTGTCTATTAAATGTTAGGCAAGTAAAAGATCCCTACTCTTCTTAAGGGAATTAGAAAATTAGATTAGAAAATTAGGACAAGACTTTTTTTGTAGACCTGTGCTATTTTAAGCAATATTAGAGATATATTGGGAACCTTAAATGAAGATAATCGAAAGGGGGCGAGCGTAGATGCGACTTCAATGTGAATATCAGTCGATATTCCGTTGAAGCAACGTCGAGCGCGGTTAGTACTTGGATGGGCTCCCATCTTGGGAAATACAGCGTTCTCGTCCCACCTTCTAGAGGCTTGTATATCAGTGTACACTCGGAAGTTACGTAATTTCAGACGAGGATTACGTAGTGGATATACCATCCTTCGGAGGGGATGTAAAGCAGGCGGTCCCTTGTCTATTAAATGTTAGGCAAGTAAAAGATCCCTACTCTTCTTAAGGGAAGAGGTTCGGCAAAATTTCCGGGTTGGGGGTAGCTCGTCTCCTGGCGTCGGTGATAGGCCCTGGTAGCGGAAATAGGCAGACGTTAAACAGTTAAAAAAAAAAAGAAGATAATCGAGCCCTTATACTGCAAAAACCTTAGAGCACTTCTATGTCAGCAAATCATCACTAATTGCCAGTCTGCTCACCTCATTACTTTACTATCAAAAAATAATTATGAGACAACTTAGCTGAATATTAGTGTGGAAATACTAGTTGGGATGATATGAAACTTTTTAACTACGAGCGATATTTACGGTTTCACATAGGTGTCTAGCAACGCGATAACGAAAGTAAACATTCGAGTTATCTGGTTATTATGGCGTTGCTAGCTACGAAAGTAGAACTTTCGTGGCCAGGGCAGAAGAATTAAAAAGAACAAATTTTAACGCTTCATAAGATTGCATACACCTTGCTTTGGATTTCTTGGGGTAAAGCGAGGCACAAGCAATATTGGCTGCATCTTGTATCTCATTTTCATCGACACCAAACATATTTGTTTGGAAGAAGAAATTAAAATATTTAACATAAACCTCAATGACAGATAGTAAACGTTTCGTTGGCATGGAAACAATTTTCACAGACAGCCTCCTAAACTATAAAATTTATTAAAAACGACAAATAATTTCGTGAAATAATTATTTCAAATAATATCTTTCATTAGTAGAAAAAAATAATACATTAAACGATGCGAAAGCCCTGTCGGTGTTTTTTGAAAAGTCTCAGCTTCGCCTCGACCATTCAAAAATCACCTCTCACCTAAAAATAAACTTTCGCATCTAGTAATGTAAATAACTATTTCGTCATACGTCCCTCCTAAGTATACTCTAATTTCACTCTTTTGTCGATCGTAAGTGACGCTTTATGTAGCAAATATTTGTTTCTCTTGGCAGCGGGTCGTTATTTTTTATCACGTCCCTAAGGATATAAAATAAATTTAGGAAATTTTTCTCTGCAGGGTGAGTCATGAGGAACTGTACATACTTCTAGGGTAAGTAGAGGCATCTAAGACGAATACCAAGTGACCATTAGAAAGTGTTTGTTTCATTTCTTACTATCATACAGAGTGATTTATGAATTTTGTCCAAAAATTGTTTTGGTCATAACATTTTAACGGTTAATCCGATTTGTCTCATTTTTTACAACAATATACACTGTTGCCTAACAACCATCATACTTATCCAAAATTAAAAAAATCCAGGGACGGTTTCAAAGAAATTTGTTGGATTGCTTCGTATACGATAGTTCACCCTGTATATGATTTATCTAAAACTTGAAAATGAAATTTGTATAGGACAAAATAGGTAGTAAAACCTGAGTATTTGAAATTTTTGTCACACTCTCAACAAATTTTTTATTAACGATCAATTTTCAAGTCAAATGAAAGTTTGGCAAAATGGGATATTTTAATGTATACTAATATTTATTAATACAAACAGTTAGCTAAAAAAAATAATATCTACATACCTCGTGCCTAGGTTTAATAAGTACCATCATTTTAACCAATTTGCAGGCCCGATCTTACATGTTTATTTATACTTATGCATTTAAGAATTATAAGAAAAGAAAAGGAATAACGAAAATATCAAAACATCTTAAACATTGCAGAAGAAATTCAACAAAAAAAAAGATAAATGTCATAATTATAAAAGATTTTCAAAGTGAAATTCATCTGCCTCAATACACTTTTCTTGTCGGATAAAATTCTTATAAAATTCCTAATTGTTAGGGGGTCATTTCTGATAATGTTGTAGCAGTTAATAATCCTGTCAATCAGTTCTTGCCGTGTATTTATATTTTCCACGTAGACCAACTCTTTTGATAGTCCCCAAATAAAATAATAAACGGGATTGAAGTCAGGGGACCTCGGTGGCTATAAAATTGAACCCCCGTGTCCTATCCACCGGTTTCCATAAGTGTTATCTAAGTGATGACGCACAGTAACCGCAAAATGAGGCGATGTACCATCGTGCTGAAATTTAATTCCTCGGATGCCCACATTAGCAAGCAGATTGGGCAATATATTTTGCAAAAAATTTAAACAAACTTATTGTTAATGAACCATCAAAAAATGAGGACTTAATAGACGGTTATTTATTACTCCAACCCAAGTATTCACAGAGAATCTTTGCTGCGAGCGACATTCGCGAATCGCATGTGGATTTTCTTCTGCCCATACATGTGAATTGCGTGAAATGTATATTCCATCTCTTGTGAAAAGCTCTTCGTCTGTGAACAGTGTTCTATACAGTCCGAGTCTATTGTTCGCAACCCATCTACAAAATGCTAGACGGTGGATTTCATCTCCTAGATGTAACCGTTGAACTAACTGGATGTGACAGGGATGTAAGTTGTTTTTTCGCAACACCCTACTTGCTTTAGATTGGGAAACGCCCAATTGTACACTTAATTTCCTCGTACTTATTTTAGGATTTCCCTCAACAGCGTTAAATATGTTTTCTTGCTGAACAGGATTTACATCTCGTTCTGATTTTTCTTCACGGAATGTACCATTTTCTTTGCGGTAATTAAAAACCGATCCGAATGTTTGATGATTCGGTATTCGACGTCGAGGAAATCGTGTCTGGTATTCTCTTGCAGCACTCCTACCATTCCCATTGTAATATCCATAAACAAAAATAATGTCAGCGTATTTCGACATTTGAAAATAGATTTGGTATTTCTGAATGGAGAAAATTACAATACACTATCACTAACACACTAGTTGTTGATACTAATAACTAAAGACTGACACCAAATGTCAAATTACTGAAACGATTTCAAGCAATGAAAATGTCAAATTGTCACAGATGTCTATGATCTCTATAAATTCAACAATAATGGATGCATAATGTCTGAAAATTAAATAACAAGAACAAGCACTTAAGAACGTAGATCCGTATGTTGTACTTATTTTAAATTCAATGCTTGCATTTGAATATGCTGGCTTTTAAAAATATTTCGAAAAATTTACAGTTTTCGTTAAAATTGATCTTAAACTGAACATTTAGGTTGGACACTTTAAATGGGGAAAAGTTAGGTAACACAAATTTGACTACTTATTTCTGTCCTTTTTGGAAACAATTTGACTAATTGGAGAAATCACATACAGAGGCAACTTTTTAGATGAACCTCATCAGCCACATTTTTAAGACCTGGCCTGGAAATTGATTAAAATGATGGTACTTATTAAACCTAGGCATGAGGTATGTAGATATTATTTTTTTTTATTTTTTATATCCAACATTATTTTCAAAAATATTCAGAGCTATTATAATAATATGATTTAATTTATCTTGACAGTAGTTGCCATTTGAATAGAAGCCGTATTCAAAATTTATTTTATTGACGGTTGCCATGGATATTCCAAGCATCGCTACCTTTACTGTTTGCTTAGCAAATATGAAGTCTTACTCAAATAGCTATAGTTTTCCACTAGTTTTACTCAAGTTTTTTTCTAGTTTAATGATTGACGGGTATAACGAAAAAAATATAGTATGCGCAATTTTTTGGTGCACTTACGACTCTTGGTACATAAATAACTATCTCGTTTCTGCGAAGAGTGTAATAATAACATTGTGTACCACCTATATCTGTCTTCTGGTTCACATTGTACGCTTAATATCCATATTTCTAGGCAGATTTTCCTATAGTTTTACGGCAACTCGATGACGCAGAGCAAGCCGAGAACAAGCACACTGTAATTCTTGTGTAACTGCCGGGCCGCCAATATTTTTGTCATGAGGTTGCTGCGTGATCTTGATCCGGATTACGCTGAGGAGTGATTTTAAGTTTGCGCATAGTAGTTACACTAAATTGCCTTCGATAAAATGTCTTCTTCGTTCGTGCTTTCTCACTAAGACGTGCAAATTTAAAAAACATGTCCCTCAGGAAATGATGCGGTTTAAGGGGCTATCATGGGTCCGTCGAATATAATCAGGCTTACTCTCCCGAAGCCATCGCAGTAAGATAACATAAAATTGTCTTATCTGCTTTTATACAGGACCATGAACTGGGAGTTAAAACTCTTCTTCGATTTGGATTGAAAGAATTCGCCCTTGAGGACTAGGGTTTTGGTCCAGATAGCTTGTGTACTGGATGTTATATTGTATACTGGGTGACAACGATATTAGACCCGTTCCAATTTCTAGGTTGATTTTAGAAATACATTTTTCAAATTTTGGTATATTATTTGCGACACAAAAAGCCACATTTTGCACTTATTAAGTGAAAAATATCACTTCCGGTGCAACCGGAATCGGAAGTAGCAACAACTTTTGATTTTTAAATAGCAACCTATATATATATATTTGCATATTTAGATTCCACATGAAATTCTCGTTACAACGATGTTGTCACAACTAGGTAATTTTTTTCCAAGTGGCGTCATAAATTCGAAAAAGTGAAAAAGCTAAGTTTACAACTGCAAGACTGTGTTCTCAAAAATTTACCCAGTAGGCCTTGAATCTGATGTATCACCTTAATTTTTATTGTCCATTTCAATAAATGTTTATCTCGTGCCAAAATCATTATTTTGTATTAAAAAACAATTTTTTGAAATAACATAAAAATCAAATGGATTTTATTAAATTTTTTAAATGGTAACATATTTTTTTACTTGCACCAAAAAAGCCCAAAACATTAACCTTTTATTTGATGTGTATTACATCTAGTTTCGGTGCTAATTTACTTTGACATTTATAGCGACTATAGCGACTCACTCACTTAAAATCGAGAAGATTCCATGGAGTCGCTAAGGAAAAGAGAAAAACATTCGAAAGTGTTGTACTTCGGTAATTATATCTGAGATATTCTTCTATCTTCTGAAGTGGAAATGATTTTATCTCTTCTTCAAATTAATTAGAATATTTATGACGTTGGACATAAAATTTTCACTTCTGGCATATATTTATCACGTTGGACATAAAATTATCACGTCGGGGTCACCAAATTTATAGCAATAAATGCTATAAATAAAATAATTTTTTGTTAATTGGCAATTTTTCAAAATGCATTACTTCAACTTCAGTACATTTTTGAACCCTACTGACGGTTTCCCTGAGATGATGAATAAACTCGTTCTTTTACGGAAAAAATCCATAGAGGTTAGGTCAGGTGGTCTGGCAGGCCATCTTGTGCGCCTATATGTACAAATGACTCTATATTGAAATCTGTTTTCTAAATAATTAGAGACATCTCGAAGGTTATGTGGCGGAACCCCATCTTGTTGGTAATAAGTGCTTCTTCTCAATTTCATAGGTAATTCTCCTAAAAAGCCCTCAATTTCATTTTCCAAAATGTTCAGTTACCTAATTCCATTTAAAGTCCCCTGAAATAAAATAGGACCTATGATTCTAGTACCCACAATTCCTGCCCATACATTTACCCCAAACACTTCTTGGTGATTTCCATCTCTAAGTTCATGTAAATTTTCCTGGGACCAGTAACGCAAATTATTTCGGTCAAACATGCCATTGTTAGTAAACAGACTTTCATCTGTGAATTCGAACAGAATTCTGGGAACAATGTTTCTATTTTCTAGTAACTAATTGCAATAATGATCTCTCCTACCTGCATCAGCTTCATATAAATGCTGATAAAGTTGATATTTATATGATTTATATCCATGTTTTCTCAATATTCTTATAACGGATTCTCGGCTAATATCAAAAGCACGTGTACTTACATTTTTATTAATTTCCACGGATGCTAAAACATTAAGTTTTTGATCTGGATGACTGACCATAGTATTCCTATGTGTTTTTCGACGCTGAATCCGAATCCGAGGTCAGCAAAATTCGTATACCCCAAAACTTTTGCGCTACAGCCAAAAACAACCCCGATAATGGGGTAAAACCGTCCCATACATCAGGATTCAATGAATGGATGTAAATAAATGGTGAAAAACATGGGAAGTGAAAATGTTTTACATTCAGCAGTCACTTACTTGAATATTGACTGAAAAACTACCCTTATAATATGATGAAAACTCCCCCTGTACAAGCATAGAGTATATAAATGCCAATAAATCGCGAGAAATGTTAAAGTTTATATAGTTTGGAATATAGTACATCAATCTTACGCGTGTCTCAAAACCATCCACATAACAGGGTGGAAACCACCCTTATATAAAAATAGACTGCGTGAATACTAATAGATTGTGGGAAATGAAGGAGTTTTCGATGTCTTAATTCCAGAATAGAATCTTGGGTGACCCTGATCTACCTTATTCTTAGTCGGTACAAAAACTACCCCTATAATAGGGTGGAAACCATCCTTATTACAGAATAAAGCACAAATGACAATAAATCACGGGAAATAACTTTTTTATAGTTTAAGTACAGAACATGAATCTGGAAGTGACTCCCAGGGCACCTCGCTTACTCATGACCCAAAATCTCTCTATTCTATAAAGGGTGGTAGCCACCCTTATATAAGAATAAATTTCATGAATACCAATAAATCGTGGGAAATGTTGGAGTTTTCATCGTTTCAGTTCCAGAATAGATTCTTGAGTGACGTTGATCTACCCTATTCTCACTTGGTACCCAAAATCATCCCTAAAAAAACCACCCTTACATAATAAAATGTACATATGCCAGTTTTTCAATTTTTCTTCTCAGAATACCTTTTCTTCTCATTTTCAAATGATCTCCTCACTGGCTCTCTTTTATGTTCCTCGTGCGTGTCTCTTTTCATAGACCAACAGTAGTCGGCCATCATGTGGACATCCCACCTTCCTGGATACCGCTTCCCCATCTCCGAAATATCCTGGTGAAAGCGTTCGCCTTGCTCTTCATTGTATTCACCCAAATTTTCTAGATGGCGGAAAACTGTTGGTCCATAAAAAGAGACACACACGAAGGACACAATAGGGAGCTAATGAGAAAATCATTTGAAAATAAGAAAAAAGGTATTCTACGAAAAAAATATTAAAAAAATCTGCATATTCTTCAGTCAAGCTGCATTTATTGCACGAAAGGGTTAATGATCGGCACATTTCTAAAATCGTAAATATCGCTCCTAGGGAAGAAAATTTCATATCATTGAGTTAGTGAACGAATTTTGAACAACTTTCAAAATGTCCGTCTGTCCGTCTGTCCGTCCGTCCGTCACGTTTCTTGTAAGCACGATAACTTAAGAAAGAAAAGTCCGATTGTATCGAAATTTGGAAAGTAAGTTAGTGTTAGCTAGAGAACGAACCTTATTGTTTTTGAAGAAAATCGATCAATAAATAAAAAAGTTATTAATTATTTAATTTAAAAAAAAATTCTTTTAATTTTTGTCGTTTGTACTTAACAATCAATTTTCGTAGCAATATGTGCAGTGGCTAAAATTTTGCCTTGCAATCCAAAGATCGTGTGTTTGAATCCCACACAGGTTGGATATTTGTTTTTCATTTTCTTTTTTTTTTTTCATATAATTTTTTTGACAACAAAATTTAGAATATCCAAAACTAACATTATTTACAAGAAAACTGCGAAAAGTATCCTATAGAATGTGTAACAATTATATAAAAAGCTCAGTAAATTGGCGAAGAGTACCTACATTTTTAGCTTGTTACTACATTTTGAAAAAAAATATAGTATAGGTTTTGCATTTTTCCAGTGGACCATCGAAATCCGAAAAAAACGTCGGATCGAAATGAAAGTCATATCTATCGATTCGACAGCGAATTTAGAAAATTCCGTCCGTCGGTCAGTCGGTCTGTCTGTCACGCTCAGCCCCCCTAATCCGTTTTTGGATTTCGATGAAACTTGGGTAGTTAATAGTAGGCCTTTAGAAAACCTTAACGCTGGAAGCTCGGCTCCGTTCGGAAACCGGCAGTACCCGACATAGACGTTTCGAGTTTTTCGGGAAAAATTGAATAACTCTGTAACGGGCAGTCGGATCGAGATATTTCAAAAAAGAGATGGTGCGGCTGGCAACAATCTACAGATACGTATACCGGAGACAATGTCGAAAAACAAATGGAAATTGATTTTTTTTGCAAGAAACTGGTTTTCTCGAAATCGGGCTAGGAAGCACGATAACTGTCCAGGATATCGATCGATTTCGATGAGATTTGGTGGGATCGAAGGTACACGGCCACAAATGAACCCTATTGCTGGCGGCCCGAATCCGTTGACCGCAAGTATTTTTTCCAAGGCCGAGTATGATTTTCCAAAGATATTGATAACTCCCGAACCGAAAGTCCGACTTTGATATTCAGAAATGGCGATTGTAGGGTTCGATTAAGTCTATGATGTTTGTGAGTAATTTGACAAAACAAAAGCGAATCTACGAATCCAAGAAAACTTAATTTTTTTGATAGATTCTACAAATACCCGACAGTTTCCTAATGAAAATCGAAAATTAAGTATTCCGTCGATCAATCTCTATAACCAGTATAAGGCACGGACTTTCGTTTATTTAGTAGAAATTAAATTATTTTAATTGAAATGTAATTTAATCCAATCGTGCAGAAAATAAATTTTCGTTGCTATTACTTCCACATCCAGTGGAAGTATAGTAACGACAAAAAATTTTTTTAAAATTTTTATTGTTCAAATAGGCTTAGAATGTCATGAAACGTCGAGATTTCAAGTTTGAGCGAAAAAAAAAATTCCGTCTGTCGGTCTGTCGGTCTGTCGGTCTGTCGGTCTGTCGGTCTGTCTGTCGGTCTGTAACTTTTTTGTGCGCACGTTTACTCTGGAACCGTTTGAGATATTGACTTGAAATTTGGTACACATATGTACTTTAACGAGATCTAGAACTAGATTATATTTTCATCTTGTTCAGTCGAAGGGTTGGGGGGTAAATTGGGGTAAAGTTGGTGTAAATAGGTAAATCAAGCAGGTAAGGGTTCATAAAATTGATATTTAGTATAGACAAGAGAAGGTAAGGTCTCAAAAAAAATTTTGGCATTAGCCACCCCCATTACCACCCCCACCCCATTATTAAAGGGGATGAAAAAAAAAATGTGATTTAGTGTGTGTACAAGAAACAGAAACCTCAAAATATTTTTTACTTGATCCACCCCCACTCCCACCCCCTGTCATCACCCCCACCCCACTACCGATGTGGGGTATCATTTTATGGGTTTTTGAGGTAGAGAATTTCAAATATTATATTATTGAAGTTCCAGATACAAAATTTTTTCGTTGTGTGACTTGGATAGAAAATCCGGATGTGGAAGTAGTGATTCCTTGGGCAGCGGTTTTTTTTAAATGTATTAATTTAATATGTTCGTTTATATTGAGTTTTGTCACAAAGAAAGTTGTTCGTGTTGTTAGTTGTCTTATATTCAATTAATTTGTGATTACTTCTATTGTTTACCAATAATTATTTTTATTTATTTGCTTTTATCATGATTAGAGAATATTATTTAGGTATTATGCAAATCACAACTTACACACTTTTTTATTTATTATGAAAATACCTACTTTCTGTATATTGTTGCCCTAATCTGGGCACGCTAATATACTAGTTAGGTAAATACTTTAAAACACTTATTATTGGAGAACCAATCAAAACAACTACTCTTCTAGCTAATACTGATGAAGTATTGAATTACATGATAGCATTTTAAAGAAAAAAAAATATGTATATATATATATATATATATATATATATATATATATATATATATATATATATATATATATATATATATATATATATATATATATATATATATATATATTGAAAATACTTAAATCATTCATTTACATTTAGTCATTCACACCTTTTTTTTTTTTTTTTTTGGAGGTGGAAAATTATACATGTTCTCTAATAATTTTATTAAAACATATTATTTCTGTTCTTCGCGTTAAATATAATAAATTTTCGGTATAGAAGATTAGTCGGTATTATTTACAATTTAAAAAAACATGAAAAAGTTGCTGTCTCTCAGAGGTTTTTACAAAGGAAAATTACTGCGTTTATTAAGACATGTACACGTTGTAACAGAAATATGAAAGCGTCCGTTTTCAGTCCAAGCCTTTTGGTCAGTGGCCTGGCACTGCGCTCAATACACTCATAGTAGTAGAATAAAATATAGAATATAAATGTACTTTATTGTGTAAAGGTTCAAATTCATTTTTAGAGAATAACTAAAAGGCTTGAACTAAAGACAAAACATTTATTTAACTATTAATAAAAACTGAATTAAATTTTCTTTGGGGAAGACAAGCAATTAATTACTTATTATTATTACAATTATATTATTTTTTAGACAGTTTTAAAAATTGTGGAAATATCTGTCGACATTTAAATGATCATAATAATGTTCTAGATAAGTTATATTAAAATTCCTGTCTTTTAAGATGTGTAACGAAATTTCTGTCGAAATGACGTTGCAGCTCCCTTTAACATTTTATTTTATTAATATTTAGTATTTTTTCACTATTTTGCGATCATTTGAAACATTTTGTGAAGTTTTATGTTATAGTGTGCGCGAACCTTTAACTTAATATCTGGTATGTAATTATATGTAAGACAATCAGCGCCGCACTTTGAAGAATTTTGATAATTTGACGGTAGGATCGGGGGCGAGAATCTTTCATCTTTGACCCAACGCTTGTAACGAGCGGTTGTGTTTTCAGATCCTGGCTGGTTTGATAACACGTGGAAGGTACGGACTTGTGCATTTGTTTCCCTTTTTATCTATTTAATCCTTTTAGTTTTGAATTATTTTAATTGAATGCATGTTTTAGGGACATATTTACATTTAGTGGACATATTCTTAAGAATAATTTTATTAAACCATGTGTATTGTTTAAAGGTGAAACATATGTTTACCTATTTTCGTATAAATAATTGTTTTACGTAGCGGTTAATTAATTATTATTATCGGCCCATTTTGACAAATTACACAGGTCTACAAAAAAAAATCTGCTCCAAGGACTAAACCTATCATGACTTAAGTATTTTTGTGTGCTGAATTCGAATTTTCAATTTAAGAAATTTTCTACCGCCCTTATGACCTAATATAATTCACGAACAAAGTTCATAAAAAATTAAAAAACCCATTGACCTGCGTTGAGTTAACAGGAGCTAAGTTAATGCATCTCTTGTTTGGGAATATGCCACAAACCAACAAAGTGTCGTTATAGATGTCTCTTAACACTTTGACTACTGACTCTGAAAATAAATAAACCCTCCCATGCTCAAATAGTTTTTTATTTTCTAATTTTTAAATTGAGATGTAAACTAGCAATTATAAAAAAATAAGGACTCAATAAATTCCTAGCTAAGTGCACACGGCGTTAAAAGACAGTATCTCTTGACGCCGTGTGAACTTAGCTAAGAATTTATTACTCATTAAGTGTTTAAAAATGAACGCCTTTCTCACTTGGAACTTTTGAAAGTATATGCAAATTAACATTGCAGACTAACATTATTTATTAACAGATTTATACTTTCGGTGCATAAATTAAATACGCATTATGCATAAATGCACTGCATACCTGTACAAATGGCGGTTTCAGCATCGACTGCTGAGGACTTGAACAAATCTATAATTGGAGTTATGCATGATTTTCAAAGTTGGTGTAAAAAAAACCTCATTTTAAATATAGATAAAACTGCATGCCCTAGCTTTCATAACAAAAAACACTCCATCAAGGAAATTGTTGTCAACAATATCAGCTTAAATGAGAGCTCAGTAACCGAGGGTTTTTAAATAATTTAACATGGTCAGCGCATATAAGCCATGAAAGTAAAACGATCAGCAGATCATATTATCCAATCTTAAAGATAACAGATCTGCTTTCTACACATTGTTAAATGTTTATTATTCTCTGGTCTATAGCCACCTTTCGTACAATATTGTGCTTTGGGGTAATGCACCCGAAAACATAAGAATATTTATAATGCAAAAGAAGAATTTAAGACTCATATTAAATATGCGGAGCACAGAATCATGTAAATGTGTTTTTGCTGACAATAAAATTATGACTCTCCCATGCACATACATTTTTAAACTTGTACTGTACATAAGAAAAAATATTCATTTATATGAAACAAATTGTAATTATCACAATTACAACACAAGAAAAAAGAATGAATTAGACAATGACAAAAATGAAGATATGAAATGAAATATTAATTCTATCAGTAAGGGTATTAAAGTACTTGTGTGAATCGACTTAGGGACTTATAATAGAACATCATACAATATGCTTAAATCTAATATAACAAGCTATTTTATATCCAACTGAGAGTCACTTAAATTATTTTGTACATATTATCTTACTTTATAAAAAATTGTACCGATTTTTTGTTAACCCAGATTACACAAAAATGAGCATTATATTGACATAATTTCTCCAAAAGAAACGTTATTTTGTAAATATATATCTACCTAACATGGTTTTCAGACAGCCTCGTAGCTTTCGATGTATTTGGCCAATAAATTTAGTATCACGTATCCCTTTTATTCTCCAATAAAAGTGATATAGCAATATGAAGACCAGAACGGGAACACACAAAAAAACAGTAAATAAACTCTAGTTTAATAAAATGATTTTCTTTCTATTAAACTACTGGTTTATTTCTTTTCCATTGCCAAAAATGTTTTTGTAAACAAAGAATTTAATGTATTGAACATTTTAAATTAGCATTGTTTTATATATTTTAACTTGACAAGCGAGCTTACCTTAGAAATTGAAATATTTTTTGCTATTCTTTTCTCTTACTAGGCAGCATTGGGAAAGCAAATAGTGGGATATAGACCATCTTCTTTATAGTAGGCATAATTTGTAAATCTTACATCCAGTGGAAGTATAGTAACGACAAAAAAATATTGAACATTTTTATTGTTCAACTAGTCTTAGAATGTCATAAAAAGTCGAGATTTTAAGTTTGAGCGAAAAAAAATTTCTGTCTGTCGGTCTGTCTGTCTGAAATTTTTTTGTACGCACGATTACCCTGGAACCGTTTAAGATATTGACTTAAAATTTGGTACACGTATGTATTTTAATGTATTTTTTCTATATGAGATATGTTGGGAATTTTAACAAATTAATAATAGAGCCTGTGTAAAACGATTTTAGAATTATGTTGTAAGAACATTTTTACGGCTTTTCTATATCGCCAAATTGTCATAGAGAGCTAATTAGTTCACAATAGGAGTTTAATAAAACATAAAAGAATATTTTTCCACCAATAAAGTAATAATTCGGCTGAAATTAGCACAACAATGCTAGTTGGTCATTGATGTATCTTAAGGAGACGTTCCTGTAAGTTTTCACAATCAGCTGTATTAATGATAGTGGAGTAATTTTTCACATCAGCGTAATGCAAATAAGAAATATTTAAGTCAGATCAAATGTTATTTATAAATATGTTAAATGATAACGGACCACAATTAGAGCCCTGTGGAACTCCAAAAGTGAAGGCTGTCACTCAAATTCCTAATCACAATATTGCTCACTATTTTTTGTCAGTAAGATAAGAGACTACAAATTCGAGGAGCCTTATTCACAATTCCCTGACATACATTCTTAACATTTTTGCTTTTTACGTCGTTACTTGGATATTGCAAGGGCTGCTCTATATATTTGCCCCACACGGTATAATATATACGCAATCTTTTTAAGTTAATATTGCATATAAAAAATTCTAGGACAGCTTTTATTCACCCTGTGCCATTTCAGTAAGTTAACTAGTCTATTTTCAATCAATAGCTCTCTGTTCATTTAGTTGTTTTTTCTTACTAAGTTATTAAATGCTTATTAGAGATTTAATTAAAGTACGTACATTTAATATCATGCTTGTTGTTTTGCGTTTAATATATGTATACTCGTGCTTTGTATTATGTTATTAAAATACACCATTTTGCATTTACATGTATGGCATACGCTAATACTATATTCATGACTTGCATATTAACATACGGCTGTATTTAATTTTCGATTGTTCCGAACATATCCCCAACAATTAGCACAAACGATACAAATATGGTACTGAGGAACTAAAATTTTACGTTTTTCTCTTAGATAAATAATTGGGCTTTTGTCAAACTTATAGCATTGCGCTACTATGTTTTATCAGCCATTAAATGGGCGTAAGAGGTATTACGGCCATGTGGTCGTTTTCTTATTAAAAAAAAAAAACAACAAAATGTGGCTTTAGGAGCAATTAGAAGACTTGTTTACGTCGTAAAATTCTGACGCAGATACTAGAAATTAACGATAATAATGTGTGGTGTTCCTCAGGACACAGTTTTAGGGCCAATATTTTTTTTCACTTTTATATATAATTTATATAATCTTATTAATGAATGTGTTTCAATCATATTTGGCGAAGTCATTTCGCTTTTAAAAGCTGGTGATAATGCAAATATGTTAAAATGTTCAATAATAAACAATTAATATTTTACTCACAGATAGTAGCAGCTTATGGCATATTTTTGGGTATTTTACGGATGTTAGAAAGACTCTACAAAATTCAAACTACACATTGGCATAAATAGAAGTCAGTTATTACCCAGCATTCCTTGACACAAGATAGCAATAACACAACCACACAAAAAATAAGTGGTCTGGCCTACGGACCAGACCAGTGTATCCTTATGTATTCGGACCTGCTGAAACCGATTCGAAGTCAGAATTGTCAGATTGGCTCATTTTTCACTCCTAACCCCAAAACCCCTCTTTATTATATGCTAGATAATGGTGTAGTACCGGGCGTTTACCTTAGAATTGCGCTGTTTGATTTTTATGGCGTTATACATCCAAGATGGCCGCCATTTTTCTTTACATCAAGACATATCTTCGTCTCCTCCAGACACACACAGTTCTGTGCACTTCAGATCGTGGGAAAGACATTTACATGGCGGAGCACATTTTCTCTTAACACAAGAGCGAATAAGTTGAAGAATTGTCTCTGGAGCACATGGTAGCATACACATAATAGGAGCATAATGGTCGTTTTTAGTTTCCAGCCGAAGTTTAATGACGGAGGCAGATTAGTGTAGGGCTGGTCAGCACGGCACCATTCTATGGTTTGATAACGAACTCATCAACATATGGTATCGTGATGCTCTTGTTGGTGGCAAGTTTTCTCCTTGAGTTCCTTTCTTTGTGAACATCCACCGCCTCAGTTCTCCAATGTCTGATATATTTGTGCCAGAAACATAGACTTGACATATGAACGTTTCTATTAATAGTCTATCTGTATCAAGAAAATTTCTCAAGCTTCCAAGTTTGCTTACAGCTTCGAGAATGCTATCATCTGCTTTACTGAAGACTTTCCAAAGTCCCTGTGGTGTCACTTCCGCATAATGCATGCAGACCTAATAAGGCTGAATTTTTCTTTGCGTCCGGGGAATCGGTTACTTTGCTGAGATTGATCATTCTTTGATTTTGGCCAACTCCAGTTACAAACATAGTGTTCAGTGGAAGGAACTTATATCACCATAAAGAAAGTATGAAGACATCTGTATCAGGTGAGTAAATATGAAGCTGTGTAGCACCGCGACGACAGGCGAACATGGAATGCAAAATTATTTTTGTATCTACCTCCTCATGATTGCTTTTCAGTTCATCTGTTTCAATCCCCATTGAACACTTTGCTCTTTCCCTCCAAGATGCAAATCAACACTTGTTTCTTTCACTCGCATATTGTATTGCTTTCTCGGACAAGTAAGCTGTTAACTCATTTTTAGTCTTGGTGTTTTCCCAATGTACGTTGTATCACCGATCTTGTAGTGGACTGGTTGTGTGTTGCTTTTCTTACGCATAGAAGATTTTAGTGAATTTTCTCTGTATGTGGGTTTCATCATAACGTGATAGTGTACGTCACTCAAGCGCACTTTCAATATTTCACTATTAGAGCGTTGGAAACTTAAGATGCTCGCCACTTTGGTCTGTTGCTATACAATACAGTATCTCTTTGCTTTTCTCTCCTTCATCACAAAAAAAGTTTTTTTTTGTTATATGCGGGTGTTTCAGATCGTAATGTGTATGTTGCCTTGTCACTGCTGGTACTTGCTTCTAAATCATCCGTAGGCTCACAACGCTTTCCTTTTTCGAAAAGTTGTTTGCTTCTATCCATGTTTGTCGTGTGAGTCAGTTTTTTGTAACATTCTTTATGTCATTTTGCATTGGAGTCTTGTAGCTGTTGTACACTTAAATTCCCGATTCGACTACTAGTACGCATATACTCTGGATCCAACTATTCTTCTCTTTGTTTTAAACACTGTAGAAGATTTTCAACCTTCAATGGATTAACAAGAGGTAATTCACTTTTAGCTTGACACAAAATACACAGTTTATAATCTGTTGAAATTCGGGTAGACTAGGCAATAAATGTATACTAATAAATTTGTGTTATGTGGTAAAACTGGCGTGTAACTCTTAAATGGTAAAAGATACAAAAAAATTGATAAGAACTAAATTTGTTCTTGGGCTCATGTAGAACAGAAAATGTTTTATGAAGATTTTGCGTATGAGCACTGTGGAAGGAATTATTCTTGATGTAAAGAATAAATGTCTCGCATGGCGACCATCTTGGATGTATAACTCCATAAAAACCAAACAGCGCAATTCTAAGGTAAACACCCGGTACTACACCATTATCTAGTATATAATAAAGAGATTTCACATAGTCGCACCTCCCCTTCACAAAAAATCCCACGGAATAACTTATGCCCCAAGACTATTAATAATAATTCAAAAATCTAATTTAAGATATTTATTAAAAAATGTCGACATTATTTCTTGTTAAATATTAAAAGTTATTCAATTGTTTTTTGTTCCAGTTATCTTTTTCTTTTTTAAATTTCCCTCGTTACCAAAACAGACGAGCGGGTTGCCATAGTATCCTTATCTAATTGGACCCTCTGAAACCGAATCCGAAGTCCTGCCGACTTTTGGCTTTGGGGGTTATTTAAAGAATATTATAGAGAGAACGTTCTAATAACATAGAACAACACAGCCCCATAAAAAAAAAAGTTTTTGATCTGGATGACTGACCGTAGTATTTCTATGTATTTTTCGACGCTGAATCCGAATCGAGGTCAAAGAAATTCGTATACCCACAAACTTTTGCGCTACAGCCAAAGACAACCCCAAAAATGGGGTAAAACCGTCCCATACATCAGGATTCAATGAATGGATGTATATGAATGGTGAAAAACATGGGAAGGGAAAATGTTTTATATTCAGTAGTCACTTACTTGAATATTGATTGGAAAACTACCCTTATAATATGCTGAAAACTCCCCCTGTACAAGCATAGAGTATATAAATGCTAATAAATCGCGAGAAATGTTAAAGTTTCTACAGTTTGGAATACAGTACATGAATCTTACGCGTGTCTCAAAACCACCCATATAACAGGGTGGAAACCACCCTTATATAAAAATAGACTGCGTGAATACCAATAGATTGTGGGAAATGGAGGAGTTTTCGATGTTTTAATTCCAAAATAGAATCTTGGATGACCCTGTTCTACCTTATTCTTAGTCGGTACAAAAACTACCCCTATAATAGGGTGGAAACCATCCTTATTACAGAATAAAGCACAAATGCCAGTAAATCACGGGAAATAACTTTTTTATAGTTTAAGTACAGAACATGAATCTGGAGTGACTCCCAGGGCATCTCGCTTACTCGTTACCCAAAATCTCTTCTATAAAGGGTGGTAGCCACCCTTATATAAGAATAAATTGCATGAATACCACTAAATCGTGGGAAATGTTGGAGTTTTCATTGTTTCAGTTCCAGAATAGATTCTTGAGTGACGTTGATCTACCCTATCCTCACTTGGTGCCCAAAATCATCCCTAAAAAACCACCCCTACATAATAAAATGTACATATGCCAGTTTTTCAATTTTTCGTCTCAGAATACCTTTCTTCTCATTTTCAAATGATCTCCTCACTGGCTTTCTTTTATGTTCTTCGTGCGTGTCTCTTTTCAAAGACCAACTGCAGTCGGCCATCATGTGGACATCCCACCTTCCCTGATACTGCTTCACCATCTCCGAAATATCCTGGTGAAAGCGTTCGCCTTGCTCTTCATTGTATTTATCCAAATTTTCTGGATGGCGGACAACTGTTGGTTCATAAAAAGAGACACACACACGAAGAACACAATAAGGAGCTAATGAAAAGATCATTTGAAAATAAGAAAAAAGGTATTTTAGGAAAAAAAGATTAAAAAAATGTTCATATTCTTCAGTCAAGCTGCATTTATTGCACGAAAAGGTTAATGCAGCTTGACTGAAGAATATGAATATTTTTTTAATCTTTTTTTCCTAGAATACCTTTTTTCTTATTTTCAAATGATCTTCTCATTGGCTCCCTATTGTGTTCTTCGTGTGTGTCTCTTTTTATGGACCAACAGTTGTCCGCCATCCAGACAATTTGGGTGAATACAATGAAGAGTAAGGCGAACGCTTTCACCAGGATATTTCGAAGATAGAGAAGCGGTATAAAGGATGGTAGGATGTCCACATGATGGCCGACTACTGTTGGTCTATGAAAAGAGACACGCACGAAGAACATAAAAGAGAGCCAGTGAGGAGATCATTTGAAAATGAAAAGAAAAGGTATTCTGAGAAGAAAAATTGAAAAACTGGCATATGTACATTTTATTATGTAGGTGGTTTTTTAGGAATGATTTTGGGTACCAAGTAAGAATAAGGTAGATCAACGTCACTCAAGAATCTATTCTGGAACCGAAACAATGAAAACTCCAACATTTCCCACGATTTATTGGTATTCATGCAATTTATTTTTATATAAGGGTAGCTACCACCCTTTATAGAAGAGATTTTGGGTCACGAGTAAGCGAGGTGCCCTGGGAGTCACTCCAGATTCATGTTCTGTACTTAAACTATAAAAAAAGTTATTTCCCGTGATTTATTGGCATTTGTGCTTTATTCTGTAATAAGGATGGTTTCCACCCTATTATAGAGGTAGTTTTTGTACTGACTAAGAATAAGGTAGAACAGGGTCACCCAAGATTCTATTCTGGAATTAATACATCGAAAACTCCTCCATTTCCCACCATCTATTGGTATTCACGCAGTTTATTTTTATATAAGGGTGGTTTCCACCCTGTTATATGGGTGGTTTTGAGACACGCGTAAGATTCATTTACTGCATTCCAAACTATAAAAACTTTAGCATTTCTCGCGATTTATTGGCATTTATATACTCTATGCTTGAACAGGGGGAGTTTTCAGCATATTATAAGGGTAGTTTTCCAGTCAATATTCAAGTAAGTGACTGCCGAATATAAAACATTTTCCCTTTCCATGTTTTTCACCATTCATTTACATCCATTCATTGAATCCTGATTTATGGGACGGTTTTACCCCCATTTTCGGGGTTGTTTTTGGCTGTAGCGCAAAAGTTTGGGGGTATACGAATTTTTTTGACCTCGGATTCGGATTCAGCGTCGAAAAATACATAGGATACTATGGTCAGTCATCCAGATCAAAAACTTTTTTTTTGTGGGGCTGTGTAATTGGAAAACAGAACATTCGCTGCGTTTCGGATAATAACTCATATCATGATTGGAAATGCAACAAATGCTGTAAGGAGAAGGTCTTAAAAATGCATAGATGTCAATGGTAGACAATACGAACATTTATTGTACTTTAGTTTTCCCCATTTGTGGCAAAATTATTTATATTATAAGAACTGGTGTTGTTGTTAATAGTTTTACCTACGATCACTAGTGTAAAGAGTAAAAAACACACTACCTGCCATCTATGTAAGTTCAATTTTACATATTGTAAACAAAACGCACTGTAAACAAATCGCACGGTAAACAAAACGCACGGAACACGCAAATATAGGTTGCTTAGTTCGCTGACGCGGGGTTTAAAAAACAAATGCGCCTACGTAATTTTCAAACGCTGTCAAAACTGACATAATATTTGTTTAATAATATTGTTCACTAGTAAACAAAATTCAGATTTTACTAAATAAATAAATATGATCGAAGGTAAAGTATAGTACATAATTCGAGTTGTAAAGCAACTACGCACTCATGGAAATACGCACTCGCCGCTACGCGGTATCGTGTGTAACTTTTCCATTCGTGCGTAATATGCTTCTTACAACACTCATTACGAAATATACTATTTCATGGCCTCCTCACAAATGTATTAAATTTTTCGAAAATTAACGACTTTGCCTAGAGATAAATACGACATATGATATATCGTTGGATAGCTAATTTAAGATGCGATTGAATAATGGAATAATTTACAGGGTTTTCCATTAAAAAAAAAACAAAAGTTATGTCTATATCTCGAATACTGAGGCAGGCATAATTTTCTTCTTATCAGCAACGGATTCTGCTCGAAAAAGTGTCTCTAAAATGTGTTACTCAATTTTCGATTCGACACTTGGTAATTGAGATATAGAGAACATCCAAAAATGCCAATTTTCCAAAAACGCTCAGGACACATTGGTTTTTGTCTATCTGCCATAGTTTTAGAGAAAACCTTAAATCCCATCTACTTTGGTCCATCCTGTAGACTGGAACTGGCCCTACGCACCTCGAATTTGACCAAAATAGTAATGTTATACGCATACCATTTATTGGACAAAAGAACTTTTGGTTATATCAATGATTTAACATTTTTAATGTTCTCTTTTTTTATAACTGATTAAGAACTAATTAATTACATAATATTGCGATATTTTAGATGTGGGTAATTTAAAAATTATTTACCAGTTATTCTTTCAAGGATTGTGTATTTGAAATATGAATTAGACTAGCAATATTTTAGAAAAACAACCCTCAAGCTAAGAATAACAAACACCAATACTTTATGACGTGAAACTGAATTTGTGGCTAAGCCAAAAACAACCTTGCAGGTCGAGTACCGTAACGTAAACTATTATGCGTCCCTTGCAAAGTAAGTGTACATCCGTTAATCTGGAAATCTGAAATGATAAAGCACTATCCGTGTAAGTGTGGTGGTGGTGATAGACGACATTCCCCAATTTAACAGTTGCATAAACTAAGAAACGTGATCTGGAACACGGGTTGGTGGGAAAATTCGAGTAGAGGCGGATTAGCTAAGGTCAATATAACTTTTGCTGGATTATCGAGATTTAGTTCTGTTCTGTGGACCTGAATCCTAATTTATAGCATGCTATCTGGTTCCTTTATTAGAGCGCGTAGGGATTGATGTTTCTAACATTTTGGATTAGACTATCTAATTATAGCAATAGTCTTTGGAATCTTCTACTAATTTTATCCCCAATTTGTACAATTACCTTTTCCGGAGCGATTCGGGGGAAACTAGGTCAGCCAGCTGGGGGCATTTATTTTTGTAATGGAGTTGACGTTGAACTACGTCATATATCGATATTCGTATTTGGATTTGATATATTAATTTAATTGGTACAAAAGCTCTAGTTAATTCGCTGATTTCATTTCATACAGTAATTCCATTTTGTGTGAGGTTAGTCTGCAATACACGATCCAATAAAATACTCCAGTTACGGGGTACATCAAAGAATAGAATAGAATACTGCCGTTCTAACCTAAAAAGCAGTAACTTCAGATTTTGTCAGTTGCTGCGTTTTTAATATGTTTCGGGCATTTTTATACCTCTTTGACTACGTTAGAAAACAGTATTGAGCATAGCTTTAATACAAACCAAACTAAAATGCAGTATGAGCAGCCCTGTGCTTAACTAAAATGCAGTAACTCCAATTTTTATTGGAGATGCTGCATTTAAGACTAGTAACAGTTGGTACTGTACTTAAAATGCGCATGTTTAAAAGTGTTGACACAAGTAAAATCACTTTAGTTGCACATATAAGCTGTTCGTGTTTAGACAAGTAAAAAATTACGTTTAGTTTAAGAACTCGTAGCTCTTAAAAAGAAGGGTAAATACTTTAATTTTTTTTTAAATATCCTGTAATTATATCGGAGATAAAACTATGGCTTGACTATTACGAGTTGTGATTTTATTCTGTTTTGTATCTGTTTTTCCTTAAACTGCTTCTATTATACTGATTAGGTACCAATAATAGGTAACTTAAGTTTGTAAATAAAAGTCAGTAACGTTTTATTTATGTCTTTGAGCTACCAAAGTGTTGATCTTGAATATTTCAATAACTAGCAATATAGAGAAAAACTAAAAACTTAATTTAACTGTGCCGGTACAAAAGAAAATCTGGGAATTGATTTTTGCCACCGTGACTGAAAATTTGAGCCAATTTGTCTGAATTTTTTTTTTTTTTTGGGATTCTGGAAACACGTAAAAACATGTTTTGACACTTTCAGACAATTTCTCCAATGACAAGACGATAAAAATTTCAAATCTAATTTCTCGAGAAACGCCTCGAAGAATAGTGGTTCAACGAGAGTTTTGTACCGGTATGCTTACCTGTGGCATGAACGTGTATCCGGAAGGAAAAAAGAAGATCTCATTAGTACATTTCATGCGTTCCTGCTAACAATGCGAGATTTTAAAAATGTAATTATTTGGTTAGATAACTGTTCTGGTCAGAACAAGAACTGGGCCTTGTTTTGTTATTTAACCTATATTATCAATTCCTCTGAAACAGCAACCACTCGAATCATTTTGCGATATTTTGAACCTTTACAAAAAAAGAAAAACCTTAACGATTTTGCCGACTTTGTGAATTGCGTGTAGTCTGCAAATTCAGGAAAAGTTATAATAAAAGAGATGAAATTGAATGATTTCTTTATCTGGCCTGACAATTCTTCAATTTATAAAAATGAACATTCCAATTCAAGGCCATACATGAAGGACATTGTCGAAGTTACTGTTGAAAAAGAAAAATATGAGTTGACATACAAAACAAATTTTGGCACAGATAATATATGCAAATCTTTAAATTTACTAAACAAGAAACCAAAACGGCAACTCCACCCTCCAACTAATGTAGCAATTCCTAGAGGAATAACAATGGAAATAAATTTATTGAAAAAAATGTATTTACAACTAATTCCACAAAACAGG
Source organism: Rutpela maculata (assembly GCA_936432065.2). Taxonomy (NCBI): domain Eukaryota; kingdom Metazoa; phylum Arthropoda; class Insecta; order Coleoptera; family Cerambycidae; genus Rutpela; species Rutpela maculata. Next base: position 19,520,660 of record OW386293.2, read on the forward strand.
AGACTATTTTGGAAAAAAATTCCAGTGAATGACGATACAGTTGACCTTAGATTTGAATACAACGATTAATAAAAATTGTAATTATTATTTGTAGTTTTTTTAGTTATGTTCCAAGAAATGTAATTTTTTTAGTAATATTCCGTTTTATTTTGCCATCATTTTTACGAACATTTCTTATAAAATATTGAGGCATCTCCAAATTAGTCTACACTAAAAAGCAGTAAATCCTAATATATGCACATACTGCAAGTCGCAGTTGCATGTTCCACTATAACCTAAATAATACACTACACTAAAAAGCAGTAACTGCCAATTTCTACTTATATTTCTAAATTTTGATATTGTTATTGAGATACAAATTTAAAACAAATATATCGCAATACTTAGAAAAAATCTAAAAGATTTTCATTAAGGTTTTTGTGGCGGCCAAGCTAAATAAAGTAAAAAAGACGTTATCTCAAAACTAGTAAAGGTGGGGATACTGCTCTCTAAGTTAGGAGGGCAGAATAGGATAGAATACATTTATTTTAAGAACATGATGATATGTGTGTGCAAATATGTAAGATGTGTGGTATAGTGCTATAAACAATAATTTAATTTTTGAGTGAACACATACTTTACAAAATGTGATCAAAATATAGATTAAGATTTTACATTGTAATTTTTACCCTAATCAAAATTTAGTGAAATATATGTATTTCCTTACTTATACAAGAATTCATACGATTCCCCTATATGCACTTTCATATATTATCCTGCATAAAATTACACAGCAACACAAAAAAAGTGATACAGCCTGCGGACCAGACCAGTGTATCTTTATGTATTTGGATCCGCTGAAACCGAATCCGGAGACAGAATTGTCAGATTGGCTGGTTTTTCACCCCCAACCTCCAAAAAATGGTCTGGTCCGCCGGACAGACCACTTTTTTTGTTTTGGGGGTGTTTTTTTGGGGTTGGGGGTAGAAACGAGCCAATATAATGATTCTCACTTCGGACTCGGTTTCAGTGGGTCCAAATACATTGATCTGGTCCGTAGGCCAGACCATTTTTTTCGCTTTGGGGGTGTTTTTTAGGGTTAGAGGTAAAAAACGAGCGAATATGACAATTCTGATTTCAGATTCGGTTTCAGAAAGTCCAAATACATAAGGATTCACTGGTGTGGTGCGCAGGCCAGACCATTTTTTTCGTCGGGGTGTTTTTTGGGGGTTTGGGGTGAAAAACGAGTCAATCTGACAATTCTGACTTCGGATTCGGTTTCAACGAGTCCAAATACATAAGGATACACTGACTTGGTCCGTAGACCAGACCACTTTTTTTTTGTTTTGGAGGTGTTTTTTTGGTTAGGGGTGAAAAACAAACCAATCTGACAATTCTGACTTCCAAATACATAAGGATACACTGATCTGGTCCGCAGGCCAGACTACTTTCTTTTTTTTTCTGTGGCTGTGTTATCTACCGAATAGTAGCCTTTTTTTAAACAGCATGTTTCTTATTTGCTTTTCAAAGTTTTTTATTGACATTTTTATAATTTTGTTTGTAATTTAGTTAATGTGATGGTAGGTATTGATCATGAACGGCACCTAGAAATTTTATTCTGTAAATCTTATCTAGATATGGAGATTTAATAGCATTTTAGGTTTTCTACGCTTCATTTTATGTATGTATTGTTTGGTTGTGGTTGTTTCATACAATAGATAGAAAACGTTATATATTTAGTTTTACTAATATTTTAACTTGAATTTCGCATCCTTAACCTTTCTCTGGTCGCGCGCGGACTGGCAGTCCTCATCGAACTATTTTGATAAATAATTCGACAACACACCCATCCTGAGTCATGCGGACTTCAGTACCTTCTGCAAATATTGTCATTAGTCTGTAAGTAACTCAAGAGCTAGATTGACATATTAGATTTTACAAAATATCGTATTGCGGACTGTGAGCCGCAGCGAGCACTGCAGTGAAATATTTATTTTTACTTTTTTGGAATATATTATTATTTATAAAGAGGTACAGGACGCGATTATGCATGTATATAATCTGTTCTTTGTTCTTTTTGTCTGTTTGTATATTATTTACCATTAGGTATAAATTATTGTATTGTGTTTTTTTTCCCACCCCGTAATTGGTTTTTACTGTGGGGTGGTGTAACTATATAAATAAATAAATAAATAAAACTGGGATGAAGGAACTGCCAAGAAGTTGTTAGACCAACAGAAATTCAACGAGGCCGTTGTGCCCTGTGTGATAGAAAAAAAAACAGACCAACACGATATTACTGTCAGAAATGTGTAGCACTTATGTCTGCTTAGAGCATGCAATATGTATGTGCCCCAATAGCTTTGAAAATGCCGAATGGGGGCACCAGAAGTTATTTTGAGTATATTTTTCAGTTTTTATATCTTTATAATTCTCATTTCTTCTTTATTTAAATTGATAAAGGGGAATCTATATTTATTTGTATTTTTGAACATGCGTTCAGTTTTTGGAGCTTATTTCATTTATTTTGCTGTCAAATAAACAATTTTTGTTACTTAATAATCTCCTTTATTAGCCCCAATAATATGGACTATCAGGGTGTTAGGGAACATTTTTTTTTATAAGTGCGGACTCTCAGTCCGGTGCGACTGCTCGTACACCAAAATAATGTGCGACTACTGAAAGGTTTTAATTAAATAATTTTGATAGTCGTTTATAGATCTTCAGACATTAATAAAAAATTGTTAAATATCTTGGCTTGTTCTAAGTCACTGTCGACAAGATTTCCAGAATTATATTTAATGGCAAATATATATATATAAGTTTTTATTCTTTTGATCGCTATTTGTTGCCTCATTCATAATGTCCCATATTTTTTATAGTTATTACTAGATTAAAATATGTTATCTTTATAGTCATTATTATTTCTTCCTTAATCAGCTTGTTTAATTTATTGCTTATTACACCATCGAATTTGTCTCGGGAAACGAAGGCCTTGATGTGCTGTCGGTTTTATCTTATTTCTTATAAAAAATTTATAAATATTTGCATTTTGCAAACTGAACTAATGGTAAAGCGGCTGTTTTAATTATGTCGTGATCATTTACTACAATACAGACAAGAATCTTGTACCTTAGTTCGCTGATGAAACTTTGCATTCATTTCCAGCATACAATGCATATAATCGTAAAGTTGTTTTTGCTTGCAACTTATTAATGAGACAGAAATAGGAAAATATCGATAAGAAGACGAGAGTATTGTCCATTATAAGTCATCAAATATGTTCCGGAAAGTCAACATTGATTTATAGTAAACATAGCAATGATTATATTTTTAAACACAAATCTAAATATTAGTAACCAAATTTTAATAATGAATTACATCTTCATTATTATACTCTTCGCAAAAACGAAGAGTATATTGTATTTGATCGGCACATTTCTAAAATCGTAAATATCGCTCATAGAGAAAAAAAATTTCATATCATTGTGTTAGTGAACGAATTCTGAACAACTTTCAAAATGTCCGTCTGTCCGTCCGTCACGTTTCTTGTAAGCAAGATAACTTAAGAAAGAAAAGTCCGATTGTATTTAAATTTAGAAAGTAAGTTAGTGTTAACTAAAGGAAGAACCCTATTGTTTTTGAAGAAAATCGGTCAGTAAATAAAAAAGTTATTAATTATTTAATTAAAAAAAAAAATTCTCTTAATTTTTGTGGCTTGTAATAAAATGGAAATCTTGCGAGATATTATTTCCATAATAATTTTTTTTTGTTTATGAAGTTTACTAATATTTCATAGTGAAATATGTATGAATGTCGAAAGATATATATCACAGACAATCAATTTCTGTAGCAATAGGTGGTGGCGCAACGGCTAAAGCTTTGCGTTGTAATCGAAACGTCCCGTGTTCGAATCCCACAGGTTGGATATTTTTTTTTTCATTTTTTTTTTCATACAATTTTTTTCACAACAAAGATGATATCACAAAATTTAGGATGTCTAAAAAGTAACATTATTTACAAGAAAACTGCGAAGAGTATCCTATAGAATGTGTAACAATTATATATAAAAAGCTCAGTAAATTGGCGAAGAGTACGTTTTTAGCTTGTTATATTTATGTATCAGATTAACATTTTTTTTTGTCCGTTTGTCCTCCGAAAGAAACGAAGGAAATAAATTGATATAACAAATTTAAGAAGAAATTTGTAATGGTATATTATTCAACGAGCGTGTAGTGATAGCCATTACTCAGTAGGATGAAGTTTACGGCAGGAGCCAAAGGCGAATGTTGTAATTCATCCGAGTGAGTAATAGCTATTACACGCGAGCAGAATACTATACATTTTCTAGGAAGTTGCACTTTGAGGTAAAGGATACCGCACAAAACGAACGGAAAAGAGGGTACAGTCAAATACGCTGAAAATGTAGTATGTTGTAATTCATAATATCCTGATCAAAAGTTTTCATGGGCATAATGTATGAAAATGACCAGTTTTTGAGATATGAAAGGTCAATGGTCAGGAATATCGGTACCCGCTAATGTCATACTTGGGAGTATCATATGACATAAGGAGTAGTTTAACTTCCCCCCCCACCCCCCCTCCCCCTTTCACATACCCACAAACATGTTGCATATATTTAGTAAATGTAGGCTCCCTTTCTTCTCTCCTCCATTGTTTCTCTTCGCCCTAGAAACACCTGTATACGTTTCTAACGTGGACATGCATGTGACAACTCATGTGTCTCTGTTGTAGGTACCTAGGCGCGTGAGAGAGTGAAAGTGTGTTCAGTTCATATTGGCAAATATATTAGAATAACAACGTTAAACAACTCCATATATCATAATATGATACTCTCAACTATTACATTAGCGGGTACCGATATTCCTGATCTTTGACTTTTCATATCTAAAAAATGGGTAGCTACGGAAAGCGGCTGGAACCTCCCCACTATATAATTCTTTGTGGACAGCTTCTCTACCAGTTGTGGCCAGTGAAGTGTTCATGGGACTGTTTCAATTTGAGCTGATAAATATTATTTTTCTGATGTCAAACTAACAGATGTCAAAAGGTTTCAGGAGAAGAATATTTTTTGACCGCTGTCAAACTGACAGCTATCAAATTTTTTGCTCCTAAATTAGAATGGGCTAAAGCCCATTCTATCTCCTGCAGAGGGCTTGAGTGCTTCGCACTTAATTTGAGCGCTTCGCGATCAATTTCACCATTCAATCTATTTAAAAGTTCTATGAAAACTTGTCTATTTTCCGTATATTTGAAATTTCTTTAAAAGTTGACGTATTTCCGAAAATTTAACATTTTTTAATAATTTTACGTTTTTTAAAAAATTTGACTTTGAAATTTTACCTACATTTTTTTAAAACTGATATTTTTGAAAATCTGAAATTTTTTCGAAAATCTGACATTTTTCTGATGTGACATTTCGAAAATTTGACATTTTTCTGAAAAGTGACATTTCTCCGAAGATTTGACATTTTTTCGAAAATTTGACATTTTCTGAAAAGTGACATTTCTCCGAAGAATTGATATTTTTTCGAAAATTTGACATTTTTCTGAAGTGACATTTCTCCAAAAATTTGACATTTTTTCGAAAATTTGACATTTTCCCGAATTTTTGACATTTTTCTGAAAAGTGACATTCCTCCAAAAATTTGACATTTTCCTGAAAAGTGACATTTCTCTGAAAATTCGACATTTCTTGGAAATTAAAAAAAAATTGTTAGTTCTAAATCTGTCAAACTAACAGCTGTCAAAAATTCTGGTTCTAAACTTTGCTGGTGATTTTATTTTTTGACAGTTATCGGAAATTTTTAGGTTGGTATTGCACTTGATTTGGTTTTTAGGTTATATTAATGTTTCTTAGGTTGTGATTGCGTGACTCTATAGATTGTTATTTTGTTTTTAATTTTTTTCACGGAAACCAAATCGAAAGAGTGCAAGTGTCGTTGAAATCGGAATTTTTACTGCTGTTCAATGGTTCGATTATAAATTGTAAGTAATCATCAAATAAACAACTTGTTGTGCCAGAACGGCACTAAACGTAATCCGATCTCTCTCAACCAAAACATTTTCAGATCTTCTGGAGCACTAAAGAAACCCTCATGCAAAGTTTCATCCAAATCCGTTCAGTAGTTTCGCCGCTATCGTGCTAACATACATACACACATACACACATACAGACATTTTTCAAAAACCACTTTTTTGGGTTCCTGTGACCTCAAAACGTAAAGATTTGATGTTATCTCAATTTTTGATTTTTTACTAATTTCAGCAACCTCCCACAATTTTATTGTGGGGAGGTTAAAAACTGTCCATTTTCAGACATTGTGTCCATGAAAACTTTTGATTAGGATATTATGAACATACTACATTTTCAGCCCATTTGACTGTACTCTCTTTTTCATTTGTTTTGTGCGGTGTCCTTTGCCGAAAATAAGAATTATGACAAATGGCGAGATTTTTAGGAAAAAATACGACAGTGCACATTGTATCAGGCGTAATTTCTTTATTTTTTAAGCAGGAGAAAAGATTAAAAAAAAAAATTTCGGAAATGACCCTCAGCTGTCCATGCATGATCTCTTTATTAGCAAATGTTTAGGTTTATGACTGTTATTTAATATATACAATTTTTCACTTATATGTTATAGTACAGTACCTAGAGGTAAGAAATATGCAAAACTTCGGAATAATGTCACATTGAACGGATTTGGTTCATTTTTGGCAGTATAATAGTAAATGCTTCACAGAAAAGTTTCTATATTATGCGGAGGCTTGCTAATTTATATGGGGTGAATGCCACCCCCTCTCAGGGGGTGGCACTTAAAAAATATATCTTTTTATTGGAGCTGAAGTAGAACCAAATTTTAAGAAGAAAGGGTTCTATGCAATTTTTCACATAAATTGATAGTTTTCAAGTTATAACGACTTCAAAATTGCGATTTTAGCTTAAAAAAAAGTATTTCCAAACGGCTTTCGTCAAGTATCTCGAAAAGTATTAGTTTATCGAAAAAATGTTATAGACCAATTACAGAAAGTACAAACTGGGAATTAATTATATTTTTTGTTTATTGATGTAGGATTAATAATTTCGAAGATATTTAAGTTTACATTTGGAATCCAAGTGTTCATAAGACAATTATTTAGAGTGAGAGGTAAATATCTCAGAAACTGTGACACCTACGTAGCGTAAAAAACAAAGAAGTTATGACCGAAGCAATGTGCGTCTACACATTTTTTTAATAACAATGTCGCCATTTTGTTACTGTAATTAGCCAGTAGTTAAAAAAAAGGAATTTCAAACACTGTTTTTCATTAATATATAGCATGACGTAGATGCTCAAATTTTCTGGTTTGTATACAGCACTTGCTTTAGAAAAAAAAAAAAAGAACGGTTTAAACTATAAAGGTATTTTCGATAAAACGTAATTTTTTTTCCTTTTCCAAATATCTCAATAAATATTAATTTTGTTGAAAAATGGGTAGAGACCAAAAATAAAGCTCATAATCTAATAATGAATTTTGCTTGTTTATTTATTTACATAGATTTAATAGTTTCGGAGATATGAAAGTTTACAAATGGCGTCCGAACGTTTATAAGACGATAAATGCAGTTTAAATGTTAAATATCTCAGAAATTGTGACACCTACGTCACGCATGCTAAGAAATAGAATTAAAGACAATTAATTGCGCTTTCAAATTATTTTTTACTCGTTCCTGTAGCAAAAGAAATAAATAAGTTATGACGGAAAAATGTGCGTATTTATATTTTTTTATATAAAAAGGTCGCCATTTTGTTATTCTAATTAGCCAGTAATTTAAAAAAATTATCTCAAATACAGTTTTTCGTTTAGAGATAGCATTACCTAGATGCTCAATTTTTTTTGCTCATTTGAAGCCCTTGATTTAGAAAAAAATGCATTTTAAAGTTTAAAGTTAATTTCGAAACACTTGGATACCAAATATAAACTTAAATATCTCCGAAATTATTAATCCTGCATCAGTAAACAAAAAATATAATTAATTCCCAGTTTGTACTTTCCGTAATTGGTCTGTAACATTTTTTTGATAAAAATATACTGTTCGAAATACTTGACGTTTGGAAATACCTTTCTTTTAAAGCTAAAATCGCAATTTTGAAGTCTTTATAACTTAAAAACTATTAATTTATGTGAAAAATTGCATAGAATCTTTTCTTCTTAAAATTCGATTCTATTTCAGCTCCAATAAATATATATTTTTTAAGTTCCACCCATTGGGAGGGGGTGGCATCCACTCCCTATAAATTAGCAAGCCTCCGCACAATATAGAAACTTTTCTGTGAAGCATTTACTATTATACTACCAAAAACCGCTGCCCAAGGAATCACTACTTCCACATCAGGATTTTCTATCCAAGTCACACAACGAAAAAATTTTGTATCTGGAAATAATTGTTTATGGAACTTTAATAATATAATATTTGAAATCCTCTACCCCAAAAACCCATAAAACGATACCCCACATCGGAAGTTGGTTGGGGGTGGTGACAGGGGGAGAGTGGGGGGTGGATAAAGAGAAAAATATTTTGAGGTTTCTGGTTCTTGAACACACACTAAATCACATTTTTTCTTCATCCCCTTTAATAATGGGGGTGGCTAATGCCAAAATTTTTTTTGAGACCTTAGCTTCTCTTGTCTATACTAAATATCAATTTTATGAACTCTTACCTGCTTGATTTACCTATTTACTCAAAATTTACCCCCCAACCCTTCGACAGAACAAGATGAAAATAGAATCTAGTTCTAGATCTGGTTAAAGTACATATGTGTACCAAATTTCAAGTCAATATCTCAAACGGTTCCAGAGTAAACGTGCGCACAAAAATAGTTACAGACTGACAGACCGACATACCGACAGACAGACCGACAGACAGACAGACAGACCGACAGACAGACAGAATTTTTTTTTCGTTCAAACTTGAAATCTCGACGTTTCATGACATTGTAAGCCTATTTGAACAATAAAGATTTTTAAAAATTTTTTTGTCGTTACTATACTTCCACTGGATGTGGAAGTAAAATGAACGAAATCCGTTCAATATGACATTATTCCGAAGTAAAAACCTCTAGTTACTGTACTATTATATTAGGTTTAAAGCCGTTAATTGGGTTAGTCTGAATGTATAGGAATAAAATAAAATCATGTGGAAAAAAAACTATCCTTATTTTTACCTGTCAGTAAAATAATATTTACAAGTTTAAACGTAACTAGTGATGAGTATTTAGAATATCGTAATATTCGTAATCATAATATCAACCCCCGTTTTCATTCCATTGAAGGATCGATAGGATGCGAGTAAGATTAAAGATGAGATCAGCATCAAAAAACCCCGAAGAACAACTTTTGATCACTCAAACTTTATTTCACTTAATTCTCGAATTATTACCACCTTAAACCTTCCACTCCTATTTTAACCACTTAAAAAGGTTATGGTTCATACGTTAAAAATATTCAAGAAACTTAAGCAATTAACTTATGATCCCATAAAAATGAATTTGGTATCCAATCTACATGAGCACTACTTCGTTTGTTTGTGACTGCCGACCAAGGAAATAAACGCGGAATAAAGCGAAATATCTGCGATGTTTAGGTTAGGTTAACCCAAAGCCACTTTGTCGCAGCACTACTCTAAAGGACAATGTCTTAAAGGTATTTTCCATTTTTTTAATTTAAATTGATTGATATATCTACTGTCGGCAGATTTTTGTCCAAAAAGGGCATATTTTTCCCACTGTGCGCCGTGATAATTGAATTCCCGCCCCTATGCGCTAGATGCATTGATGTAATACTGATAAATTGCCCACCAAAACAAATTAATTATTCACCAGCATTTATCAGTTTAATACCGTTTTTATCACAGAAATAATGGAGCTTATATCAGACTAAATTCGAAAATAAAATAAGACGAGAAAGCGATTACTATGCAACATTGAAAATATCCCGTATAGTAACGCTGTATTAGTAGTGAGAAGAACCGAAAGCTCGATGAGGTTATATGGTTGCAAGCGGACTCAATTTTGTGCAAAGCACAACGTAATGGTGAAATTGTAAAACGCCATATGCAGTTGCTGCAGCAAGAGGTCGATATGCGTTTGTGCTCAAAGGGAAACGAGACTCGTGGGAAATATATTGTCTGAAAATATGCCGTCGAAATGTTACATCTATTTGTTAGGTTCTCAATATCGTGTTTCCGCTTTATCAAAATATTTCAAAAATTAATAAAAAAAAACAGAAAGCTTTAAATTTTCTAACTGCCGTTTAGTACACATTTTTCTAAGAATTTTAATACAAAAGCCATAGACGGATGAGCCTAGCGAAAATGATCTTAAACAAATTGGACATTGCGTACATGGTTTGTTAGCTCCCTAAATAAACAATTTCTGCTAACTTTTAACTACTTTTGTAGGGCACGTCACAGAAGGAAACCTGATTTCAAGTTTTCAATAATTTCGCTTTCCTCGTTGCATTGAAAATTATGAAAAAATCATAGTCCATGAAGTCTTAAAGCTACACATGAGGAATTTTTTTTCAGAATTTTTGATTTCAAATTCAGCTTGAAAATCATTTTGGAAGTTTTGAAACAAGCGGTTAATTTCTGTTTAAAAAATCTTACCATTATGTCGCAGAACATCCTGCAGGGTGAATCAGAAAAAATACACTCCCAGATAAAGGCTTAAATGAAAGAGAGGTCTTAGCAATTATAGGAATATATTCCATATGTAAAAACAGTAACATCCAGAATTAAAAAAAAAAACACCCTAACCGGGAAATCCAAAAAAACAAAGTTTGATTTTCCCAAATTATTTATTACCTTTTTCTCTAAATATGCAGAACATCCTGCAGGGTGAATCAGAAAAAATACACTCCTAGATAAAGGCTGAAATGAAAGATAGGTCTTAGCGATTATAGTAATATATTCCATATGTAAAAACAGTAACATCCAGAATTAAAAAAAAAACACCCTAACCGGGAAATCCAAAGAAACGAAGGTTGATTGTCCCAAATTGTTTATTACCTTTTTCTCTAAATATGGTAAAAAATCTCCGCAACCAGACTGTCGGGTTTTGGAGAGAGGGAGGGAGGAAGGGGTCACAACAGTATATTTTCTCAGTTTTTCGCAAATATCTGAAAAACCATGCAACGTAGAGCACACATTACTCTATACAAAATTAATGTATATTAAATTTACTACAAAAATGGTCTAGTGCATTTTTTTTGCTGGCTCAGTAGTTCCGGAGGGGTGAAATACCGGGTGCCAACGAAATCACTTTCCGGCCGCCATTTGTCTTTTAACTGATCGAAATGAAACTGGGCACGTATCACATGTTACCAAAATGACGTTTTATTATCTATCTGTCAAGTTTCTGCGATTTGTGACATCTACTTTTGATTTTTAAGTGGGACACCCTGTATATTGTAACGGTTTGTTGTCGGGTAGCTAGTTTGGAGATTAATCATGGTCCAGATTAGTTAATTAGACAGCCCAATAAAAATATATACAATTTATTTTCTTCTTCAAACAGGTAATACGTGGCAGTGTTACATAACATACACTTTATACAGGTTATACAGGTCCGTATCTTTTACGGTTCTTGGGATAACATTTTCTATTATCAGAGAGAGAGAGAGAGAGAGAGTAATGATGCGATGCGAGGTTAGTTGCTGCTACTGGAGTGACATCGGACGTCGGGCGAATATCGTCGACTCAAGAAGTTTCCCATCTCAACACGCTGTAGGAGGTCTATAGGTCAGGCTCATCCGCTCTCGTTCTGGCGGAATGACTAACGACTCGAGGGGTCTCAGCTCAACACGCTGAAGGATTTCCAGGGCCAGACTGCATTCGTTCCGCCGTGTTTGCGTCGGGAGATGCACAAAGCTGTAATATGTCCAGCTCAGCACGCTGTAGACAGATTGACAGAATTGCCCGCTCTCTGAATTAGTTGATTTGGTTCCGGGCTTTTATATCCGAGAATCCTCGATTACTGGTGACTTAGAACTGTGTATAGTTTAGTGTCGTGTGTAAATCCGAAAACTTTAATAATGGAACATGAATTTATGAATGCTTCATTACAATATTTTTTCATTTTTGGAAACTAGAGCTCCTTCTACATACGATTGTGTTAATTTTATGAATTTTAAATTTTTGCTGCCAATTTTTATTTTGAACCTAGCATGCATGCACCAAAAATTATTCTAATATTCATAAATAATTGAAGAAAAATGCGTAATGAATTTTCTTGTCGTTCATTTGTGTCACAGAAAGTTATTATTATCATTTATTCGACATTTTTTAGGTAAGAGTAGGTGACCTTTTGGTTTTGGTAATTATTCTTGCTCCCCCAAACTGCAGCTTGAAGATGGTAAGGACAACAAGTCAAATAAAATCACAATATTCAAGCAATGCAGCATGAAATAGGGGACATGAAACGTTTTATTGTGTGTTTATGCCTTCATAGGCTGTGATCCTGGGTCCTCAATATATAGGAAAGGCAAAACGGCCGATTTAAATCCTCTTCCGCATCAGAATCAATGACTACCTCTGTATTACTGCATCTATATCCAGCGCAGTTGGTGCACATATTTGAGCACTGAAGGGTACTTCTAGTTACTCACAATTGCTCAGACATGTAGCATATTATCCTATCCACATACGTTTGTTTATTTAGTTTTAGTTAAGTTCTATTGTTAAGATCTGTGTCCTTATTTATTAACTGGTCGGTTTGAATAGTGAGCTTATTTGCGTTACATTTAACTTGTTAAATGTAATGGAGAACTAAGAAAAAAATTACTTATTTTCAATGACCTAATGTACAGGCAGATGATATTTTCTTATCTTTATATGGCTCCAAAAACATGCAAAATTTGGACGTTCTACGTCACCAGATATACTTAATGATAATTTCAAAGCAACCGATGCATGGGAGAGTTCAAGTTAGCTACACTACCATCAAGTGCAGCAATGGTATGGTTTCAAGAAAAACCCACTGAATTGGGGCTGGAAGAAAGTCAATGGACAATAACATTTCTTGCTGCTGATTCAGAACATTTGCTGCGCCTAATCTCTTGTTGATGCACAGGATAGTGTCTGAGCAATTGTGAGTAACGAAGAAGTACCCTTCAGTGCTCAAACATGTGCACCAACTGCGCTGGATATAGATGCAGTAATACAGAGGTAGTCATTGATTCTGATGCGGAAGAGGATTTAGTGTTTCCCAGATGAAGAGGACGTGCAGAAACCTTTTGAAATGGAAGTGACAATAATCTTTGTGCTTAGTACATTAATGAAAATAGTTTTCATTTCAGATATTTCTGTCTAGCTAGCTATGTAGATTTTTCTGTTTCACATATTTGTTTTACGTATATATAGTTATATATTAAGTTTAATATACTAAAGTATTACTTATATCATGAAAATCCTTTTGTTTTGCTCTCATGTCCCCTTACCTCTACAATTCAACAATATAAACAATTTTTGATAATTTCATTTACGTAAAATTTCATTAGTTTGACATTTTGACAAAACTAAGACGTCACCAAAGCACACTTTTCAATAAATACAATTTTTCCTTTTCAAATCAGGTTTGTTTTAAAAGAATGTTTGAGATCTATGCAGTTTTCTCGAAAACGGTTGGAATTCGAGATGAAACTGAAAGTTCCTTTTTTACGTAGAAATGACTCCTGCATGAGATTTTATAGTCAAAAGTGCCACTACGGTTCGTAAAAAGAAAAAGAAAAAATATTCATCATCAGGTATAGCTCATGAGGCGTCCTCCACGGGCTAGCGTAATGTAATACATAAATTATTGTTTCTTAGCTTAAAAAAATGTTTTCTTACCAAAGTGGAAGAAGATCGGCCAAGAGGTAGTTGAGATATTGCAAAAAAAAGAAGAAAAACTTTGACACCCAGTATCTCAGTAAGGAGGCACATCTTATCTAAGTGTTTCAGGTAAAATCTTCATATTTTGTACTAAATATTCTCCAGTTAGCGTACGTCTAATTATTAATGAAACATTCTGTATATTTGTTGACAAAACATGCGTCCAAATGATAGTGAGGCGCGTATAAGAGAATGGTCGGTAATGCAGTTTTTCGTTTTTTACAAATAATTTTTTTTTAAAAATATGAAAATAATTTGAGAATAGGCCTTGATAAATGAGTAATTTACGATAAAAAATTCAGAATGGTCTTCTTTCTTAAAGTGCCAAAAAATTGCATGCAAAAATTTGCAATTTTTTTGCATACGAAATTTGCATTTAAGCATTATGAAAAAAATTGGGTAAATAGTCCAACATGTAAGTAACAACTGTGAATTTTTTCGTACAACGGTATCCGAGAAAATTTTAAAAAACGAAAATCAAAAACCCCCACCACTCCTCCAATATGGCGGCTGCAGACTTGACATTTTGGGAAAATCATATTTAGGGTAAGCCCCTTCAAATAGTTTGTAACAAACAAAATTTTGTTTGGGGGCAGATTTTATATGCTCAGCCTGCTATGCCCTTTCTGTCTACTGACAGTTTTGTGATTATAAAAGCATGCAAGCCTCGATTAGGCTTATAGAGTTATGGAGTTATAGGTTATGGGACTGCAGTAATATGAGGTTATGGCATTATGAGGTTATGAAGTAAACTTATTTAAAAAAACCACTCATTTGAGTGTAAAAGGCAAAAAACCGACTTTTTACGGATGTTTTTTGAGGTTAGAGATGAATTGAAAGTTAATCTGATGACTTCGGATTTGGATTCAACGGACCATAATATATATAATAAGGATATACTGGTCTGGTCCACCGTACAGACCACTTTTTTTTGTAGGATTGTGTAATTGAATAATCGTTTAAGTAAAAAGTGTTATGAACAATTTGAAACCAATGTTTTTATTATGAATTATTTATAACAATTTTTAAATAAATAACTATTCCAAAAAAATCGAATTCTTTGCTATCAAATATTAAAAAGTGAAAAAGTTCAGATTTCCATTTTTTTTTGTGTTGTTTTGCATTGAAAAATGCATATTTAAGAACAGCAGAACTATCGTGTAGAGTAACGAGAAGTAAATAAATAAAAGTAGACAATTTTCAAGTTTCCATTTGAATACAAAATATAAACATACATAAAAAATATATAGAAAATGAATTCAAACTTCACCAGAAAGTCATCCATGCAATTTAGAAGCTACTTGAATTTTTTTATATTTGTTTATTTTTGCTGTATCAATTGCCGTTCCCGCTACGCTTGCGTAGAAAACTAAAAAAGCACTATCCTCAAAATTTCTTTTAAGATTTCGACAAATTGGGATACCTCATAAGTACTCATAAATACTATTCCCATTTTTTTCGAGTACGAGAAAATTAATGATTACATGACAGACAGTCGAATAAAATTAAGCATTAAAATTATGACTTCAATGACTGTTTGGGTGGGGGATTTTTTTTTTAAATGCAATCTATATGTGTGAATTTAGTTTTAATTTTGAAAAACATGTTTTTGTCGTTTTTCTTTTAATATTTCGGGTTCTTTTCGTCGGATCAGGAAAAACCTAAAAATTAAAATGCTTGTGAACAAATGATGAACAAAACCACATAGATCTAAATCCCATCAGCTATTTTGTTCTTTTGCCATAATTCATCGAATCCGCAAATGTTTTACGGACATAGCGCAATGATTAAAATAATACACAAAATTTAGTTTTATCACTGATGTAAAGCAAGTTCAAAAAGCTACAATTTAGACAAGAAAAAGTTTTATTAAAAATATTTTTCTAGTAATTTCGGTTTACGTAAAATTAGAAGTTTTCGTGGTTTTATTTTTTTGCAAAAAAGCAAAATGGCTGATAGGATTTAAATCTATATGGTTTTGTTCATCATTTGTTTACAAACATTTTGACCTAATCCGATGGAAAGAACCCGAAATATTAAAAAAAAAACGAGAGAAAAACACGTTTTTCAAAATTAAAACTCAACATTTATAATATACAGATTGCAGTAAAAAAAATTGCCCCCCCCCCTCCCCCAAAAAAAAAATCAACTTATTCGACTAAGAACTTCTAATAACTGCACTGATCTATTTAGACGCAGTAATAATGACATTTTTTTTTATTGATTTGTAAAGTTTATTTCACACACAAATAGACATACACTCACGAAAAAAAAACATACAATAACAGTACTAGTGAATGAAAATGTATTTTCACTAGATAGTGAACAAACGTATAGTCTGAATAATGAAAAGGTTCCAGAAACGATTATTTTTTATTTAATTTTTGCACATTATAATGAGTAACAATTAAATAAAAAATAATTGTTTACTTCAAAATAATTTTTTACGATTTAGCAAAACCCGTATATCTTTGTAAATTTCAGACAAATAAATTGGTTGAATTTGTAAAGCTCTACTGAATTTACTGTTACCTCTTCCACTACAGAATAATCTCTTCACACTACGTTCACAATTCGAAATCCTTTGCCAAAAATAATATCTTTGCTCTAGAGTGCATGCAACTTACGACAAACTTATACTCCAGTGGGTAGCTTTTTCTTATCAAAGTATATTGCTAAGAATAAAGAATGTTTATGATATAGCTGCCGTCGACATTTATGTGTGAAAGATACGTTACTGGTACTATTTATGACAAATTTCTTTGTGGTAATTAAAAAGTGAAAAATATTTAGAAAATAGTCTGAAAACTAGTTATGTCTGTGTGTATCAAGGACATAAATGGGCATTTATGGCCTGTGACGTGACATGAAATTACACAACGAGAACATAAACTATAATTTCTCTCGAGATATACAGGGTGTTTCAGTTAAAAATCCCCGGGTCATTATCTCATAAAATAATAAAGATACTTAAAATTTGTAAATCGCGGATAATTGACACCAAAAAAGGGCTTAAATAACTGCAGTTAGAATTGTTCCTTCGCAGTGCACAGAGATGGCGCTGCGGTGATAAATTATTTTTCGATGGCTGGAACCTTGAAACACGATTCATACGATTAATGAATAAATTGTGAATAATTTTGACTATGTAAAAAATTTTGTAAATACCGACCGTTTTGGAGCTACATGAATTTTTTTCTCCATTTTTTTGTCTCTGTAAATTTTGAAAACTTTTGTAACTTTTCTGTTTATCATTTTAGAACACCAATTATTTAGAACTTTTAACTTATTATATTCCATACGTCTTATATTATTACATATTTTGAAAATTTTCATAATTTTCAGAATTTTTCAAATGCAATGCTATTTTTAAAAAATATTATATTGCCTTATAATTTTTGTTATTTAAGTGGACATTTTTGTTATTTACAGAATAATTATTTATTTAAATTTATTTCATTTATATTTTTTCCTTTTGATAAATTAACTTATAATAAAAAAGTCTATTTGACAGTCACATTTTTGTCACTTTGACAGCGATAAAAAAGGTGCATCGTTTTTTATCACTGATTAATATATTCTTACTGTATTAACCAATCAAAACGTATATTTTAAAAAAAATCGACCAATAGGATTTGTTTCAAGTGAGAAAAACGGCTGTGGAGAAGTGGAAAAAAATCGAGAAAAATGTATGTTACTTTTTTCGTAGTAGCCATGTGTCAAACTAAAAAAGTCATTGAAATTATTAAAATCTGACATTTCACGTTATCATCTTGATTTCTGTACACACAATGAATGAGAAAAAGTGATTTGGTGATCTTTCACAAGAATATATTAATATGAATGAAAGTGTCCCAGTTAAAACGAGAAACTAAAAATTCTATATGGAAACAATTTAAAACTTTTTGCAAAGAGCATTATTTCCTCGAAAAAGATACGACTACTATGATGAACTTGCAAATATTTTGACTGACTGGGGTTATAACATGATAAAAAACATTAGAAAATGTTTTTATTTTTTATTATAAATCGTTATTTTTAAAACATTAAATAAACAGTTTTGTTGTTTTAATAATTATTTTAGATAATATTTTTTAATCATATATTAATCTTCTGTAATACACGCGAGGTTGATTTTCAACTTGGGTAAATTTTTTTTGAGTGACAAACCTATTTTCCATGAAAATTATGCTCGAATTAAGGGACATAGGAAAAATCGCTCCACTTCGTGTCGAAATTTTTTCATGCCCTTAATTCTCGAATAATTTTCATGGGAAAAGAGGATTTTATCCAAAAAAAATTTACCCGGTTACATATCGACCTCTTGTGCATTAATACCCGATAAAAATGCCTGTTCCTCAAAAGCAGAGTACATCTAGTAGTCGCACGTCACTTTTAAATCTGTACTGTCAGCTATAATTTTTAAGCGTTGTGGAAACTATTCTGTACAATATGAGTCGTTTTGGGAAAATTATAATTATTTTTAATAAATTATTGTTGTTGTTCGTTCACATATTCTGTCGTTAACTTATCTTGCCAAAAAACACTCGAACTTTTCTTTTATGGATAAATTTCTTTTTAACTCAAAATTTTTACAATCAGTAATTTTGATCGAAAAACTGACATTTGACAAAATCGCTCGACCTCCGGTCTCGCGATTTTTTCATGTCAGTTTTTCTTATAAAATCACTGATTGGCTAAATTATTTGGTTACAAACAGAAATTTATCCGATAAAAAAAAGCTCTTGTGATTTTACTGTTGATAAAAAACCTTTTGTTTGTTCATTATATTAAATATACGTATATAAAAATGTGTTTTGTTAAATTTAGATAATTTTGCACATGGAAAAAGACAATTGCCATTTTCGCCACCCTAATCACCCATTCTAAAAATTACCGGTAAATACCGGTTAACCGGTTATTTACATTTTTATTTACCGATTTACCGGTTATTAAAACTTCCGGTAAATTGCAATCCCTAATGGTGGCCAAATATGATTTTTCAATCTAGTACTTTTTAAATTGAATTTTCTCAATTTTTCAACGATGTGATGTAGAAATGAAAAACGAACATTTTTTGTATGTACATCCCTATAGCTATTTGAAACCATTTTCGATTTATTGAGAAATCAGTACAACATTCAAGAATAAATTTTAAAATATTGAGGTTTCTTCAAATAATTTAACACATAAACACACATGTTCCTATTTTGATTGACACACATCTCCATGAGTTTTTGAGCACATCTCCATGAGGTTTCTACTGTTCCTAAAATTGCCAGTGGGATAGATCTAAAAGCAGTTCTTCCTTTTCTTCATATTTTGAATTGTTATTGGTGTGTCTTTATACACAATTTCCTTCACATATTCCCATAAATGGAAATCCATTTTTGTAAAATCTGGGTATTTAGCAGGGAATTTAGTGGAACTATTTCTTCCAATCTATTGAAGTGGGTAGATATTATTTAGGTGATCTTTTACTGCATATAAATAATTGGCGAAGCACCATTTTGCTGAGACGAATCCTTTCAAGAAGATTTACCAATAATGTGGCAGATAGTTCTCCAGAAAATGAGGATAAATAGCTCCAGTTAATATACCATTAAAAAAATCTCGCCTTATTACATGTTTTCCAATATTTACTCCCCAAACGTTTATGGATCATCTGTGCTTGTTATCAACTTGCCTGAAATAGTGGGCGATTTTCCGAAGTATAATAATGGAAATTGTGCCTATTTACAAATCCGTTTTTATGAAAACTTGCCTCATCAGTGAATAAAACAATATTGAAGAAGATGAGATCTTCTTGCATTTTAGCTCTGGCCAATTTAGAAAACTGTAGACGCCTTTGAAAATCATCATCGCTTAATTCCTGGTGCATCTGAATGTGATATGCATGAGCCTATTTTTTTTAAGATTCGACCAACAGAACATTCCTACTAATGAGCTCACTTCTCTCTGACTAATATGCGGATTCTCAACCGTTGGCAGCAGCAGAAAAAAAACTCATCTTCTTCATTCACAACATGTTTTATGCTTTCACTTTTTTATATTCTACATTTCCAGTTTCCACAAATCTATCGAGGTGGTTTTGGAAGCTGCTAATCAGGATACCCTTACTTATAAATTATATTGGCAAGCAAACAGTTTCTGTCCAACTCGCCCAAGACAAAAGTCATTTCTACAGGTTCCGCTCTGTTAAAAATTAATTTTGTAAAACTCAAAATATTTAAAAAAAAATTAACGCAAATGATAAAATCGATGACCGATAAGTGATAAATGTTTGTTTGTGCAAGACAATTTATGCCGAACTGAGGTTTCATTGCTTGTCGAATAACGAAGACAACAATAAAATTTACAACTATTTCCAAGAAATTGATGTGCGATATCAAGATACAAACATTAAATGAACTCACTAAAAATTTCATGTTGTTTTTATGGATACCATATGGAGCACTTGTTAATTTTTTCTCTGTCAAATTATTAATAAGAAAACCTCTATTTTCTTTAAATTTTTTCTTGAATTTGGGATTTATTGCGCAATAAATCAAAAATTGTTACAAATAGCTGTAGGGATAAACATACTAGAAGTGTTCGTTTTTCATTTCTATATTACATCGTCGAAAAATATGCCGATCAGCTTAACTACCCACGAGAATACAATAAATTTATTCACCATAAATCTTGTTACAGAAACAATATCGGTTTTGTCATGAAAACTCGCATAAAATGTAAGATATAAAATTTAAAAACCAATTAATATAATATATATGTCATATTTTTCAAAAATTATATAAAACAAACAAGACTACAAAAATATTTAATAAAAAGAAAACATAAAAACAAACAAATATATTTACATATAAAGGTGAAGCTATTCCCCATTACCGATCAAAAAACTCGGTTATGCTATAAAAACAATGTTCATTCAAAAATATTTTCAGTTTTATTCTGAACAATCTAAAAGAATTTTGTGATCTATTTCTATTATAGTTTATTATGTATATATAACCACCAGCACAGTGGGGTGATTTTTTATATTTGCTTAGGCAGCAGATATTTATGTGTATTTTCCCCGCACTTCTGGTGTCTGTCATTATTTGTTTTAAAGTTATTTAGGCTTTTGTGCGTAAAACAAGAAATTTTAAATATGTAAATGCATGCAAGTCATAATTTTCTATGTTTTAAACGTATTTCTGCATGATTCTCTATGGTTCACACCAAACAGAATCCGAATAATTCTTTTGCATTACAAAAATTCTACTCGCGTCAGCTGATTGATCCCTATTGATCTAATATTGTAGCCAATGGCGGAATATGCAAAAGAGTCTGATATGTCATTAATGCATTATTATTATACTCTTCGCAAAAACGAAGAGTATATTGTATTTGATCGGCACATTTCTAAAATCGTAAATATCTCTCTTTGAGAAAAAATTTTCATATCATTGTGTTAGTGAACGAATTCTGAACAACTTTCAAAATGTCCGTCTGTCCGTCCGTCCGTCCGTCTGTCCGTCCGTCCGTCCGTCCGTCCGTCCGTCTGTCCGTCCGTCACGTTTCTTGTAAGCACGATAACTTAAGAAAGAAAAGTCCGATTGTATTGAAATTTGGAGAGTAAGTTAGTGTTAGCTAGAGGAAGAACCCTATTGTTTTTGAAGAAAATCGATCTATAAATAAAAAAGTTATTAATTATTTAATTTAAAAAAATATATTCTCTTAATTTTTGTCGCTTATACTTAAATAAAAATCTTGCGAAATGTTATCTCCATAAACTTTTGCCTTGCAATCCAAAGATCGTGTGTTCGAATCCCACACAGGTTGGATATTTTTTTTTCATTCACAAAGATGGTATCACAAAATTTAGGATGTCCAAAAACTAACATTATTTACCAGAAAACTGCGAAGAGTATCCTATAGAATGTGTAACAATTATATAAAAAGCTCAGTAAATTGGCGAAGAGTACGTTTTTAGCTTGTTCAATTCTATTTTTAAATTTAAAACTGCAAATGTTTTGCTAAGTATTTAAATTTAATGTTGCATCTAGCACTGAGCCTAAGAATGTTGTTTTCGTGTTGGTCTCAACATATTTTATTTTAAGACTATTATTAGATATAAGATTTGTAAAATACAAAAATACCATTTTTTTAATGTTAATAATTAGGGAATTTTTAAAACACCAGTCTTCAAATTGCTTAATGACTGTAGCAGTTCTATTCTCTAAATGTTCAATGGTATCACTGTGGATTATGACAAATCATCCACATACATAAATACTTCACCTTCTGTTATAATTACTGACGAAAATAAGAAATAAAAGTGAACTCATAACGGAACCTTAAGCTACACCGATTTCCATATTAACCATATTAGACACTTCTAAGTTTATTGAAACTAAAATTTTCCGATTTTCCAGATAAGAAGTCAAGCATTTCAGAATGTTTCAATTTATTCCTATTATTTTTAATTTGTCCTCAAGAATATTATCCAATTCACAAACTTGAAGATTCGACAGCACGGTCACAGCCTGTCACGACGGGTTTTAAAGAAAGCTATGTTTAACAGGTATTTTAAGGGCGAATTTAAATCCCATCTTCTTGGCAGATGTCTTTAATGGTGTACTTCCGAATAATGAAATTTAAAAAATTCGTTCCATCGACATTTTTTTACAGGAAAGTAAGATATATTAACGTGGCTGTCTTACAACAAGCAGCCTACGTACATATAATATTTGTGAGCTTTAATTTAATAATTCAAAGGAACTGCCTGTTGGCTTCAGCTGTGTGCTTTAATAGACCTAAGTAAACTAAATGAATAGCAAATTTTGGCGCTGCACTTGATTTCAATCGAATAACCGCTGAACGCGAAATAAATAATTCCCGCAAATATATAATAGGGCCCTAGGCTTTGGACCACTGTACGTTGCAAATCGATAGGAAGTATCGCGCCTCTAGACTGACATTAAAATGCAGGTGAAAAATAAATATTTCTCATAAGTTAAAGTGGCTTGCGCAATGTAATCACACCCTGGAGGAAAAACTGTTTACTCCACCTTAAGCCTGATCGACGATACAGCACCTAAAGATTTCGAAAATATTACCTGTCATCTTCAAAGGAAAATACTGACTGAAACATATTAAATCTATTTATTTATTGTAGCCTGTTCGGAACATTATTTGTGTTGAATTTAAATGCCAATTTGTTGCTCCGTAATATGACATACTGGGTGTCAACGGAATCATTAAACAAGCCATAGTTTCCAAAGTTTTCAAGATATGTCTTAAATTTGGCAGGCAAAAACTGCAAATTTTCCACAATTTGACACTTTTGCATTAGTTCCGATTTCCCCAGAAATGACGCCAACTTTGAAATTTTAAATGTACACTGTATACTTTTACATTTTTGGATTTCGGAGACGATTCTAATAGTCGAGTCAATGAAGACTAAAAATCGTCAAAACCTCTTAATTCTCAGCAAGAGCTCCGATTTTGATCATTTTTTTAAATGTGCGTTTTTTAACATTATTCAAAATCAGAAACATCCCACCCAAGTGGCGCAAATAATTATTTATATTGTTTAAACAATAATAACAGTATTTACAGGAAAAAATATTTAAAAAATTTTTTTTCGCGATATATACAGTGTGTTTCACTTCTCGTGAAGACACCCCTGTATCTTTTTTATTTGTTGCCGAATTAATTTCAAATTTTTATCAGCCATGCAAGTCCATAAGGTGACTTTATTCAACATATAAATGCCGTCTAAATCTAAAACGCCGGCCTACTGCGATAAAAAGAAAATGTCAATTTTCGAGAAATCATAGTAGGCTTAGAGATAGACAAAAATTTTGTTAACAAAAGTTGTTCGGAATCACTTGATATGTCCCCCTGTAAAATTTTGTGAAAATCGGAATATTTTCAAAAAAAAATTTTTTGTTTCACTTCTCGTGAAGACACCCCTGTATCTTTTTTATTTGTGGCCGGATTAATTTCAAATTTTTATCAGCCATACAAGTCCATAAGGTGACTTTATTCAACATATAAATGCCGTCTAAATCTAAAACGCCGGCCTACTGCGATAAAAAGAAAATATCAATTTTCGAGAAATCATAGTAGGCTTAGAGATAGACAAAAATTTTGTTAACAAAAGTTGTTCGGAATCACTTGATATGTTCCCCTGTAAAATTTTGTGAAAATCGGAATATTTTCAAAAAAAAATTTTTTGTTTCGCTTCTCGTGAAGACACCCCTGTATCTTTTTTATTTGTGGCCGAATTAATTTCAAATTTTTATCAGCCATACAAGTCCATAAGGTGACTTTATTCAACACATAAATGCCGTCTGAATCTAAAACGCCGGCCTACTGTGATAAAAAGAAAATGTTAATTTTCGAGAAATCATAGTAGGCTTAGAGATAGACAAAAATTTTGTTAACAAAGGTAGTTCGGAATCACTTGATATGTCCCCCTGTAAAATTTTGTGAAAATCGGAATATTTTCAAAAAAAAAAATTTTGTTTCACTTCTCATGAAGACACCCCTGTATTTTTTTTATTTGTGGCAGGATTAATTTCAAATTTTTATCAGCCAAACAAATCCATAAGGTGACCTTATTCAATACATAAATGCCGTCTAAATCTAAAACCCCTGCCTACTGCGATAAAAATAAAATGTTAATTTTCGAGAAATCATAGTAGGCTTAGAGATAGACAAAAATTTTGTTAACAAAAGTTGTTCAGAATCACTTGATATGTCCCCCTGTAAAATTTTGTGAAAATCGGAATATTTTCAAAAAAAAATTTTTTGTTTCACTTCTCGTGAAGACACCCCTGTATCTTTTTTATTTGTGGCCGAATTAATTTCAAATTTTTATCAGCCATACAAGTCCATAAGGTGACTTTATTCAACACATAAATGCCGTCTAAATCTAAAACGCCGGCCTACTGTGATAAAAAGAAAATGTTAATTTTCGAGAAATCATAGTAGGCTTAGAGATAGACAAAAATTTTGTTAACAAAAGTAGTTCGGAATCACTTGATATGTCCCCCTGTAAAATTTTGTGAAAATCGGAATATTTTCAAAAAAAAAAAATTTTGTTTCACTTCTCGTGAAGACACCCCTGTATCTTTTTTATTTGCGGCCGAATTAATTTCAAATTTTTATCAGCCAAACAAATCCATAAGGTGACTTTATTCAATACATAAATGCCGTCTAAATCTAAAACCCCTGCCTACTGCGATAAAAATAAAATGTTAATTTTCGAGAAATCATAGTAGGCTTAGAGATAGACAAAAATTTTGTTAATAAAAGTTGTTCAGGATCACTTCATATGCCCCTCTGTAAAATTTTATGAAAATCGGAATATTTTCAAAAAAAGAGAACACATAAAGAGAACTTTTTCCAACAAATGAAAGTTGTGAACAAAAATCAGCATTCAATAAAACACTAAAAGGGCTTTTTTTTTACATATCAAGTTGAATGTAATATCTTTTCTTTTTTTCTTTTTGTTATCTCTCTTCTAGAGGAGTAACTCTCCATCATATCCTTCCTCCTTATCGGCTCAGAAATTTAGGAACATGGACGGTTTTATTGCGTTGAATGTAAAGAGTGCCGTGAAATTAACTGTCAATATGTATTGTTTTATTTATTTCGTCATTGCTTTCATGACAGAAGTGATTGTTGTTATTTTCTGTGGAGTTTGTTAGTTTTTCTTGTTTTAATAATTTTATTCATACTAAAGTTTCCTTATTTCATATCTTTTCTCATAATGGTTAGAATACTTTTAACTACTGATGAAAAAATTGAAATAATAAAGATAGTCGGTGAAAATGTACGGTCTTCAAGAGAAGCAGCAGAAGAATTTAATTTAAGACATCCTCTAAGACAACCAATACACCATGGTACCGTAGCAAGAATATGTCACTTGTTCAATACAATTGGTAATGTGCTTAAACCGAGAGTACATCTTAATCGAAATCACGGAGATGATAATGTTATATTAGCGGCGTTTAACGCCAATCCCACTACCAGTCTTCGAAATATGGCTCGTGACCTTAATTTGTCGGCATCAAAAATTTGGAGATGTTTAAAACGCCATAAGCTACAACCGTTTAAACCAAAATTTTTACATACCTTGGAGGAAGGTAATGAAGAGAGAAGATTAGAATATTGTTTATGGATCCAAGGTAATTATTTAAACAATAGAGACTTCTTGAAGAAAGTAATTTTCACGGACGAGGCAACTTTCTCCACCAACGGGGTAGTGTCATCACAAAACTCTAGGTTCTGGGCAGTAGAAAATCCTGATTGGATAATAAATTGTAAAAGGCAATATTCCCAGAAAGTAAATGTGTGGTGCGGAATTTTTAACGAAACAATAATAGGGCCGTTTTTCTTTTTTCAAAATATAAATGCGTTAAATTTGCTAGAATTTTTAAATAATGATCTTTGGAATGCAATTGTTGATTTTCCTTTGGAACAATTGTATTTTCAACTCGACGGAGCATCTATCCACAATTCCGTAGTAGTGAGAGCATGGATGAATGAACATTTTCCCCAAAGATGGATAGGACGAAATAGCCCTTTAATACATTGGCCACCCAGATCACCTGATCTCACTCCAATGGATTTTTATTTTTGGGGTCACATTAAAAACAAAGTTTATATGACCAGACCTCAAAATATAGAGCAGCTTTGTGAGAGGATAAGGCAAGCATGTTTAGAAGTTACAGCTCAAGAACTGCGAAGAGTTGTAAAAAATAACAGAAAACGGATTGAGAAGTGTATTACACTTGAGGGTGGGTTAGTGGAAAGGGGCGCAATATAATAAATAAGTAAAAAAAACCATTAACTTCTTTTATTTTTGAACTATTCTAACACTGCGGCTTTTGCTTTATCTGTATTTTTTTTTCCGACAATATTATCATTCATTATTAGTAGTCTTCTCTGTAAAAACAACGGCCCTTTTCAGGGCCACCAATTTAATTCAAAAAGAATTCGTTATATGACAGCATCCTACCAACCTACATATTGTTGACAGATGTTAAAACTCATTAAAGTAATTAGATTTTAATTTTAATTATTCTAAGGCTGGCATTTTAGATTTAGACGACATGGGGCGTATGAAGTGATCCTGAACAACTTTCATTAACAAAATTTTTGTCTATCTCTAAGCCTACTATGATTTCTCGAAAATTAACATTTTCTTTTTATCGCAGTAGGCAGGCGTTTTAGATTTAGACGGCATTTATGTGTTGAATAAAGTCACCTTATGGAGTTGTATGGCTGACAAAAATTTGAAATTAATCCGGCCACAAATAAAAAAGATACAGAGGTGTCTTCACGAGAAGTGAAACAAAATTTTTTTTTTTGAAAATATTCCGATTTTCACAAAATTTTACAGGGGGGCATATCAAGTGATTCCGAACAACTTTTGTTAACAAAATTTTTGTCTATCTCTAAGCCTACTATGATTTCTCGAAAATTGACATTTTCTTTTTATCGCAGTAGGCCGGCGTTTTAGATTTAAACGGCATTTATGTATTGAATAAAGTCACTTTATGGACTTGTATGGCTGATAAAAATTTGAAATTAATTCGGCCACAAATAAAAAAGATACAGGGGTGTCTTCACGAGAAGTGAAACAAAAAATTATTTTTTGAAAATATTCCGATTTTCACAAAATTTTACAGGAGGGCATATCAAGTGATTCTGAACAACTTTTGTTAACAAAATTTTTGTCTATCTCTAAGCCTACTATGATTTCTCGAAAATTGACATTTTCTTTTTATCGCAGTAGGCCGGCGTTTTAGATTTAGACGGCATTTATGTGTTGAATAAAGTCACCTTATGGACTTGTATGGCTGATAAAAATTTGAAATTAATTCGGCAACAAATAAAAAAGATACAGGGGTGTCTTCACGAGAAGTGAAACACACTGTATAAAACATTGAGTTGTTTTTATTGAATAGTACAGTAATACTCTGTAGTACCTACCGGCTTCTAAAATTTCTTCCTGTTCTGAAGTACTATTATAAAATATCTGATATCTGATCTCTTAAATCGGTTTTCTATAAGATGGAAAAAAAAATTATTTTAGAACGCGGACGCTGTATCACATCCAGTGAAACAATATGAAAAAAAAAGATTAATTTCGCATTGTTTGGATGAATGTTTACATGCTCCGAAAATTTCACCGAAAAAAATGCGACTGGTTTTTCAGCGATAACTTCCTTAATTTTTAAGCTATTCAATGGGGGTGAGTCGGCCACCGTGACTGCAGTTAGGGGCTATCCACAAGGTGGAGTCTTATCGCCCTTGCTGTGGTCAATGGTGGTCGACGATCTCCTCCATAAGCTGAGCAATTATGACTTCAACGTTCAGGGCTACGCTGATGACCTGGTCGTTACTGTCAGGGGCAGGCATGAGGTTATGATCTCAAACCACATGCAAATTGCCCTAAACATAATATCCAAATGGTGCTCGTCAGAGGGTCTTAGTGTCAATCCGAGCAAAACAGTTATTTGGCTGCTGGTTTCCGGGTCTTCTTCCGCGTAGACTTGGTTGAGTGCACTCAACCAAGTCTACGCGGAAGAAGACCCGGAAACCAGCAGCCAGATCACCAGCTCCGCGAAAGCCTTAGCACTAAGAAAACAGTTATTGTTCCATTCACAAAAAGGAGAAAACTCAACTTGAGAGCTCCTATGTTGAATGGAACAGTACTGACCATTTCCAGTGAGGTCAAGTATCTAGGAATAATTCTGGACCAAAAACTCACCTGGAACTCACATTTAGAAAGGACACTTACCAAAGCAACAACGGCCATTTGGACGTGCCGTAGGCTATTTGGTAAGACTTGGGGTCTAAAGCCGAAAATGATACATTGGTCATACCTATCGGTTGTGAGACCTATGGTTACCTACGCATCATGCATATGGTCGCCAAAAACAGAAGAAAAAGTAGCACAAGGAAAGTTGCAGAAATTACAACGCCTTGCCTGTCTAGGGACTACAGGAGCAATGCGCTCGTGTCCCACAGCAGCTATGGAGGCAATGCTGGACTTACTTCCTCTGCATTCGCATGTGAGGAAGGAGGCAGCACTTAGTGCCTTAAGGCTGCATCAGGCACTTAAATTCAGACCAGGCGACCTGGTTGGTCACTTAAGGATTCTGGAGTTAATCCATCTCGAATCCATGACCAAACCCACTGACTCAATGCCAATTAAATATGACTTTGACTGCCCGTTTGATGTGCTGACTGAAAGCCGTCAGGCGGGCAGGGCCGGAGCATTGCGGTTGGAGAAAGAGTCACACATCTGGTACACAGACGGATCCAAGATGGATGAAGGGGTTGGTGTGGGCGTAGCAGGGCCTAAATGCAGGCTATCTAAAGCCCTTGGTAACACCCCAACCATCTTCCAAGCAGAAATTTATGCTATAGATCTATGCGCCCAGGAATGCCTAAATAGAGGCACTCGAAGGGCAAAGATCTATATACTTTCAGATAGTCAGGCAGCATTAAAGGCTCTCAGGTCATATACCTTTGAGTCAAAAATTGCCTGGGAATGCAGACAATCCCTGAAGCAACTGGCAAAAAACAACAAGGTTACCTTGATGTGGGTGCCAGGGCATGAGGGGATAGAAGGCAACGAATTAGCTGATAGCCTCGCAAGAAAAGGGGCTGAAGCCCCGTTTTTTGGACCCGAACCGTTCTGTGGCCTATCCAGGGGACACATAACGGAGGAGGTCCTAAAATGAGAAAAGGAACAAAAAGAGTCCTACTGGAGGAACACTCCAGGACAAAGACAAGCAAAAAGGTTTATAACCTATTCTACAAAGAATGCCACAAGGCTTCTCGAACTGGAAAAGTCCGATTTAAGGCTGTTCACAGGCCTTCTAACTGGCCATTGCCCCTTGAGATACCATCTCAAGAACATGGGCATGGCAGAAGATGACAAATGAAGATACTGTGAAGCTGCAACCGAAACTGCGGAACATATACTTTGTGAATGCAAGGTGTTAATCCGCATTAGGCTAAAGTACCTAGAACAGGCGGAATTAACGCCTGAAGACATAGGGAAATTAGCCCCCAGGAAAATCGCAAGCTTTGCAAAAAGTCTTGGAATCCTGGGTAACAACTAGATGCAGGGTAATTCACAAAAGACCTTTTAGGTCGATCTACAAGCTATTCAATCGCTCCAAAAATCATTTTACAAGGCATTTTAAGAGCTATAAGGCATGTAAAGTTAAACTTCCTTAATTCCTTCGTTTTTGAGATTTTTGAGTTTAAAGGGCTCGGGGAAGGTGGTCATCACACTCAAATGCAAACTTACAACGGTGATATTTCAATTAATTTTTATCCTAGAGAAATAAAAAAAAAACTAAATTTTCAGTAAAAAAAACCTAATTTTTTTTTCTCTAGCATTTTTTACGCATCTTCTTTAGTTTTCGAATTAATTTGAAAAAAATGAAAATTTTTTAAGAAATTTCAAAAATCGTTTAGGCGGCCCAAACCGGTCAAACTTCTAGAACGTATTGTTAGTACTTAAATAAAGTAAATTGTAAATGGATTACGTTCAACTTCAATCCTTGCGGTGAAACCATTGGTTTCATTGCTGAAAAAAAGAGACACCCATTTATTTTCATCATAACTCCGTTAGTTTTTATGCTAACGACTTTTACCAAAGCTGACTTTAAAGGTCTTTTCAAGTACTTTTAAAAATGTCTTCTATGTTTTCCTCCAAAAATTTTCCGTTTTTCCGTTATTTAGCGTTGAATGGTTCGAATTCAGTTTTCGGCGAACAAAAGTCACCCTCAACGAAACATAACTCGGTTCGCATTGCATCTACAGAAATAGAAAAAAAATAAAGTAATAATAATCGATTTTTTATTTTATAGGCTTTATTTTTGCTTATAATAATTTTTTGGTAAAACGTAAAGTTTTCAGGTTATTCGTGAAAAATCGTTCTAAAACATGCATTTTTTAGATGAAAAATTAATATATTCAGTCACGAATATCTCAAAAATTATTGACTCAGAAAAAATTTCATAGAACATTTACTGCTTAAAATTCATTCATGGGGTCGCCTCAAACAGTTGGTTTACGCTAAACCACTTCCTAACGATGTAGCAGTATTGAAGCAGAGAATTACAAATGCCGTAAACTCCATACCGTTAGATCATATTCGAAACAGTTTTAAGGACTTCAGGCGAAGGATCGAAATGTGTGTGGATGTGGGTGGTAATAATAGAAAAATTGTAAACATTGCTTTGTATTGGTCAATAATTAATTTGTTTGTGAATCTGTTATGTTTTTGACATTTGTTACTTGTTATAATTTTTAAACCTCATTAATCTTCTGTTGGTAATTGTTTCTTGTTTTACAATTAGTTCGATTAACATTATACCTTCTTACATCTCGTAAATTCAATTTTTTATTTATCTATAGCCTACTTTTTGAGATGATTAACATTTGTTCCTACACAACTTTAAATATGAATTCAACTCTTAATTCGCAAAAAATGGGAAGTTTCAAAAAAATTATTTTATATTCCTGAAATTTGGTACGGAGGTATAAAATTGCATTCTAAATAACTTTTCGTAGTGGAATTTTTTCATATTTTGAAAAATAAAGGTACTTTATTAGTGGTGATTTTTACAACTTTGCTTATAAAACACCCTGTAGAACACCAAATCAAGTCATTTTTGGTATACTTTAGTTTTACAACAAGCAGGACTCAATCCCCAAATACCATTCCAAAATTCCAAAATTCCAAAATTCCAAAATTTTTGGTCCATTACACCTCTTGCTACATCTATCCTGGGACACACTGTATATGAATGAAATTACCATGGATATGCCAGAAACGCAAATTTTAGGCAGTCGTCGCGTGCAGAAGGGTGTGCAAATCGATTTTTTTTTGTTTTTTTTTTGTGTTTTTTTTTTATTTTAAAATGGATGCCAACAGTGCCAAACGAAAAGCCGTGAAAAAAAATCCAAAATCAAAATCATCCAAAATCAAGAATACCAAAAAATTTTACGATTTAATGTGCGCATCAAAGTTTTGCGCGCGGAAACTGCATGCCAATGAATTTCCGCTGGATTGTCATTTTAGACAAAAATATGGCGTCTGATCTAACAAAATATATCCTTCATTTTTTTTTAATCGATTTATTTTGGTGTTTTAAAGGAAATATCAAAAATCGACAACGAGATCACTACGGCATAAAAAATTATTCAATTATAAATAGGAAAGATAATGAAATTTCGCACAAAAATGATCAGTTCCATTTTTTATGTACAACGAACGGTTTAGACAAAAATGTGCTTCGAAGTTTCAGCGCAAGGTATAATATATATTTTTTATTTTGATTAAATTTTGGACTTACGGTTTTTGGACAATTCTGAACAAGTTTCATTAACAAAATTTTCCGATAAAAAAATGCCTAATATGATTTCTTGATTTTCTCCTCATATTTTGGTATCACAGATGGCTTTGCATTTGTAGAAGGCGAATGTTTTTCTGGCCATAAGTAGATCCTAAGTGATTCTATACTTAAGTAAAATTTGATTCAAATTGAAAAAAAAAATTTAAAAAGTTGGAGTTACCATTTCAAGTGAAACACACTGTAAATATATAACCAATAAAATTTAATGTGAAGGTTTAGCAAATATTACTGTATATGACGGTAAATATTATATATCGATCAGCTAATAATATACATAAAACGAGCACGTATTCTATGCATGGACTATATGAAATGTAGCATATTATGCCTTGCGCGGAAATTTCGAAGCACATGTTTGCCTAAACCGTTCGTTGTACATAAAAAGTGGAAAAGATCATTTTTGTGCGCAATTTCATTATCTTTCATTTTCATAATAACTTCAATTGGCCTCCGAGCCATAGAAAGCGCGATATTTGCAAAAACCGTTTTTAGTGAACTTTGAATAATTTGTATACCGTAGTGATTTCGTTGTCCATTTTTAAAATGTTCTTTAAAACACCAAAATAAATCGATTTCAAAAAAAAAATGAAGGATATATTTCGTTAGATCAGAAAAGTCTAATTTCACTGGATTACTACGACAAATTGTAAATGAGTAAGGAATATTATCTCTACTAGTTTTAATTGTCAGATAAACTAATTGAATCTATAAAAATATATATCTGCACACTTAATTGCAAACATCCTTCGTACGAATTTTAACTATTTCCTGCAAAATATAAGCTGAAATGAAATATTGCCGTACAATTTATTTATCTGTGTTGTACAATTAAACAACTAAACCGCCCAGCTTAAATCTTATTACCACGGATGAAACGGCTCCTATACATTCCTAAAATTTCTAGCTCTGGTAATTTGATCTTAATGCGTATTTGATCCTACAGGATACTATCTAGCTCTCCTTTGGTAAATCGAATTATAGGCCGCAAATTAATTTTAAATTAGAGAAAATTTATTGTTCTGAATTATCAAGCTTAAAATATTTAGTATGTATGGATTGTTTACAAGACTAGACGATATTAATTCTATTGCATTGTAAATATGATACAGAGACATCTAGAAAATCAGGAGGTTTGTATACACTGTCATCGGTCAAGGGAGTTAGTGAACATTTCTAATTCACGCAATTTATAGTTTTTAGGAGAAATTATATATAAAGTGTTTATATTTTGGATTCTCAACAGGGACACTGGAACAGGAATAAAAATCCAAAGATTCCCCACCTGGGTGGTGGATAGAGCATCCCTTATTTAGCAAAAAACCTCCCCCAGTGGAGACTTTATGCTGGTTTTTCTCATTTCTCTTACTAACCGCCATTCGCTCGAAAAATAGTATAAGAAAGAAAATATTTCTCATTAAATTCTACATAATAAAATTGACCTTTCAGCTAATCCCCGCAGATGACATTCAAAATTAAAGGTAGTTTGAAGCACGCAACCCAAAAACTAGTTTTTCACAGCGAATATGTCATAACGGCTGGTTTTACAGGAAGGGTGTGGTAGTGGGGGTGGATAAAGTAAAAAAAATTGAGGCCTTTGGTCCTTGAATACACACTAAATGACAATTTTACTTTTTCACCCCCTTTAATAATGGGGGTGGCTTATGTCAAAAAATTTTTTGATACCTTAGCTTCTCTTGTGTATACACTAAATACCAATTTTATGGACTCTTACTTGCTTGATTTACCTATTTATCTCCATTTACCCCAATTTCATTTTTTTTTTCAACGGAATAAGATCAAAATATAATCTAGTTCCAGATCTCGTTAAAATACAAATTTGTACCAAATTTCAAGTCAATATCTTAAACGGTTCCAGAGTAATCGTGCGCAAAAAAAAAGTTACAGACAGACCGACACACAGTAGGTTATTTTAAATAAGTAGCTGATATTAAGTATTACATTTTACAGTCACAGATTGTTAAAATGTTGATAGGATCTATTGACAAGCATCTAGGGATTATCTGGAAATGCGTTAAATCAAAGTCAGTGTAGTTGCACGGTCAGCAGCAACATAAAAATCAGTGCGATTTGGTTCCTCGAAGTAATAGTGTCGCGTTGAAAATTCCATTTTGTTTCTTATATGTTATTTGCAGATTTATTTTGAAGATATGTGCAATCTTTTCGAGATAATGTTTTTGTATTTTGTTCGTTGATATATTTCTAATATCCTTTATTATAATACTATGAACTTCAGTACTGTATTTATACATAGTTTTAAATTTATACGTCTCGCAAAATACAGATCCTACTAGGTCCGAGTTGACTATTTTTTTTTCCTAATCGGTAATTCCCTTAGATTCTTTTAAAACAAAGTTTAATTGCAGAAAAGTGCAGAGAGCTAAGATTTAGTCTATTTTTAGATATCATGTCCATTCAAAGGACAGAGCACTTTGTAGTTTGGTGCCAAGAAAAGATTTAAAAAAAAAGAAAGATTCCACTGTTCTAGAATATGTTTTAAATAGACGGGATGAATGATGGTGACGAAGATGTGAACTTTCTTAATGGCAAAAAATAGTGAAAAATTTCACCAGTAAGCTAACAGAAAAATGGAAGTATTGTCACCGAATATTGAAAACATTTGAGTCACGTCACCAGCAATGGTTGCATGAAAATATTTTTTTTATTACTGAAGTGATTGAAAGTTCATCTAAAGGAGCAACTAAACTAAAAAAAATAATAAGTTTTCCAAGTCTGTTACCTGCTAAGTACACGCCTGAAGAAGCGCTTGCATTGTACATAGATGGGCATTATACGAAACATTATTAATTATATTATTAATTATTCATACATTCTAATACAGATCTTTTAACGACTTTCATGTATTATTATTATTAATTTATATTTTTAAAGATTGTTATGACCTGTCGTTTAGTTAGAGTTTCTGTAAAATTGAATAATTGAAACACTACAATGTAATAAAAAACCATCTTTTGCTTATTTTCGAATTTTTATTTACTAGAATCGGCTTTTAGCCCACTGTGCGACGGACAGAATTTTTTTGCTCAAACTTAAAATCTCGACGTTTCATGACATTCTAAACCTATTTGAACAATAAAAATTTTCAAAATTTTTTTGTCAATACTATACTTCCACTGGATGTGGAAGTAACTGAAAAGGAATATTATGGTAAGCAAAAAAATATAAATTGCAGAAATTATAGAAAATTACAAAACAAATTACGAACTCTAAGGAAAACAAAAATGATATAAAAGAGAGTAAAATTACGTAATGGTATGATAACAAATAATAAAAAAGAAAAAACAAACTAATTCAACAATTATTATATAGAAATTGGATAAAATATGGCAAAGGAAATTATAAAACCCCCAAGAAACTTTCACAGAAATTCAACAAGCCACTCATTTGCTCTGTTACCGGTAGGTAGTAAAGCGGTAACCAGCTATATTTTAGAACTAAAGAATAACAAGACACCGGGTTTGGACGGTAATACAGCAGAAATACTAAAAGAAACAGTACATATTATTTCACCTCTTAATTAACATGATTTATGAGAGTAGCATATAGCCAAACTCTTTAAAACTTGCAATTATTAAACCATTATTACATAAAAAGAACTTGCAATTGAGAACTATCACCCAATCTCGCTTATTTATTGTAATAAAAATATTGTTGAAAAAATAGTCCAGAATTTCAAAGTGTCTTATGAATTTGAAACTTCATTATCTTCATTCTCATCTTGATTGGTTCCCAGAAAATCTGGGAGCTTTTAGTGAAGAACAAGGAGAAAGAATGCACCAGGACCTGAATGAGTTTGAACAAAGATATCAAGGTGTTTGGGGGAAGAATATGTTAGCAGATTATTCTGGAATCTAAAGAGAGACACAAATAAAGCACATAAAAGAAAAGCGAGTCGAAGATCATTCCAGGAACAACGTAAGCATTCTCTCCCAAATTTCGATTAATACACTTATGCTGAGAGAAGCGAATTGATTTGTTGAAGACTTTCAAAAGTTTTTTTTTTGAATCTAGTTTTTGTACAATCACGCAAAACCTAGAGAGAATGGTAGGCAGAAAGGTAAGAAGACAAACTGACAAGGAGGCAGACAGACTGTCAGTGGACATTTAGACGGAGGATGGCAGAAAAACAGACAGATAGAAACATTTAGTCATTTAGTCAGACAGGAAGATAGACAGAATTACCGACAGAAAGGCAGGTAGAAAGGCAGGATGTCAGATAGATGGATAGAGAGAAAATGCAGGCGGGCGATAAATACAGACTAACAAGCAAACAAACAGGTATGCAGATATAGAGGCAGACAGATAAACAGACAATAAGTAAGCATTCGTATAAATTTTTTAAAATTTTTTTCACCTCCTATTCTTACTTTAACCTTCAAACAACCTTGAACATGAGGTGATAGAGATCAACCGACATCAGATTCGGACTCAGCGGCCCCAAAACCCTACGTGTGAATTTTTTCAGATTTTTTCAATAACCTCTTCTTAGTTTGACCTTCAAATTACCTTGAAACTGACGTGATAGATCTTAACTGACCTCGGTATCGGAATCAGCGACCCCAAAAACGCCCGGGTACCTAGGTAGAGTCCGGTGTTTTTTTTTTCAAACTAAATGTTGACCTGTGATCATTTAAGTGAACCCAAGACCGTTTTATGCGGACTACCTCAAGGAACTGTCTTGCTCCAATCATGTTTATTATCTACCTAAATGATATACTAACACTAGACTAGACATAAAAGGTTCAATAGTATCTTTCGCTGATAATACTGCAATCTATTTTACTGGAGACTCTTGGGATGAAGTACGCCAAATTGTTGAAGTAGACCTAAAAATTACACAGTCCCACAAAAAAAAGTGGCCTGTTCGGTGGACCAGATCAGTGTATCCGTATGTATCTGACATCTCTACAAGATTCATTATAACCTAAATTTGCCATGATACGTACTGCTCGCTTTTGTATAAGAAAAATGCTGTGTGCATCCCGTGATAGACCCCACCCTAGTAGCACAAATATTGGACCAACGTATAATCCATGTAGGACCAACATTCATGTAAGGGCCTACATGGTTCGTACGTTAGTTCAATATTTCGTGCTACTAGAGCAATGGACTATGGCATATTTAATGCTGGAGTTAAATGACTCAAAGTATAATTGCCTTATAATTGATGAACTACACTGCTTTGATGTTAAAGCTAATGCATATGATGCCTTAAGATAATTTAGTACTGACATCTTGTATGTGGACTATTTAAGATGACAATCTATCCTTAACCCATTTCGAGTTCAGAGAGTAATTGTTATCAGTTTGGCCATCTAAGACTATGCCATTTATATTGAGATTAGATTTTAATGTTTTAAAAACTATAGTCGCTGTTTTTTCATGGTTAATGCATAATTTGTTCTTCTCAGCCGAGTTGCTGATTTTGGCATACATTAAAATGGCACAGGCAATGGCATCAGGCAGGTTTTTACATTTGATTAGAATATTAGTATCATCTGCATATGGATACTATTGAACACAAGGGTTGTTCTAAATAATTTAACATATCGTTAATAAAAGTAATAAATAACGTTGGGTCCAATATGGATCCCTGGGGGACTTCTGTATTAATGAATCCTTAATTTTTACCTGCTAAAAGTGGTTTGACAGATAGGAATTAAACCATTCATAAGCAATATCCCTAACTCCATATTATTCTAATTTAATTAATAGTAGAGAATGATCGACACAGTCAAAGGCTTTAGAGATATCTACAAATAGCCCCATGGCAATTTTTGATTTGGATAGTGCACTCACTATTCCATTTACAAAATCACTGAGTGTCGAGTCTATACTTTTTTGTTTAGTAAACCCATGTTGACTTTGGAAGAGCACGTTGTTAATTGTAAGAAAACATTCAAGCCGTATATTAATTGCAGATACAAATACCTTTGATACCCTTGGCGATAGGCCGACTCCTCTATAGTTAATAACTAAGTTTGGGTCGCCCTTTTTAAAACGAGATATTACATTAGCTATTTTTAATTATTCAGGATATATGCCTTGCTTATTTATATTCGCCATTATTCTTTAAAAAGTTGAGTAAATAATTTTATTTTTAAATAAAGGCGGAAAATGCTGACTAACTGAAGTTTGCAAACATACGCAACATATCCGTAACTTTTCACTTTTCGGATATAAATAACAATTTTACACGTACGCTTTCATCCCTTTTGTAGTTTTAGATTATCTAGCAATTCTCTGCATAGGTACTTGTTTGTACGTAAGTACTATCGAAAATAACGTTTATTTTGATTTAATTTGGTTCAACACTCCTGGTTCTAAAATAATGTATTATATTTTTCCCAATTCAAAATACGCGTTAAATGCAAATTTATTCTTCAAACAAACTAACTCTAGTTAAACTTAATCACGATTTAATGAGCATAAATATTTGTGTTCAGAAGTTTTTAAACATTTTTATTCCAGGGATGATCCACTTTTAATCGTAAAATACAAAAGGTTAATTATTAAACAAATATTTCGCAACTCAATGTATCATTAAAATTTATGTAGCACTGCTAATTAAATATTCGTTACAAAGGGCACCTGCACGTGGGAAATTAAAATTCGTGTAGGTTGTTAGTCTTTAAACCAATTAAATTTTCATTTTTGGCAAGCGTTAATACCCTGTTTTAAATTTTTCGCTGTTTAAATGTTAATGTAGAATCGTTTCATGGTGGAGACTTTCATCCTTTGTACAGAGTTAAGGATTAATTTTATTACTAAATAAATATTTAAGTTGGATTAGTGCATGTTTATGGGGATTTTTAAACTGAAATTAGAATTGGTAAAAAAAAATTAAAACATACGTTTTTCAGATAATGACATGTGACGAGTGAAGAGAAGCCGCAGATAGTAGAAAATCCAGTACTCGCTAGGAAGTTTTTTGACTCGAAATATTTTTTTGTTGCTGTTTAGTTTACCAGCAAAGGAGTTGTTAAGAGGCCCAGGTCTGACGATTACCTACACAATGGTGAATATCAGATCAACTTGCACAGTTGTTCACATGGAAAGCACCAACTGCAACCAAAAACGAAACTCCAAGATGAAGAATATATCCATCCGACCACCCCCGAGGAGGCCAAGGAAATCCTGAGGAGGAAGGCTCCAGAATATGACAAAATAGGAAACCTAGCACTCAAGAAGCTACCCAGGATTGGTCAATATCATCATTGGACAACATCATCAATGCAATTTTGAGGCTAAAATATTTCCCCTCTAAGTGGAAGAAGGCTGACTGGCTCAAGTTCATAAGTCAAGATAAAAGGTAGTTTTGCACCCTGTGATGGGTTGTTTTCGTGAACTAGGTCATAACAGATTTATGGTTCATTCCTATTAATAAAGCTTAAAGCTTTTTCGCCGGTTATTGAAGCTTTTATGCAGTTTTGTATAATATTGGGGTAGTTTTCACTCTCTTAAGGGTGTGTCTCAATTACTTTGTGCAAGCCCTAGTCAACACCTTCGTTCATGCATTTAGCCAATAGACTTATACTATATTTCTGTTCATGAAAGTTCTATGACTCAATAGCATCATTTTTACCTCTTTTCATCCTTATATAGGGAATGTTTTTAGCCCTTCTGAATTAATCAATGGATATACGGTTTCGTCGATATTAGATATGAATTCTGCGTCAAAAAATACTAAGAATATCTTGATTGCTCTGCCATAGCTGATGAGTATTTATTTATGTTTTTGTGGGGATGTGTATTTTTTGATAGCATCACGCATATCAACACTTCAATCCCTCATATCTCAAAAACCAAACATATACTCATCTTGAGATTTTGTATTCAGGATGTTCTCATTATTAACACGATATGGTAGTAAAAATAGAGGCAAAAATCATAGAAAAAATTGTGACAGACTTACAGACTTTCTATATAATAACTTCATCACGGCGCGGATTTAGGAATAAATTCTCTACCGAAATGGCTACAACTGAATTGGTACAAAATATATGTGGCAAGAAATAATGGAGATGTTTTTTTTCTCCCTAATGCCTTTGATATTTGGGAGGAATGGACTAATATGATATGATATACCCTTTGTTAGCAAAAAGCTCGTCAATCTAGGCTGTGTCCTAATTGATTGGATAATTTCTTATATAACAAACATAAAGCTTCTTGCGAAAATAGAGAAGACGCCGTGAGAGAAGCATATTGTCAACATTGGAAACCTACAAGGTAGTACTTGGTCCTCTTCCTCTATTATTCCTGTTGTTTCTCAATGGTCTACCACAACATTTTGAGTTTGTAAGAGTTTATATGTACTCGGATGATATATCATTTATATCTGCAAAAGGCTTGTTAGAATTAAGAGATAACGTCAATGATATTTTACTACTGCCTGACAACTGCTGTTTTAAAAATCGCCTCATTATAAATTATGATAAAACGATTCGTATCAACTTTAAAAGCAGTAAATTTTAATTTAAATTTTAATAATCAGTCGATACATTTACAAACACAAACAAAATTTCTCCGAATTATACTTGATGAGAATATTACTTGGTCCAGACATTGACTGTTATTATGAGTATTAATTGTTGTCGAACATCATTTAAAAACCGCTGCACAAGGAATCACTACTTCAACATCCAGATGTTCCATCCAATTCTCTCACAACGAAAAAAAGTTGTTTGTGGAAAAAATTGATTATAGAACTTTAATAATATAATATTTGAAATCGTCTACCCTAAAAATCCATAAAATGATAACGTGGGGGTGGATGAAGTAAAAAAATATTTTGAGATTTTGGTTCTTGTACACAGACTAAATCACAATTTTTTTTCACCCCCTTTAATATTGAGGTGGGGGTGGTAGTTTTTAGACCTTATAGCTTCTCTTATATATATACTGAATACCAATTTTATGGACTTTTACTTGCCTGATTTATCTATTTACCCCCATTTACCCCAATTTACACCCAACCCTTCAACTGAATAAGATGAAAATATAATCTAGTTCCAGACCACGTTAAAATACATACGTGTACCAAATTTCAAGTTAATATCTTAAACGGTCCCAGAGTAATCGTGCACACAAAAAAGTTACAGACCGACAGACAGAATTTTTTTTTTTCGTTTAAACTTAAAATCTCAACGTTTCATGACATTCTAAGCCTATTTGAACAATAAAAATTTTCAAAAATTTTTTTGCCGTTACTATACTTCCACTTGTGGGAGTAAAATGAACACATTCTTACCTTAGTGTCCACATATCTTTCCAAACTGTTAACTTATATCAATACAAACAAACATAAATTACATTTTCAGCAACGAAATTTTCATGTATATGTATGTAATTTAACATCTTTATATCCAAAAAACAATTAATTTTATTTTCAGCAAATAATCATCCAAATAGTTTTTAATTGAACTGGTATGAAAATTACTTCATAGAATAATTGTTAAAATGCATCAAATATATTGTGAGTTTAAGAGTCTAACACAACCAAAGACGGGCAGATACATAGATAAACTATTACCTCCACATCCAGTGGAAGTATAGTAACGACAAAAAAATTTTAAAAGATTTTTATTGTTCAAATAGGCTTAGAATGTCATGAAACGTCGAGATTTTAGGTTTGAGCGAAAAAAAATTTCTGTCTGTCTGTAACTTATTTGTGCGCACGTTTACTCTGGAACCGTTTAAGATATTGACTTGAAATTTGATACCTAAACATTATGTACTTTTACGAGA
The DNA here is from genome assembly GCA_936432065.2 of Rutpela maculata. NCBI lineage: Eukaryota > Metazoa > Arthropoda > Insecta > Coleoptera > Cerambycidae > Rutpela > Rutpela maculata. Next base: position 19,562,801 of record OW386293.2, read on the forward strand.
TCTGGAACTAGATTATTTTTCATCTTGTTTCGTAGAAGGGTTGGGGGTAAATTGGGGTAAATTCGGGGTAAATAGGTAAATTAAGCAGGTAAGAGTCTCAAAAAAAAAAAATGTTTGGCATTAGCCACCCCATCCCATTATTAAAGGGGTTGAAAAAAATGTGATTTAGTGTATGTACAAGAACCTACAAGAATCAGAAATCTCGAAATATTTTTTTACTTCATCCACCCCCACTACCACCCCCCTATCACCAACCCCAGCCCACTACCGATGTGGGGTATCGTTTTATGGGATTTTGGGGTAGAGGATTTCAAATATTATATTATTAAAGTTCCATAAACAATTATTCCTACATACAAAATTTTTTCGTTGTGAGTGACTTGGATAGAAAATCTGAATGTGGAAGTAGTGATTCGTTGGGCAGCGTTTTTTTTTATTTATTTGGAGGTCTTCAATGAAAAAATATTTTAATAACAATAACAAAGTAGGTAATTTAAAAATTTATTTGTTACAATCAAATGAACATCAAGTGTGCCCAAGTAATTTTATTCAAAGTGAATTTAAATTGGTATATTTATATTCATAAGAATGAACATAAATTTAAATCGCCTGAAGATGGATATGAAAAATTAGTGTTAATAAATAGAATAGAGCGGGTCTTCTCGTAAAAATTCTCTTTTATAATATGCTCATTATTTTTCCGTGAAATTCGCGCTATGGATATAATGTAATAAGAAACTCATCACAAAGGGCATCAACTTGGGTAAATTTTAAAAAGTTTTGCTTTCTCATTGTAAAATCTAGTTTGTCACATAATTCACTGTTTATATTCGAAATGGAATTATTGAAATAAATCTCTTAAAAATATAAAAATAATAGCATATACTGGATAATTTGCCTAGCCAAGTAACAATTTTATTTCTAAAATAAGTTATTCTAAAAGTCTGGAAGGATTCTATAAAATTGATTTAAAACCTTTATAAGAGTACAGGAGATCGCCTAGAAAAAGGTCTACATGCCTACTATTAAAGCTTTCAAGTTTTAATTAATTATCTTCTTTAGTCATAGAGTATATGAAGATCATAATTGGTTTAGGATATGCACTATAATAAAATTTAAAAGGCTTTGAGCGAACGTTTTGTATTTCTGTCTCCAATGGCGCTACAGCCCAAATTAAGTCTTGGCCTGCTTTATCTTCGCCCCCACACCAGCTGATCAAGAGCCACTCTTCCATGTTCTGATGCTCATCAGATTTTATGCCTTCCATGTTCTGATGCTCATCAGATTTTGTGCGTCTTGCGGCACCTCATAGAACCATTGTTTCCGTGGCCTCCCCTCAGTGAACTCTATATACTACATGGAAGGAACCCGCGCGTTTGCTGTTATAGCTTGTAGTGTGTCAGGGGCAACGGAAATAAAGATAGCCTTATTTGCGGTAACCTGCCTTTGTCATACTCAGACAAATGAGTTATGTTTCTTTGCATAATTATCTTTGAAGTAGAAATTCAGGTAGTTTGGGAATTATTTTTGTTCAAAACGTACAATATTAGTGAAGATTAACATTTATTGTGTTCTAGTATGCCATTAGTTTCGTGTCTTTTGTTGTGTGTGGTGTAAAAAGTACAAACATTTATTGGTGTGATTTGTGATTGACGATAGTTTAGTTAACATTAAACAAACAATGGTTATTTATTGTGTAGCGTTTGGATGCAAGAACGAGCAAGATTATCGGCGAATATCTTTTCACAGGCAAGTTGATAATATTTAGATTTGGATATGAAATAATAAATAATTAGCAAGAACATTAATAGATTGAAAGTGAATTTATTTGTTATAGTTTTCCATTCAAACGACCAGATATTCTAAAGTTATGGATAAAGGCAGTTCGCAGGCAGAATTGGGAGGTCTTCTTTATGCTTCAAATGTGGTGTATAAAATTTTATATTTTGCAGAAAAGCAAATTCGCCTTCTATTAGAAAGTGAAAACCTTTTGAGAAGCAAAATAAACTGGAAAAAGTGCCACAATAAGACAAAAAATGACAAAACTTGTTTTATTTAGCAATTGTTAATTAATAGCTATATAAGTAGTAGTAGCTATGTACAATGTATTGTAATATTTAAATAAAAATTGTATTTCTAATTTTGTTTTCATTTTATTTACCAACCCAATAGGAGAACAGTTAAAATTTTACTTGAAAGTTCTACTATTTGCATTATTACTTTTTTCTTGATGAACTATTCAGAAAAAAGTTACGTTTACTCCTAAATAAACATGAAAAATTAAAAAAAATATTTAAAACATGCGCCAGCGTTCCATTAACTACAATGAGATAGAAAGAGATAGATATCCGTAGCCGATGCGGGTTGCCTATTCAATCGTTTTGCCTCACTTGTCGCTCAAGGCGGGTCCCTTCCAGGCAGTATATATGTCGTAGTCATTTGATGAAATCCGTCATTTCGTGAAAAGCCTAGGCAGTACATGAACTGCCGGCATATCATGTACATTTTTGACGTTGCAGAATCTGCCTGGGCATTTCGTGAAACGCCGTGGTTGTCTCGGCACATGATGTTTAAAGTCGTTCTACACGATCTGCCAAATTAGATGTTGACTGTTCATGAAGTGACTGATACCCGGCAGATTGTGTTGTGTGTTTGAGATTAGGTTAGTTGCCGTTTCGGTCGACTTGTTTGCTCTGAAGCCATGTTGTGCTGTTTGTTTTGTTTATTGCGGAAATTCAGAGTGAGAAAGACTTGTTCAGTGATCATTACAAGGAGGGAAAGATGGGGATGTAATTATTTTGAGGTTAGGTTCAGATTTATTTGGTACATTTCAGGTTTTAGAGTGCTAACGAAATCACGCATATAATAACTTAATCTAACCTATACGGTCATTTATTGGGCTTTGCTCCATAATAATATTTGTAATGATCATTGAACAGTCTTTTTCACTCTTACTTTCCATAATATACAAAACAAAAAGCCTCAAGTAATAGAACACAATCTGCCAGTCTAATTTGCGGCAGATCATGTAGAATGACTTTATTCAAGTCAAATGCCGAGATGACCACGGCGTTTCATGAAATTCCTGGGCAGATCGTGCAACCTCAAGAATTTGCATGATATGCCGGCAGTTCATGTACTGCCTAGGCTTTTCACGAAATGACGGATTTCATCAAATGACTACGACATATAGAGTTCACTGCCTCCCCTTTGGTCTTCTTCCTTGCATCCTGCTACTGAGAGCTCTTTTCGACAGCTTGCTGTTTTGCATTCGCATTACATGATAAACCCATCGAAGTCTCTGTAGTCTAACAAATTCTGAGATATGGGTCTCCTTGAATAGGTGGTAACTCTGATCAAAGAACTTATGCCTAGATACATAACAGCTATTTCTTCAGTACATACCTTGTTGCTCCTAACATAGTCATATTATATATTCATTAAAATGAATAGATAAACATATTATCTCATAAGCAACAGTGGCGGTTATGTGTAGAAGGGTAAACATTTTCATCAAAACGGATTATTGTAATTCCTGTATTACCGATTCTGCTACAAATCTATAAAATGTCTTATCATTCATAAAAATTACGTTTTTCAATTCTTTCCGAAACTTTACATATGATAAGAGGATAAATATTATACATTAAATTACCAAATTGTTAATATTTTTTATTTGAATGTTGGTTATTATAATTTATTATGTTTCTGCACCATTGAATGGCATATTTACGAAACACACCACAAATTAGAAAAGCCTCAAATTCAATGTCAAGATTGTCTGGGTGAAGTAAAAAAAATTTTTGAGGCTTTTATTGATTCTTGTACACACACTAAATCACAATTTTATTTTCTTCACCCCCTTTAATAATGAGGTGGGGGTGGTAATAGGGGTGGCTAATTTCAAAAAATTGTTTGGGACCTCAGCTTCTCTTATACATACTAAATACTAATTTTATGAACTCTTACTTGCTTGATTTAACTATTTACCCCCATTTACCTCAATTTACCCTTCAACTCTGCAACGGAATAAGATCAAAATATAATCTAGTTCCAGATCTCGTTAAGATACATACTTGTATCAAATTTCAGTTAATATCTTAAACGGTTCCAGAGTAATCGTGCGCACAATAAAGTACAGACAAAACGACAGACATAGTTTTTTTGCTCAAACTTAAAATATCGACGTTTCACGGCATTCTAAGCCCATTTGAACAATAATTCTTTATTTTTCTTTTTTGCGTTACTACAAGGTGTCTCTCGGCATTGATCGATATGGGGAAAAGTACGCACCAGAAAATTTTGAAAACTTAGGGAATTACTAATGTCAGTATGGCCAATCAAAAGAAAATAATTACAAGCATTTGGCACTTCCGCTTATACCGGATGTCGATACCAGCTTGCTCATTTTAAATGAAACACCTTATATATTTCGAAGTTTTCGAAAAGATCGAAAAATTCTGAGTCGAAAGCATACGCTATCCCTAAACCAGCCGTTTCAGAGATATTTAACATTTTATAAAAAAATTCACGATTTGCAATAACCTTTATAACTTTTTTCACGTAAAAGATCCTCATTTGCTTTCCGGCATGCAGGAATACCATAAGGTGAGCTACGCTTTACACTTTAAAGAAATTCAATAATAATATACCAAGTGCTCAGTTTTTTACGTTACATTCCGTCATCTTCAAACCGCGAAAACTTGTTGCCAAATGGAACATACTGTATTTTATTGCATTAAATTATGTAAAATTAAATTTCCGTTTTCGCCATGTAGATATTGCAGAGGTATAAACTCACGATTTATTTGCGATTTTTTTAGAAATTCAGTATCGATCGATGCAGTTCCCGCTGAGACAACCTGTATACTTCCACTGGATGTGGAAGTAATAGCACTGAAATTAGCATGGCGCGCAAACAATGTGTTGTGTGAAAAACACATTTTTGTTCTTGTGTAATTTCCATGCATTGAAGTTTATCCAAGAAAATAAATATGTATTTACTAAAAATAACAAAATATTGTCCCTATTTTATGTAATAATTGTTGGTTAAATTTTGATAACCTCTAAGTACTTACATAACCGCGGATTTGACAAATAAAATAGGTAGAGAGTACATATGCTTTATTCTAAGGGAATTATTATGTATCGAAAGGATATTGGATACTAAAATTTAATTGATATTAATCTTATTACAACTACAAACAGAACCCCATCATGTTACGACTATCAAACGATCGATTTACTTTTTTCTAAACTGTTTTATTGGCGGACACGTCAAACGGAGATTACGATGGTCGAACTGGATCGATCGTGTCCGAAACTTTACGAATAGATTTACTAGTCAATCAGGGGTGTTTGTAATTGAGGTACCTTAGACTGTGACTATCTCAGCAACAAACAAACCAATACACATTATGTATCTAGAGATAAGTTCTTTGATCGGAGTCTCAGGGTACGGACATGCCGAAGATGTTTCGCCGCTAGAAGTTCAGCTCACAGTTTCAGCCAATTAATTGCCGCGATGCCGGGTGCACATGCCGAAGAAGTTTATCAATCAGTTCAGTGTTTCGTTCAGTCTCTCGGGGGATTCACCTGCTTTTATTGTATCTCATGTAAATAATTTCTATTCCTGCAGTGTGTTGCCGTTTGTTTGGAATCACCACCATAAAACATGTATTTTAGGTCTGATTTAGGACTTTTTTTAACGTAGATCTCTGAAAAGTGCGTTCTTGTGCTACATTAAATTTTATAAAACGCAAAAGGTCGACCTACTACGTTTGTTATTGTGGGTGGAGAATTATGAAATGTAGGTAATGAAAGTTGCATGACAATAATTATTATTATTGCAATCAGAAATTAAAATAATTAAAACTTAACACAAATTGACAATTAAAGAGGATTTTCATTGGCAATTTCAGCATTTTTATTTCCTTCGGGAAAAATCCAAAAACAGGTATTTTTTCACGAAATTTGGAACAAACCCATTTGAGAGGTTGCCGAATCCCGCGGAGTACTCAGATTTGAAATAAAAAAATCGCTAATAAGATTTCATCATTTTCCAACCACAAAAACAAAAGCAGTAGGTCAACCTTCTTTCTATGTTCTATAAAATGTGATATATCACAAGAATGCACTTTTCAGAGATCTATGTTAAAAAAAACGATCCAAATCGAACCTAAAATAAACTTTTTATGTGGATGGTTCAAAGCAAAATGGAACACATTGTATAATCGCTTATCTATTATATCATTTAACCGTTAAAGGGGTCTACAAACGATCCAACTTGCTGGAGCTAACATTGTCGGCATGCTTTGAACTCATTCGTAAAAGTGAGATGGTCTGCTGGAATTCCGCAGCAATATTTAAAGCGTACCGACAAGGTTGGCTTCAGCAAGTTGGATCGTTTGTAGACCCTTTATTAAGGACTGGCGAAAACAACAGCCATAAAATCGAGTTGGGATAATAAGCACAAAAAATTGTTGTTTGTTTAAGGAAAGAAAAACATGTCATAGGTTTTTGTACCGCCTCACAGTGACACGAATCGTGATTTTTTCGTTCAAAATTATCTAGAGCACTTGTTTCGCAACCGATTGATATCTGAAGTTTTCATTGTCGTAATCAATCCGGGTAACGTTTTCGTAAAATATACTTTGTCGCAGTGCAGCCCACGCCCACAACCGTGTTAAAGTAAACTATACGCGGTCACAGTGCTATCCCGCAAATGGCCAAAAACCACCTCCAAATGGTCAAACGCGTATTATAATTGTTTGAGGGACTCTAACTTTCGAGAATGGTGAACACCGTGGTGATGGTAGAATTGCTCCACGGGTTGACTCACCCCCATAAATGTCCATAACAACCCTCCAAAGGGGTGAGAGTGCATTCTCCGCCCCGCCCCTTTTGAGGATGCTACACAGGAAAAAACATTATGAAGATGCGAAGATGAGGTATTTATTTGCCATTGAGGGGGTGAACAGGTGTCAACCACTCGATTCGTTGTCCTCTCCGTGTTCTTCATGCTCGAAAATGGGAGGGAAAACTTTTTGTCCAGTGGTATGATGAGAACGCTCTTGGAGGATGGTTATTGGCCGTTGATCGGGTGGACGGGTGTCAGGCATGCGCTCCAGGGTCCTCTCCATGATTGGCAAGCTCGAAAACGGGTGATCAATAAGTTAGATTGCATGAAACATTGCCATACGCGTTTAGCCCGTTTGGAGGTGGTTTTTGGCACTTTGCGGGTGGGTTACTCCCTGGAGAAATTCTGCCACCACCACAGTGTTCAGCATCATCAAAAACGGGAGATGTCCAAGTAAGAGTGCTTCAAACAATTATAATATGCATTTGACCCCGCTTGGGGGTGGTATTTGGCCGTTTGCAGAAATTCTGCCACCACTACGGTGTTCAGCATCCTCGAAAACGGGGGATCACCAAGTAGCAGTCCCTCAAACCATTGTAACACGCCTCTGACCCCGTTTGGTGGTGGTTTTTGGCCGTTTGCGGGGTTGGGTCACCCCAACGAGAAATTCTGCCACCACCACTGTGCTCAGCATCCTCTAAAATGGGAGACAGAACTAATCTCATTAAATCAGACAATAGTCGGGTTTTTCGTGTTATTTTCCGACTCACAATCCACTATAGGCAATAGATCCTCGTGTACGTTTTAATAAAAACTCTGTACGCAGATATATTTTCAGTTAACCAATAGGGGCTAGCCATAGGCGTGGTGTACACTGTGACAAGGAATATTTTACAAAAATGCTTCCGCCGTCGTTATATCTACGTCGGTACTATATTTCACCTGTTGATTCAAGTTTTCTTCCAAAAACATTTTTAAAATTTTTATTGTATGTCATGAAACGTCAAAATTTTAAGTTTGAGCGAAAAAAAAAATCTGTCTGTCTGTCGATCTGTCTGTCTGTAACTTTTTTGTGCACACGATTGCTCTGGAACCGTTCAAGACGACTTGAAATTTGGTACACATATGTATTTTAACGTGATCTGGAATTAGATTATATTTTCATCTTATTCCGTTGAAGAGTTGGGGAGTATGGAGCATGGACTGAATGGGTCAAAGGGGGGTAAATAGATAAAGCAAGCAGATATGAGTTCATAAAATTGGTATTGGTATTTAGTAGTGATATTAAAGGGGGTGAAAAAATTGTGATTTAATGTGTGTGTACAAGAACCAAAAACGTCGAAATATTTTTTTACTTCATCCACCCCACTACCATCCCCTATTACCTACTGCCGATGTGGGATATCGTTTTATGAGTTTTTGGACGATTTCAAATATTACATTATTGAAGTTCCATAAGTAATTATTTCCACATACAAAATGTTTTCTTTGTGAGAGACTTGGATGGAAAATCTGGATGTGGAAGTAATGATTCCTTGGGCAGCGGTTTTTCCACTCCCTACTCAAAACATGCCGGTTGTGGTGTTGTTTATGGCGTTTGTCCCACAACGCTGGAGCATTGAATACTAAATCTATTAATTCGTCCTTATTCATTTTCACTTTTCCACAAAATAAAAATAAAAAGATACCCAATATATCGTACACACATTCCCACATGATGATGGTTATATACTGCACGGCGAATCTAGACAAACGTAGTGTGTACTGGCTAAACCTCAACCCCTCACAATTCTTCAAAATTAATCCGCATGTGTACCGTCACTGGTGGGAACTGTCGTTGAAATTAAAATACGGCACACGGCACGTATTCAATGTCGGAAAATCCATTGCTACTTTTTCAATTTAATAGCTATTTTAATTATAAACCAATAATTATAGTTGTTAAATACCCCACTGTCCCTACTTCTGGTGTAGGTAGGTATATAATAGTGACAGGTAAAAAAATTTTTCATAGAAATATTTACTAAAATCGAGACTAAAATCATGTAACATATAAAATAAACATATAAAAATGATTTTAAGATAAGAGCTTGTATATATTTTAATTATAAAGCAATAATTAAGGTTGTTAGCTATAACTTAAAAAATAGTCCATAGAAATATTTATTCAAAATCTGGTCAATATTCGCGACCCGCGTAGCCTACCTCTCTACTACCATGTAAAAATCGCTGCCCAAGGAATCACGACTTCCACATCCAGATTTTCTATCCAAGTCACTCACTACGAAAAAAATTTGTATGTGGGAATAATTGCTTATGGAACTTTAATTATATAATATTTGAAATCCTCTACCCCAAAAATCTATGAAACGATACCCCACATCGGTAGTGGGGTGGGTAGTGGTAGTGGGGGTTGATGAAGTAAAACAATATTTTGAGGTTTCTGGTTCTTGTACACAATGTACACACACTAAATCACAATTTTTTTTCATCCCCTTTAATAATGGTGGGGGTGGTAATGGGGGTGGCTAATGCCAAAAATTTGGTTGATACCTTAGCTTCTCTTGTATATACTAAATACCAATTTTCTGGACTCTTACCTGCTTGATTTAGCTATTTACCTCAAATTTACCCCAATTTACCCCCCAACTCTTCCACGGAATGAGATGAAAATATAATCTAGTTCCAGATATCGTTAAAGTACATATGTGTACCAAATTTCAAGTCAATATCTTAAACGGTCCCAGAGTAAACGTGCGCACAAAAAAAGACAGACCGACAGAGAGACAGAAATTTTTTTTTCGCTCAAACTTAAAATCTCGACGTTTCATGACATTCTAAGCCTATATGAACAATAAAAATATTTTAAAATTTTTTTATCGTTACTATACTTCCACTGGATGTGGAAGTAAAACAAACTATTTTGTTTCGAGGTGAACATGCTGGTAGACTTCGGAAGTAAACTACTCTGGTAGCATCCTCGGTATGTGCGGCCACATTTAAATGTACAGGTTTGTTTTACAAATTGATGACTTCGATGCATGGACTGAATTTGTGGGCTGAACTTTTAGCTGCGAGGCAACTTCGGGATCTCCGTACCTCACACCAAATATATAAAATTATGAATGGCCAGCTACCGCGGTGACTTCCATGTAAACTGCTAGAATGAACTGCTGCAAGCATCCTCGGCATGTGCGGTCCCATTTAAATGTACAGGTTTATTCTACAAATTGATGGCGGCTGTCGTAGTGAACTGCACACTGAACTACTAAGCATCTTCGGCCTGTCCGTACCCTCAAGACATATTAAATGTATAGGCCAGCGTTAACAACCACCTCAAGGGAGTATAAAACTAGCAACATTTAATAAATTCTCCAATAAAACTCGATCCTCCTAACTTACACTTAATAGCTATAGAGTTTTATTGAAGGTTTGACAAATACTTGATAAGGCAATTTAATATCTAACAGATAATTTACATTTAATGTAAATTCTGAAATACACTTTTAAGAGTTTCTTTAACACAAAACTATCTTTAAGTACATTTAATGTAATAAATATGTAATAAATAATGTAATAAATATAGCATAAATCACTGGTTTATAAGGTGGCCATTATAAAACACTGATAAAACCTAAATAAATGTTTTCTTGAAATGTTTTCTTAACCGCTTCTCAAGTCACCGAAGTAACTCCTTGAAAATCCAGAATGATTTTGTGTTACGTAAAGAGAAACGAGGCCCTACAGCTTATAGTGGAGTCTGAACCACTTCTTGGGGATAATCTTATAATTAAAATTATTTCGCGATGAGCGGGGATTGAACCTGCTTCGCTAGGTACGCCAGTATGCAAGCTAGACGCGCTAAACCACTGAGCTACCGTCCCCCGACTGGGGATAAAAGCTCAAAGACATTTAAATTGTTACTTTTTTCTTTCATTCAAGTTTTTAACGTTGTCAATTGAAAAGTGGCGATTATGTCTGTTAAACGCAAGTTAATTTATAATAACTACTTGTGTTTTCCGGAGTTACAAACTTTTCATCAATTTTCAAGTCTTAATTAAACTTCCTATAATTATTTCCGTCAAATGCTCTACTTTGAAACAATATGTTAATAGGGTATTTGGCTATTCAGTTACCTGTTGTCAACTATCCAACTAGTATGTTATTCACTAACCAAACAGTTAATACACTTAAGCTCGCATTGCTAAATGGGCTTCAATAAATTGTAACAGGGTTAGTTTAAACACCTGACACTATCTCAAATACGCCATGTCCTAATGCTAGGCAAACATTGTTGATGCGCTTTTGTGATATATTAATTACATAACTAATGGGCAAAAAGAATAATTTTGATAGTAAACACGTAGACACGTGAGAATGTAATTTTAATCTTCCGGTTTTTCTTTCAGAGATTCCTTACCATATTATTATATGCATTTTCTGATAAAAATAATGTGTGTTCAGTTTACAAAATTTGTATCATTTTTAGTATTTTTCTCAGAAATCGCCCAGTAAAGCACTGAAAAATTTATTTAAAAAATTGTTGTTGACTCGTCTTTTTTAAGTGAATTTTAAATGGGTGCACCTTTCCAATGAAAGCATTTTCATGAACTCATGTAATGACAATGAAATTTAATAAGGGTAAAATGGTATCATTCCTTACACTTTGGATAAAAAGTATAATTTAAGTGGTTAATATTGTTACATGTTCTACCCCCAGAGCCATCCATGGGAGTTTTCTATAACTTCTATGTGTAAGTAGCAGAGAATTAGGTTGGTTGGTTAGTTTTGCCATCATCCCAGAGATGGCGCGCGGTGTCATAAACTGGAAAGTTACAGAGTAGTTGAGAATATTCTGGAGCCCTCATCTTCGGGTACATAAAGGCATGGAGAAGCCTAGTGAGACCGTACAGTTTAGATGGTCAGATAGTACAGTTCAGTTTAGTAGACAGTTGTGTTTAGATAGTGAGATCAGAAGTAAGCCAAGTGATCAAATGGCTTTCTTGAAAGGAAGGACACAGTTTCGTAACCCAGGTAGTCAGGACGTCATCGACAAAAATAAATATATGAAACCTCCTACCTCATTTTGAAAATTCCTGATTCTCCATTTTCATGGAATTCCAACGGGTTGATACCTGTTCTTAATTTTTTTTTGTGGAAGAATCAAAAGAGAAAAAATGGTGCCTTTATCATCAGAGTAGTTCGACAACGAGGTTGAAATATGAAACTTATTGTGTCGGCCTTCTTGTTATTCACTCGTCAATAGCTGGAGAAATTCCAACTGGTTAATACATATTCCCATGTGGAATAATCAAAGGGAAAATTAGCCTCGTGAGAGAGGGAAACTAAGGATATGAAATAACACTTAGAAAATTATTTATAAAATATGGAACCATTTAAATGGAAGGTAATTTAGTCTAAGGGATCTAGGTGTGCGATTCAGTTTCTCAAAATAAGCATAGTTTAGGAATAGTGAAGCAATAATTGTGGAGTTAACACAGAGACATGTTGCTTTCTCGAGTTAAAACAGCTTGGCGCGCCCACGTGATTTTTCTTGACAAACCTGGCCAATTAGCAAATGACAACAACCGCTTTCAAATCTCCGAGTTTCAATTAATGAAAACGTCTTTTATCTAGCAAAATAAACTAAGAAAAAGAAGATTTGGCATAAATTTTTCGGTTACCTTATTTTTCTTTAATTAATTCGATCAGTTTTATTCCGTGATGTTCTTTTGATTAACCTCTTCTTTATTATTAGTAAACGTTCTTAAATTTGAATTATATTTAGTTTATAATATATAAAACTTGATTAGCTTATAAAACTGAATTTATGAAAAATTTAATGCCTCGACTCTACTTCGGAATATAGGCTCATTTAACAATTTTTTATTATTACATATTCTGAAAGAGCTTGGTGAGTATAGTAAGTATGCCAAAAATTAGAATTTACTGACGCTGCCTTCATGTATAAAAAAATTATTAAAGTCGGCGCGCTTAAAAACGCTCGGGATAACCATGTAGTCGAGTTGTGACATCAGATGGCTGAACCGCCCAGTGAACACGCTGTGAATGCAAGTTAGTAGAGTAAAATCTGGAAGTAAAGTCGAGAAAAAAGAAATCGGCATAGAACCAAACCAGACTTAGTGGGATTCTTTAGTAAGATAATCGTGTACACGAAATCATTTTTTACCACATTTTTTGGTGGTCGAGAACTTTTTTATTTCGGAAAAACTCAAAAAAATAGATTTTTAATGAAATATGTTTTTTAACGTCTCCACCGCTATATCTCTGAAAATATTTGTGCTATCAAGCTATTTTTTTTTTTTTTTTTTATGAAAATTTGTATATACATGCTGCGTACAAATTGAAGCCAATAGTTGAAAAAAGTTTTTAGGATAAAAATTTTTCATTTTCCGTTCATAGTATTGAGTCAGCGATTTTTTTTAACGGGCCAAAGTCATATTCTTGCGCGTTCGGCTGTAGCAAGCCTGCCGACTGCAACGATCTGACGGTCCCGGTCGGGGTGTAAGTAGTAGTTTAACTTATATCAATAGATACAAAGCCAGTAGTGATCAAAAGCATCTAGGGGATCAATAGTATTGTTCAATATTTCATATATTGTACAGTAGTATTGATCATATGTTGTTAATATTAAGAAATTGTACAATAAATATAAAATAGTCTCCTTTTAATAGTAGATATAAATACCTAATCTGTAAATATCAATCAGTGTTACTAACTACCCACCTAATTAGTAAGTTTATTAGACATTTTTAAATGAATGAAAGTAAAAACGAACGCATAAAATGAGTTTTATTGTTTAAATAAATTTTCTATTTGGATAGATAAATATGTAGTATGTAGTTTATGTAGACCCTACATTAATAGCATTCTAATTCGTTCATATCTGCCTCGAAATCTTTAATAATGTTGTTAGAGGAACGACATTTGCACTCGTTGCAACATTTTATGCTTCCTTAAAACAAGCACATTTTCGATTGTCACAAATTTTATCCGAACAATGAATACTTAATGATTTTCGACAACTGCCACTTTTACACGACTAATCTGACCAACCCTGCATGCGAGCGTCCCAATGTCGCATTTAACGCTGATAAAAAAAATCGCTGTTGCCAAAAAAAGGAAAAAATATATTGTTTCAAAAACTTTTGTGATTATTAGGCTTTATTTTTTTCGCTGCATGTATGTAAATATTTTCAAAAATAAAAAAATTTATCAATTGGTGAAGATTTCAATACATAAAATATATATATTTTCAGTTTATCTGATTTTTAGAGAAATGAAAGTGCGAATTGTGCCCAAACCGTTTATATTGGTAAAAGCGCTACAGTGTGTGCTTTAATTTGACACAAAACAAATTTCGGTACCTTTAATAGTTTTAAAGATATGGCGGTGGAAACAAAAAAAAAACAATTTTATTTAAAAATACGTTTTTTTTACTTTTTTTTATTTAAAAAGTTCGAGACCACAAAAAATGTCGTAAAATATGATTTCATATGTCCGGTGACATACTCAAAGGAACCTAACATGTTTGACCTGGTTCTACGCCAAAAAAAAAACGACAGATAGACTTACGAAATCGCTGCTCTAATATAGGTATCGGCGCACGCCAAGTGACGTCACTCTACGGACTGTTGGCTGGCCGATCGTTTTTCTATTCAAATGTGAATATCTCTGTGGCTATTGATTCAATTGAGCTGAAATTTTTTTCTGAGGCTATTGGTTTGTTATACTTTAAAATGAGGAAGAAAAAGTAGGAAACTGCCATATCACTAAATGACCCTATTCTCGGTTTTCTAACTACTTTTCCCTTAAACTCATTAAAATTGTAATTGTAGAATAGTAACACATAGACTGTTATATAATAGTATTAACACTATAAATGTTATACAAGGGTCCCAAAAGTGGACGATCAAACCCAATATGTGGTTACAAAAATTTGCTCTGAATAAGTCTATGTATTATACCATGCTAGAATCTGTATTAAATGGACACATTTTTCTGGTAATTGGTCAACTTTCCATAGCAGATTTATTCTGTTAGCGCTACTTAAAAATATACCACTTCAATTATATTTCTTATCCAAAGTGCAAGGAATGGTACCATTTTACCCTTATTTGTCGTCTGTCAATCGTATAATCATGTTTTTGAGATTTAATTTCCCAGTAATGTAGTCAACTTATATAAATATGTTTTATTTTCTTCTGCGATGGCATTTCAGTAGAAAACATAGCAGATTATTTTATCAGTGTACCTATATAACGATCAGAGTAAGTATTATTTTCTAAATAATACTCTAAGGTTACCTTGAATATATCTCTATATCTCAAACTATGATGGCTCCTTGAACAACATTCTATATCAATACTTTTATGTACTCATAAAAAAGAAAATTTTTCTTTATTAATCTATTTATTTAACGTCGCCACAGTGGGGCAGGAGACCCGAAAATCTGGCCAAAAATCAAAATGTGTAATAGAGTTAACACGATCGCTCTTTTGAGCTATGTGTAGCCAACATCTTTACACGTAATAAAATGCATCGCAAATGGCCGTTACATGATTCATTTTAGTGGAAACTGAGTAGTGCAGATAGTGCGTTGTGAATTTTAAAGTTTTATTAGATCTTTGTGCTCGTTATTTGTTTATTACTGTATTAAAATTCAAGTTTTTTGCTATGGAGGCTTCAAGTTCAGGTGTGTATTACATTTTTCAGTACTTATAATTTGTGGCAAACAGTATAAATATTTTTGTAAATGCCAATTTAAAGTCGTCAATGTAAAATGTTAATTGTTCTTAGTAATAATGAAATATTTAGTTTGGTTCCAAGTGCGACCAAGCCTTTTTTTAAATGGGTGTATTATTTATTTATTAAATAAATATATTACATTTGAAATTTGTGCCCATATTGGGTCCTTTACTTTTAAAATTGAAATTGTTTCTAGCCTGAAATGCTTTTTAATAAGTATATAATAAGTATTATATTCGAATGTTTTTTCGATACTTATAAAACCTTTATAAGTTAGATTTTGTAAAATATTTTTCCCATCACTAGCATTACAGAATACATAAAAATACAAAATTTAGTAATTTTCTCTCGATATAATTTTTCCATCCCCTATAACGACGCCAGGAAACGAGCTACCTCCAACCCGGAAATTTTGTCGAACCTCTTCTCGTAAGAAGAGTAGGGAATTTTTACTTGCCTAACATTTAATAGACAAGGGACCGCCTGCTTTACATCCCCTCCGAAGGATGGTATATCCACTACATAATCCTCGTCTTGAAATTACATAGCTTCCGCGTATACACTGATATACAAGCCGCTAGAAGGTGGAACGATTTCGCTGTGTTTCCTAAGATGGATTTCACCCATCCAACATCCAAGTACTAACCGCGCTGCACGTTGCTTCATTGGAATATCAAGGATATATACACAGTCAAGATGCATTTACACTCGTCCCTTAAAATTTAAAAGATATATTAATAATTAAGAACTTTAATAACTATTTCAAATTCGAACCACGACCTTGCTCTCCATAACACACAGCTGCTGTTCGCAAACTTGTGCCTTTTTGGTAAATTTTTCATCAAATAGGTGCTACAATTACTAAAGTAATATCCCTAACCTTCAACTAATTACCTATTGGGTGATTCTATCTAAATAAATAAATAAATATATAAAGAGAGCAATCGCTCCCAAGAATATTTAACGAGTAGTAATGAACTGTCCCCAATTGTCACACAATCACTGTATTTGCATCGTTAATATTTCAAAGCACCTAAACGGAGGTAGCACACATCATTAGATAGGCCAACACGTTGCAAAGTGTCAGATCCCGATTCCACTCTATGGCAACAGTAAAATGTCAACAAGGCAATAAAATATGAGTGCTTACTCACCGTTCTGTCGCCGGGATGTTTTACGCGACAGTTGAGCAGGGCTGACTGGCCCACAACGGCGGTGACGTTTCTGGGTCCGATGTCGTCAAAGTATGGTCGCTGATGTGTCGGCTTCATCGAATCTACAAATCGCGCTTTCAGGCCAGTCTCCGATTCGGAGGTTCCCAGGAGGTTACGTGACGCTGTAAAGAAAAATACGGTGTTAGATTTGTAATTTTAAGTTGTTGCGTAGTAGACCTCTCTTAGAAGGATGAAATGTTTGGTAATTGGGGTTTCTCTGCATTTTCGGGTGCACTTCGACGTAATGAAGTGCACCTAGATCTGCAGAAATCAGTTCGAGGTGGAAAGCAATTAAACATGGCAAGACAAATTTCTGAAAGAAAAAAATCAACATTTTCATGCATCTAGTCGGTACCAGTGAACGAAATATAACTGTTAGGAAATAATCATTTTTGTGCTATAATTATATATTATTTTCTCACGCTTATTTGTGCACTACAAAAACGATTTTTAGAAACAAAATTAAGCTTTATATTTAACAATATCAGCACATTGTGGAATACATTCCAAAATTAGTTGTTTGTTATATTTACAGTGATTTGATAATAGGCTTGTTGTATATGCCGTATATTTTAAATTAATTTATATATATTAATATAGTGTTACTAAACATTAGCAATTATCAAATATGTTTTCATATATCTAACTGGAAAGTATTTAAATCACCGACTAATATCCGGGAGAAGGGGAAAATCTGAGAACACACTCATATTGGACTTGACGTCATCTAACAGAGTACCTCTACGAGTGCAATGATTTGGACATAGAACTCGTGCAGTTTGCGGTTATTCTCTAAAATTATTTAGTTGTAGTCGGTCTGTGGCATTAAATTATAGTGTGTATTTAAGTGTACAATATTTAAAAAGGTTTAAATTGTTTTAAACACGACTGAAAAAGGTTATTTCAAAGGTCAATCGGATCATTTACGCCATACGCCTGCTAGGTGTATGCCATATGCTACTGCATCACAAAAATATTCATAAATAAAATATTATAAGTCCTAGATGAAAATGATGTCTTCAAAAATGCTTCGCAGCATGTATATGAAAATTTGCAAAAATGAAAAAGTTTGTCGCTTAGTCAAAATATGAGTACATTCTTAGCGAAGTAATGAGTCGAGTAATAAGTTCATTGTTGTTTAAAGCAAATAATAAACCATAATCGATAGAAACAAAAAGACTATTGGAAGCGCTTATTTGTGTACTTGAAAAAAAAAAAAAAGAAATTCAGATCGATATCTCAATTAGATTTGTAAATGTTAAAAAACATGATTTTTATAATCAATCATTTCTCAAGTTTTTTCGAAATCAAAAATATCTGTACTACAAAAAATATCGTAAATAGTCATTTCTCGTGTAGAATTGTTCACTTTATAAAAACGGTCTAGTTCTACGCTGTTTTTTTTTTCTAAATAAATGTAATTAATTTAAAATATAGTCTAGTGCTATATTGTCTTCTGTTACATGATGTAACGCGTTGTTTGCGTGCCTAACGGATTTATTCAAACTGTGTTTTGTATTAAGTAAAGGTTCTAAAAATACTAAAATCATATTTTTTGCAACAAGTCTATTAGTACAATTTTTGAACAATGGAGGAATTGCGAACTAGCAGGGCTATTTTGTTGAATATTTTTCACAGTGGAAATTTTGTTTGACAATAATTCTGGACTAGAGTTTAAAGGGGACAATCTCCATTTTTGCCATTTTTAAGAACCATCACTGAAATGCCCCACTTAAATATCACCGGTAGAATAAAGGCCAAACTCCTAGTGATAATGCTTTTTGATATATCAGAAAGCATTATCTTTGTCTTTACTCTATCGGTAATATTTTAGTGATGCTTCTTAGAAACGGAAAAAAATGAAGATTGGTCCTTTAATACTCTAGACCAAAATTAATACACTCATTGAGCATTGAAGAAACGTTAAAGCCAGTGGAGTTATTTTGTTGAATATTTCCTGCTGAGAAAATTTTGTTTTCCACCTCTACCTTATTGTTAAGAGACCCTTCGATATATTCCACAGCAATTTTTGATGACTTCCATTCGCCTAGCCTCTTTAAACTAGTAATATCTTCACCAGAGTCAACCAACATCGTCGCAGAAGACCGACGAAAGCAGGGGCCGGTATATTCTGTCGGATTTGGCAAATTCAAATAAGTAGCAATTATTTTAGGCATTTTTCTAAATTGATGTATTCTTACTACTTGTCTATAGACTAGTTCACAAGTTCAAGCACGTGTTAATTCTTGATAAAGCTCGTAAAAATAGAGTGAGGAATGATGTTTAGAAAAATGTGCAAAAGTTTTAAGCCCCCACATAAACAATTGCAAAAGTTATAAACAAATTAAGATTAAAAAAATAACGACTTTCGTTTTTTTGCAAATAACTCGAAAACTGTTTAAGAAATTTTTAAAAAAGATTCTTAAAGAGGAAGAAATTTCCAATAATAGAAGTCCCGACTCCCGGAACTCTATTTCTGTTATTAATAATTTTAATTTAATGTTGAAAATAGGACTCCGCGCGGTGAACGCTAAGCCGTTACGATGCTCTGAAACCGAACATAAAAAGTAAAAACATTTTTTTATGTTATTAAATAATTAATTTAAAAATTTTAAAACATGGTATTATTTAGACACTTAAAGGAACAATATCCCGTTGGAAAAAATTTTTTCACTATTTTTCATAAAATGAGCCTATTTTTAATTAACAATTTTTTTTAGAGTTTGCGTTTATATTTCAAGTCGGATAATTGTTAAACAAAAGCCACTAAAATTATTTCGCTTCGTGGAGACCTTATGTCAACTATAACTTTAATTGTTATATTCTAATAGTTATTAATTATTTAAGCCAACAAAAAACTAAAAAATGAAAAAGGAAGGTTGAATTTTTTTTTTATTAATTTTTAATTATTATTACTATTTTTATATTAAAAAATACTATACATAAACATAAACTTTAAATGTTTAGTGCTATTTGTTTAAACAAATTTTATAAATAAATAGATAAATTACGTATTCTTGAAATTTTTTTTTGCCATTTTAATTGTTGTATTATGAATAAAAGAAAAATTTCTTAAAACATTTTTTTAACTGTATATAATCAATTTTTTCCTTTTTTCATTATTTAAACAAATTATCAAGACAAAATTTTATTCTTAAAATATATTATTCGCAATTCTCTACAGGTGGAAAAAATCAAATAGGTATAAAACAATTTATGTGGATCTGAAGTGGTGCTCTGAAACTTCGTGTAAATAAAATCTTTACTTATTACTTCCACATCCAGTGGAAATATAGTAACGACAAAAATTTTTTAAAAAATTTTTATTGCTCAAATCGGCTTAGAATGTCACGAAACGTCGATATTTTAAGTTTGAGCGAAAAAAAAATTTCTGTCTGTCGGTCTGTCTGTAATTTTTGTGCTCACGTTTACTCTGGAACCGTTTGAGATATTGACTTGAAATTTGGTACACATATGTACTTTAACGAGATCTAGAACTAGATTATATTTTCATCTTGTTCCGTCGAAGGGTTGGGGGGTAAATTGGGGTAAATTCGGGGAAAATAGGTAAATCAAGCAGGTAAAAGTCCATAAAATTGGTATTTAGTGTATACGAGAGAAGCTAAGGTCCCAAAAAAAAATTGGCATTAACCACCCCCATTACCACCCCCACCCCATTATTAAGGGGGATGAAAAAAATTGTGATTTAGTGTTTGTACAAGAACCAGATACCTCAAAATGTTTTTTTACTTTATCCACCCCCACCCCGCTACCGATGTGGGGTATCATTTTATGGGTTTTTGGGGTATAGGATTTCAAATATTATGTTATTAAAGTTCCATAAACAATTATTTCCACATACAAAATTTTTTCATTGTAAGTGACTTGGATAAAAAATCTGGATGTGGAAGTAGTGATTCCTTGGGCAGCGGTTTTTTTATTTGTTATATTCAATAGGATATTAGTAAATAGGCAAAGTATCAACCTTACCTCATAAAATTTGTTTACTGTAAATGTTTATTTAAAAACTGCCCTCAAAGCAATGTTTTTGAAATATTTACAATTGTTACTAAGTTTCGCTGCAAACTTGAATCGTGGATATATGAGCTTACTTTTATATTTCCACAAACAAATGAATTATGTGAGCTATAAACTTCTTCCATGCTCACGAAATAGACATAAATGTAAATTATAATAGTTTGATAGAAAATATTGCCTACGAATTATGGTTTCTAAGTCAAAACTTTTAGAAATAAATACTTGTTTAGCTATTTACTGAGGCAGCTAAAAGGCAGTATATAAATAAGCTGTTTTTTATATAAACCCCGGCATTTTCCTCATCTCTATATATAATACTGTGGAAAACAAATTTATCGCATAAACCAACATCTTAAGGAATGGCGAAGGACGGGTAGATTTGATAAATTAAGGTCTATTGAGATTTCAGATACAATATATTCTTAAAAAAGTTATTTATTATATCCATATAACGAAAGACAAAACGAATATCTTGACCTGTCTAATAGGAAATCGAAAAGAAACGAGGACTAAGATAACATCATTTGAATTTTAAGGATATTAATTTATATCGAGAACGTGACAACACTGTACAAGTAAAAGATAGTTGTACACATTATATTCTTCTTCACTTGATTGATGCATTTATCCTGATTATCGTATAATCCTTGCAAAATACATGTAACAATTGAGGAATAATGATAGTCATAATTCCAAGCTAACGTATGGGTCGCGTGCACGTGACGTCACAGATCTGGCACCTAAGGAAAAATAAACCGAAATTCTTAAGCTGTCAAATGGTGACTGATTGAACTTTTCGTAATATCAGTATTTTCGTGTACGTTAATATCACATAAAATGACAAGTTTTTAGTGTATCATTGATTGTGGAAGTGTAGTAATCCCTGACAACGCCAGCTTTTATAAAATAATCTCAATTTATAACCAGAAGAAGTTAGAAGTTAAGTAAAAGACTCTAACTAATTACAAGCAATAGGAATGATTTTGCAGGAGTGTTCCAAGCATTTTATCAGTGTAAGTTGTTGAATGTTAATTTAAGAATTTGATTTTTAACGGTTCAAACTGCTTGACTTCAGTTAAAGCCACCGACTGCGCCAATTATGCTGGGTATGAAGCCAAAACACAATAAATTTTTTAAGAGTTTTATTCACTGGTACTTCACAATTACTTTTTGTTATTTCCTTAATGGAAATGCTTTTGCAGTGGTTGGATCAGAACTAACTGTGATATGAGACATATTCGTATTTATACTAATTCGTTATCTTGTTGAGTCATGGGAAATGTTTATAATTTGATATCTTGTTTAGAAATATCCTTAGCATATTAGTATTATACGCTTAACAAACATGTTTATAAAGAAAATAAAAATAATAGGTCATGGGTCATCGTTTAACTTGAGTTTATATTGTAGGATAAACGGCCGCATTGCAAGACCATGAAGATCCATCATTCATCAATTTAAAATCTAAATGTGAAACTGAAAGTGCTTGTGATAATAACTGCTGCTAAAAGAAGCAATAAACAATTCATGGTAAAAAAATTGAGGTATTATATTGGTTTGTCAGTATTATTAATAATTAATTCTTGTTTCAATTTTGGTTGAGTGAAGGTGGAGCTGTACCGAAGGAGAGAAAAATGCAATAGCAGAAATTGTTTCAAATGAGGTACACTCCAAGAGGAAAATTTGCGAGCCTCAATAAAGATATTTGATGAAATACATAAATTAAGAAGAGAAATTCAAAGTAGCGTTGTCAACAAGTGACCTGCCAACTGGGCAGGCTGCTTTCAAAGCATATTGTGTGGTGTTTAAAAACTCAATGTTGGATTGTTTACCGTTCAAAAACTATGAAATTAAATCTTTAAAAGTGGTCTAGGATCAGTGAACACAAATAGTTCCTAACGGGCTTCTAACTATAAATACCCTTCGAGTTATATTATGTTATAAACGTTACTTATTGCTTAGATAGATATTGATATAAATATTATGTTATAATAATGAATCTTTTGTTACAATATAAACTTTTCTTTATAACTCTTGTAGGTTTCTTGTGGATTATTTTTAGGAATATTAATGGACCTCGGATAATAAATATATTTTTTAGAAGAGTTAAGTATTTTGTTTTACTACTTAAATACATGCACCCACCTATATATAAATTCAACGTAATTGACAATTTCAATTTGGTGCTAACAATAGCAGTCGGAGTGATAAATAAAACTACAACATAATAAAAATGGAAAATTTAATCAAATATAAGACATAGTTAATAATTGACCTACATGAAATAATAAAATGCATGTTAGACAATTATTATATAACAATATGATGACAAAACAAAATTCTTACCAATCTATAGATATATTTTAGATGAGGTGTTAACAGCTGGAAGAAATTTTGCACGTCTTATTACATACTTCAAATAGTTCACAGTACGTCGGTCCTTCATTATTTAATTTATCTTTTTCACAAAAATTATAGCGGTTAACCAAACATAGCGATGTTTATTGCTAAAAAACTGAAAGAAAAGATTTTCTGTCCCGGAGTGGTGAATATATTTTGTCTAGACTAATAACATAATCACAGTGAGTACTAATAGTCCAAGATCCCAGAGCCGCCAGACCTACGTCATTTTAGCAAAGCTAATATTTTGACAACGAATAGTGTAATATCTAGTTAAGAACGTATGCGTCTTTGCTAGCTTGACAGCGGGGCGCTTTTGCAGGAAACAGGTACAAAAGGTACATAAAACTTTTTCTCTCCTACGTTAAAGTATGATAGCTGATTTATTTTTCAAGTGACACGCTAACGACTCGGTGTAAGCGTCAACCTCCGAATTTTAAGGTCTGAGGTTCGATCCCTGAGCGTTCTCAGCATTTATCATTTTATATTTATTAATAGAAAGACACCTTACCCTTGATAAAATTTTATGTTTTCTTCATTTTCGGTCACCCGTAATCCTGAGAATAACTAAGGACTATTCAGAATAAGCAGAGGTTTTTATGAAGAGGGAATTTTATCAAAGTATCAAAAATTAAAAAGTCCACAAGTATAGTTAAGTCCATCCGAGGACACACTGTATTCACTGTAATGTGGTAACATTCTATTTTAATTTGAAATAATGTGATCACCATTAATAAGAACATATAACACAGTCAACGTTTAACCCAAGTTGGTGATGTGCAGGATTTAAAAATAGTTTTTGCTGGAAACGTCGAGTAAGCTCGAGTTTGGTAATGAATGTGACTCTAGGGAACCAACTCTTAGCCAACTTGCATAGATTTACATCACAAAAAATTACGCGAATCCACAAATATATCCAATTTCACGACTCAACAATCTTTTAACATTGAGATCACATTGCTCGCGTTGAGGTTTAGGGACGTTAGGAATTTATAAGTACATTTGATAAATTAAACGATTGTTAGCATATTCTAATATAACACTGAGAGAAAAATCCATTAGCCGTTATTAAAAATTTAATAACCCTTGCACAAAACTTCAATTAAACAGGTGACAGCAAGGTAATTTGCTACAGATATTAAAGTTATCTTACTAAAATGCTTTAATAATCGTTATTATAGATCAATGACATTCCTATGCTGATGTTTGTATTACCACTAGTTATGTACTTTTGCTATAGTTATTAAATACTTTATCTACCATTGAAAATTTAACAACTAGTCACTATTATCGTATATAATCAATTTAATACGGCGTCTTATAAGAATCACAAGATGGCCTTTCAGCTTGTATTAGATAGCTTCATTAATTTACCTAAATTATAGAATTACAGTTATTAAACTATTTAATTAATAAAATTAAATCGCCTAATAATGTCATCTCTGTTAATAATTGTCGACATTATTATTAATATGACCTATAAATTACGTTTAGTTGCGTGGGGCTTAGACTCTTATGTTGATGCCTTCAAAGGTAAGAATATTTTTAATTTTAGATAATTATTAAGTATAGGCAACGTATACAGTGCGTCCATAAAGGTATACATTCATTTTTAGCCAAACGCATAACTTTCTTGAAAATTCCTGAAGGTGGTCGATGTTTTACTTTAAATTGGCGTATTTTCGAATTTCTATAATAGAACACCCTATATATCATTCATTTTTAGAATCTACATAAAAACTAATTCCAAAAGTGTATAACACATAGCCCTTAAATTTATAAAGGTTGGCCAAAATGCAATAATTCATGTACGTCCTTCATAAGCTAAATACATAATTTAATGAAAAATCACAAGAATTACACATGAATTAATGCATTTTCGGCCAACCTCTATAAATTTAGGTATTATGTGTGACACATTTTTAGAAGTAGCTTTTTATGTATATAGATTCTAAAAATTGAATAATATATCGTGTTCCATATGAAAATTCCGATGACGTCATTACTCCAGCAATACAAAATAAAAAATCGACCTATTTTAGAAATTTTAAAGAAAGTCATGCGTTTGGCTAAAATGATTTTATGCCTTTATGGACACACTGTATTACTGTTATTACCTACTTAATAATTATCTAAAATTAAAAATATTCTTACTTTCGAACATAGGAGTCTAAGCCCCACTCAACTAAACGTAATTTATATGTCATAATAATAATCTTAATAATTGTTAACAGACACATTACTTGTACCATACACCACCGTATACCGACAAGAACAGACTGGAAGAAATCTGAAATATGCGCATACGCAATATGCGATGTCAATTCGGCGGGTATTAAGCACAAATAGGTTTTCCAATTACTATAGCTAGTGAACTAATAACATTTATTAAGAATTATTTTATTCCTTCTTTGATAGTGACATCTTAAACTTTAATAAATGTTATCAGATGCTTAATAAAGGTTATTAAGGTAACATAATACAAATAACAATTTGGTTTTATTGAAAAATATCGATTTATTCTCTTTGTTATCGTAAGTGGAGAACTGATACCCATAATAATACTGTTTTAGGAAAATGACTTCAATAGCTCTCAGTACTTTAAAATGTTGTGAGTATTAAAGTCGTAATAATGGTTACAATGTTTTTAATAACTTTTATTAAGAACCTTTTAGCAAGATACTTTAGTAGATCTATTTTTCTCTGTGAAGATTTAAAAATGTTACTTTTACCCAAAGACAATTTCACAACAGTGATTCTATTAGTTGAAGCATGACTTTTGACAATAATAGATTACTACCAAGTCTTGTGAAACACGACTTTTACTTTTTAATTCTAAGAAATTTTATTTAATGTTCTGTGAACCCCACAGAACATTTATCAATATTCACATCGACATAGGCTTAAAACTAACCCCACCAAATCAGTTGTTATTCTATTTCATTCAGAAAATAACCGGCATCATTTAAAGGCAACTGTTCAATTAAATTTTAATCAAAAAAAATCTATCGTTTTCTACTCATGCCAAAAACTTTGGGGTAATAATGGACGAAAAATTACGTTTTGTACAGCACATAAAAACGCTTTTACAAAAATTTTAATCCCGCTTTAGCGGGAGGGATTTAATCTTTGATAATAAGCTGCCAATTTACACGAATTATATTACCTTTTGGCAACATAGCTTGAACAAAAATTTATAGATAAAATTTAAAAACACGAGTGGTATTTGGGGAGAATATTTCACGAATAAATAATTCAATATTATGTATTATAGTTAATTGCCTTCAGATGTTTCTTGTCACTTTTTAGAGCTTACTGACCTTTACTTTCAATTTCAGCATATACGTCACATAAAAATTTATTTCCAATGCGACTCGTCCAATAAAAACAATGTATAAATGATGTAATGACAATGACAATCAAGAAAAACAATATACGTTAGACCATAGGTATTGTAACTCATAGACTGGTCTTCACCGTAAAGAGATCTCGGGCACGCTTCGACCAATCACACTACGAGTAAAGCCAGACAATATTGCATTTTACCAATCACCCGCTTTTACGCTCTAAGGTTGCCGACATCAGATGAAATGGTACAGCTATTTAGTAACTCTGGCTTACAATTAACTTAATTGTGTATACAGTGAATCTTTCAAGAATTATTATATTAAAGTGTTTATTAATATATGTATGTATATTAGGGTGGTCCAAAATGCTTTGAAAAATATAAAAGTAAAAAATGTTTATCTCCACATTGTTGCCCTCGTTCCATCAGGCAAAATTAATTACCTTACCAAAATTGGGACCAATCGGAGCATATTTAGAGGTTCCGAAAAATTGAACGTTACAGTTTAGAAAAACGTTTTACAAGTTTTTTTAGACAAATTAATAAACTATTGAAAGGTGCTCTAAAAAAACCTAATATAAAATTTTTGTTAGTTACTTACAGTTTGCACAAGGTAGCAGCACCTCCTATTGTTTGCAGAATAAATAGTTCAACAGTTTTTTGCTAGGTGGCAGCAGCAGTTTTGTTATGAGGTCATAGCGGAAAATGACAAGTCAACTTTCTCTTTTAAGGATACTTTATTTCTTCACTGGAATGGCAAGCTACTTACAGATATTGCAGGAGGCACTGAAAAAGTTGACAGAGTGGCGATACTTGTTACTGGTGGTGGGGATGAAAAATTACTAGGAGTTCCAAAGATTACTCGTGGAACTGGTCAAGAACAAGCTACTGCTTGCCTAAACACTCTGGATAACTGGAACCTGAGAGAAAACGTGCGTGCTTTAGTATTTTACACAACAGCTTCCAATACAGGTTTAAAAAATGGAGCATGCGCTATTCTTGAAAAAAGTTTACAGACTAGTCTTGTATGGATTCTATGTAGGCACCATGTACTTGAAATTGTGCTCTCATCTGTTTTTAGTACAGCTTTTGGTGTTAGTAACGGTCCAGATGTGGCTATATTTAAGCGTTTTAGGAAACAATGGTCTCAGATTGACAAAGAAGTTTATTATCCAAGCAGCAATGATCTGTATCATTCTAATGAAGCAAAAAGGCTTAGGGAAGAAATGATGAGCTACTATACTACAATTTTAAAAGACCCTCACCAGTCAAAGTAGCCTCGAGATGACTACTTAGAGCTTTTGCAGTTGTGTAATATCTTTCTTGGAGGTACCATCCCCGGGTCAAAAGTAAAGTTTCGAGCACCAGGTGGTTTACACAATGCACGTTGGATGGCAAAGGCCATTTATTCTCTTAAAATCTATTTATTTAAAGATCAATTTAACCTAACATTTCGAGAAAAAGAAGGAATTACTGAAGTATGCTTGTTTGTAGCTCTCATTTACGGCCGGCATTGGAACGAGGCATCCAAGGCTGAGAAAGCTGTTATGAATGATGCTATTCTTTTAAAACAAATTGAAGCATACCCTAATTCTAATATTAAAAAAGATGCTTCTGTAGCATTTTGACGTCATTTGTGGGTTTTTTTTCTGAACATTTGATTGGACTTGCTCTTTTTGATTCTCGTGTTAGTGATGCCAATAAAATTGAGATGATTAAAAATCTACAGCGCCCACCAAAGGCTAAAGCCCTTAAGAGAATAGAGAGTGAATTCTTTAACCATGATAGTCCTCTAGAGACATACTTTCCGCAGCGAACCACTGTCCTTAACATCCTTCATACAAACGGAAAAGAAAAAGCTGCTTCTTTTCTTTATAAGGATCCTAAGTTGTGGTCTTCTGATCCCAACTACGTTGAACTAAACGAGAGAGTACACAAAATGAAAGTAGTAAATGATTGTGCCGAAAGGGGTATTGCTTTAATCCAAACATATAACACAAACATCACAAAGAATGAAGAACAGCTTCAGTATCTTCTTCGGCTTGTTCAATTGCACAGGTCACAGTTTCCTACTTGCAAGAAAGCAACGCTGATGGCTGATGGTGTTTAATAACAAACAAGAACAAACTTCTTATAAATAAAAAAATGTTCTCAAAATATCGTCTTTTTTGGTAAAAACGTAGGTCTGGCCTTAGAAGTGTTCATTTTTCGGAACCTCTAAATATTGACCAATTTACCTAATTTTTTTTTCTCAGCTTTTTATTACCATATGGAATAAGGACGAGCATGTGGAGAACATGTTTTCAAAAAAAAATTTTGGACCACCCTAATGTATATTTATGTATTTAATCCTTATTTTTAATTAAGAAGTTTAATAATTAAGTTAAGTTGGCTTGTTTAAGTAGAGAGAACTTTAAGTACAGTAAGTAAGTGTTTTAAACGCATAAAAAATGAGCATCTAGGTGAAAAACAGCGTTTTTTGAGAAATAAAATTCATTACTGGACAATAACAATTTGGCGATATTGTTAAAATAAATGTAAAATAGGCATTGTTTTGGCCATAATTTTTTGTTTTTCATGATGCAGAAATAAACAAATCATTTTCAAGACTGACTAATTGTCTTTAATTCCGCATAGATTTTTTTTATGGAAACGTCAACATTTAAATTAAATACTTCATCGTATAAACGTTCGGATGCCATTTATAAACTTAAATATCCCCGAAACTATCAATCCTACATTCACAATAAAAAAAGCAAATTAATTCATTCATTTTTAATATCCATCATTTTTTTGCTGAAACTATTGAGATATATGCAAAGAAGCAAAAATGTTACGTTTTTTCTAAAATCTTTTTATAGTTTAAAATGCATTTTTTTTTCCTAAAACGGACTAAAACATTTGAGCTAGATCATACTACGTGTTAACGAAAAATAGTATATGAAAGCATATTTTTTTAATTACTGACTACCTTTACTGACTAATGGCGACTTTTTTTTTAAATTGTAAAGAAGCACATTGTTTCTGTCATAACTTTTTTGTTTTTTATGCTATAGAAATAGTAAGATTTAAGACCCTAATTGAAATTCTTTCATTTTGGTTGTCAGCATTTTTAACGTGTCATAATTTCTAAGATATTTAACATTTAAATTAAATACTTCGTCTTGTAAACGTTCGAACGCCACCTTTATACTAACAGACCTAGGAAACCGAGCGCCCTCTATAAATTAGCAAGCCTCCGACTAATATAGAAACTTTTCTTTGATACATTTGCTATGTTGCCAAAAGTGAACGAAATCTTAATTCATATGACATTACTCCGAAGTTAAAACCTCCAGTTACTAATGATAGGATATTTTTTTAAAAATTACAGCAGCTCAAAATTTAAAAAAATTCTATCGTTTTGGAAATCTATAGCTCCTCTTGCTCCAATGTCATTAATACTGATTATCCTTATCATATTAACAAAAAGACGGGGCTCCATTGCACTATGCTGTGGCCGTTCGTTAGTATATAGACGAAATTTTTCCAAATGCATGGACTGGAAAAAGGTATTCAGCTGAACGGCCGCCAAGATCTCCGGACTTTACTTCACTCGACTTTTTTTATGGTGATACCTAAAGAATTACATGGAAGATATAGAAAACGGACACAGCTTTAATAATAACTCGATAATACATGTATTGGAATTTAAGGAGGATGATGTGAGAAAAGCACTAAAAAAAATAAAAAATAAAATGACCACTGGCCCAGACGGCATACCTGCCTTTCTGCTAAGAGATTGTTTGTGTATTTTTGCCACACCTTTAGTAACAATTTTTAATTTAATTTTAAAAAACGGTGATTTTCCGGATATATGGAGACGTTCTAAAGTTTGTCCAATTTTTAAAAAGGGTGACAAATCTGACATATCAAACTTTCGCGCCATTTCAATAATCTGTAATTTTGCAAAAGTACTTGAATTTCTGCTACATGATGTCATTTATGATAAAATCAGTACAAAAATCAGTATTCATCAACACGGTCTTATGAAAGGGCGCTCTACAACCACCAAATTGCTTTGTGTTACACAATTTATTTCGGAATCCATCGACGATCAATCCCAAATCAACATAATTTATACTGATTTCTCCAAGGCATTCGACAGACTTGACCATAATATGCTGCTTAGAAAACTAAATTATGCCGGACTTTCTGATAGCTTGATAACATTATTCAGGTCTTACCTGTCAAACAGAGTCCAATATGTTACATTCAATGGATTCTAGTTCGTCGAATACGTTGCTACCTCGGGAGTACCGCAAGGGTCGGTTCTTGGACCACTATTTTTCACAATATTTATTAATGACATAGCGGATGACTTAACAGACAAAGTTAATTATCTAATGCATGCTGATGATTTGAAGCTCTTTTCCAGAATTTATACCATTGACGATTGTCTTCTTATGCAGGAAAATTTAAACAAAATTAGTAACTGGTGTACTAAATACAATCTTCCATTAAATTCGCAGAAATGCAATGTTATGTCTTTTACACGTAAGCTCATACCAGTTTTCTACGATTACAATATAGGCAATAATGTACTTCATCGGCCCGAAACACTACGTGACTTAGGTGTTATCTTTGATAAAACCCTCTCTTTTAATACACATATTAGCACCATAGTATCAGAAGCCAGCAAGACATATGGGTTCATAGTTAGAAATTCCCGTGATTTTTCAAACCCAGATACGCTTAAGATGCTCTATTGCTGCTATGTCAGATCCAAGCTTGAATATGTGTCACTTGTTTGGACCCCACACTATAATGTACATGTCAACCAGTTAGAATCAGTTCAACGCAAATTCCTTAAATTTATGTATTTCAGATCTGAAGGTACTTACCCAGCGATCGGTTTTCCACAAGAGGACCTGCTGGATAAGTACTCTTTAGTTAGTTTAAGCCGTAGGCGAGAATGCTTGTCCCAAATTTTTCTTTTTAATATCATTAAAAATATTATTGACGCACCAACATTACTGTCAAAATTATCTTTTAACATCCCCAAAACAATGTCCCGTAATAGTTCTGCATTTTACCTAGCTACGCCTCGTACAAATATAAGTATTTATGTAATATGCGACAATCACAACGCAATCTGTGGTGATATAGACATTTTTAATTGCTGCCTGAATGTTTTAAAAACATATTACCAAAGAAACTAGTTGAACTTGTTTGTCTTTCCTTTTGTATTCCATCTTTTATATAGATAATGTTAAAAACATTATAGTTTGTTTTTTATCTGTCTTGTTATTTACCATAAGTTATTTTAATCTCTGAGATACATTTTTTATTTATACACGTTTAATGTTTGTTAGCATAATTCTGAGTAGAATTTCTCTGTACCTCCCTGTCCTATAGTTGGGTCAAGTACTTGTTGGACAGTGTAATTAAATAAATAAATAAATAAATAAATAAATAAATAAATAAATAAATAAATAAATAAATAAATAAATAAATAAATAAATAAATAAATAAATAAATAAATAAATAAATAAATAAATAAATAAATAAATAAATAAATAAATAAATAAATAAATAAATAAATAAATAAATAAATAAATAAATAAATAAATAAATAAATAAATAAA
Source organism: Rutpela maculata (assembly GCA_936432065.2). Classification (NCBI taxonomy): domain Eukaryota; kingdom Metazoa; phylum Arthropoda; class Insecta; order Coleoptera; family Cerambycidae; genus Rutpela; species Rutpela maculata. The sequence continues at coordinate 19,595,054 of OW386293.2, forward strand.
TAAATAAATAAATAAATAAATAAATAAATAAATAAATAAATAAATAAATAAATAAATAAATAAATAAATAAATAATAAAGTTTAATGTTACGAAATCCGAAAGCATTGAGGAAATGCAGCAATGTATCAATATATAAGGGACAGTCTTTTTCCAAGAAAGACATAATACATTTTGAACATTTTATGCATTAAACACTGTTTAATTTAAAATGTAAGTTTTTATTTTTTACCACTTGGCATTGTGATCCTCTCGAAATGAGCTTTTAAGCGATTTGTCGCTTGATATGCCTTTACGTTTGCAAAAGTCGGTGTGGTTACTCCCCTTTGGGTGAAGATCAACTAAGAACATAGCAGCTGAAGTGTAGCTAGTGAAATAGTGAAATTGAGATGTTTTATAGGATTTTTTACAGAAATACTGGATATGGAGGTTATAGAATTTACTCCAATTAATCATTCCACACTATATAATCATGATGTTCCTTTCCTTGTAGATTTATCCTGTAAAATTACATATTTTCCAACATCAGAAAAAATGCACAAATAAAAGAAAATGACGTCTCTCTCTCCGAAAACACTTCACTTGAAATTATGCTAAAATACTTGTCCTACATACAAAAATCAATTCCTTTTTTAACCAGCTCCATCCAGAATTCTAAAAGCAACGCGTTGATTATCCCTTTCAAAAAGTTCCTAGGTATGAGCCCAACTTAACTCCTACGGGTATATTTCAAGCAGGCCCGTAAAATCGAAGGGCTGACAAATTGAAATGGCCATGTTGCCTCCTTGTTTTTTACTTCACGTTACGCATCCATTACGATACGCCTACCAGGTTGGGTGCGGCGTGCCTTGGGCCCAGGCCAGAACGTAGATTTCCCTCAGCGAGATTACCGCGACGTGATGAATTGATAATAATTATTCCACTTTGCACGCAAATCTCTAATACTTTGCCAGAGTGGAAGTAGAGAGGCATTACGCGTATATGTGAAAATTGCTATCTTGTACACTGTGACTCAAAAGTAAAGAACATAGTTCATATATTTTTCTTTTTTATGGATTTCAGGAAAAGTCAATCACTTTATAGAAGTTTTAACACTTCTGCAGTTTCCTAATTTTGATATATTCGATTCTTTTAATGGCATAAATTCTGTAAGAGTTATCGAAAAAACGCCTTCAATGTCTGATTTCGCATGCAAATTGAGCAATGAATTCTAAATGTCTAATTTGCCTGGGAGATCTTTCAGTTTTAGTGAATAATGCTTTGACCAAAGGTTTATGGTCAGTAAAGCAAATAAATGTACGACCTTCAAGTAAAAACCTGAAATGTTTAATTACTGTGAACGAAGAAAGTAGCTCTTTGTCAAAGACACTAAACTTCGTCTGTGCTAAGTAAGTTTTCGTGAGAAAAAGGCTAGTGGAGCAAGCACACCTTCATCATCGCGCTGTTCAAGAACTGTTCCCATAGAGATATTTGAACAATCAACAGTCAGCGATAAAAATGAGTTATCATCACAACGAGGATGAGCTAAAAAGGTTGCACCAGCTATAGCAGCTTTGGCTTTGGAAAAACTGTCAAGACAGTCGGTAGGCCAATCATTTATTATTTTAACTTTATCATGCAGTAAACTAGTACATAGAGCATGTAAAGGAATTAAGATTTCAGCGAAAGAAGGTATGAAACGATGACAAAAGTTAACCATACCTACGAAACCCTAAAGTTGTTTAACTTTAGAAGGTAAGAGAAAATCATTTATGACATCAACACGTTCAGAAGAAGGTAAAATACTGGCTGAAGAAATATTGTGTCCTAAAAATGTCAAATTATTGACACCTAATATGCATTTTGACGGTTTAATATTTATGCCGTAAAATTCTAACCTCTGAAAAACAAGTTTCAAGTGCTCTACATGTTCCGAACTAGCAATCAGAATGTCATCTAAATAGACGAACTTCGTTCATGAAACGTTGGAAAGTTTGACCAGCGTTACGTAAACCGAAAGGCATACGCTCAAATGCAAACAAACCGAACGGCGTAGTAATTGCTGTTTTAAAAATGTCACTTTTTGCGACAGGTATTTGATGATAAGCACGGGCCAAATCTATTTTTGAAAAAATAATACAATTATACAACTGAGAGTTAAAGTCGTGGAGATGCGGTAACGGGTATCTATCAGGGGCAGTAACTGAATTGAGATGACGATAGTCTCCACAAGGCCTCCAATAGTTATTTTCTTTTTTTTGCCACCATATGCAATGGTGAGGATGCGGAAGAAGAAGAAGGTACGCAAATGCCTAATTCTACCATAGCATTCTTAAATTTAATGTTATCTAACCTACGTGGTCGTAAGAAAGGTAACTTACTAAACTAGGAAATTCTAAAAGTAATGCAGTGAATTCATTTGATAAGCTAAATAATTTAGGAGAATGTAATGGACCATTGTTAGAAAATAAATAAATTGATAAACTAGTCATATTGTCGATTAAACATTTATGTTTCAAATCAACAATTAAACCAAAATGCGCTAAAAAGTCAGCTCCGATAATGGGGACATTAATATCTGCAATATTAAAAACAAAAGGAAATAATCCACGTGAGTTTAAATCTATTTTCAAAAAATTTTTTCCGAATGTGTTAATAATACAACCATTAGCAGCTGTCAGTACAATATCGGGGTTCTTCTTAGTATCTGTTAACAGATTTCGAAGTACTATCGATAAATCAGCGCCTGTGTCAATGAGAAATTCTAAGTTATTTGCATTATCAAATATAAAAAGACGACGTTTACTATTTGAAATATTAACGTCAGTTGTGAAATTATCATTGACTTTTAGTCATCTTTGATTGTCGGCTTTGACATCTTTGGCGAACTTGCACCAATCTCCGAGACATTTAAATGCTTTACGACCATAAAGTTGATGGTAATAGCGAACTTTGGCATTAGAAGGATTATATCTAACGCGGGTACCATTTCGACTATTAGAACGGGGCCTTGAGCCACTGCGATTTCCGGAGTCGAGGCGACTCTTACAACTATCACAATAACTGCTAGAAACTGTAGGAGCAGCGGAAGTTATTGAAGAAACTAGACTCTATAGCATGTAATTGAGACGTAAAAATTTCTTGTTTGTGTAATACCTGATTCAACGTATCTTGAAAGTTTGCAATCAAATTTGACGTAAAAATTGTGGGATTAACGTTACAAATTGAATTAGAGGTAAGGGAATTCATAGAATTTTGACACGACTCCCATATTCGATCTGCAAAGTCGATTAATTCTTTAATCTCAGTTTTTGCGGATGCGGTGATTGCAATGAAGATGGTTTTAGGCAATCGCCGTTTCCATAACTTGACTAGGAGCTCCTGGCTCACCACATGGGATCCTCCGACAATTGACAGCGTCGACCGGTAAAAATCGGACGGTTTGAGGTCTTCCATTTGGGAACCAGAGAGCAAATCCTCTAATCGCTTTTCCTCGCTTGAAGTCAAACGAAAAATTAGAATAGTTTTTAAGTTATCGTACAAATCTCTTTCGGGTTGATTAGTGACAACGTCATAAACCGTTGTAATAATTTCCGGGGGTAAACTGGCAATGACATAATCATACTTTTTCCGATCATTAACGATCCTGTGAATAGAAAATTGCGATTCTATTCGAGTGAACCATATTTCTGATTTGTTAACCCAAAAGGGAGGAAGTTTAATAGTATAGGTATTCGTAACATAATTACTGTTCGATATCACTGTATCTAACGTGACTGGTTGATCGTCTAACAAAATATTCTCCGTAGGAGGTGTCATTTAAAAAATGATTGATAAAAATGATTGATTTGATTAATGAATTGATCAATTGTTCTCTCAACGAAACAAATACGGAAACACAACTCACTTACCAAATAACAAAATATCGATGATAAATTCCTGGAAAATTCTAGGTTGTGTCAGCTTAAGATCAAATTTGAAAATGTCGAGAAAATCTTGTAGATCTTGTAGAAATGTTCCGGCAATATTATGGTCTAGTTCCAATATAGTTTAGTTAATAATTAACATTTACACGAATAAATCCATTTAATCCAAATCAAGAGGCACCATGAATTCAAAAAAATTTTGGAATAGTTTTTGTTGGGATCATCAATTTATAACTCCTGCGTTAGGATCATCAATTTATAAATTCTGCGTCGGGATTATCAATTTATAACTTCTGCGTCGGGAATACCAATTTATAACTTCCGTCGAAGACGTATATATATAAGAAGAATTATAACTTCTGTCGGAGACGTATATACCGTGCGTGTAATTTCCCATTAGGCATGTACATTCACGTAGCGCGAGAAATATGACATCACCGGCAGCCGTAAATTCGTCAATAGGTGGAGCATTCCAGCTCTGTTATTTCATTTCAGCCAGCTGGCACACGCGATGTTGTAATTCTACTCCCCATGCCTAGCCCGCGACTACACACACGGTATAAGAAGAATTGTAACTTCTGTCGGGGTCACCAATTTATAGATATATGTATTATTTGTCTCTGCAATATCTATAATAAATTTTAAAAATGCATTTTGTGTATGAATATATATTCAGTTTTCTTTGTTATAAAATTAACATTTTAACATTGTAAAATAAATATTGTTATTTTAAAAATTATATTCTATTATATATTTTTTGTTTTTTCTTCTTTTCTTGGTTACCGCTGCTAGACTTCAGAGTGGGCGAGTCGCACATATCTTCTTACTAGAGTAAGCGAGTCGCTACACATGGTGGGAGCGAGATAGCGCGTGGCGACGAAACGTGGCGACATCGCAACTCTCATCTTAGATTTTCGCACGTAAACAATGACATGAGAATATCTGTATAGCATACATTTTAAAGATTCGTGTGTACAGTTCTCTCATAAAGTTATTGAATTAAAACAAGTAATAAAATTTCGGAACCATTGAAATACAGAAATAAATTTAGTACCAAAAAAAAATTGAGAAATATTGAACAGGTCAAGAATTTGTGGAAGACTAGGAAATCGTTGAAAGATATCCGAGCCGCTCGATCTTCTCAAGATTTTCCGTGTAAAGGAAGACGAGTAATTGATATGGAATATTTTTGTCAAAATTTGGAATGTGATAAATGTAAGAGTGCTCTTTTCCTCAAGAACATTCAGAATGAAAAAAGGAGTGGCCTACATTCGCGAGTTTTTATAAAATGTACAAATTGTTCTGCAGTAACACCTGTGAGATACAGGCAAGGAACATATTGTCAGTAAAGCTGAAGGAAGCTCTCATGTATCAAAGAAAACAGTACATAATGAAGTGACAACAAAAGCAGTTCTGGGTAAGTAATAGAAAAATACGTCTGAGATTATGGCAGTTTATTCTTAATGGAAGTGTGTACTTCTTACTGTGTAGGATTATGTAAATAATAATTCTATATTATGATTACAATAGGTTCCTTACATTCTGGCATTGGGAATACAGAGCTCAACAAATTACTCGCTGTCCTGAATATTCCGGTACTATCTCCGGCAAAATTCAAACGACATGAACGAGAAGTTGGGCCTGCTATTGAAGCAGCAGCTCAGGGGAAAGCTGCATTAGAAGTTGATTATAGAAAAAGTTCAAATTTTATCCTAAGAATTGTGAGTCTATTTCCTACTGAATTTTTACCACATGCAGTTAATAGTTTAATCAATTTTACTAGAGATGATACTTATTTTTACATTTTTTCCATATATATCACCAATAATAAATATAACGATAATGGTATGATGTGTTTTTCATATAGTTTTTATACTTTGTTGTATATTTTCATTTCGATCTGGATAATAAAAAAGAAAACTGATGAAGGAGCGCAGATAATTAATAAGAGCGAAATTTTACAGAAAGAGGGATCGAAAGTAATTGCCATGATCAATATTTAGCGATGGATAAAAAATTGAACCCCTGTTCGTCTGTTTGAAGAGCTGGCGAGACTGGCTAATGCGGTGTTGCCAGTTTTCATATATACGTGAAATTCCCATCGCTTTCAGACATTATATCACGAATTACTTAAAAACCAGACACAAGAAGTTTTTCAAACTGGGGGTACACTTTTGTAACAACCATTAAAATCAAAAATTTAAAAAGAATTTAAAGAATCTAACGTTTGAGACACAAATTCATGGGAAATTACCCTTCCCTATCGTTCTCTTGCTAACAACGTGAATTTTGATGCATCATAACTCGAAAAGTAGACACAAGATCGTTATCAAAATTTGCCAGTGGTTTCACCAAACCATTATCTACATCCTGCCGAAATTTGAAAACAATCTGACGTTAACGACTTTCCGGCAGAAATACCTTAACAATTAGTTTTATAAAAAAATCACAGTCGTGGACTTCAGCCAACCATTTTTTTATTTATATTTTTGATACATGAACAATTTTATAGTAGTGGCCGAAACAATAAAATAATATAGGAGCGTTTTTTTTGCAAATTTGAAATTCATTCCGTATTGTTGTTAATTACAATGAAATCATATACCCGTATTGCCACCAGCTCCCTAGCTATTAAGAGGTCTGTCAATTTATACCATTAATTGAAGACTACTTAAAAAAATATCGATGAAATCATAGCTCTGTTAAACAGCTGAACAAAACTGAAAAGACTGCAGAAAGAGCACAATTTTTATACTGACTAATTGACTTGTTTTCGCGTTTTTCTTAAATGTAATGGTAAGCAAATTATGAATTTTATTCCTTTTGGGACACACTGTAAGAATCCTTTTCTAAAGTATCGAATATATTCCAATCGGAACAAGCAGATTTCAGAATCTACGTGGACAACATATATAAAATAAAAGGAACGTGACAGTGGAAGTTGGAAAATTACTTTTTCAACGCGTTGTCTACATTGTTTCATCGATCATATAGCCTACGGGATGAGGTTCTAATAATCGGAGTAAATTTATTTTATCAGTATTACAAATGAACTAAAATTTGTTTCAAAATTTAACAAAATTTAAAAAATGTCATATTGATGCAATTCTATAGCCAAAACATAATTGACATTAAAATATAAGGAGTTGCTTATTATAGGTTGAATCACGAGAGCTGTGAATTTTATCACTTAGAGTAGGGGTACTTGATTTTGGTATAAATTTGCTTATAAAATGTTCTCATTCTAATATTTCTCTTTTTATTTATGCATTTATTTATTTATACAGTTACACCACCCCACAGTAAAACCCAATTACGGGGTGGAAAAAAAATACAATAATTTATACCTAATGGTAAAAAATATACAAACAGGCATAAAGACAAGAGAACTGATTATAAACATGCTTAATACACTAACAGATTAAAAGCATATTAAAATAAAATTACAAATTACTACGAAAAGATACACTTAATATTTGAAATAATACTCGAGTAAAATATATCAAGCTGTCCTTCAATAGACATGTAAGTGTTACAGATAAAAAACAAGCTAAAAACGTAGGTACTCTTCGCCAATTTATTGAGCTTTTTATATAATTGTTACACATTCCATAGGATACTCTTCGCAGTTTTCTTGTAAATAATGTTAGTTTTTGAACAGCCTGAATTTTGTGATACCAACTTTGTTGTGAAAAAAAATATAGGAAAAAAAAATGAAAAAAAAAAACATCCAGCCTGTCTGGGATTCGAACACAGGATCGTTGGATTGCAAGACAAAACTTTAGCCACTGCACCATCACAGATTACTACGAAAATTGAATGTCTGTAATATATATATATCTTTCGAGTATCATATTTCAACGCATTAAATATATTATTATAAAATATATATTAGTAAAATGAACAAGCAAAAAAAAATATATTATAGAGATAACATTTCGCAAGATTTCTATTTTAGTGCAAGCGATAAAAATTATGAAATGATTAATAACTTTCTTATTTACTAATTGATTTTCTTCAAAAACAATAGGGTTCTTCCTCTAGCTAACACTAACTTACTTTCCAAATTTCAATACAATCGGACTTTCCTTTCTTAAGTTATCATGTATATAAGAAACGTGACGGACAGACAGACAGACAGACAGACGGACGGACGGACGGAAATTTTGAAAGTTGTTCAGAATTCGTTCACTAACACAATGATATGAAAATTTCTTCTCTATGAGCGATATTTCCGGTTTTAGAAATGTGCCGATCAAATACAATAACTAAAATTTTTTTTTCTATTTTCGATTAACGCGCGAGCCGATCGGAAGTTTCGTCTGCCAGCGTAATTGGAGTATGTGAAGTACATATACTAACTACCTATGCGGACAGATATCGATAATCATTCTATTTTAAAATAAATGCCCTCCCCTCCCTATCCCCCCACCATACCAAAAAGTTCCAGAGAGAAAAAAATTTGGTCTCTTCGATTACCGACTGGCAGACGGTAACCACTCGTCGTCGAATTTGCACGCTATTTCCTAGACTAATGAAGTAAAAATGTACAGTTGATTTCAAAAAAACTGGTACACTTTCTTTTAGCTATGTAAATCATTCGTTCTTTGATTGATATTAATAATCTTACAAATGTCACTTTGACGTTAATCAGTGGCGTCATTATTATAAATGGTTCGACATCTAACAGATATTCAAAAATTTGGAATTGTTTCTAAAATTGAAGATAGTTGGTCCATAAGAAGACTTGCTGCTGAATACAATGTGAGTAAAACCACGATAATGAGTGACGGTATCCCGTAAAGTTGGTTCCGGTAGGCCCAGAAAGAGCAATAATCAAGAAGATGAAAATCTTATAAATTACCCCAGACTGCAGTAAATGCAATTTCAGAGACAAATTTCCCTGCTTCTGTGTCCACTGCTTGCAGAAGAATAAAACTACAAAGCGACTTGAAGAGTTGTTCAGCGACTAAGAAATACAAACTTTCAGAAGAAAAGAAGCAGGGTAGGATTATTTTTGCACTCAACTATATAATCAATGATGAAAACTTCTGGGGACAAGTTGTCTTTTCTGACGAAAAGGTTTTTAAATCCTGTAACGATGGACATGTTTGCGTATATAGGCCTCCTTCCACCAGATACGACGAAAAACATACTTTCGATCCACAAATATCAGGAAGGTTTTCAGTCAATGTCTGGGCTTGGATGAGCCTAAATGGGTTAGGAGTGTGTTGGAACAGTGGTGGTCATCTCAATTCCATTAAATATATTGAAATATTAGACAATATTATGTTGCCGTCAGTAATAGAGGTGTTTCCGGAAAATAATTTTAGTTTCCAACAAGACAACTGCTCCATACATACGGCCCATCGTGTCAGGCAATGGTTTCTTAATAAAAACATAGAGTTGTTACCGTGGCCATCTAAAAGTCCGGATTTACATCCAATTGAAAATGTTTGGGGACTAATGGTGAAACATATAAGAAAATTAAATAACCATCCAATTATGCCCAAGAATTGGAAGGGATAATTGAAGACACTTGGGAGAACTTGTCGCAAGAAGTTGACCTTGCAAGAAATCTGATTTTGTCCATGCCTGCAATATTTCAGACAGTTTTAAACGCTAATGGAGCAATGACAAAATATTAGTTAATTCTGTATTACGTAGTTGAAGTTCATTTATTTTATTGTATTTTTATGTTCAGTTTGCATTGTTTACATTTTTTTTAATCTCAAGTGGTATTTTTGTGTTCTTATTTTAAAAATAGAATTATCATTATTCAGTTAGTATTTTAATTACAACCATTAGTAGAATTATCCGTAACAAATATTATTTTTTTAAACAATAATATGGCAGGCTTGAAAATGTTTTGAAAAAGTTATTTTCTAATTATTTTTTAAAATTCCATTTGAATAAAATAAAAAATAAAGGTTTAATAAGTTTAAAAACACTAAGAAAACCGGTCTCCTACAAAAAACCCAGGTCCGGGGTAAATCACCTCTTCTCCACCCCCCTCTCGACATGCCTGGCCAGCCCTATTTACAGACATATGTACACAACTAAACTATTAAGATTTTCGATTACAAGAGTTGTACCAGTTTTTTTTGAAATCAACTGTACGTCAACTATTTGTGTAAGGGGAGAAATATCATCAGTTGGCTTATGAATTGAAAGCACATTATGTATGCTATGAAAACTAGATTAAAAATATAAATTTTAAATTTTAGTTTAAATTAACTTGAAATTTCTAGAAATGATTATTTAAACAATATATTAAATGAAAATGTATGTCAGCTATTGATATAAAGGGGGAAAGATCGTCAGTTAGATCATACATTGGATTGTACCATACTCAGATTAAAAGCTCGCTAAACACTTATAATCCCTCAGCTGACGGTCTTACCACCTTTGAAAGAATAGCTGACGATTGTTTTTATCATTTTAATAATAGAAAGAGTTAGATGTATAAGTTTCATTTAACCTGAAATGATTTTATATCAATTGTTTTTTTATACAGGTTTATATAAGCGGCTGATGTATAATCCCCCATTATCTACGCAGCTAACTTTTTTTAATCATTATTATCATGTAAACATTTGTTGTACAAATTTTCAAACGACCTGAAATCATTTTAAAATTTTTTTTTTTTCGACAAAATAGACGTTCTCTCACGACCAGGTCCACCACGATTCTGACAGCTAACGCTTGTTTCGATTACTAGCCATATCTAGACTATCCATTACACACAAAAATAAGCGACGTGAAATCACCATCAAAAATGCAACGGTGCCTCCCAGGCTATTAACATTTTTAAGATATTAGGGCAATCGATGAGGTTAAAAATTAACTTGTGCAAAAACAAAAATCAGGGTTGGAAAAAAACTGCTTGTTTCTGTTTTAAACAGTTTTTTTTTATTATTTAAAACAGTGTTTTAAATGGTATATTTTAAACTGTGTTTTAAACAGTTGCTTAAAACATCACTTTGTGTATGAAGTATGTTTTAAACATTTGTTTAAAACATGATACGATGTTTTAAAAAATATTTTTAAAATATTTCGTTTTAAACATGCCAACCCTGACAAAAATGAACAAAGTTTCCTGAGGTCGCGTAAACTAAGAAAACCAAATCTATTTAGCAACTGTCCATGTTCGAAGCCAACAGCAGGATATTCATGATCAATGTTGTATGAAACGAACTTTAGGTAGCGCCGATGTATATTCTCTATGCAATTACAATATTTATTATAGCCTGGATTCCAAATAAGTGAGGCATATTCAAGTCTGGATTTAGCAAATGCAGTATAAAGAAGATTTAATAATTCAATGTCATCAAAAACACTTGAATCTCTAATCACAAAACACAAACTTTTAAAAACAGAGAGAGCAATATTTCCTATATGTTTGTTAAAATTTTATTTCGAGTTCAATAGAACCCCCCAAGTCATTGAACTCATCTAATCTATTTAATACGGTATCGTTCAACTCGTAATCAAATAAAAGTGAATTATTCTTCCTGGAAAAAGACAGAACGTTACATTTGGTGATGTTTAAAGGCAGATTATTTAGAAAAGACCAGTCATTAATATTATTTAAATTACTTTGGAGTAACACACAATCCTCATCGGTATCAACAGTATAATACAATTTCATGCCATCAGCATATACCAGGTAGTTGACATCAACACAAACCACTAAATCGTTAATAAATGAAATAAATAATAGAGGCCCCAGTACTGGGCCTTGGGGTACTCCGGAAGTAGCTAGAAACTGATCAAACTTAAAGCCACGGTATTTTATGTATTGGCTCCTTCCAGTTAAAAAAGATGGCAGCAGGGAAGTTAACAAGTCCGGAAAACCGAGTACTTTAAGTTGATGCAGGAGAATGCCATGGTGAAGCCTGTCAAGAGCTTTGGAGAAATCAGTGTATACAACATCAACTTGTTTGCCCGCATCGATAGTCTCAGAAATAAATTGTGTGACAGTGAATAAATTTGTAACTGTTGACCTACCCTTTCACAGTAAAAGCCCTCAACTTTCGCTCTTGGGCTTTACTGTAAAGTCGGGGACATATATATATTTAAAACGTAAGGCATTTTCTTTTCCTAGTACCTCAGCGGCTTCAACTTGTCATAATTTAATGATTTTTATTTCTAAATTAAAGATTTCTAAACTTTTGAATTAATTGATCCCCGCCGTTAATAACCACGTTTAGACCTCACTCTTCAAGTGACCCCATAAAAGTCATCTATATGGTTGAAATCCGGAGACCTTGCCAGTCATATACGAGGACCTACGTGACTAATTCATCTGATTGTATAATTTAGATGGTTTCTAGTTTGGTTGGAGAAATGCCGTAAATAATTAAATTTGAGTCTCTTATTTGAACTAACTTTATTTAGTGAGTCTTTTTTTAAACCGTTGTAATTAGCCCTAAGGTGTGTTAGTTTTACTGCATGTCGAAATGTAAGTACATTTAAACTTTCCTTTCACCGGCCGTTATCAACAACCACGTAAATTTCTGGGAGTTGTTTACGCTAGTGCAACTTAAATTAAAGTGTGTGCTTCCTGTTTAAGTTAACTTTCGAAAGAAATTAAAATTAACGTTTGCTTTCAAGCATTTAAAATTCTAGATGATTATAAAGAAAGAAATGGAACTGTTGTTTCCTATAATCTTTACCCGGTCAGTTAAACCAGTATATACATTTTGTTAAGATTTTTTGTAATAATGATACGATTTATTGCTTATTCTTTGTCTATGTTGACCGTATATTATTGACAAATTAATTAAAGATAGGTAAATTAATTGGGGTCGGCCAACCAATTATTTTCTTTGATAAATTTTTGTAATATTTTATTAGTAACTTTAGCCATTAAGTAATCTATGATTTGTTGTTATTTATGTTGTTGAATGAAAACGATATCTGTTATTTTGCCCATACCTACAAAATGTTTCGTGCTCATTAAATGCGTCTTTGAAGTAATATATGGATGATTCCTATTATAGAGTTTTATTTATAATCTCATAAGTTATAGTTATTTGCACTACTTGTTATGTTACCTTTCTGAGCTAGCTAGGTAATAGTAAAGTGAATTTCTTTGTCTTGGAATTATTTGACTCATTAAGGAGTTTTTAATTAACGTCATTATAATGAATCAACATAATTTATTAAATAATAAATTGTTGAAAAAGTGAATGCCACAACTATAAAAATGTAAAATACAATATAAATAAAGACAAGCTAAAAATATACTCTTCACCTGTTCACTGAACTTTTTATGTAATTGTTATACATTCTATAGGATACTCTTGGCAGTTTTTGTAAATAATGTTAGTTTTAGACATTTTTAATTTTATGGTACGAACTTAGTTGGTAAAAGACTCAGTGTAAAATAAAGTAAGAATAAAAAAAAACATACCAAACCCCATTTGGGTTTCGAACCCGGAACCTTTGGATTCCGAGTCAAATGCGTAAGAACTACACCACCACCTTACACGTAAAAAAATATACATTTTTTTGATATAAGACACGAGCTAAAATCATATTTTCATATTTTCATTTATAAAATATATAAATATCAAGATATTAAAATGAAATATCATTGCACCAGATTTTTATTCAATTACAAAAACATTGTAGCAGGCATATTGCCGCCCCATAAATTATAAAATATTTTAACTTAAGCGTGAATGTCCGCGGTAGATTTAAATATATTTCTTAAAATTGCTTTTTAATTAAACACAACTGTATGCAACCAGAGTTACGCCTAAAATCAGCTTATCTTTATGAGTGGAGAGGGTAACGAAGCGATGCGATTTATACGCATCGAAAAAGAAGGCAGAACGAATAAGTTTTCCGTTACTAGAAGGTTAGAACTTCGATTGCTCGATGAACTTTTAAATAGTGATGTATTTTCATTAAATTTTTCCTTGAAGACTTCAACATTGAAAGGGTTGATAGTCCCTCTTCTTGATTATGAAGCAGGCCTAATTATCTTCACCGGTTTAATCCGTAAGTAATTTATAAAGAAATAATTTTTTTGGCAGCGGCCATTTTACAACTCACGCTTACACTTCATTTCTTTCCAGGGTTTCACTATTGGATAAATAATTTTATTAATGGATAAACAATTTTCATATTGAATCCAAATAATTTAGTTTTGGACGAAAAATGTTAGTATTGGACAAAGAATTTTTGTATTAGATGCAAGTTTTATTATAAAAATGCAAATCTTCTAAAATTGGAAGCAAGTTTTATCAATCTTGGGATGCACATCGTAGTTATGCATTGCTTATTAACGTCATATTAAATTTTGGGTTGGAAACAAATTTTGTATGGAGATCGCGACGATAGTATGGTAGGATAGTTGGGATTTGTCCTTATGGAATTTCTGGAAGCGTCGAATATGGTATTGGAAACTTCTAAACCTGATCCCGAGCTCTTCTAGAAACCAACAATTATATCACTGTGGGTTGGATTTCACCAACATCATCCCCTACTAAAGTCACCATTTTCATTCACAGAAAAATTCCAGATAAGTGTCACAAATAAGTTTTTTTATCTAACGTTTTTTATATAAATACTTCATATTTTTACCTTTTAACATTTTTAGAGTTTTTAAAGTATCATGTTCTATTTTTTTTTAAAAACTATTTCTATTTTCAATTTTATTATTAACATGTTTCAATGAACAGTTGATATATACTATTTTTATCAAGGTATAAATTATCGACGTTACGTCTAATTAAAAACAAATTATATAAAAGGTTCTGTAAAGACTTTGTGATCACAATTTCTACGAAACATTTAGGTATAGTTATATAATAAAATTTGACTTTTAAACACCATGTTGTCGGTTCATGTTTTAGACAATATTATAAATAATATCTGCATAACAGTTTATCGTCCACTCGATATATTTTTTTTGTATATAATTTCACTTAATATTAAGGCCTCAGTTTAGTTGTTTTATAATAAAAACACACCAAGTTTGATTGATTTATAATAAAATCAATTTTATAATCACATTGTCCACTTATTTCAGGTATTTTGATACAAACCAAACTTTACAAACCAAACTTTACAAACCAAACTTTACAAACCAAACTTCACAAACTAAATATTTCGATAGTACTTACTGTATTAATTATTTAATCTTTGATAATAAATTGAACATCCTTTAGTAATATTCAGAGGTATTAATCTAATCTTGACTTGTGCTAAATTTGAATTATTAATTTACATTTTTTTTTATACAACTAGTACTTTCTCTAAATTTTGATTAGTTTATCTTTCTTATAATCAAACTTCAGTTTCAGTGTAAATTATAATTATAGAAAGATTGGCGCCCCGTTATTCTGGAAAACTTACCATTATCTAAGTGAAATTAACATCTCTTAAAAGAAAATTTTATAAAAACATCTATCATTTATTAATCTTTATCTACCTAACACGTAAAACCATTCGTAAAGCATTTTCTTACCCATGACTCATCTGCCGAGTCTCTGAGCTACTGGGGTAGTAATATTTTTTCTTCAAATAACATAAAGTGCAGTAAGACTCTCAAACACTTGATGAAAATTAAATTTTATTGAACAGCGAAGAAATTATGATACAACATAAAAATCAAAAAAAAATTTTTCAAATTTATATATTTAATAACATTTTATTTACCAATCGATTTTATTCAAAAACAAAAGAGTTCTTCCTCTAGCTAACACTAACTTACTGACCAAATTTGAGTACAATCGGATTTTTCTTTCTTGAGTTATCCTGCTTACAAGAAACGTGACGGACGTATGGACGGACGGACGGACTGACGGACGGACGGACGGACGGACGGACGGACGGACGGACGGACGGACGGACGGACAAATGGACATTTTTAAAGTTGTTCAGAATTCGTTCACTAACACAATGATATGAAATTTTTTGGTCTGCGAGCGATATTTTCGGTTTTAGAAATGTGCCGATCAAATACAATATACTCTTCGTTTTCGTATTTGCGAAGAGTATAATAAAAAGAATGATCAACACAAATAAGTTACTAATTGATCTTATGGCAGTAGTATGCAAAGATACAAATTATATATAAACATATGGGTAAAAAAATGGCAAACCCACAGAAGGTAACATTTGGTGGGTAACAAATATATTTTTTTCCAATATTTTCCAATACGTCCAGTAGTTTATTATGGCTTACAGTATCAAATTTTTTGGCCCAAGTCGATAAATATGCATCACGATTTTTACCCTCATCTAAAGATTTGTATACGTGTCAAATTAGCCAACGCATCCTCAGTTGACATGCGTTCTCTGAACTCAAATTGATTTTCTGAAAGTATGCCATATTTCATGACGCAATTCTTGTTTTTAATATTTTTTCACATATTTTTGCCAAAGTACTGATTAATGAAATTGGCCTATAATTTGACACAACTGATTTATCTCCATTTTATTATAATGGTTTAATTAGAGCTTTTCTAGATATATCTGGAAAACCATATCCGTTTTCTTGTGAAACATCCTATTTATGTTATTACTTCCACATCCAGTGGAAGTATAGTAACGCAAAAAAAAATTGAAAATTTTTATTGCCCAGACAGGCTCAGAATGTCATGAAACGGCGAGATTTTAAGTTTGAGAAAAAAAAATTCTGTCTGTCTGTTGGTCTGTTTGTAACTTTTTTGTGTGCATGATTACTCTGCAACCATTTAACACATTGATTTGAAATTTGGTACACGTATGTGTTTTAACGAGATCTGAAACTAGATTATATTTTGATTTTATTTTGTTGAAAGGTTAGGGGGTAAGTTGAGGTAAATAGGGTAAATAGGTAAATCGAGCAAGTAAGAGTCCATAAAATTGGTATTTAGTATACAGTGTGTCCCACATTTCACGGTAACACCTTCGTAGCTCAGTTATTGGTCATCCAATTTCAATCAAGTTTAGACCGGTATCAAAGATCTTTATTATATCTTTTCTGAGTAAAACAAAATTTATTTCAGTCATTGGCGTGCATTTTTATTAAGAAAAAAAGGTCGATTTTTCGAGAAATCATATTAGGCATTTTTTTATTGAAAAACTAATGCAATATTATTGATCAGCATGCTGTAGAACCACTATATCCAGAATTTAACAACATTTTGATTTTTGGTTTTCGAATTACGGTCCCCTTAAAAGTACCTATTTTAAACATTGAATAATCAATAAATCGGTAACGAAATTTTTTTCGAAAAAAAGTCATTCTTCATTTTCTCTTTAAATTCACTCTTTCTACTATTCTATGTCATCTAAACTTTCAAATTTCTTAGGCCAAGAATTTTCATTGAAAAATTTTAGATCAGAACCTGTAAATTATTCGGGCATTAAGGATTACCGAATTTGAATGTAGCGATGATATGAGGTGGTAGAAAAAATGAATATAAAGAGAAAATAAAGAATGACTTTCTTGCGAAAAAAGATTCGTTACCAATTTACTGATTATTTAATGTTTAAAATAGGCAATTTTAAGTAATTCGAAAACCAAAAATAAAAATGTTGTTAAATTCTGAATATATGGGTTCTACAGCGGTGATCAATAATATTGCATTAGTTTTTCAATAAAAAAAATGCCTGATTTCTTGAAAAATCGACTTTTTTTTCTTAATAAAAATGCACGCCAATGACTGAAATAAGTTTTGTTTTACTTGAAAAAGGTAAAGAAAAGGTCATCCAAACTTGCTAAAATTGGGTGACTAATAACTGAGCTACAAAGGTGTTACCATGAAAGTGGGACACACTGTATATAAGAAAATTTTTTTGGCGTTAGCTACCTCTATTATCCCCACCCACTATTGAAGGGGATGAAAAAAATAAAATTTTGATTTAGCGTGTATACAAGAAGGCCTCAAACTTTTATTTTACTTCATCCACTCCCACTGCCACCATTTTTGTTCTTCTAATATCCAGCCGCATTTTTGTCTATTTTGGTATTTCGGCTGTACATCAAGAGATCACTCCCTTCGGATTTACACCTTACAGATTATGTAGATTACGAAATATCTGGCCTGGAATCTGTCTGTTGGCGCTATATCTACAAAACTATTTGAAAGAAAAGAATAATATTTTTATCCAAAAGAATCAATGTGTTCATAATTGTTATCTTTTCACAATGAGCTTAATACCATGCCTTCTTTACTTTCATGTTACTGGTCATCTGATTATATATTATAGTTTTCTAAAATATTTCGACTTTAATTCTATATCCACATTTATCAGAAACACAAACAAATTTGTCAACCACATGCATGGTAACATGGACATATGACGACACGGTATCCAGAGAATTCATATATAAAAAGAGTATAAAACCTAAAACTGAAACTATGATAAACTTTCTTGTTCATTTCAACATATTCATATAAACCATCTGTTAAAAAAAATATTACTTGATTATCTTGTACTATGTGATGTCTCGGTCCCACAAAAATTGATATACCTCAACCAGTGTTACCCAACGTACTCTAACAGAGAATAGTTTTTCCAATAAAATATAGTAATTGACGCAATCAAAGACCCTACTGAGATCACAGAATATTCAATCATGACACTCACGTACATTTAAGTTTACAATTTAAACAGCTGAAGAAAGTATATCTTGTACTGAACTTCAATTACATTTTAAATTGCATTGCACAGAGCTTTGAGTGGAACGCAATATAAACAACTTAACAGAGGAAGATAAACGAATAATATCTTGTCCAGAGTAATAGATATTTATACTAGTTTGATATATTAAACACCAGAGGCAGACATGGGGAGAGATAAATAAGAAAATGACAGTGTATACATTGTTATCAAAGGGGTAAAATTGATACTGACATATTTGATTATCGTTAGATTGTGTCCACGCTGTCCAGTGATACAGAACCGTAGACAGATGTGAAATTGATGAGTATGGATTGGAATGTAATATTTATTCCCTAATTTTTCGGTGATTGACTAATATTTCATGGTTAACTGACTGAATATTAGGTCAATGATAAAATAAAGAGAAAAGTCAATGACAAGATTTAAACAAACCAGTAATTTTGAACATTATAATTGTTACAAGAGCATACGAAATCTCACAAATAGGCGATGAAAAAAGCGTATTTAAGTAAAACTAAAACCCTGTGAAAAGAGTTGGACGATTTAAATATTTATTAAAAAAAAAGAATATGCGGGTATTTTCCAAAATATATCAAACTGGGAAGAAAATAAACATCTTTTTTTAAATCTTGTCAAAACTTTAATAACTGGGAATATTCTTGAAACTAAATTATATTGTTCGAATAATTTAAAAACCAATTTTGTGCATAAACTCAAATTTATATTAACAAGTAATGATAACATTTTATAAATAATATAACCAATGTCTAGTGATGCTTTGGGCTGCGATAAAGTTTTAACAATGTTAATGTTAATGTATGTGTGAGGTGAGGTACGGTATCGGTTTCAGTGACTTTGGTCATCGATCGGCGAAGTTAAGCACGCCGGGTGAGTCAGTCACTTGGATAAGTGACCCTATCTCATCTCGCCGTACTGGTCATGTGGTAGAGTAGCATTAGCTAAACTTCGCCAGGACGTTAATATAAAAAAGGCATTACAAAAAAAAAATACTGCTGCCCGTTTGTTGGTCCTTTTTATTATTATTATAGACTAGCGGTACATGACCAGTCAGGTGCAACGTTTTTAAAATGCATGCCAATCATATATATGAATGAAATTACCATGAATATGCCAGAAATGCAAATTTTAGGCAGTCGTCGCATGCACAAGGGGGTGCAAATCGGTTTTTTTTGTGTCTTTTTTTTTTGGGTTTTATTTTTTTTTTTTTAATGCCAATAGTGCCAAACGAAAAGCCTTCAAAAAAAATCCAAAATCAAGAACACCAAAAAATTTTACGATTTAATGTGCACATTAACAGTTGTTTTGAGCGCGGAAACTGCATGCCAATGAATTTCTGCTGGATTTTTTTTCACGGCTTTTCGCTTGGCACTATTGGCATCCATTAAAAAAAATAAAAAAATAAAACCCAAAAAAAAAGACACGAAAAAAACCGATTTGCACCCCCTTGTGCACGCGACGACTGCCTAAAATTTGCATTTCTGGCATATTCATGGTAATTTCATTAATATATATGATTGGCATGCATTTTAAAAACGTTGCACCTGACTGGTCATGTACCGCCAGTCTATTACACATTTAAAAACTGCTATTTATTAACTACACTTGCGAGCAAATGAATCATTCCATTTTTTGCTTTTGAGTACATTTTTTTCAGTCGGCGGTATTACTTAAAAAAAAATAATGTAGTTAGAGAGATCATTCAATGTTCTTTAAAAAGAGCCTTAAAATGAAATGCATTGAATACATCACCATTTTTATAATTAATGGAAATCGGATTTTGAAGAAATTAAATAATACAATAAATAACTTAATAATTAATTTTTCTGGAGTGACCACCCTGTACAACTGTCACAAAGAGCATGGCAGGTTTCCCCCTTAGCAATTGTGTCAACTGTCAAATATTATTTCCTCCATCGAATTGTTTTGTAGATAATGTCAACAGAAAGACAAGGAGGATTTGAAAGATCCTAATAATTATTGTCATGGTGCACATAGCTTGAAAAGAAAAAGTCCGGAGAAATTTAGGAAAGTCAAGTAAAAGTTGCCTACACTTTAAACTTGTGTTATTTTATGTCAACAAAAATTACCTTTAACAACAACTTTTTTTTAACTATCAAAACAATACATTTAGAAAAATATATAAACTAGTATAACTAAGGTGCAACATTCTCTACCTAGCAGAAAGATTCATGCATCTTCTTCATCCTCCATCGCATTAATTTTCTTTTCTGAGTGACCACCCTGTATATATTTTTTTCATAATTTTCTTCTTATTTTTTCATCGAAAAACTGGGTAAATTTTATCCCACACATTTTTTCATAAATATTTTTGTGGTGACCATTAACTACATGCGCAATATTGCCATTCGTCACATTTTTGTTAGAGTGACCACCCTGTATTTTTCATATTTTTCTCCTTGGCAGTTGTGGTAACTACATGCCCAATATTCATGCTACATGCCACATTTTCTTCATTACTCTCTGAATATATTTTTTAAATTTTTCTTTGACGGTGACCATTCAGTATATTTTTTTCATAGTTTTCTTCTTTGACAGTTGTGTTATCTACATACGAAATATTATCGTCCTTCGTCACATTTAAATAATTTTTTTACGACCACCCTGTATACATATTATTTTTCATAATTTTCTTCTTTGACAGTTGCGTTATCTGCGTGCATAACATTTGCAATTTTTTTTATGGTGACCACCCTGTATATTTTTTTCAAATATTTCTTAGTCGACAGTTGTGTTAACTACATGTCAAATATTACTGTTTTTCGTCATACTTTTTTCCTTAATTATATTTTTTATGGAGTCCACCCTGTATATTTTTCAAACCGAACTGTAACCCAGTTCTTCGTTAGCAGTGGCATCAACTACCTACCAAATATTATCCTTCTCCGTCAAGTGGTTTTGTAGAAATAGCGCTAACAGACGCCAGATCGTCAGACAGACGGAATTAAACTGCTTTAATTTTTCTAATCTACGTACTCCGAAACACGAAAATCTGGAGATATCTCGTGATTTTTTTCACTATTGTAATACTTCCCTTCGGTAAGGGAGGGAATTAAAAATAACCTAAATGAACCTAAAACATTGTGAAATTTTGTTAATTACCTGCAATTTTTTTTAACTAATATCCGCAGCTATGTTTTGTCAAATATTAACTGTTTTATTACATATTGAAATTATGAATAGATTTTTGTATTAAGATTGGAACATTATTTCACTAAAAACCACCCTATTCACTATTTACTCGCTTTATTATACTCTTCGCAAAAACGAAGAGTATATTGTATTTGATCGGCACATTTCTAAATCAGTAAATATCGCTCGTAGAGAAAAAATGTACATATCATTATGTTAGTGAACGAATTCTGAACAACTTTCAAAATGTCCGTTTGTCCGTCCGTCCGTCACGTTTCTTGTAAGCACGATAACTTAAGAAAGAAAAGTCCGATTGTATTGAAATTTGGAAAGTAAGTTAGCGTTAACTAGAGGAAGAACCCTATTGTTTTTGAAAAAAAATCAATCAGTAAATAAAAAAGTTATTAATCAAAATTTTATAATTCGCTAGACTCAGACTTGAGACTAATAGAATCAGCAAACCGCTTTAAAAAGAAATTATGTGAGTATATTAAGGGTACATTAAAAAAAAATATACATGCCTTAATTGACAACTAGGCACGGCAAACTATTGTAAATCATATTAAAATATTAACTGAAAATCAGTCACCAAGGCTAGTTACCCAAAATATTCTATCATAAATTAATTTATAAACACTGGCTAATGCCCTGTAATATATTAAATCTAGATTTTCAAACACACTGTACTGATTTTGTTAATTTTGGAAAATATTTACTGCTAGCAATTTCTTTTCTATTGTCTAAAATAACTGTCTTCTATATGTCCATAATATAAATTATTATCATGTAATTTTAATTTAATCTTAATATGTTTTGTATATTAGTTATGTAATATGTAATTTTTTTTTTCCTTTTTTTTCTCTGTCTTGTTTATACTCACAATCAAGCATGAAAATGCTTCTGTGAGTTCTTCATGTTTATTGTCATGTTTATGTTTATTTATTATGTTTATTTATATATTTATTTATATTTATATACATTTACTTTTTTATATACATACACCTTTTCTCATACACTTCTATATTTTACATTTATATGTATAAATTTGAGCAATAAACATTATTCTATTCTATTCTATTCTATTTAAATAAAAAAATATATTTTTTCATAATTTCTGTCATTTGTATTTAAATAGAAATCTTGCGAAATATTATTCCCTATAATTTTTTTTTGTTTTCATATTACCAATATATATATATATATTTCATAATAATGTATCTAATCCGTTGAAATATAATTCTTGAACGATATTCATTCAAGTTTTGTGGTAAGATGAGATAGCCCAATGGCTAAAGCATTTGCCTTTCAATCCAACAATCAAAATTACGAAGTGCGCTCGCCTACGATTTTAGTGTTCTTAGTGTTGTATTTATTTTTAAGTTACTTTTAGGTCCATGTGGACACATCAAAAATTTTAATCTAGTTTTTAAGTCTGCCCGTGGCAGACAGGAGCTTCTAGCACCCCCCCTCGAATTTATTTCCAAGCCTAATCGGACCTACCCCACCCAGCCTCACACCCACCTCGGCGATGTTCGCCGTGGTTGTCTGGCTGGCTCCGGGCTAGGATCCGGTGAGGCACATATATTGTGCTGGAACTTAAAATAAAATATTATTGTTATTGTTGTTGCCTTTCAATCCAAAAGTCTCGTGTTCGATCCCTCACATGGCGATTTTTTTTTCATATATTTTTTTTTTCACAACAAAGTTGGTATCACAAAATTTAGAATGTTCAAAAACTAACATTATTTACAAGAAAAATGCGAAGAGTATCCTATAGAATGTGTAACAATTATATAAAAAGCTCAGTAAATCGGCGAAGAGTATAATGCTTCCACTAGTTTATTTTTGTTGTATGTACTTGAGAAGGCTAAACAACAAAAGTTTCTTCCATAATCAACCAAGCCTGGTTAGGTTAGTAATCGGTACTTCAATTTTTTGCTGTTGCAAAACCCTTTTATATAGTATTAATTTTTTTTCCACAATAGATTGGTTTTACTCTCTTTATAAGCTCACTTAGTATAACTTTTTACTTCTTTGTAATTATTTTGAATATAAGCCTTTTTTGAATCACGTGGTGCTGCCAAATTGTATATTATACAACAATGCTATAATGAATACAATATTCTTTATAGCGAGTTGTATACTATATTTTGTCATGCCAAAGAGGTACTTTAATAAATACTCAAAAACTACAGTAGTAATTTTTTTTTAGCGACACGCGGCAATCTCCAACATGGCTTTTAGAACGATTTACCTACGTGCCTACAAACTGTATTATTCTATTAGTAAGCCATGACAATGTCTCAAAGCATAATTTTGTTATAGTTTTAAAATATCAAAATTTGTGCGTCATATTTATCTCTTTCATTTAAGTTTGTTAGTTGTTTAAAATAAAAAAAGTAGAACTTTGGATACTGATAGTGAAAGCTGCTGAAGTCACCTCTATGAATTTATTGCCAGAAGAATCGAGAAAACTGTATATCAGTAAACAAATCTTTTATGGATTGGAAAATTGCCTAAAATGCTAATTCATTCTCAGAATCAGTTCTATTAGTGTACTTTTCCGAACTACCCACAAAAATTTTTATCATACAATTTTGTTCTTAAATTTTATTGAGTAAGCTGTTATGTGTCAAAAAGAACAGCTTGTCAAATTGCATTTAAACGTCAACGTTGTTTACAATAATTTTACATTAAATGTTAAAAATAAATGGGACTTAAATTTCTTTAGTAAACAATTTAATCCAAAATATTTAATAGTCGTGGACGAAGTATAGTATTCTACTTGCATATAGTGGCTACTATTCACTCTGGTGATTTACGACACTCGCCTGCGGCTCGTGTCTTAAACTTCACCCTTGTGAATAGTAGCCATCATGCTCGTTGAATAATATACTATTATCTACGACTAATTTTTAGAAATAAAAATGATACACTTTTTTTACTTATCAACAAAATGTATATTAATGTTGCTATAATTGATAAATCGATAAATTGAACAGATGATGGAATGTAGGCCGTTCTGTGTCAAAAGAACGGCTTGTCAAATTAAATTTAAACATCAACGTTATTTACAATAATTTTACATATTACTCAAAAAGAATAATATAGTTAATTCATTAATAAATTTCTTCAGTAAAAAATTTAATCAAAAATATTTAATAGTCGTGGACAAAGTATATTATTCTACTTGCATATAATGGCTACTATTCAAAGACATTATGATTTAAGTACTGTTTTTTGATTGTTCTACGAAAGGGAATATTGATTCAATATTCCTTCATCATTAATCCCTGCGAGAATAATATAAGGCCTTATATAGCAAAATTGACACATATAAAACATATATTATACAGTGTGTCCCAGGATAGATGTAACAAGATAGAGGTAACAAAATTTTGGAATTTTGGAATGGTATTTGGGAATTGAGTCCTGCTTGTTGTAAAACTAAAGTATACCAAAAATGACTTGATTTGGTGTTCCACAGGGTGTTTTATAAGCAAAGTTGTAAAAATCACCACTAATAAAGTACCTTTATTTTTCAAAATATGAAAAAATTCCAAGAAAAGTTATTTAGAATGCAATTTTATCCCTCGATACCAAATTTCAGGAATATAAAATTATTTCTTTGAAACTTCTCATTTTTTGCGAATTAAGAGTTGAATTCATATTTAAAGTTGTGTAGGAGCAAATGTTAATCATCTCAAAAAGTAGGCTATCGGTAAATAAAAAATTGAATATATGAGATGTGAGAAGGTATAATGTTAATCGAACTAATTGTAAAACAAGAAACAATTACTAACAGAAGATTAATGAGGTTTAAAAATTATAAACAAGTAATAAATGTCAAAAACATAACAGATTCACAAACAAATTAATTATTGACCAATATACCACAATGATTACAATTTTTTTATTATTAGACGTAGCTACCACCCACATCCACACACATTTCGATCCTTCGCCTGAAGTCCTTAAAACTGTTTCGAATATGATCTAACGGTATGGAGTTCACGGCATTTGTAATTCTCTGCTTCAATACTGCTACATCGTTAGGAAGTGGTTCAGCGTAAACCAACTGCTTGAAATCCAATATTGATAGGTCTGGGAATCTCGCCGGCCACTTGATCGGTCCATTCCTGGCAAACCAATTTTCTCCAAAATTTAAATTCAACCACCCTCTTAGTGGCATTTCTGTGGAGTGGCCAGGGCAACCATCATGTTGAAAATAAACTAAAGGCATATCTCTTAAAATATTTAAATGTTCTTCCGAATATCTTTCAAGAAGCTGTAAATAAGTGTGCTAGTTTAACCTTCCCTCAATGAAATAAGGTCCAATAACTCCAACGTGATAAGAAACGGCACACCACACATTCACTTTTTTATAATATTGTTTTCTACAACGAATTCTAAAATTTGGATTTTCAGAAGCCCAAAACCGACAATTCTGAGATGAAACAACAC
The DNA here is from genome assembly GCA_936432065.2 of Rutpela maculata. NCBI lineage: Eukaryota > Metazoa > Arthropoda > Insecta > Coleoptera > Cerambycidae > Rutpela > Rutpela maculata. The sequence continues at coordinate 19,621,223 of OW386293.2, forward strand.
CATTGGTTGTGAATCTGGATTCATCTGAGAAAATTATGAAATGATGAAAAAAATCTCTCTTCCATGATTTTTTCTCCAATGGTCAAACAAAAATCCAACCTACGGTCGTCATCTCCCTCTTCAAGCGTATGTTTATAATTTGCTTTATATGCCCTAATTTTCTTTGCTTTGTAAATTCTTTGGAGTTCAGACTTGCTCATATTAATAAGAGCTGATCTCCCTCTTAGTGGCATCCTAGGATTTTCTATAACAGATGCATGAGCTATAATAGCCCCAACATTGTCTTCATCATATGCTTTTATTTTTCTTTTCATGTTAAGAACACTACCAGTAGCCAGAAACTTTTTAATTATTCTCATAGCCTGAGTACGTGACAAAGCAGTGTTTGGAAATTTCAAATTAAATTGGCTTACCACTTCTCTTAGTGAGTTTTCACCACCAATTCCATAGCATTGCAAAATATAAATTTTTTCACGCACTGTGAGTACCATTTTCACTTAATTTTTTATGCTTGGTTCGTTAATTTGAAACAGAAATTAAGGATAATATTGACTACGTTTGACAGATATGTCAATAATAAATGATAAATGTGTATCCATGCTTTTCTCATAGCCTACTTTTAGCTTCTACATAAATTTAAATATTAATTCACAAAAAATAATTTCTATGCAGTTTTAATTGAATGGTTCAAAATAAAATACTAATTTATTGAAAAAATGGGAAGATTCAAAAAAATAATATTATATTCCTGAAATTTGGTATTAAAATATAAAATTGCATTCTAAATAACTTTTCTTAGTGGAATTTTTTCATATTTTGAAAAATAAAGGTACTTTATTAGTGGTGATTTTTACAACTTTGCTTATAAAACACCCTGTAGAACACCAAATCAAGTCATTTTTGGTATACTTTAGTTTTACAACAAGCAGGATTTAATCCCCAAATACCATTCCAAAATTCAAAAATTTTTGGTCCATTACACCTCTTGTTACATCTATCCTGGGACACACTGTATATTAGTCGTAGATAAAATATTTTATTAATTGAGATATTCTTAATTAATTAATATATCATAATAATAATACAAAAAATTCCCCTTTAAGCAAATTGCACCAGTTTTGAAGCAACTCGAATATCTCTTGCCGTTCACAAGATATTACAGTTGTACAGATTTTCTGTCATCAAACGAACATAATTCGGTTTATCAAATTTTCTAAAACTTTCTAGTTTCATTGCGAATTCGAAGGAGTCGAACAAAGCAATAAATAATGTAAAAAAGAAAAATAACAACACCAAAACAAGCAAAACACTATGGTGCAGTTTTATTATTTTCATACTCTTACCTGATATATGAAGACCGTTTAACAAGCAAAAACAAAACTTTATCCAGAAAACAACTTTTATATATATCCACATAGTACAGCTTTCTAATTTCCTTTTTTGTGGACCAGAAGGTAGAACTGATGTCTCGAAAGTTTTTCTAACCGTAATTACTTTTTAAGTAGAGTAGCAAGTTAACTAGAATGACCCCATGTGATAAAATACCTGAATGGACAAATAGTACAGTTCCTAGAGGTAAAAAATATGTAAAATTTAGGAATAATCTCATATGTAATTATAATTTTTTTATGGGTTATTATTGTAATAAAAGGTATCATCTTCACAGACACACTTGTTCTTAATCTGGGTGAAAACGGTGAAAACCACCTCTAAAATTAGATATTTAAAATTTGAAAAATATTGCCGACTTATTTTTGAAACGTATGATATTTATGTTTTTGGGATCTCTGATTACGAATATGAAGTCAGAACAAAAAAAAATTAAAATTGCAGCTCCTATATGACACGCGGAAATTCTTTCTAAAATAAGTGTTTTTAAAATACAAAAAATGAGTATCTGAGTGATGTTATATAATAACCCAAAAAGTATTTTTGAAAACATAATTTAATAGCCGGACAATGACAATAAAAGTATGTCTATATTTCCTCCTTTATATATTATGATGCAGAAGCAAACAAAAATATATGATAAAGATTGATTAATTATATTTCATTCTTTTCTTTAGAGTTTTTGATGGAAGTGTCATTTAAACTAAATATTTCACCCTGTAAAACGTTCGGATGCCATCTATTTAAACTTGAATATCTACGAAACTATTAATCCTACGTAAAAAACAAATTCATTCTTAATTTATAAGCTTTATTTTTTATATCCACAATTTTTTCGCTAAAACTAATATTTATAAAGATATTTGGAAAGACAAAAATTATACGGTTTTTCGAAAATCTCTCTACGGTTTAAAATTAATTTTTTATTCTACAGTAAATGCTGTAAGCAGACGAAAAAATTTGATGTTCTAAATCATGCTACATGATAGAGAAAAGCAGTACATGAGAATATATTTTTTTGATTACTGACTTACGTTAACAAAATTGCGAAGTTTTTATTAAAAAGTTAAAGAAACACAATGTGTCTGTCACAACTTCTTTGTTTTTTATGCTGTAGAAATAGTAGAAAAAATCATTTAAAAATATAATTAATAGTCTTTCATCTTGGTCGTTAGCATTTTTGACTAAGTCCCATAGTTTCTGAGATATCTGACATTTAAACTAAATACTCCGTCTTAAAGATGTTCGGTTGCCATATTTGTACTTCCAGATCTCCGAAACCATTAATTCTACAGAAATTAAAAATAAAACTAAATTCATCCTCAGTTTAGTAGTTTTCTAATTTATCTCTAGCATCCCTTCGCTCGATGTAATACTTCTCGAGCTATTTGACCAAAATCGTTTTGAAATTTCTCTATTTTCAAGCTAAAATCCCGATTTTCAAGATTCGTTGTAACTTAAAGACCCAATTTATATGAAAAGTCATAGAACCCTTTCTCAAAATTTGGTTCTCATTTAGCTCCAATGTTATCTTCTTTTTTTTACGTCCAATTTACCCCCTATACATTAGCAAGCCCCGTATAATACAGAAACTTTCCTTTAATGCATTACTATTGGCCAAAAATGAAAGATATCTAGTTAATATGACATTATTCCAAAGTTAAAAACCTCTAGTTACTGTACTAAAATTCTGTGTTAAATATTTCAAAGAAAATTATTTTTGCGTATTCAATGTACAGATGGGTAATAAAGTTATGCAAGATGAGAAAGGTATGTAGAGAACAATAATGAACCAATTATTTTCTGAAAACCAAATCAGAAATATCTCTTATTTTTCCATGTAACAAAATATCAAATTAATGTTATGTAAAATGTTACGCAATTATGTGTTACGAATGTTTTATTAAATTAATAACGAGAGAAGTTATTACAAGATAATAATATTCATCAAGAGAACAGAACTTAAAGAAATTAATGATTACTTCTAAATCAATATCTTTGAGTGTACCTGTGAAGTAAATTAAAGTCAATTAAATTAGATAAAGAAACAGAAATAAATATCGACGGTATTAACCCAACTTTAGTCTGAAAAAATATTGAAAAAAATTATTCCTTGGGAGACAAAATATTAGAAGATCCTTTTCTAGGGAACGTTGTACTTTATAAGCTTCAAACATTGAGAATGTTATTTATTTGGTTGTAAAAAATGTTCGATGTAAAAATTGTCCATTGCTGTAACTAAAACGCCGCACTGTTGAGCGAGTACTATAATATCGCCTCATTGTAGATAGCGTTGTATACAAATTAAGAACGAAAAAATGTGAATATTTAAGTAAAGCAAAGGTCAAGGGTAGATATGGGCCTTTTTTCGCACATTGGCCATGTCATATGTCATTATAATTTACGAGTGGTATATGTCTTGACAAGTAATAAAAAACAGTTCCTTGAAACATTACATTGTGCATCTAGTAGTAAAAGCAATACATTCCCGCACGATGATGTAAATTGTTGGCCGAGGCGTCAAGCCGAGACCAACAAGCATTGAAGTCCGGGGATGTGTTTTTACTATGGTACACATACTATTTTTTCTGAAATCGCAATTAATAATATTATAAATTAAGGAATTTTTATTGTTGTGATAAAAGTCAGAGATTCAATGCTTATTATTTACTGCCTAAAAAAAAGTCCGGGAAAGAAACCTTTATATATAAAAAAACAGTCCAGGATTATTACTTTCCCTGCTTAGGCCGGGAAAGTAACTTTCTCGGACTGTTTTCTGATAGTTGCTTAGCAACTGACTCAAATACTAGAATAGCGTATCTAAAATTGCGCCGAGAAAGGAGACATTCTTGACCAATTTCAAAAAATATATATTTTTATTCAGTGTGACAATATGTGGTTATGAGCGCTGACAGGTTTAAATTCGCACGCAACGTCGACACCACTACGACTCCCGCGGAAACGATTTTGTTTTTTATACTTTGAAACGCTTGATGAATCAATATAAATCGACAGTCATTTGAAAGCTTAAATACTCAATAATGAAATGAGGTACAGATTTTCTTGGTTCATCGAGCGCATCTAACTGAAATATACATTATAACTTCGGAAAAACGCCAAAAATTACTAAAAAACTGCAAGCATGCTTACTTTGAAATGCTATTATTACGACTTACCGTTGCTTTTCAAATTTAAAATGTATAGAAACATAAATATCTTATGTTCAACTATAAATAAATAACGCTTAATGATTTTAAGGAGAACTTTTTATTTTTATTGTTACATGTTTACACCCCTTTTGTAAACACCCTGTATCGTGGATCCGGAAATTATAACACCAGAGTAACACTAAACACTAATTTATTAACTTACGTACTTAATTACAACAATTAATTATTTTACTAATATTACACTGTGTACTATAATTCACTACTTCAGTCCCTTTATCACTTTGTTTACTCCTTGACCATCTGAACTGTACATCAACTAAACTAGACTAAACTAACTCTGCTACTCCATGTCGTTATATACCCAAAGATAGGGATCTAGAATAGCCTGTCATGATTGTCATCACTCTCCAGATGTTTCTAGTAGGTTCTTCTGCAAATCTCTAACACCGCTCGCCATATCTGGTACGACATCCGAACTAACTAAACCAGCTTAGCTTTCTGTTGCCTTTATAATTGGAAGAGCAAATCTCCACAGATGTCTCTGTGGGTATGAATGCCACATTATGTAATTAGTGGGCGAAAATATATAGCTTATCTACTTGTCTTTTATATGCATATCTCAAATTGTCGCTTTGAATACCTCACCTGAAGGTAATTTTTTCATAAATATGATGAATAGGTTAAGATCGGCTGTTTTACCTTTCTTTTCGGGCGATATTGTGTAAGCTAATTTAGACATGAGAAGTATCTATATTTCAATCATGCAAAATGGGTCGCACAAGGCTTTAACATAATTTTTCCTTAGTATAAAATTCAAAATACATATATTTTATAACAAAGCAGTTACAAGCTCTGTGTATATTGACAAAAATTGGACCAAAACTTTCTCCTACTTTATTGTGACCTTCAAACTTGTCGTGCATGTGTACTCACTTAAGCTACTTCAGCTACCGAAGCAAAGTACAACAGTACAGTCTTAGATGTATTCAGTTGATTAGTATAATTATGAACAGAGTTTAAGACGGTGTTCTTTAAGTTACACGTAATTTTAGTACCCAAATCTAATGAGTTACAGTGTTATACTTGATTTTTTTTTCAACTAAATACCTTATACCTGACTCGAAAATCGAAATTCTCATTTTTTCCAATTTTAGCAATACATTATTTCATATGGCTGTCCTATATAGTTTTGCTAATATTTACGGGAATATCGATAAATTGTAAATTACAAACTGAGACGAAAAGGTGTTAGATTACAATAATGTATCATTTAAATATGTTCTTAAAAAACTATTAGCAATTAATAGTTATTTGATGTGTCCTTATTTTACTTTCACATCCAGTGGAAGTATAGTAACGACAATTTTTTTTTAAATTTTTATTGTTCAAATAGACTTAGAATGTCATGAAACGTCGAGATTTTAAGTTTGAGTAAAAAAAGATTCTGTCAGTCAATCTGTCTGTCTGTCTGTAACTTTTTTGTGTGCACGATTACTCTGGAATCGGTTAAGATATTGACTTGAAATTTGGTACACGTATGTATTTGAACGAGATCTGGAATTAGATTATATTTTCATCTTATTCCGTTGAAGGGTTGGTGGGTAAATTAGGGTAGATAGGTAAATCAAGCAGGTAAGAGTCCATAAAATTGGTATTTAGTATATACAAGAGAAATTAATGTCTCAAAAAATTTTTTGGAATTAGCCACCCCCATTACTATTCCCACCCCATTATAAAAAAAATGTGATTTAGTGTGTGTACAAAAACCAAAGGCCTCAAAATATTTTTTTTTACTTCATCCATCCTAACTATCACCTCCCTATCCCACTACCGATGAGGGATATCGTTTCATGGGTTTTTGAGGTAGACGATTTCAGATATTATATTATTAAAGTTCCATAAACAATTATTTCCACATACAAAATTTTTTCGTTGTGAGAGGCGTGGGTAGCAAATCTGGATGTGGAAGTAGTGATTCCTTGGGCAGCGGTTTTTATAATAAGGATGATCAAACCTGAGGGTCTAGACAAGAATGTTGTGTTTTTAATATATGCAATCCTCAAGAATCCTGTCAACAAAACTTGACTATAGGTATATTCAATACAATATAGGTGAAACTTTTGTACGATGGAGGATACCCTTTGTTTATGGACTCTTTGTTTATGATAAGCTTGTCTCCTGGCAGTGGTGATAGACCTTGATAACGAAAATACGTCGTCATGCATCAGTAAATAAGAGTTAAAAATATCTGATAAAAAATACTGTTCAAAAATAAAATGTTATTAATTACACTCGTACATTTTAAAATGTTTTAAAAAGTAAATGTATTCTGTGAAACTCTCTATCTAACGCACGTTGATCTCTATTAGGTCATTTACGAGCTTAAACTGAGTACGATTTGTAACAAAATAAAGTTATTTAGAATGCCTGTTTCATTTAAGAGAAAAGTTTAGGCATTTGAAATTTAAATTAGTCACTTCATCACGTGAACTACGTAGCAAGCCCGTTTGGGAATGACAACACCGTTGTCTGGGGTGAAGAGTTATTTGTTTATATTTGACTCGCGTTAAAATGTTATTGATTGATTCGTTTCCTATTGACAGTTTGTAACTTCAGTAACGCGTTTGGATTCATTATCCGAAAATTTATAACCAAAGACGTAAAGAAACAAAAATAGAGTTTCTCCAGTTAATTACATTTAATTCAGTTTCATGTTTGTCAATTTCTACGGATTGAAAACTTTTCGTCAATTGTCGAGTGATATTTACATCATGACGAATTATACGAATACCGAAAGGCTGATATAAAAGAGCAGCATATAAGTTATTTCTGTATTCTTATTTATGTACAGGGTGGACCAAATTAGATGGAATTTGAGGTTTTCTCTAAAACTATGGCAGATAGACAAAAACCAATATAATAATATAGCGCCGAGATCGTCTATCTTTTTCGACTACCGAGCTACGGAGCGTTTTTGGATGACCTCTATATCTCAATTACCAAGTGTCGAATTGAAAATCGAGTAACACATTCTTAAGGCACTTCCTTGAGTAGAATCCGCTGCTGAAAAGAGGAAAATTATACATGCCTCAGTTTTCGAGATATAGACATAACTTGTAGCATGCATAATGCTCCATGTTTTTTTTTATATATTCGGGAATATGTTGACATATATTTCCTAGTTAATCATTTTTTTAATTATAATAAAACTAAAAATTACAAAAGAAATTCTGTCTATTACTTCCATCAATTTAAGTTTCTATAAAGTGTATAACTGGTCATCTATATCACAGGTCTACTTATTAATGTATTTGTTTGCTCAAGTACCCATATGAAAGTAAATAAATATACGACGATCACCCAAATGAATAACTTAATAATATAATAAATAAAGTATTGGTATATTTAACATTAAGAATTCACGTTAGTAACAGTTTACCAGTTGGAATGAATTAAATACACGGAATGTTTTAGTCAGTCTATTGAACATAATTTCCGGTGACAAGGTTTCCTTTTTCTCGCCGAGGATTTACTGCTTCACTAGTTCGAGTTTAACACCAGTGAAAGGGTGCGTTGACCTTTTCGTCCTCACCCAGTATCTTCTTAATTTACCACAAATGGTCGGTACTTCGTCTGATTATTATTAAATATGTGAGAAAAAACTTGTCTTCACATTATTTCGTTGTTTGGTTGAGCCAAAGAAACATGTCCTTAAATATTAACCTCATGGTTATAATTTTCAAGATGGCCGAAAATATTTCCGTAAGTACTTTAAAAATTGTCTTTTCATATCAAGGTTTCATTTGTAAAATATAGTTTTTTATATTGTTTTTTCGACTTGTAGGGTCTTTCCATTTCTGGAATATCTTGCTGATTTTAAAAAAGTATGATTTAACTTCGAGTCACATTTAACATCAAAAGTTAATTAATAATTTCACCTTTTCAATGGCAAATAGTTGAAGCTAAACTTAATAGTCATATCCACTCAACATCATTATATGATTCACCTGCAACTAATAGGAAGTATACCTTTTCCTGGAATGCATGTTTGCCATCTTAGTTAGTGGCCCTTTTTTTGAAGCCATAATGATTTCCTGTTAGGAGAAGAACCAAGCCTATTTTTTCAATCACCATTTGTACCTACATACTTCGAGGAAAACTACGGATCTTCCAAGTGTTTAATTTAAGTAAGATTCGCACAATGTAACTATCATTATTTTATTGCACTGAAACACAATTGAAATTTTACATCTTTCTTATCATTACGGATAAGATATTACGTAACATATTGTAATGATATTTGTTTTCTTAAATTATGAGAGTTTCTGAATTGCACTTTCTTGTAAAAATTGAATAATTTTTCTTCAGAGTTTTTACTGTGAAATTTAATTATTAAGGTACAACTGTACAAGGTTTGGTGATCACCAAATTTTATTACTATTTTCACTTTAGCATACATGTTGTGATATATTGGGGCAAATTACTAATAACTTTCGCTTCAAGAATATAAATTTTTAGAACAAATAATTTTGAGGGTATAACTTATAAAATTTAACCTTTTTTTATCGATATTTGATTAAATTAAATCTTGTTAAATTTTTTTTTAGATAAATTCTGAGTAGATTAACTACTACAATTTTATATAAACGATTTTCTATGCATACTTTGTAAATAGTTTCCATATTTATGTGAATATTTTAATGTAGGTGTTATTTTGGCTTAACACAATCCAAGCGCGGATCTAGAAATTTCAATAATTTCTTTCTCGTCTGTGGCGCATGGGACCCATACGAAATATGAGAAATAACATCTCGAGAAGCACTTCTCTAACGACCCCTAAAAAATTTTGAAAAAGCACTTTGCGAAAAATTTTTTCAAAATTCGTTTACTCCCCACCAGGTCTAGGGACTCCTGTTTAAAATTATTTTTTTTGTCATATGCATTTTACTTTTCATAAAAATAGTTCTGAAGTTGTGTCTCAATCTGTGAAAGCTGGAACAAGGAAGAAAAGAGCCAAGGGTTTTGCTCCAGTAGGCAGGGACACTGATTCCAACGTGACGTTGCCCAAGAACTGGAGTAGTTTTTTATTCCTTTCAGAGAACAAAGCTGACGTGCAGGTTTTTGTCCGATAAAATCCTAGAGCACGATTTTGGTGATCTTGAAGTGGTGCCCTCAGGAGCTTCACAGAGGTCTCAGTCTACCGATCCAACTCGCAATGTTGATTCCCTGAGAGCATCACACGAAGAAGCTGATACTCGTATAATTCTTCATGCCGTTGACAGTACAGCTGACAATGTTGTTGTAATGACCAGAGACACTGATGTAGTGCTTTTTCTTGCGCACCACTTTGCCAAAATGAAGTGCTCGCATCTGTGGGTTATGTGTGGCACTGCGCGGGACATCAAATATATTCCTGTGCATGACATTTGCAAGAAGCTTTCACCTAAGCAAGTCACCCATCTGCTGGCTTTCCATGCAATCACTGGTTGTGACTCGACGTCCAAACTTTCATCCATAACGAAGATATGTGCCTGGAACGTTTTCTGTGACGAAAACTGCCAGCTTCTGAACGGACTTGGATGCTGGACATTTGGTGAGAACGTTCTCAAGAACATAGAGGCTTTCGTCGTCAAATTGTATAAGGTACGTAGATATACGTTTTTAAGTTGAGTTAACGGTATCTCATGAAAAAAAAGTATTCTAACAATAATTTTTTTTAATGGGGCGATGTGCCATCAAGGAACACCGCGCAGCGAGGCCGTTGCTGACAAGGAGCATAGCCTGTGGAGGTTGAAGGAATGAGAAAAGTGGTCTATTCCAGACAAAACGTCGTGAGCGGTGAGGACTTGAAGGACCATCAAGGAACACCGAATGGCGAGGCCGTTGCTGACAAAGCATATTATACGACTGCAGGGCCTGGACTGCAGGATATAATATCAACGGGGGAACACAATGGACCTGGCAACTATCACTCACCATTCTCTCAGACCTGCTGCCAACGGTACAGGAAAAATGGGTAGAGTGAGTTTTAATATCTACGGGCAAACACAAACAGACCTGGAAACCATCAAAACTCGCCAATTTTCAGACCAGTATCACCTTGTCAATGGACACTGTAAACTAAGACAGGGAGAGACAGACAGAGAGCATAATAAGCTCGGAGCATTGTTTACAGACGAGCTCCAGGAGGAGGGGTTTTAGTCAGTTTGAGTCTGACACTCAGTCCCATTTCAGTGGTATGGGCAGCCCGTGTGGGTTTTCCTTCCCCAAAAAAAAAAAAAAGACAGACCTTATCCTCGGTAATTGTGTCAACTACAGTCCCAATGTTATTTCCATAATTCATAATTCCATAATTTCTTTTTATAGTGACTATTCCGTATATTTTTCATATTTTATTTCAATGACAGTTGTGTTAACTGCATGTGAAATGTTATCATTCATCACATTTTCTCATTAATTTTTTTTAGGGTGACTGTTTAATGTTTTTATATTTTTCCTTGACATTTGTGTTCACTGCATATTTTTTGGATGATAGTTAGTTTTTAAAAGTATAGTTTTTAAATATTTTTCTTTGACAGTTGCTATAACTACATGGGAAATATTATCGTTCTTCGTCACATTTCTTTATCATGTTTTTTAGAGTAACCACCTTGTATATTTTTAATATTCTTCTTTGACCGTTGTGCTAATTACATGCGAAATATTATAATCCTCCATCACATTTTTTTTTAGGTGACCACCCTGTATATTTTTTGTATTTTGTCTTCCTTGAAAGTTGTATTAACTGCATGTTAAATATTATCGTCCTCCGTCACATTTTTCATAATTTTTTTAAGATGACCACTCTGTATATTTTTCATATTTTTCTTCTTTGAAAGTTGTGTTGACTACTTGCCAAATATTACTGTTTTCCGCCACATTTTTTTCCTTAATCATCTTATTTATGGAGTCCATCCTGAATATTTTTGTACAGAAGTATATCCCAGTTCCTCGTTGGTAGTAGCGTCAACTACCCATCAAATATTATTATTGCCTGAGTAATCGAAGAATAATAATTAAATTGGGAAATGATTCGATGGCAGTAGCTACCTTCGAAAGATACCCCAGGAGGGCTTCTCTCACTCTTGTTATGGCCTCTAGTGGTCAACAATATTCTGCCAAAACTGAGCAACTGCGGATTTGATGCCAAGGTTATGCTGATAGGTTAAAATTAATTAAACTCAAAATAGATTATAGAATCCGAGATTTCCTTTCCTTCCTCCTCAGTTACCTACGCCTTGCTTTCTGATGTTAAAACTGGAACCACATGACATTTGGTAATATTTTAAAAAATGTTATATCTATATCGGAATTACAATCCTATAAGAATAAAAGTCGTGTTTTGCAAATTTTTCGAATCATCATTTTCGTTAGATTTGCAATACACCTATTACTGGGAATTAAGAAGGAATTATACCTTACTTCCTAATACCAATTTAATAACGTAGCGAAACTGTGGTATTTCAAACATGCATTATTTATTCGATATGAAGTATGTCAGATACAATGGGAGTTAGTTAAAAAGAGAAGATGTAACTCATAAATAATGAGAAATAAAATATCCAATAGTTTTTGAAAAGTGCTCTACTTGATTCGCAATTTAATTCTTGAATATAAAATGGTTTTATCTAAAAGAGGAAAATTTTGTTTCATTATAATTCGTTTTTTATGTCACATACTAAAACTTGGGAAATAAATAAAATCTGGGTTTTAGTGAGCTAACATATTTTCCTACTAAAGATTTGGCAGAATCAAATTTATTGCTGAGGATATAACATCAAGCAAGTAAATCTGGGAAAATATAAAATGAAATAAAACATGAGGAAGTAATACCAATATAATTTATAAAATTGCAAGTGATCAAAGGCAGTCTGAAAGAAAATGTAATTGAATTTTTCATGGAAAATTGTACGTGAAATGATCAGAAAAATAACGATTTTTACATTACGTATTATGGTTACTTCACTAAATATTATTATGTTCTGTTTGGAAATAATGAGAGTAATAAATCTCAAATAAAGACTATCACGGGCGCATTCCTGTTTCGCGTTACATTTATGAAAATTATACTGAAAAATTAGAAATTAGGAATTTCGTTCGTTATATACCGTGTGTGTAGTCGCGGGCTAGGCATGGGGAGAAGAATTACAACATCGCGCGTGCCAGCTGGCTGCAATGAAATAACAGAGCTGGAATGCTCCACCAACGGACGAATTTACGGCTGCCGGTGTTGTCAAATCTCTCGCGCTACGTGAATGTACATGCCTAATGGGAAATTACACGCACGGTATTAAGTATTAAGGTCAGAAAGTGTTCTTTACTGGTTGAGAATATGTTTGGAGATCGAGACGAAGTCGAGATCTCCAAAACATCCGAAACCAGTAAAACACTTAATAACCGTAGTGCTTATGAGGTTTTTGCACGCTAAAATATTTAAAAAATTTAACCAAAACTAAAAACACATAATTTTTTAAAAATATATAAAACAAATAAGTCGTACATGAAAAAGTTTTCGCTTTGATAACTACGAGACCGAATATTTATTGTCAAGTGACATCTGTTGTCATTAGAAATTTCTCCAAGATAAAATTTTTGCCACAACATAAGCTTCTTGTAAGTTATGATTCAAGAAAGTGGCTATTCAGACTTAGAAGATGCTTGGCAACTAGGATGCTCAGCTATAATTCGCGAGAAGTCCCGAGAAGATAATACCTTCAAGCTATTCGCAGCGTGATGTAACAAGAAAAATTTGGAAAATATCACAGAAAAGGTAATGCTAGTCTATTTTGTTTCAAGAAATGAAACCCTAAAGTCGCCAGGAAGCTTATGGGTTGAATACTCTATGCTCAGCGCCACAACATTTTTGTATAAAGCTGTTAATACTTTAAAATATGCTACGTTAATTGCTTTTCTTAAGAGGAAAAATATTGGACATAAAGTGAAAAAACCAAGAGAACACATGTACAAGTTTTTAAATAAGTTTTCTGATGAAGTCTATTTAAATATAAAGTAGGAAAAGTATTTGGAATAGCAGGGCTGTGCAGAAGGGAAGAAATATATAAAATGGACATAAATGTCATTGAAGATAAAGGTGCGTTTATTATAGTAAATATTCCAGACACTAAAACGCATATATCACGAACGTTTACAATAACAAATCAAGGAAATGAGACAGTTAATTATTTGGAATTTTATAAAAAATATATATCACTACGACTAAAACAGGAAAAGTCAGCTCTCTTATTCTTAGCAATGCGAAATGGAAAGGTCACGAACCAGGTAGTGGGTAGAAATACCATAGGAGGTTGGCCCAGTAAAATTGCACAGTGCTTAAAATTTCCGGATCCTTCAACTTATACTGGACACGCATTCCGACGGAGTTCTGCCACTATTCTGGCAAACCAAGCAATAGATATTTTAGGCCTTAAAAGGCTCGGTGGGTGGCATCTTCAGAAGAGAATGTTGTTTTAAACCCGGATTCTATTGCTCCAATAAATTTCAATAACTGTTCGAATTGTAATTTTAATTTTGTCTTTAATAAAATTTGATTTTTAAATTTCTATATTTATTAGTTAACTTACCGCCTCCTTATCAGTAAGTAATTACTTACCGATCACTAATTTGTAAACGTCAGTTACAAATATCTTAATCAATTCAGTAAAGATGTCTAATTACCTGATGGTGCAAAAAATAGATTTGTCTCCGGAATATAACCGGTAATATTGTTTTTTCCTTCTGTATAGATGCAAGCATTAATACAACGGATCCCGAAAATTATGAACATTACTTCCTATTAGCATACTCCTTGTCTAGCAAAAAATTATGAAAAAAATTGTTTACAAACAAATATCTAGGAGATAATACCTTACCTGAATGTTAATCTGACTTTAGAAAGTCCCGTTAGCTTTATTAAATGTCACGGACAATATCATAAGAGCCTTTTTTTTGCGGGGGGGGAGAAGGGGAAATCCATCATGGACACCTAGCGCCTTGGATCTATCACGCTGGGTAGTGCTGGACTCTAACCAGCTAAAACCCCTCCGGAGCCCCCTCCCTGTCTTCAGTGTTTCCTCATATCCTGGAACCGCTCTCGCTTACCGTCAGAATATCAGGTCAATCTTAGTGTTAGGTGTTCGAAATAATCTGCCCCTGCAGAGATGTCCTCTTATTACTACATCCTTGAAACAATTAGAGGTTCAAGTTTCTTTCGTCTACTTCCTTGATTTTCATAACTGATGTTATCATGTCCTCCAAGAGTTGCCAGTTTTCCTCTGATTCTAGCATCCTCAGCACTATGTTATCGGGTGTAACTGGGCCGCCTAGCCTGTTTATGACTCGTAGCCTTTCTTCTCTCCACCTGCTACACCAGAACACAGTATGCTCCGCGTCGTCTATCTCCCCGCAGTACGTGCATTCTCGGTCTTCAATCTTCCCGATGTCGTAGACGTACTCTGCAAAACATCCGTGTCCTGTTAGGGCCTGAGTAAGGTAGAACCCAACCTCCCCGTGTCCTCTCTCCACCCATCTTTTAATATCTGGAATGAGTCTCCTCGTCCATCTTCCCTTACTCGAGATATTCCATATTTCCTGCCACCTCTGATAGAGTCTATCATTGGCCTCCTTCCTACCACTTTCCTCGTATATCTCCCACCTTTCTTTTGCCAGAAGGTCAATGGGGGGGATCCCTGCCACTATCAGCACTGCCTCGTAGGAGACCGTTCTGTAGGCACTGCAGACTCTCAGTGCTGCACATCGCTGTACCCTGGCCAGTCTTCTTCGCGTTCTTTCCACTGCCATCGCACTTACCCATACCGGGGCCGCGTACAGGAGAATGGAGTGCACCACGCTACACAGCACTCTCCTTTTGCTGGCCTTCGGTCCACTGGTGTTATGCATTAGCCTGCCTATGGCTGTTGCCACCCGCCCAGCTTTTTCTTTCAATTTCGTCACATGCACCCCGTATGTCAATTTCGAGTCGAGCCATATGCCCAGGTACTTTATCGCCTGGCTCGGGCCAATTTCCAGCTCCCCTACCCTTATTCTCATGATAGGGAGATTCCTCTTTCTGGTTATGATTACCAGCTCGTTTTTTCCAGGGGCAAGTTCGAGCTTCTTGCCCCTTACCCATCTCTCTAGTTTTGCAATGGCCGTGTTCGCCGCCTCCTCGATTTTCCTCACCGTTCTGGCCGTGACTGTTACTGCCAGATCGTCGGCATATCCGATCACCTTAACGTTCTCCGGTTGGGGTAAGCGTAACGCATCGTCGAACATTATATTCCACAAGGTTGGGCCCAGGACCGATCCCTGCGGAACACCACAAGTCATTTTTCTCCACTGGGTAGTGCCCTCAACCTCCAGCCCTGTCCACCTGTTCTCGAGGTAGCTCTTTACTATCCTGAGCAGGTAGGGAGCTATTCTTAATTTTCGCAACTTCTCAACTATCTCGCCCGAATCCGCCGTGTTGAAAGCATTCCGAACATCCAGCGTTACTATCGCACAGATCTTCTTGGCCCTCATAGCCTCCCCGGCTATCTCAGTTATGCGCCTTATCGCTCCTACCGTGGATCTACCTTTCCTAAAACCGAACTGGGTCTCCGATAATCCTCCCTTCTCTTCAATGTCTACCTCTAACCTCCCCCGAAGCAGAGATTCCATTAACTTACCCATCGTATCGAGTAGACATACCGGCCTATATGAGGACGGTTCATCTGGTGGCTTGTCCCCTTTCTTTATCAACACCAGTCTTGCCTTCTTCCATCTCTCGGGGAAGTTTCCCCTTTCCAGGGCGCGGTTCATAACCCATAGGATTACCCTAGGTTGTTCTTCCGCCACCAGCTTTACTATTTCCGGTGGATTTCATCCGGTCCAGAAGCCTTTCCGCTCTTGAGCCTACCACACGCCTCCGACATTTCCTCCTCGGTAAAACGGGGAACTTCTCCCACCTCCGTTGGTCTCCATATTATTTCGTCCCTTTCTGGGAATAGGGCATTCACGATCTCCACCATCTTTTCGGCTGGTATAGTCGGAGGAGGGGCTTTCATGCGAGTTATACACCTAACCTTCATAACCTACTTTCCTTTTTTTAATTCTCTTTGTTCATATTATGCATAACAATTATAATGTTACGAATATCATTAACCTTGTTATCAAAAATAATATAAACATCCCATGACATCATTATGATAAGTAAATAGTATAAATACTAATTAACTTTCGATTGTAAATCAGTTCTACATTAATCACCAAATTGAATACATCAATAGAAAGTAAAGTAATTGTGACTAGCTAGTTTAATAAACGTTCTCAAATAAATATATTGTGTTTGGCTCCCACGACCCAGCATAATTGGCGCAGTCGGTACTCCTTTACGAAGTTTGGTACTGTTCACTAGAAGACTCGACCAGGAGAATTTTCCAGGAGAATTTCTGCGGACAAGAGATTTGTGGATTGGTATAATTTGTCGATTGGTCCCAGTAGTCCAAGGATCGAACAAGAAGCCTACAATACTTCAGGGAAAAACTAGTAAGTTCCTATTTTACCTTTCCTTTTGGTTATTTTAATTGATTGGTGTGGAACTCCAGGAATTATTTCAATTCGCGAGTAACGTTTTGACTGTTTATCAGAATAATTACTCATAGATAATTTTGGAATTATTGTAATTCGCGATTGATTATTATTGACTGCTTATCAAAATAACAATCATAATTTAGACTTTTTCGGAAATTTTGACTGTATATCAGAATTTCGATTAAAACTTGACTGTTTATCAAGTTTAATCAATAGTTAAGAACAAAAATTGAATTTGTTATTACTTTTCGACTGTAAAAGGTAACTTTCATATTTTTTCGAAACAAAATGGCTGACGCAGATGTCGCTATCAACTTTCAATATTTCAAAATGCATATCGATGTCATCCCTAGATTTGATGGCAGGGCATCACTTTTAACAGACTTTATTTCGTCATGCGACGAACTACAAGCTACATATGGCACGGGAACCAATGAAGTTCAAAATAAATTTGTATTAAGAGCCATACGTAACAAACTGTATGGACAAGCACAAACTAATGTTTCAGCTCGACGAGATGCGAAAGATTGGGCAACTATAAAACAAATTTTAATCGACACATTCGGTGACGCGAGGGATTTGCCAACCCTTCAGACAGAATTAATACATTTAAAATTTAACCCTAAAAAAGACACAATTTTCTCTTTTGGAAACAAAATTCTTGATTACGAATCCTTGTTGATTTGCAAACTTGAACAATCAAATGACAGTGAAGAAGTTAAAAAAGCAATGAACATAGTATTTCAAAGATTAGCACTAGACACATACGATAGAAATTTACCATTTAATCTAAAACAAATGATTAGAACAAAAGAAATTACTAAATTAAATGAAGCAATTAAAATTGTTACAAGGGAAGAACAATTTAATAAATATACGACAACTGTAAACTCATCCAATAACATATATATCCCACTACAATATAAACCAAAACAATTCATCAAACAATCTAACACTAATAACCAACAACAACCAGGTAATAATGTATGGGCACCAAAAAATATTAATAGTAATTACCAAGCACCTATGGACACCTCAACAATAAATAAAACATTGCAATCAAGAAATTATAGACCAACACCTATGGTTACTTCCACAATAACTAGACCCTTCAACAGAAGACAACAAGAACTACATCATGTTCAAACTGATGTTACACCACAATATTGCATATATTACGATCAACGAGGAGAACAAATTCCTACACAACTGGAAGAAACATTCCAAGAATTCGCAAGAATGGACCTGCAGCAAGGACCACCACAACAATTGAATGTAGAAGAAGAAGACTGGGAAGAAGAAATCGATCCAGCCATTGCAGAGGAAAATAGATTTATCAATGAAGAATACAACGAAGATTTAGAAGACTGGGACGAAGAAATCCGTCAAGCACAACAAAATGAAAATGTTGATGACAATTTAAATTTTACAGAGGAATCCCCAGACAACTCACCAACATCACAGAATGCTACAATGTAACAACAACATCACCATTACCATATATTCAGTTAAAATACCCCCCAATTAAATTACTTATAGATACCGGAAGCACGAAAACCATAATTAAACCATCAATTGTTGAAAAATATTGTCCACAATTTATCATCCATAACCCATGTAAACTTAAAACCAGTACAGGAGAAGTAAATGTAAATAAACAAGCTCATGTTCCAGCTTTTCCAGAATTTAATTCGGAACACTTTTTAGATATCATATTATTCGATTTTCATGATTATTTCGATGGAGCTCTAGGATTTGAAGATCTAAAAAAGATAAATTTACATATATCTTTTAATAAAAATATTCTTTATAATTCTCAATGCTGTTTACCAATACACTTCAATATCCAATGTAATCAAAAAGAAACACTTCCAAAATCAATTATTCCAAGTAATAAAATTAAAAAAATTTCATCTCCTACAAAACTTTCAAACAATACTAATCTTTTCATTCCTGAAATTTCAAATGAACAATACTTTATCCCTGATACAATCACTACGGTTCAAAATAATTCTTTAACATTTGAACTCCATAATTACAATTCATTTCCAATAACTTTTGATCACAGCAAACTTAAATTTACCAATTTAAACAAGTATGACGTTTACAACTATTCAATAACAACACCTACACAAAATATGCAGAAATCTGACATCGAAACACTATTAAGAACGAAACATCTCAATGACGAAGAAAAAAAGAAATTGATACATCTTTGTAAACAATACAGCGATATATTCCAAAAACCGGAGGATAAATTAACATTTACAAATTCTGTCAAGCATGAAATAAAAACTAAAGACGAATCACCAGTTTATACCAAAAGCTACCGTTATCCTTACATCCACAAGGACGAAGTACAGAAACAGATCAAAGAAATGCTAGGAAATAATATCATTCGACCATCTCAAAGTCCTTATTCATCACCAATTTGGATAGTTCCAAAAAAAGCTGATGCTAGTGGCAAGAAAAAATGGCGATTGGTGATAGATTACAGAAAACTAAATGAAAAAACTATAGAAGATAAATATCCAATTCCCAATATCACTGAAATTTTAGACAAACTAGGTAGATGTTCATATTTCACAACTATCGACTTAGCATCCGGATTTCACCAAATAGAAATGCACCCTAATTCTACACAGAAAACTGCGTTTTCAGTCGAAAATGGACATTACGAATATATTCGAATGCAATTTGGTCTCAAAAATGCACCAGCAACATTTCAAAGATGCATGGATAATGTACTTAAAGACTTACAAAATAAAATATGTCTCATATATATGGACGATGTAATCGTATTTTCTAACGGATTAGAAGAACACATTAAAAATTTAAAACTTGTTTTTGAAACATTTCGTAAAAATCGTTTAAAAATACAATTGGATAAATCAGAATTTTTATGTAAAGAGGTTTCTTTTCTGGGACATATAGTCACAAAAAACGGGATTAAACCAAACCCAGAAAAAATAAAAGCGATAGAAAAATATCCAATTCCAAAAACACCGAAAGAAATCAAGGCATTTTTAGGATTACTTGGTTACTACAGAAAATTCATTAATAATTTTGCAAAAATAACTAAACCATTAACACAATGTTTAAAGAAAAATGCAAAAATTCTCCTTACTAAAGATTACATCAATTGCTTTGAAACATGTAAACAACTATTAACTAACAGTCCTATACTGGCATACCCAGACTTTTCCAAATCATTTGAATTAACTACTGATGCATCCAACTTTGCCATTGGATCATATCTCAGTCAAAATAAAAAACCAATTTCCTTTGCATCAAGAACATTAAATGACGCCGAAATTAATTACTCTACGATTGAAAAGGAACTTTTATCGATCGTATGGTCAGTAAAACAATTCAGACCATATTTATATGGAAACAAATTTATAATTTATACAGACCACAGACCTTTACAATGGTTATTTTCTTTGAAAGATCCAAACTCAAAATTAGTTCGTTGGAAATTAAAATTAGAAGAATATGACTATATAATAAAGTATAAGCCAGGATCACATAATAAAGTGGCAGACGCATTAAGCCGAATCAAAATTGAAGAATGCAACACCAATGAAACAAATGATAAAACCAATGAGACAAATGACACTACAGACAACATTAGTACTCAACCTCAAGTAGATGATGAACTTGAAGAAGTAATTGCAAGAGTACTCGCAGAAGATACACAACCAGAACCACAACTATTGGAAGAAATGATGGACATAGACGATCAAACGCAACATACAGCACAGGAAGATCCAGTTTTTACAATGCCATACACGGAACAACCTGTAAATGCATATAAAAATCAAATAATAATAACGGAATCCAATCACACTCCAAGTGAAATTTGTAATTCAACAACTATTTTTAAAAACATTCGACATACAATAACTCTCAGAGCGAACTTAGATGATATTAAAACATTACATTTCCTTAAACAATTTATATCAATAGATGGAACCACTTGTTTTAAATTTGGAACACCTGCATTAGAAAGAAAAATAAACAGAATATTACGAACATCATTACTATATCACAATTCAACAAAAATACTAATCTCAAATATTTTATTACAAGACATACAAACACCAGAAGAGCAACATCAGATTATTGCTTATCATCATCAAAGTAAAACTTGTCACCGTGGAATTAAAGAAACTACAAAATCCATTCAGAAAACATACTACTGGCCAAACATACAAAAAGACGTGACTAATTATATAAATTCTTGTCAAACATGTCTTACTTCCAAATATGACAGAAGTCCTCAGAAAATTAAATTAAGACTAACCGAAACACCAGATAAACCTTTTGAAAAAATTCACATCGACGTTTTTCACATTAGTCAAGAAGACTTTCTAACAATTTTTGATCCATTTTCAGAATATGGTCAAGCTTATCACTTAGAACATAAAAATAGCATTTGCATCATGGAAAATCTTCTCCACTTCTTTTCACATATGGGAATACCTAACAAAATAATTGCAGATAATGGCACCGAATTCAAAAATCAATTAATAACAGATTTTTGTTTATTACACCACATTGCATTACATTTCACAACACCACATCATTCCAATTCAAATTCACCAGTAGAACGATTTCACTCAACTATAGCAGACTCTATACGATGCTTACGAACGGAACAACAAAAACCTATAAAGTACTTAATGACACTAGCAGTTATGCAATACAACAACTCAATTCATTCCGTAACACAGATGACACCATTTGAAATAATACATGGACCAAGAACAAATCCTTTTGATTTATCTCCTCCAATCATTGTTTCTCAATACATTGACAACCACCGAAGGAATTTAGAAAAGATAAATGAAATCACTAAAACAAGAATAGAAAATAAAAAAGACGAAGTTATTCACGACAAAAACAAAAAATTATCAGACCCAACTCCCGTACAACCTAATGACACAATTTACATTAAAACCGGTAAACGTGTTGCTAAACATTTACCAAAATTTAAAAAAGCGACCGTACTACACGATAACGATATTGCTATTGCAACAACTTCAGGAGTGCGACATAAAAATCAAGTCCAAAAACAACGACTAACTACTACTAACTCTGAACCTTTGTTACAAGAACATAATGATGACACAACTACTCATTCTACTACTCATATTCCAAACGTTGACCAAACTAATACAGTCAGATATAACTTTCGACCCCGTACAACATCCAGTAGTGTTTCAAAACTTAGGCTTTGACGTTCGTCTAATTAGTCATTACCATCAATTCATACATGAATTAGATATAAAACCACTCGTAGACGCTTATTACAACACAATATTTCACTTAAATAAAAGCTACGAAATAGACACCAAGAAGAATAAAGATAAAATTAATTATGCACTTCTTAATCAAGCTGAAACCTTAGAAAAAATAGTTACTAACGAATTTCATAAAATAATTCCCAGGAAATTAAATAGGGTAAAACGAGTAAAACGAGTTAAAAGAGGCGCAGTTAATTTTGTTGGAAAAATAGAAAAAGCTTTATTCGGAGTAGCAACTGAAGAAGACATTGCTAATTTTGAATCCAAACTTAATACTTTAATGTCAAATGAAAAAACACTTGCAACAGAACTTAATCTTAGAACTTCATTATTTTCAACCTTTGCTAATAAAACAAATGAACTAATGGAAAAAGTTAAATCCAATCAACAAAAACTTAATGAAAATGTTAAATATCTGATGATTAATTACAATACAAATGAACAAAGACAAGTTGTAATAAACCAATTTCAACTTTTGTTGTACTACTTTCACAATAACTTTCTTAAAATTGGATACAGTCTATCCTTTTCTATTAACAGATCAAGATATGCAGACAATTATGATTAATTTACGTTTAATATATCCACCTGAACATTTGTTAAAATTCAAACAGCCGTATTCGTATTTTCAAGCTATAAAACCTTTCTTTCAACAATACGATTATGTAATTTACGTAATGCTTTTTGTACCTATATTGGCGACGAAGACTTCAATTTCGCTTTTTGAGGTAATTCCTGTACCAATTAATAATTTAACCATTATTCCACCCAAACCCTACTTACTAGTTGACTCAACTGACAATTACCAATGGAGTGCTACTGAACCAACAAGATTAGAAGATACCTACTTCATTGAAGACCATTTACAAAACACCAAGGAGTGCTTCGTAGAACTACTTCGCAGAAGAAAAGAGGCGAAAGATGTTTGCAAACTTTCAACGGTACATATGAAAACACCCCATGTGGAACACATTGCACCTACTGATTATATTGTCATGATTGACGACATCACTACCTTCGAATACACATGTCATCCAAAAACCATTTCTTACAAAACAATAATTTACAACACCAAAATCACTTTGGGACCACATTGTGAATTTTATCTAAATAATCAATCTTATGCATATGAACCCCCACTCTTTACGAGTACTTCATATTTGCTACCTAACATTTCAATGGAAACATTTTCTTTTAAAGAAATATCCAGTTTTTCACTTAAAGAATTACATTCAATTCAACATGACATTGGACATCTCAAACCTGTCCATGTAAAAAACTTTTCTGTCTCTCCAATATATGACAATCTATGGATTATTCTACTTATCGTCATACTTATTCTCATTATTATCCTTTACTTCTGTTGGAAACGGAAACAATCCTTTCCAAAACTCAATTTTTTCCTCAAGAAAACAATCAATTCACCAGACGTCTCATTCAACAAGAAGAAAGAAGAAGTCAACATACCGATGGAATCAATGAAAGCTGACATCCAAAATAAAGGACCCCAGCTTCCATTCTAAGAGGGGAAGAGTTATACACCTAACCTTCATGACCTGCTTTCCTTTTTTTAATTCTCTTTGTTCATATTATGCATAACAATTATAATGTTACGAATATCATTAACCTTGTTATCAAAAATAATATAAGCATCCCATGACATCATTATGATAAGTAAATAGTATAAATACTAATTAACTTTCGATTGTAAATCAGTTCTACATTAATCACCAAATTGAATACATCAATAGAAAGTAAAGTAATTGTGACTAGCTAGTTTAATAAACGTTCTCAAATAAATATATTGTGTTTGGCTCCCACGACCCAGCATAATTTGCGTCTCGTCGCAATCTTGAACCCATCCCCCCACACGTCTCTATCTATGTCTTGGCACAACTCTTTCCATTTGTCATTTTTTGACTCCTTGATTGCGTTTCTTAATCTCTTCTTTGTCTCCAGGTAGTGTTGTAAGGCTGCGTTCTCCTCTTGTACTCCTTGTCTCCTGTTTCCCCTAACGTATCTTCTTCTGGCAACAACACACTCCTCTCTGAGATGGGAGATTTCTTCGGTCCACCAATATACCAAGCCGTTTGGTCTTATAACTCTCCTCCTCGGCATTGCTTGATCGCAGGCTCTAGTAACTGCCCTGATTAGGTCTTCCTCTGTTGTAGCATTACCACCTGTCACCTGTTCTTTAAGAGCTCTCTTGAAGATACCTCTGTCCAACCGGCCTAACTTCCAGCCTCTTCCCCGTATCACCGGTGTTTCGGTCCGTTGACCCACTTCGTATTCTATATATCGGTGGTCGCTCAATGTTTCCTCCAAGAGTCCTCCAGTTGCTAATCCTCCTCACTGCACCTGTTGAGGCCAGCGTTATGTCTGGGATAGAGCCACTATTGCCTCTCACGAATGTGAACGTCGCTCCCTCGTTTATGACCTGTAGGTTGATCTGGGCTGACCACTCTACTATTACATTTCCTCGGCGGTCTGTGGACTCCATTCCCCATTCAGGAGCTCTGCCATTAAAATCTCCCGCTACGATTACGTCTTTCCTGGTCCTCCTAGTTAGCTCCCTAATCCTATGCCCCATTTCTTCTAGGGCCCCTTCTAGGTCTCCCAGCATGGCGTTGGGTGAGAAGTAGCAGCTGAAAATAATCACTTCATTCAGCTCCACCCTGACGAATCCGTGCCCATTCCCACTCCTGTGCACACAGATTTCCCGGCTTAGGATCCCAATGGCAGCGTCTCGGTTGCCTTCGACGTACCATCCGGGCCTGTTTTTGCCAACCATCCATTTGTTAGGTTCGCTAACTATGAGAACCCCAATTCCCTTCTGCTTTGCAGACGCCCAAAGAAGATCTTGGGCGGCCCGGCACCTATTTAGGTTTATTTGCTTCACAGTGAATGTGTAGTATTTTTCCCCTCCCCTTCTTGCTCAGTCCTCCCCGGAGCTTTCCGGAACAGGGAGCATGCTCTTGAATCCGCCCTATGCCCCCCTTTGTTGCAGACGGGACAGAAAATAAGCCCAGTGCAATCTCTAGCCTGGTGGTTTTCTTTCCCACATTTGAAACAGGCTTTCAAGCGGTCAGTGCCATTACAATTGCCCTTAGTGTGGCCGTACCCCCAGCATCTATAACACTTCATATCTGTCCCAGTGTCTCTTATCCTCTCTGCTATTCTCACCCTTTTTTTTTCCTCTAACTCCATCGCCTCCTTTTCGGGTAGCCTTACCGTGGCGGTCTGGTTTTCCCCGAAAGATGGCCTTAGTCTCTCCACGACCACTTCCTAATCCTTGATCTTCACTTCTTCAGCTAGATTTTTCCGTACTTCTTCGCTTGTAATAGCTGCATCGAGATCCTTAATGATAACCACCTTATCAGCTCCTCTAGTCCTTATAGAGGCTCCGAGCTTATCAATCTCCTTCTTTAACGGGGATGCAGCTTCTTTCCCCCCTTTGATCTCAATGAGCATCTCACCCTTTTTAGTCTTCCTTAATGCTGCGATCTCCGTTCCCAAGGCTTTTATATCAACCTTCTTAATTTTGGTAAGAACCTCCTTATATTCCACCCCCTCCTTGCTCAGGAACAGTACCTGCCTTTCCTTATTCCGCCTAATATGCTCTCTTCCTGTCACCTTCTCGGTCACAGTAGCTTCCTTGTGCAGAGTATCTCCATCTTGCTTCTCCCCCCTTTTCCCTGGTGGAGAGTATCCAATTACTTTGATGTCCGTGTCGGACATTATAAATTCCATCATCTTCTTTACCCTACTCCAGTTACATTCCGTACGAGGTAAAGCTACCCTTGTCCGGCCGTTGTCCACCAGCCATCATAAGAGCCTGCGATGATTCAAACATTACGGCGTTGGTGTTTTGTAGTAGTGGATTTTTCTAAAGCATTTAATCTAGTGACCTCGTGTGTGAAATTAAAATATATAGGATCTAATCACATTTCTTTAAAATGGAATTCACACCTTTTAGATATAAGCAAAAAAAATTAATGTGCAAGTCTCAAAAAGTATAAATATTATTTCATGGGTACCGCACTGATCTATCTTTGGCCCCTTGTTATTGTTTCGTTTATCAAAAGGAGAAAACTAAGTTAAGAGCTCTTATGCCAAATAAAACAATGCTTTTCCAGTGAAGTTAAATATCTAGGAATAATTGCGGATCAAAGACTTACCTGGAACTCACATTTAGAAAGAACACTTACCAAAACCACTGCAGCTATTTGGACGTGCCATAGGCTAGTTAATAAGATTTGGGGGGTCTAAAACCGAAAATTATCTACTGGTCTTACTTCTCGGTTGTGACCCATATACATCATGTGTGTGGTCAAAAACTGAAGAAAAATGAATACAAGGAAAGTTGCAGAAGTTGCAACGCCTTGCCTGCATAGGGATTACAGGAGCAATGTGATCCTGTCCCACAGCAGCTACGGAGGCAATGCTAGACCTACTTTCTCTATATCTGCATGTAAGGAAGTAGGCAGCACTCAGTGCCCTAAGGCTGCAGCTGGTACTCTTTTTCAAACCAGACGATCTGGTTGGTCACTTAAGGATTCTGGGGTCAATTGAACTGGAATTCATGACCAAACCCACTGATACCAATCAAGCGGGACTTTGACTGCCCGTTTGATGAGCTAATTGAGAGCCATCAGAGAAGGCGTCACTCATCTGGTACAAAGATGGATCGAAGATAGCTGAAGGGGTTGAAGCTGGCGTAGCGGGGTCAAATTGCAGGCTTTCCAGAGCCCTAGGCAAGACCCCAAGCAGAAATCTATGCTATAGACCTACGTGTCCAGGAATGCATAAATAAAGGCAATCGAAGGGCATACTTTCAGACAGCCAGGCAACGTTAAAAGTTCTCAGGTTCTACACCTTCGAGTCTAAAATTGCCTGGGAATGTAGACAAACCCCGAAGCAACTGGTAAAAAACAACAAAGTTAACTTGATGACAGCGCCAGAGCATGAAGGAATAGAAGAAAATAAATTGGCTGATGCCCTTGCAATGAAAGATGCTGAAGACCCTTTTTTTAGGCCCAAGCCGTTTTGTGGCTTATCCAAGGGACACATAACGGAGAAGATCCAAAAATGGGAAAAGGAATAGAAATAGTCTTACTGGAGGATTTCTCCAGGCCAAATACAAGCAAAGATGTTCATCACCTATACGACAAAGAATGCCACAAGCTTCTCAAATTCGAAACGTCTGATTTAAGGCTGATAACAGGCCTTTTAACAGGCCATTGCCCCTTGAGACATCATCTTAAGATTATAAGCAAGACAGACAACGATACGTGCAGATACAGTGATACTGCAATAGAAACTGCGGAACATATTCTTTGCGAATGATGCTAGGCTAAAGTACCTAGAAAAGGTGGAACTAACGCCTGAAGACATAGGGAAATTAGCCCCTAGGAAAATCACAAGTTTTGTAAAAAACTTGGGGGTCCTAGGCAACAACTAATTAAAGGGTAATTGACAAAAGATCTTTTGGGTCGATGTGAAGAAGGACTGAAAAAGCCCAGCGATCTCTTGAAAAATCTACAACTTACAATTTGCAATCCCTGGCCTTTTTTATCTACACCTTGGATCTTTATAATAACTTAAAAACATGTCAAATTCAAGGATATGCTGACGACGCACAAGTTTATTAAAAGAAAGGTACTTTACTCTTAGTAAAATTTTATATTTTCTTCATTCCCGAACACCCTGTATAATAAATCGTAACACTAAAAGTATAATAAATTGCAATACTAAAAGAGGCTAGAGGCTTTTCTGATTTAGCAGAAGTTTTTATGAAAAATAACTTTTACCAAAATCCAAAGCCAGAAAAGTTTGCAAGTATAATTAAATCCATCCGTGAACACACTGTATGTGTGCAATGAAAAATGATGAAAAAATATTATTTCTTAACATATCGATATTTAGTGATACAGTTATTAATTTTATACAATACATTATGTACCGCATAAAAAAAAACTATTTGTAAAAAAAAGAAAATTATTTTTGTTGCAAACAATAATAAATCATATTTATATACAAAGTTCTATTTGTTAAGGTCCTTACATTATTTTATTGAAAAGATTATTAATTTACTAAGAAACTCAGACAATGAGTACAAAAGTACCTAAAATTTAAAGTGGAGTGAACGAGGGAGTGAATAATTTGCCCTACATTGCATCCATTGAATAATGAACTTCTCGAAAAATATTCAACATAACCTAACCAACCTTTACCTAAATTACTTCCACATCCAGTGGAAGTATAGTAACGACAAAAATATTTTTAAAAATTTTTATTGTTCAAATAGGCTTAAAATGTCATGAAACGTCGAGATTTTAAGTTTGAGCGAAAAAAAATTCTGTCTGTCTGTCTGTCGGTCTGTATGTCGGTCTGTCTGTCTGTCTGTCTGTCTGTCTGTCGGCCTGTCTGTAACTTTTTTTTGTGCGCAAGTTTACTCTGGAACCGTTCAAGATATTAACTTGAAATTTGGTACACATATGTACTTTGACGAGATCTGGAACTAGATTATATTTTCATCTTGTTCCGTCGAAGGGTTGGGGGGTAAATGGGGGTAAATTTGTGCTAAATGCAGGTAAGAGTCCATAAAATGGGTATTTAGTATGCTAAAACAAATTTTTGGCATTAGCCACCCCCATTACCACCCCCACCCCCTTATTAAAGGGGACGAAAAAAAATTGTGATTTAGTGTGTGTACAAGAACCAAAAGTTTCAAAATATTTTTTACTTCATCCACCTCACTACCAACCCTCTACCACCACTTCCACCCCCACTACCTACGTAGCATATCGTTTTATAGGTTTTTGGGGTAGACCATTTCAAATATTGTTGTTAAAGTTACCTTGAGTAGTATGGATGCGCAGTGGTTTTCCTTTAATATTTTGGATGCGCAGTGACTTTTTTCGAGTATTATAGATCGCAGTAGGTTACCTCAAGTAGTATGGATATGCAGTGGGTTGCTTTAAGTAGCATGGATGCGCAGTGACTTTCCTCGAGTATAATGGATGCGCAGTAGGTTACCACGAGTAGTATGGATGCGCAGTGGCTTTTCTGGAGTGCTATAGATGCGCAGTAGGTTACCTCAAGTGATATGGATGCGCAGTGAGTTTCCTAGAGTAAAATGGATGCGAATAATATAAATAATAATATGGATGCGTAGTAGGTTTCCTCGAAGGAAATGCTTGTAGTAGAGGATTTACTTCTATCCTGTAGTTTAAGGCACACAACGATTTTTTATATCTTTGTCTTGTCATTTTCTGCGTATTAGTTCGACATTCAGTTGAAGTATATTAACGCAAAAAAAAATTTTGGAAATTTTCATTGTTTAAATAGGCTTAGAATATCAGGAAACGTCAATATTTTAAGTCTGAGCAAAATAAATTTGTCTATTGCGTCGGTCTGTATGTTAGTCTTGTATCGTTTTGGTGCTCACGATTACTCTAGAACCGTTTAAGATATTCACTTAAAATATGGCACATGTATGTTTTTTAACGAGATCTGGAACTAGATTATATTTTGATCTTATTCCGTTGCAGAGTTGAAGGGTAAATTGGGGTAAATGGAGGTAAATAGGTAAATCAAGCAAGTAAGAGTCCATGAAATTGGTATTTAGTAAATATAAGAGGAGCTAAGGCCTCAAAAAAAATGGCATTAGCCATCCCTACTACCACCTCCGCCCTGTTATTAAAGGTGGTGAAAAAATAGTGTGTTTTAGTGTCTGTACAAAAGCCAAAATCATCAAGAATTTTTTTCACTTCATTCACCCCCACTTCTATTACAGACGTGGCATATAATTTTATGGGGTTTTGGTGTAAATGATTTCAAATATTATACCATTAAAGTTCCATAAATAATTATTTCCACATAGTGGAGTGCAAATATAGTATTTTGTTGTAAGAGACTTGGATGTGGAAGTAGTGATTCCTTGGGCAGAGGTTTTTATAACGATTTTGGTCGTTTTTTCATGAGCTTCTCTTTTTGTTACATTTATAATCAATTTTCTTAAATTTATTTACGACTTGTATACCATTTTATTAAAAAAAAATGGCCGATCTTTCGAGGCATGTTAAGCATCTTTACTGAAACACTAATACACCATTATTGATCAGCATATTAAAACCACTATATTCAAATTTAGTGACATTTTTATTTAATGGTTTTCGAATTAAAGCTCCCTTAAAATTACAATTGTGAAATATTAAATAATTAATAAACTTGGAAACGAATTATTTTCAAAAAAAAAAAAAAATTCATTCTTCATTTTCTAATATTCACTTTTTCTACTACCCAGTCTCATCTATAATTTTAAATATCGTAGGTCAAATTTTTCATTCAGGAATTACCAAAAATTTTGGTAAAAACAATTCATTTCTAAGTTGTTAATTATTATTAAATATTTAAAAAATATAATTTTAAGAGGAGCGTAATTCGAAAAACATAAATCAAAATGTCACTTAATTTTTGATATGGGGGTTTCAAAGCATTTTGATCAATAATACTGCATTAATTTTTCAGTAGAAAAAAAGCCTGATATGACTTCTCGAAAAATTGACGCCATTTTTCTTAA
Source organism: Rutpela maculata (assembly GCA_936432065.2). NCBI lineage: Eukaryota > Metazoa > Arthropoda > Insecta > Coleoptera > Cerambycidae > Rutpela > Rutpela maculata. Next base: position 19,652,281 of record OW386293.2, read on the forward strand.
TAAAATGCACGCTAATGACTGAAATAAGTTTTGTTTTGATCAAAAAGAAAAAAGATGTAGTAGAGGTATTTGATAACGATCCAAGTTGTGCTGAAATTGGATGGCTAAATACTAAGCTACGAAATTGTTATCGTGAAAAGAGGGACATATTGTATATAAATAGTTTTTAACAGTTTTTTTAAATAAGACGTAAATGCCATAAACCTGTCAAGAATTAAGAACTATTCTTATAGTATAAATAATAACACACAAAAATATTAAGAAACGAGAAAGCCCTGTTGCGAAAAAGGAACTATTATTACAAAGTTTATTAAATCGATTCGTTCGGATGCTCCCAAATTAATAATTAAACTACTAACCTAATTTAACAAATGCTAAAAGTCCTTGGTTTAATACTTTTGACGTGCTCAGCATCATGCAAAGTCACTGTATAAAAAAGAAGATAAAACTCGACTTGATTAATATACATTTTCTAAGTTACCAGAAAAGTTTCTTGTTTCTGATGGATGCTTGTTTTGATGGGATACTTGGTAGGGAATAAAGTTGAGATAAGGCCAATTAATGTGATGCGTTCCCTGCAGACAGACTGGCACATTGTAACTTACAGTTTAAGCTATCGTTGACATGGTGAAGTTTGCTATCTTTGTAAGAATTGCAGGTAGATGTCGCTTTACTCTGTTTATCTAATAGTACAGTACCTAGAGGTAAAAAATATACAAAACTTCGGAATAATGTCATATTGAACGGATTTCGGTCATTTTTGGGACTATAATAGTAAATAATTCACAAAAAAGTTTCTATATTATGCGGGGGCTTGCTAATTTATAGGGGGTGGGTGCCACCCCCTCTCAGGGGGTGGCAATTAAAAAAATATATATTTATTGGAGCTGAAGTAGAATCAAATTTTAAGAAGAAAAGGTTCTATGCAATTTTTCACATAAATTGATAGTTTTTATGTTATAACGATTTCAAAATTGCGATTTTAGCTTAAAAAAAGGTATATCCAAACGACTTTCGTCAAATATCTAGAAAAGTATTACTTTATCGAAAAAATGTTGCAGACCAATTACAGAAAGTACAAACTGGGAATTAATTATATTTTTTGTTTATTGATGTAGGATTAATAATTTCGGAGATATTTAAGTTTACATTTGGCATCCAAGTGTTCATAAGATAATCATTTAGAGTGAGAGTTAAATATCTCAGAAACTGTCACACCTACGCCAAGGATACTAATAGGTAGAATAATAGGCTATTAATTAGGCTTTCAACTATTTTTTTATTTGTTTCTGTAGCATAAAAAACAAAGAAGTCATGACCGAAGGAATGTGCGTCTACACATTTCTTTAATAACAACGTCGCCATTTTGTTACTGTAATTAGCTAGTAATAAAAAAAAAGGAATTTCAAACACTGTTTCTCATTAACATATAGCATGACGTAGATGCTCAAATTTTTTTGTTTGTATACAGCACTTGCTTTAGGAAAAAATACAGTTTAAACTATAAAGGTATTTTTGATAAAACGATTTTTTTTTCCTTTTCCAAATATCTCAATAAATATTAGTTTTATTGAAAAATTGATGAAGACTAAAAATAAAGCTTACAAACTGATCATGAATTTCGCTTGTTTATTTATTTACATAGATTTAATAGTTTCGGAGATATGAAAGTTTACAAATGGCGTGCGAACGTTTATAAGACGAAAAATGCAGTTTAAATGTTAAATATCTCAGAAATTGTGACACCTACGTCACGCATGCTAAGAAATGAAATTAAAGACAATTAATTGCTCTTTCAAATTATTTTTTATTCGTTCCTGTAGCATAAGAAATAAAGAAGTTATGACGGAAGAATGTGCGTATTTATATTTTTTAGATAAAAAGGTCGCCATTTTGTTACTCTAATTAGCCAGTAATTTAAAAAAAATATCTCAAATACAGTTTTTCCTTAAGATGTAACATTATCTAGATCCTCAAATTTTTTTGCTCATTTAAAGCACTTGCTTTAGAAAAAAATGCATTTTAAACTTTTAAGGTAATTTCGAAACACTTGGATACCAAATATAAACTTAAATATCTCCGAAATTATTAATCCTACATCAATAAACAAAAAATATAATTAATTCCCAGTTTATACTTTCTGTAATTGGTCTACAATATTTTTTCGATAAAGTAATACTTTTCGAGATACTTGACGAAAACCTTTTGGAAATACCTTTTTTTTTAAGCTAAAATCACAATTTTGAAGTCGTTATAACTTAAAAACCATAAATTTATGTGAAAAATTGCATAGAACCTTTTTTTCATAAAATTTGATTCTATTTCAATTCCAATAAATATATATTTTTTAAGTGCCACCCCCTGAGAGGGGGTGGTATCCAACCCCTATAAATTGGCAACCCCCCGCAAAATATAGAAACTTTTCTGTGAAGCATTTACTATTATACTGCCAAAAATAAACGAAATCCGTTCAATATGACATTATTCCAAAGTTAAAACCTCTAGTTACTGTACGAGCAAACTCCTGTCCCACGGACCAGCCACGGACAGACCGTTTGAACTGTGCCATTTGACAGGATAAGCTTATTGTAATTGCATGTTGACTTTTTGGTAAAAGTACGTACGATCAAATAAGTAATTTGTCTTAAACAGGTATTTATTTAAAATTCACTAAAAAGGAAAACAATACTTTTTCCCCTATCACAGTATTTTCTGGCTTATTGGGATAAAAGTAAAAACTAGGAGTAAGCGTCAAAATTGGGATCATAAATATACATGAGGTTTGGGAATTATCCCACTAGGGTTATGTTAGGTTAATAATTGTGAAGTCTAATCGTTATATACTTATTACCATAGCCGCGTTTATTCCAGGCGAGGTCCAAATGAGATGAAAGCAGTTTTATTTTAAAAAGCACGTACTACTTGACTAAAAAATATAGTCGAAAAAGTTATCCACGCAGCCTGCGCTTTTTACTTTGCAAGAAATTACGCAATTAACCAAGTACATGTTATTTTCTGCATTTCTGCCGATAAATTTCTTATACCTATTGAATAGATGAAGTTAAGACATATTTTGGGTGGTACGAAATGCTCTCAATCTCAAGTGCACCAAATTTTTTTGCCTATCCTGTCACCGAATGCAAGAAATTCAGTAAAAAGTTAATTTTAAGCGCGTCGCCGAAAAATTTCAGAAATAAATTAACTAAAAAGGAGCACATTGAGGACTAGTAAATGGTCGTAAAAAAATTCAATATTTTTACAAACTAAAAAAGTTACCAATATTTTACTATAAAACCGAGCGCGAAAAAATTTAGTTAATAATTCAATTTGAGCACGTCACTATGAAATCTAAAAAACTAATTAAAAGAAGTAAATACTCGAGACCTACCGAATGTCCAAAAAACATTCCAGAAATTTTCTAAACTAAAAAAGTTGGCCGACTTTACCGAAAAAATTAGGGCAGAAAATTAATCTGAAGGGGCCCCTCTAACAACCCTACAAATATAAAATTGTTTACAACCTAAAAGAGTATAAAAGGAAATTTATTCACCACTGGCAGTTCCAGATAGTTCGTCAAATAGTTAAGTCTAGTTCCAGATAGTTCCTCAGTTCGTCAAGTTCTCCAGCTCAATTACAGCTCATATATTTATACTCAAACTTGCCCATACAACTAAGTAATGCCGCTTCAACTCCAAGACGATAGAAAACATCCTTCGCCGGCGACCAAGTCCACTGCGGACGAAACACAAATCATCGCCAAATTACATATGCCCATAGCGATTACAAGACTATTTTACCTCCAAACAGGGACTGGACCTCCGATTAAAGAACTTATATCTAGATACATAATGGCATTTGATTTATTTGTTGCTGAAAGACTCACAATCTAAGGCACTTCTTCCCATAAGTTTCTGATTGGCCCATTAATCCAGTCAATGAGTGCTCAAAAGAAGGGTGTAGAGTACATGGAATATGCGAGACTTTCTGACTTCAGGACTTCGTTAGGAGTGGTTAGCAGGTAAACATACTAAAAGTCCCCGCCCCTGGGAGGTGAGCTAACGTTAGGAGGAGCGGGGGAAGGTCCCATTTTCGATTATATCACGGAAACGATGGACTCTAAAAAAAATATGTTCTAAATAGAAATGAAAGCTAATTAAATTTCCCATAAAATTGTTTCCATACATATTTGTCGAAATTCCAACGGTTTTCGAGATATACGTTATTGAAAATCGATACTTTTCGAAAAAATCATTTTTACCTAACTCTATTCGTCAAACATTTGCTTTTAGTGCCTCCCACGATCGTTTCTCAGAAAAATTGTCAGAAACGAAGTTGTAGAGCATTAAATTTCCTTCAATTTGATATACACTTAAAAAATATTTTTTTCGAAAATTATCGATTTTCAATAACGTATATCTCGAAAACTTTTGGAAATTCGACAAATATGTATGGAAACAATTTTATAGGAAATTTAATTAGCTTTCATTATTATTTAGAACATATTTTTCTAGAGTCCACCGTTTCAGAGATATAATCGAAAAATCCAAAAATGGTACCTCCCCCCCTCCCTCCCAGCGTAAGCTCACCTCCCAGGGGCGAGGACTTTTAGTATGTTTACCTACTAACTACTCCTAACAAAGTTCTGAAGTCAAAAAGTCTCGCATATTCCATGCATTCTACAATATATTCATTGACTGGACTACATCGGCCTATTCGCGGCTGTTTTCTACACAATCGGTTCAGTTTGATTATCATAATCACAGTTTGACAGTGTCCGCCATTAATGTCAATAAATGTTTTTCGTGTTATCCGACCAAAAAGTGATGAAAAAGTAATTTTATTTTAAGTTGTGATTTGCTTAATACCTAAGTAATATTCTCTATTCATATTGACACAGTTTAGTGAAAATTTAATGCTACATGTTGAAGTGCTGTGCCGTTTGCAGAAGGCAGTTTAGAAAAGAAGAAAATCGGTCGTTTCATAACTAAGTAGGTCATAGTTGTAACATGATGGCATGGCTTTCAGTTTACAGTTGTAATAATAATATTATAAATAATATCCTTTCAATACATATTTCCCTTGAATAAAACATCTCTACCTATTATATTTTTTAAATCCGCGGTTATGTTCATAGAGGTTAACCAACAATTATTACATAAAATATGTACACTATTGTACATTTTCCCTTCTACACATACCCGCCACTGTAGCCTATGGGATGTGATGTTCATCTATCCATTTTAATGGACATATAATGTGACTATGTTAGGAGCAAATAAGGTATATGAAGAAAAGATAGCCATTATGTATCTAGATATAAGTTCTTTAATCGGAGGACTAGACATAGAAGATTTTTAGACAGTACTACTGTGAATTAAATAAAATTTTTCGTGTTTTTGAAATTGAATATAGCCAAAATTTTGAATTAAAATTGTTTTCTAAGGTTTTAAAAAAAAATCCATTAAAAATTATTTCTGTGTTTTAAGATCGAATATAGTCAATTTTTCGAATAAAAATTATTTTCCAACTTTAAAAAATAACTTAGCCGGATTTCGAATAAAATAAATTTTTAGAATTTTAAGACTGGACATTAAGTTTTTTTTTCAAAAATGATTACAGTAAAGTAGAATCAAACCAAACATTTTCTCAGATTAAACTTTTTTCAAAACAAAAGTGAATCGTCCCAACGACATCCACTATCGAGTGTTAGGCTTGGTATCATCCTTAATTTTTATTAAATACTTGTTTAATTAGATAGATAGATAGATAGATAGATAGATATTTATTGTCCCATTATTTAAATACATTCTTGTACATATGGTAAGTCAAGCAACATTAAAAAATATTAAAATATATCCAAAAACATTAACACGTATAGATTAAAAACAGACACACACAACATCATTTATATACAAACAGATACGCATAAAAATAAAAACAATAGATATTAGTACAGATAGATTATAAGGTATTTATACAGTAATAAATTATATTTATAATACACATTTATGTAGATAGAAACTCTTGTAGAGAATAAAATGCCTTATCCAGGAAATAAGATTTTGTTTGCTTTTTAAAAGTGGAGAAACTTTTTATATCTTTTAACTTTTGAGGCAGCGTATCAAATATTTTTATGAAGTTGTAGGTAGGGGATTTTTTATAAGCACTTGTCTTATGAGTAGGTATCATTAAGTTGCTACCATGTCTTGTACTGTAACTGTGGCAGTTTCCAACTTCTTCGAAATTATGTTTATGTTTAAAAACATAAAGCACACATTTCCACATAAATACAGAAGGTACCGTTAATATATTTTCTTTTTTGAAATAATCTTTACAACTGGTTATAGGTTGTAGATTAAAAATTAGCCTAATCAATCTTTTTTGGGATATCAGTACTCTGCTTATGCCACTACCAACTCCCCAGGATAGAATATTATTAGCCATATGACTATAAGCCAGCGAGTAATATATACTTAGCAATCCTTTATTGTGGAGGGTGGATTTCATTTGTAATATCGCATAAAAGGCCGAATTTAGTTTGCCACAAACAATGTCAACATGGTTATCCCACCTTAATCGACAGTCTAGATGTGTACCCAGAAATTTTGCAGTCACAGACAGCGTCATTTTGTTTTCTGTCTCAAAATTCTGAGGAAGAGGTTTTTGAAGATAAAAATTTAAATACACTGTCTTGCTTTCATTTAGAATTGATTTATTACGTTGTGTCCATGCGGTCAATTCATCACACGCGCGATTTACCGTTGAAGCAAGTTCTTCTGGTGTCGACGCTGAAACTAATATCGAGGTATCATCCGCGAACATTGTAATTTGACCAGTGGACATATGTTGTGGAAGATCATTTATATATATCATAAAAAGAAGGGGTCCCAACACTGAACCCTGCGGCACGCCTAAATCTACATTTTTTTATGGAAGAAACTACATTATTACTTTTTACTATCATTTTTCTATTTTCCATATACGACCGTATCCACATTAATATATTCCCCCTTATTCCTATAGAATATAACTTATTAGCTAAAAATTCCATATCCACAGTGTCGAAGGCTCGGGACAGATCGAACATTAAAAACGTGACATATTTACCTTCATCAAGTTCTTTGTAAATGCAGTTTAACAAGTGATATGAAGCTGTTTCTGTTGACATATGTTGTCTGAAACCATATTGGCAAGGTGTTATAATATTCAGTTTATTTAAATAATTTACGATTATATTATATACTAGTTTTTCTAAAAGCTTTGATAAGGTACTAAGTAGTGAAATTTGTCGATAGTTTTTTATTTTATGAGGATCTTCTTTTTTAAATAATGGTATAACACATGCTAATTTGAGAATATCTGGAAATACTCCACAACTCAATGAATTATTTATTAAGCAAGCTAGAGGTTCACAAATAATATCACTAATTGATTTTAATAGTTTGACACTAATTTCATCTACCCCGGTAGATTTTTTTATTTTTAATTTTATTAATTTCTCTTTTTATATCCGATGCGTCTATATAAGCAACGGAGAGTGAAGAATTACTTTGTATGTTTGTTATTGTATTTGGTAAAGAAATATTTTCTCCAAAATGTAAATTAAATACGTGTTTTATTTTTAAACTAAATGAAAGATAAGGGCACAAGCTCCCGCCTACTTATCATCTCGGGACTTCAGGGCATAATCAGTTGTCTTGAACTCTCCTGCCAACAATGAAGCCACATCTTCCGTCAACACTACAAAACGATCCTGAGAGTTATACCCAACCCAACCAAGAGCTGGCAGCACCTTTGTATTGTTATCACCCTTTTCCAAAATTCAAAATTGGCAAGGTCACACTTCCCATTGTAAGCATCTACCACTGGACAATGGGGAACTTGCCCATTTTTTCTATTTCATTAGAGTGTGTGTTTATGTATAAAAACACTCCACACCGAATATCAGCTCTTAAATCGCAGTACTTACTTTGCAATAAATAATTAAAGTTGAGATCCTCGCGAAAAGCACCGTGTCGTCACATAGAGAAAACTAGTCTCACGTGGGGTCCCTCAAACTGGGCGATGGTTGGATTTGAGACTAATTTGCGTTTTAGTTTTGTCACCTCCCTCTAGTTTTGTCCTCTAACCTAACTTTCGTGTTTACATTTGCTTGTCTGAAAATTGTGTTGTGAATTCACGTATTTTGAAGATTTTGTTTAGTTTATGATTCTGTTTTGTGTTGAGAAATGGAAAATACTTATAAACAGTGTATAGTATCAGTAGTGTCACACTGTGTAGTAACACAACTATTAAATCGGCAAATAAAATGTTTATTCGCGTGCTTAAAGATAAAAATCGCCGATAAAAATGGCTAATGGCATGCAGAAGAAATAATATAGGGAATATTTCTGAAAAGAACAACGCCATTTATGTATGTGAAGATCATTTTAATGTAAGTACTTATATTAAGTGTCTCAGTGTCTTTAATGTATGAAGCCACCATAAACATATTAGAGCGGGAGCTAGGTGGCTTTTTCGGCAGTTCATCGTTTTATGAACTATGAGATATTTTTATGGTTTAATGGATGATAACGATTCATAAAATCGACTTCTGGCGGGGGCACCTCCTATCAGGAGCGTCACGAACACTGTTTAAAAATTAGTGAAATCATGTCATCGTGACAAGGCTCATTTTTTTTGTGTGTACACATTTTATGTTTAGAATGAATAAAATATGATCGCCAGAAAGTGTGGGCCGTCAGGAGGCGCAGCCAGAACGGTAATAATGGTACAATACATCTGAGGCACGGTACGGCGTCAAGTTAGCCGAAATTCCTGTATTTAAGAGTCTATGGTACTTTTGTTGACACCGAGAACTTTACGGAGAGGCTATTCTATTGTTGAATGAGATTATATTTATGTTTTAAAAAGGAGCCAGAACTTGTAACGATGAGTTTAGAGTTCTGAGATGAAATATGAAAAAAAAATCCAATTTTCTTCAAAGATCCTAAACATTTTCTTTCTGGCTAGCCTTACTGGCGGGAGTTTCTTCCTGGGAATTTTTTTCTGTATTCAAAACATTTAAATAAACATGCTCAACCTTAAAAAAGTTTGTAACGATGATGTTATATAACTCCGTTTTTTTACCTCTTTGACCTTTCTGGTTGCGCCCCTGATGGCCCACACTTTCTGGTGATCTTATTTTATTCATTCTAAACATAAAATGTGTACACACAAAAAAAATTGGCTTTGTAACGATGATATGATTTCACTGATTTTTATATCTTGAACCATGGCCAACTCGAAGGGCTGACATATGCCAGAAGTCTATTTTGTCGTTATTTAAGTTCGATAGAATTAATCAGCACATAGAAAATGCTTGTAACGATGAGTGTCCGAAAAAGCCACTTAGCTCCCGCACCATATCTACACTAGGTAAATTGTCTGATTGTCCTTATGAAAAACCTGCATTAGTCATTTTTAACTAAAATGTTTACCGCACAAGCCTATATAAAAATAACAAATATCACTCAAAATCAACGAACATTGAAGATGTTTTTCCAACGAATACGTATCTGGCTATGGGCTTTTACACGGAGTAGTATTTAAATTTTAGGTTAGGTTATGTTCTTAGAACACTGATAGTTGTTTCTGACAAATGGGCATGCGCATGCAGAATTGTCAAATCCAAAGCAAAATCGGTGTCGCTTGACGCCGTCGTCCGACTTTCTCTATCTGACGTCACGTTTCAAGACTGGATAAAATCAGGCAGATTTTAATCGCTTATATTTCTGGAAGAGATTTTTTTTTAAATATTTTTGTTGTCTACGGGATTTTTAATGATGTTAGTTTACGATTTGGAGCATTTTAATTCAATTCTATTTTTTGGGCAAGTTCCCTATTGGCTCTTTTAGATCCAACCAACATAATCAAAATTTCGAATCCTATGAAATGCACATGGTTCCTTGTGCATCGTTCAGGAGCTGGAATCTTGAAGGCTACATTTAGCACAAATACACGGAATAATGCCAGGGTCTTCAATGGTATGAAATGCATTCGAAATACCTGTCTATGACTCTTCTACTACAACGAAATGCCTGGTAGAAATGTTGTATTTGTCCGAATTAATTTAAACAATTCTTTTATCTATTTTGGTGTATCAAAAAGCCTACTAATTCTGATTTTACCCCAATTATTGAATTTATTCAGATAACCTTATTTGTCCAAATTTATATTTTAATTGAAATTAATGTAAATCGGATTCGTTTGATTGGTGAAATTTATTGAAAATTATTCGGATGAATAGTAAATATATTGTACGCAGCTAGTTTTAAACAATGTATGAATATTTAATAATAATTATGATTAATATGCATTTCGGACTACGATAAATATTGAAATGAGATTATTTAAATCTGTGGGGTCCAATTCTATTGACCGATTATTCGCGTTTCCGATAAGTCCATGAAGTACTGCTATACATTTCATTTTCACATCAAGTCGAATTGATTGAATTGTATGAATTAATACCTACTCCAAGAGACAGGATTTGTTTAACCTTATGATGAACCACATAGTTCATAGCTTCTGACTTATTTCATTTCATGATTTCTCATAATAATATAACAAACCTAAAGCAGAGCTGATATTAGAAAGACAATATAACATCTGAAAATTTAACGTAGGTATATAATAATAATAATAATAATAATAATAATAGAGCATTTATTATTTACCCAAATTCACAAAATTTACAAAAATAAATTATTACATTTATACTAGAGGTAAATAAAAGGCGAGTAGTTCAGTTTACTGTCGAAGCCAGTAAACTGTTCTTCCACTACCGCCTATAAAAACGTCAGAAGTAGAAAAATATAAGTACATGTAATGTGGCTTTATATTCATATCTAGACAAAACATAATACATAAGAAAATTAAAAAAAGAAATGCATCAAAGCAGCGCGAAAAAGAAGCAGACTAGAGCAGAAGGAGAGAGAAGGCTAGGAAATGAGAGGAGAAAAAAAATTAAAATAAAGGAAGGAAAAAAAATAAAAAAAAAGATAGAGAAGTTACAGGAAAAGGTAAGATTCCACTTTACTGATTTCGCATTAAATATTTTTTAAATGTTTTTTTTAAACTTACACATGATAGGGTGAGTCCATTAAAGGGTAGCTTATTTATATAGGCAGCAATGTTATAAGAGAATGACCTTTTGAATATTTCCTTACAATGTTGTGGGATGGTGAGAATATCTCTTCGTCTAATATTAATGTTATGAATATTATTTCTAAAAGAGAGCTTGTTGAGGAGGTAAGGTGGTGATCTAAACTTTAAAATTTTATGAAAAAAACAAGCCATGTGAAGGTTGCGGCGATTGTACATATTCGGCCATCCTGCAGTTTTCAATTTATGAGATATTCTTTGACAGCGTTGAATTCCAAAAATTAAACGAAGACAAGAATCTTGTACTTTTTGTATACGCCGGGTCTCGATGCTGTCAATACAAGGGCCATAAACTACATCACAATGATTAAAATGGGACAAAACTAGAGAATCACATAACATTTTTTTTACTTCCATGCTTAAAAAACGTCTCTGAGTATATATCATTTTTTAGAGCAGCATATGCTGTTCTTAATTTACTCGTAATATGCTGTGTAAACCTCAATTTATGATCAATAATAAGACCAAGCTGTTATTAAAGGCGATTGTACCATTTCCTATCTGTATTTTCATTTTTCTCGACACAAATTCACGTGCATTGTCATTGCAAAATATTACAGCAGATGATTTACTAGGGTTAATTTTAAGTAGATGGTCAGTAGAGACTGACACCAAATTCTTTATACCGTTGTTAATTAAATTCTTATATTCCTGTAGATCTTCAACACGAAATGAACAATAAATCTGTGTATCATCAGCATATAAATGATAATTTCAGTATTGCAAGGAATTGTGAAAATTTGATGTAAAAATTGTAAACAATAACGGTCCAAGTATACTTCCTTGCGGGGCACCTGAAACTACCGTCAGTGGTTGTGAAATATTATTATTAAGTACTGTTTGTTGAATTCTATCCGACAAGAATGACAAAATTAGATTAGAGGAATTTCGTTCAAAGCCACAGAAGTGTAAAATTGAAAAAAGCAATTGGTGATTTATCATATCAAAAGCTTTCGTATAATCTAATAATACTAATACACTGATTTTATTATTATCAGTAGCTCCAATGATGTCATCAGTTACATCAGCAAGGGCCGTAGCACAACTGAAACCAGATCTAAATCCCGACTGTTTTAATGGTAGAATATTATTGAGATTCACAAATTCTCTAATTTGCAATTCTAAGATTTTTTCAAAAATTTTTGATAAGACAAGTAAAACACTAATGGATCTCAGGTGGCTCAATTGGCTAGGTTGATTGATTTTAGGTAGAGGAAATATTAAAGCTATTTTCCAAGCTTTAGGAAAGTAATGTGTATTTATACACTCATTATATATGTGTGTTAAGAATGGAACTATATAAGGACAGCATAAATGTATTAATGTTATATTTAATTTATCATATCCATAAGCTTTGGATTTTATATTTTGAATTCTTTTAATTACGTCTAAATCAGAAATCAGTTCAAAAGAAAATAAACCATCTATGCTTTCTTTAACATTGGTATTATAAAAATTTATTAATTCATCTTTAGGTACATCATTATTATTAGAGGAATTGATAAAAAAATCGTTAATAGCATCCACATTACTTAACTGTTCAGGTATATTAATCTTTCGGTTTCTAGCAATATTTAATCTTTTTAACTCATCCCATTTCTCCTTAATATTACAATTATTAAATTTATGTCTTAAATAAGCCTTCTTTCCAGCCTTAATAGCTGCATTAGTTAAATTCCTGAGTTGTTTGTAGTAGACCCAGTGGCCATTTTGTCCTGTTTGTTTGAATTTTGCCAAAGCTTTATTACGTAGTTTCTGCATAAATTTAATGTTATCCGTTATCCACGGAGCATAGCCTCTTTTGGAACATTTTATAGATTTGTTAGGCGCATGCGTATTGAGTAACTGCAAAATATTATCCGTAACAAATTCAATCTTATCGTCAATATTATTCATATAGAAAATATTATTCCAAGGTATGTTTTCTAAATCCATTTGAAATTGTTCAAAATGTATATGTTTTAAAGCTCTATAATTAAATATTCTCTCCGGTTCTTCCATGATATTAAACGTTATAGTACAGTGAACTAAGAAGTGATCGGATATTTGTGCATCGACTACCCCAACGTCACAAACATTTTCAAAATTTACCAGAATTAAATCTAACAATGACATGGTAGTATCTGTAATTCGAGTGGGTTCGTTTATTACTTGTACAAAATTGAAAGTTTGATATATATTTTTAAATTGCCTAGAATAATTAGTATCTAAGTTTAGCATATTAATGTTAAAGTCACCTAAACACACTATATTATCATAACTTGCAAAAACATTGAAAAACGTGTCCTCAAAGTAGTTTAGAAAGGAATCATAATCGGAATTTGGCGGCCTATATACATTAGCGATGACAAGTGCCTGATTTTCTATTAATATTTTGATCATAATAATCTCTATATAATCGTGGGTTTCACTTAATAAAATGGTGTAATTTAAATTGTTCTTTAAATACAAGCCCACACCACCTCCTCGAACAAGCCGGTCTTGCCTGACAAAAACGTAGTCATTCATACTTACAACATTGCTGCCAATGCCTGGATGTAACCAACTCTCAGTGACCCCGATGACATGATAGTTTGAATTTAAAATGCAATCTTGAAACTGATTAAAATTTGCAGTAAGAGATCTTACATTTATGTGTGCAACGTTCAGGTTCATGTAAGTCGTAAAGTATGTCTACTAAAAAAAACAGTTTAAGTAAATAGTGCAGCTAATAGTAAAACCTTTATAAATAACAAGTTTTTAATGGACAGATAAAAAAGATAGAGAAACACGCAAATATCAGTACAGATCAGTGAAGTAAACGAGAGGAGAGAGAAAAAAGAAGAAAAAAGAGTGAGAGAAAGAGAGACAGAACTAAACTGTTGTAAACTATAGAAATATAAAATAAAGAGTAATACCTTGCACGTGTACAATACGCACAAGTGCTAATAAACATAAAAAACATATTTATATTTTTATATATTAAACTCTATTAACCAAATCGTAAACTGTGTAGCAAAATTACTTGTATAGATATACATGTATTGGCAAAAATGCACGTTATGCATGTAGCAAAAAAGCTAGAATGATAATTAGTCCAATCAATGAATGCCCAAAAGGGGATTGTAGAGAACATTTTGGAGGAGAGAATTTTTTTCTTCAGAAATGTATTGGGGGTAGTTAGGAGGTAAACATACTAAAAGTCCCCACCCCTAGCCCCGCCGCTACAGGGGGAAGGGGGGTTGAAAGGTTTCTTTTTTCGATTCTTCGCTTATAACTCGGAAACGATGCGTCGTACGGAAAAAGGTAATCTATACAAAAGTAAACATAATTAAATTTCCTACAAGAATGTTTATATTATTTTTTTTCCTATGTGTTGTAGTTTACGAGATATTCACCAGCGAAAATCGGTAATTAATAAAAAAAACAATTATGTATCTTAAATTATTCTGTCAAAACGGCTTACCGTGCTCTGCTAATAAATCACAGTCACAAAATAATCTTTATTTTACAACACTCGATGTATTTACTAACCTAATATTTTGTCAAAATCTATACATTTCCTTAAATATACAGCGTGATTCACTTAAAATGAAGACACCCTTAAAACTTTTTTATTATGTTTCCGATTTGAATGAAATTTTACTCAAGTATAGAACAAATTAGGATCTACTTATGACCAGAAGAACATCCACCTGGTACAAATGCAAAGCCACCTGCGCTACCAATATATGTTGAAAAAAATGAAAAATCATATTATGCATTTTTTTATCGCAAAATTTTGTTAACGAAAATTGTTCAGAATTGTCCAAAAACTTTAAGTCCAAAATTTAACCAAAATCAAAAAAATTCAAAAATTAAAATTTTAAAAATTTTTAAAATATTTATTTTTAAAAAAATTGCAAATTGCTTTATAACTATCTGGCAGCTTGGGTTCTAATCTAATAAATGAATGCCCAAAAGGAGATATTAGAGGACATGGGGGGAGGGAATTTCTTTCTTCAGGAATGTGTTCGCGGTATTTAATATGTAATAATGAAAAATAAAATTACATCTTATAATCTCATAAATTTTGTTGGCCTGGCTCTCTTGGGACGAGAGGGTCCGGCTTCTTGTTCCTACTCCAAAACTTCGACATCCCCGTCGTCGTCTTCATCTGCTCCTTGATTATTGGATTCAGTGTCTACACGGAATGTGGGGAGTTCTACGTCATCTTCTTCATCATCCTCGTTCATTAAAATTGACACTCCGTTTAAACAGTTCCCCTGGCAGTTCTGGCATAAAGGGGAGCAATTCATGGATACTTTCTTGCAGCTACATCTGGCGCTGCTGCAATCTTTAGTGCACTTGCAAAAAATCAAGTCTAAAATTATTTTTGGTGCCGCTGGGTCTTTGGTCAGCACCGGAACTAGATACTTTGCATTGTGCTCCCAACCCCACAGCTCTGGGGGTAGCTGATTTCCCAACCAGAGCTGCACCTGGTGAAATGTGCGAAATGAATGCTCTTTTGTTGCCCCCTCGCTTGGTGGAAGTGATGAGAGATCTGGTTTGATATTTGCTACGGATTTCAAAAATGAATGGTATCGGTAGATGTTGAGGGAACTCTCCTTTGCTGGGGCGCCATACCATTTTAGCATACATAATCGTCCAGCTTCTTCAACATCAACATGAGAGGAAGAAGGGTTGTGAAACACTTCGGCTGCTCTTCGAACATCAGGATGTTTTTGGTAAAGTTTTATAAAACCAAGTTTACTTTTCCGGAATGTTGCAGACGTTGAATCGCAGCCAGTAAAAGCATGCAGGAACAGAATTTCTTTCAGTCCCAGTTGCTGCATTTGGTGGGTGGAGTAAATATTGGTTTGAACTTTTCCTCTGCCAGGTTTTATGAATAAAATATTGCGGTCTGGTGGAGTCTTTGCAGTAAGCATCACTGCGAGGTCTACATCTTCTCCAATGACAGCCACATTGGATATTTCTCTCATAGATTGTGCAATAGCTGTACTTACAATCAGCACATCAGCATCGTCTGATGCTTGTTGCGTTGTGATGCCGTTTTCGTGCAGTTTAGACATCAGTAGGCTGATCAGTCTATCTTTATTGTGCTGATTGGAGAGGAATAAATCTTGATTTACTGTTATTTCGGTGTCCACATTGAAATGGATATCCACCGACTTTTTCATTCGGTAGCGTCTTCCCTGCTCTGCTGCTTTAGTGCTATTTGGTGAGTTGTTGTATCCATCAAAAACAACTGTGCATCTCCTACCTGGGTAGTGGGTCTTACCGAATTTCACGTATCCACCACAAATTGCGGAAACTGAGGATCCCCTTTGCCAGATGACTTTATGTATGAGAAATCCCCCATCAATAACCAAATCAAATTTTGGTATATGTACGCTCTCGTTGGTAGGTTCAAACAGCTTGAACAGGACAGACTTTTGGTTTTTTCTCATACCACCTTCACTGAATAAGGCTAAGGGAAATGGGGCCAATTCGTATCGTAAATAATCCTTCAAGTCTTCATCACTTTTTTTGCAAATGGAAATCCTTTGGAAGAGTAGGAAAGGATCTACTGGAACTTTTTCATCTTGGATCTTGATTGATGAACTAATAGAGGAAATAGGGAGTGCCCTGTTTTTGCGTGACAACTTGACATCTGAAAATGGCAATGTTACCATTTTATTCATTGCTTGTTTTCGACATGTAACAGCGTCATAGCAGTTGATTGTATCGTCTCCCACCACCCCAGTGGCTACCGACATGATGTCAATTGTTTCAGGAAAAGGAGGATGATTTTCTAGCCACGTTGTGAATTTAGCAATGTCAGCCATATCTTTTGTTATGCGTGCTTCCCCGAAATCCCTATGCTGCTCACTCGAATTGAAGAAAACTCCACAGAACTCTTCCAATGAAGTGCAGACGTCATGAGTTGCACTCATCCCCACAACCCACTTGCTGATTACACTATCTGTGACACCACGCCCTCTCTTTATGCCGCCTTGGGCACTGAAGCTTCGCATCAGATTGGTCTCAATTGTCATATCCGACCAAACGCCTGACCAAAAGCGATCAGACCTTCGCATCGTGAAGGCACCACCATTTACGAATTTTTGGTGTTCTTCCGGTGTTAATTTTGAATGAAGTTTCATCATATCCTGAACATACAGGTGACAGGATTTTGCGTAGGGGAAGTGGCCAGATGCGTGAAAGTATGGTAGCATCCTCTTGACACAGGTGAGGTGGGCATCCCAATCGCCTGACCTCTCGGCGTGAATATACTCTTTCATTAAGTTTACCATGTGGAAGTATCGGACCCATAGCTTTGCAGTTCGTCCATTCCCACCGAGGTGCTGTAGTGCTTCACTATATTTTTTTGCAAGTGATTTCAGACTAGGGTTGTCATTTAATGAGCACAGTGGGGGAGGCTCAGTCCAGATAGTGGAAATAATTTCTTTCAAATATGCCTGCTCTTCTTCGGTTATTTCAATGTGGTCAAATATTATGTTTGACAAGGCAGTTTGTGTTAGCAAATGACCTCTGACTGCTCTGGCAAAAGCATGGCCTTGAAGCATTTTTTCAACCGATACTGGAGCATAAACCGTACTCAACAGTTCTTTCAGACCACTACCACCCATTAGGTAGCCAATACATCCTATATAGGACATAAGGAGATGAAATCCACCAAGGCGCACCACACACTTCGATAGACGAGGGTCAGATGGAGCACCTGCAAGTATCTTTCTTGCTTTCCAATATAGAGGCTGGTCAAACGTGATAATCACACTGTGCTGGTTGACTTTTTCACACAACTCGGCTGCATATGCCAATGCTGTATAGACCGTATCGTAATTTGATGGAGGAGCATTTATGAAAGGAAGGAGAACGACTTTGGTCTTTTCGCTGTAATCTCCTTTGGTCAATGTGTTCATGTATCCCTTCCATTGTGGAACTCGAATTCGTTGTTTTTGAGCAAGCAACCACATGGTGTCATGTGGTGGAGGATGTGCGGGTTCCTCAGGTAATTCCAGGTTTTCCACAACGACATTATTTAGACCGCCTCCTTTACCTTGGAATGTTTCCAGGGGAATTATTCCAATTTTTCCAGTTTCAGATGATTTGGGCATCTCCATCAATCGTGGTATTCTTGAACCTTTTTCAATTGAGCTTGCTGGGTTAATGCATCTGATTCCACCCATTGAGTGGAAAGTATTTAGTCCATCAATTGTACACACATTAAAGTCTGCATTGTCGAAAACAAATTGATTGAATGACCCCCCTTTGAAAACTGGTTTGGCATTAGCAATACATGACATTTCTAACACCTGGGCTTCATAGTAAGAAGAACAGAATCCCATGCTTGCAAGAAGATTAATCAAGTTTTTAGAGGCAAATCGTCTGTAGAGTAGGAGGGATAGACTACTCAATACTGAGGATAGGAAGGTTCGTGGTCGAACTACAGATGTGATCGCATGTGCAATCGCGACGCGACTTGTTTCCTCAATTCTTTTGGTGTTCTTCATCATCACCTCCTCTAGGAACGTACGAAGGGTTGGGGTAAGACAATCCGCGTCTTGAAGAAATTCATCAGCAGATGGGTAAGTACGAGAATCATAAATTTCACTCTGAATGTCCTGTCGAATTATGGCTGCAGCTTTTTTCACAATTCTCATACGCTCGTCCGCATCATTTTTTCCCCTTTCTTGCTCGTACCAAGCATCGTTCAAAACTTTGTAACCTGCATCTTTAAAACATATGACTGGAACATCGAACCGGTTGCGGCCTGGTTTCACTAATATGCGATCTCCATATTTTTTAAATAGATTTGCTTTTACAGTTCTCCAGTCCATTTCTTCCCCTGTCACTGCGGCCATCAATTCATCCATGGAAAACTGGCAGTCATTGTTTCCTTCCATGTGCAAATATATTTCCTCCATTCCTTTAGAAACGTGGTCTGATGGTTTCTTCTCAAAGTACAAAGCTCTCGTAAAGTTTTTATAGCAGTCATTATGGTATACACCCTCTTCAGCTACTAGATCAATAATGGAGGACAGGCGATGTATTACTTCTTCACCCCACTCATCATTCCTCACACGACCAGCATTTATACACTGTTCTTGTACACAGACTGTTCTGCTTTCCATATTTCGGACACTGTAGACCATTCTTCTTCGATCTAGTCTTATCTTACTCCATTTTTCAGGATCAGCAGGTTTTGCACAAAGAAAGCAGTTAGTCTTGAAATCGAAAGATGGCACTGAAGACCTCAAACTGGCAGTTTCATCTGGTTGAGATGATGTTGATACAGCCTGCCTCTTTGCATCAGCAGCAATGCTTTGGGGTCTGGTGTATATTTTAAAACATTCCTTGTGCATTAATAGTGATTTTATGCCTCTTAGCTGGTAGCTATTTCGGTCCCCCCTTGCCCTACTCGCCCATAAAAGAGATGCTATCCCTTTCTCTTTAACTGTTGACACCTCATCACTGGATTCGTCGATGTACTCATCACATTTAAAGCACTTGTTAGTCATTGCGAACGATAATCACACTCGCGAAATATTAAAAACCAAATTAAACGTTCAAACAAACTTATATAACAGTATAAATTTTACAGAACAGAAAAAATATTTCCTGTCATATTATTTATTTCAACTGTCACTACAAATAGCAGTGCATGCGCTATGTTGGATATTTTCATTTTCCTGATATCAAATTTACTAAATATATTATATTTTAATCAAAATATAAATTTTTTTATTTTGATTAAATTTTGGACTTAAGGTTTTTGGACAATTCTGAACAATTTTCGTTAACAAAATTTTGCGATAAAAAAATGCATAATATGATTTTTCATTTTTTTCAACATATATTGGTAGCGCAGGTGGCTTTGCATTTGTAGCAGGTAGATGTTCTTCTGGTCATAAGTAGATCCCATTTTGTTCTATACTTGAGTAAAATTTGATTCAAATCGGAAACATAATAAAAAAGTTATAAGGGTATCTTCATTTTAAGTGAATCACACTGTATATTTAAGGAAATGTATAGATTTTGACAAAATATTAGGTTAGTAAATACATCGGGTGTTGTAAAATAAAGATTATTTTGTGACTGTGATTTATTAGCAGAGCACGGTAAGCCGTTTTGACAGAATAATTTAAGATACATAATTGATTTTTCTTATTAATTATCGATATTCGCTGGTGAATATTTCGTAAACTACAACACATAGGAAAAAAAATAATATAGACATTCTTGTAGGAAATTTAATTATGTTTACTTTTGTATAGATTACCTTTTTCCGTACGACGCATCGTTTCCGAGTTATAAGCGAAGAATCGAAAAAAGGAACGTTTCAACCCCCCTCCCCCCTATAGCGGCGGGGCTAGGGGCGGGGACTTTTAGTATGTTTACCTCCTAACTTCCCCCAACACATTCCTGGAGATTAAAATTCTCCTCTCCAAAATGTCCTCTACAACTCTTTCGTTGACTGGACTAAATAAACGAGGTGTATTGATCGATATACACTACAGAATTACTTGTATGAATAGGACATAAATAGACAAGAAGCACGTTATGCAAGTAGCAAATAAGCTAGAATGGTAGTAAACAAAGAGTAGGTACTTAACTTTAAGACACGTTAAAGTTTTCCAGATCATCTATACGATGCACTACCCCATTATGCTTCACGTATATGTTTCCACAGAGACACCACACATTTTTATTACCGAACTTGTCCATAACATGTACCATGAGTGAGAGTCTCATTTTCGTAAGGTCCTCCTTAATTACAATACCTGACGACTTTAGGTGCTTGCGATTCTTCAATACCGCTAAACGGGATCTATCGTTGCAAAAACGTACTAGGACTGCCGGCGGCTTATCACTATCGTCTCTGTGGTTTTTTGCATAAACACGATGGCATTTTTTGATATCGCTTTCTTTTATATTAACTTTCGTTTTAGTTTTGAGTATGTCGAGAACAATATTATGCAAGTTTTCACCATCCTGATATGATACCCCAAAAATTCTCACATTAAGGCTTCTAGAAGATTGCTCATAATTATCAATAAGTTTTTCCATTGCCTGGTTTTTATCTCTTAGATCACATACTTCTTTGTTGATATTATTTATTTTTTCTTCAAAGTCATTCATTTTCTTTTCATATTTTTCGTTAATAATTTTTCCTACCTTATCAGTTATTTCTTACAGAAACTGATCAGAAAATGTCGAAGCAATAATATTACGAACCTTTTCCAGGTCGGCATTGGTGAGTCCCATTTATTTTATAATGTTTAAGTATGGTGTAATAACCATGCAAATTTTGAGAATTTTTATTTTTTAGTATGGGGGGGGGGATAAAAGCATTCTAATTAAAACTGTAAAGGTCCCAACTCAATCCTATGACTAGTTTTTGAGATACAGGGGTTTAAAGTTAAAAAATGGCTTTTTTCATAAAACATGTTTGAGGCAATTTAAGGATTCGATTGCAATTTTCTTGCACGAATGTTTTTTATTTATTTAATTAATTATTTATAGAAGAACGTGGGCTGATATATTTTCGAGTATATTCTAGATTTCGCAATGCTACCAAATATCAAATATGGATAGCTTATCAAGATGACAGAGAAGACGATGGAGACGATGCGGGAAATTAGTTGATTTCTAGCTACTACTACACTTGTAAGACTGGCGCTAGAACTCTGGGAACGTGCACATGTGGCCAGTGTTCTGTGGTTTCTAGGATATGCTCTACATATCCTCAACGTGAAATATTCAAGTACCGCGCTTTTGAAAAACATTCTGGATGCTGCTAATAGACCACAACATGATCCTATATAAGACATGTTATTATTCATGTTTCTCTTTTTCTTGTTGGATATATGCTTATGATCTATCATTATCATTAAATACATATTACTTGCTTGTTACATTATTTGTTGCTTATTACTAAATATAGTAGCTAATAGCGGCGTGCATTGTTCAATTTTATCGTACGATGGAAACATATGGCGTCATTATTTGTACTCATAAAAACCCATAAGTGGATGGTAGCGCTTTCAGGACAGAGATGAAAGTGTTTCTTAAAAGTGCTTATTACGAAAATAAATGTTCATTTTTCTTGATAATTTGAACCTGCACAAGGACGTTTTACCGACTTCGAATACGATTTTCTTGAAAAATGTGCAGTTTTCTATGTTGGGCCTATAAACGTTGTTCAATTGGTCGAATACTACATCATACTATTTTTTTATTAAAATTAACCAGAATTCACCCCATTTTATTTGTGACTCGCTCTGTATATGAACAAATATTTTGTCACAATATATTACTTTTAATTAAATAAATAACATCCATGCAGGAAAATTGCAGTCGAATCGTTATATTGTCACAATCATGTTTTATGAAAAAAGCCACTTTTTAGCTTTAACCCCCTGTACCTCAAAAACTAGTCATAGGATTGAGTTGGGACCTTTACAGTTTTAATCAGGATATCTCAATTTATAACACACAAAAAATTCAGAAAATTTCACCAAGAGCCATTTTATATAAGAAAACGCGCGTGGTCCTTTGCAACCAAAGAGTATTGTGTTAAATATATTCACTAAGAACTTTATGATGTAAGGACAACATAATTTTATCACCCTATAGTAATATTCTCAGAGCCAGGTGCAGTAACTTAATTATTAATATTATCAATGAAGTAGTTATTCATTTAGTGGGCTCCTGAAGATTATTGGGAATATTATGTCACTAAAAAGTGCTTATATTAAGTGATTTAAGTTCTTTCCATAGAATTTTTGTATTTTTATTTTTCGAAAGAAGGTTAAACTATTCTTTCTTTTCATTTATTATGGCATAATTGGAAAGGTTGTAAAAGTAATATAGATAATTAGCGGCAGATATCTGCACTGAGTTCATTATCAAAGATAAGACTTTATGACCGTGTTATGTCCTTTACACTAAAATACAAGATACTATCCGAATATCAACATGGATTTAGACCAACTAAATCAACGGAAACTGCCAGTGAATACATTTTAAAAGAATATATATAAAGAACTAGATGAAGGTAGATATCTTTTTCGATTTATCAAAAGCTTTCGATACTGTGGATAAGAATATTCTCTCGGAAAAAATAGAAAATGTTGGTATTATAGGGAGCCTCCTAAGCTGTATCAATACCTACATGGAAAATGGAAATCTAGTGGTAAACTGTAATGATTGTAGATCGGATATCCATGACATAACTCTGGGTGTCCCATAAGGCTTAATTTTGGGGCCTCTGTTATTTTTGCTATACGTTAATGATCTACCAGATGTTACCATGATGTATGCAGATGATACCACTGTCTCAGTGTCAGCTGCTACATAGGAGGGACTTAACCTTAAAATTCCTACTACACTTGACGATGTACCCGCATGGTGCCAGAGAAACAAGCTAATTTTACGATAAAACATTTTTGTAAATTTTAACTACAGGAGAACATTAACTTGTGATAACCTACTCCAAAACAACCAAGTTCTTAGGCACGTTCATTGACAATAGTTTGACATGGGAACCACACATTGACTATGTATGCAAACTGCTTAATAAAGCTTACTTTGTAATCTTACAGTTAAAAGACAATTGCCGAGACTGGTTTCTTAAGTGTATATTATGCTTTGGCATATTCACATATGTCATTGAACATATTGGGCTGGGGGAGATCACTTATCTGCAGAGAGCCTTTGTATCCCAGAAAAGATTATTGAGACTGATTTTTTATTTAAGAGCAGAGAATGCTCTAAAGGCATTTTTACTGACTATAAGCGTGTAGTATGCACGTTTGGTGATTATGACTATAAATATTAAGCTCTGTGGTACAATGCAGAAGTTGTTTACGTCCTACTGTGAGGGGAAGAGAGCCCGCGGCCGCTGAGATCGTACTACCATATAAGGTATAAAAGATTTTGATTGGTGACTGTTGATGCTTCTATAATGGTTTTATAACCCGTACGGGGGAAAATATATGAACAAAATTTATGAAGCGCAATGTTAGATTTGATAGGAACCAAGCTAAAGAAGGAAGTTATCTTATGGTGCCTTTTATGAGTTTGTAGTCAGAAAATTAGTATGAGATATTGCAAAATTTAATCTCTAATTTAATGTAATCTCTACTGATTAATGTTGTTGACGTGTAATGTTTAAACTTCCTAATCAGTGGTGTAGTTCAAGTAAATCTGTGTTTAAACAGCAATTTTCCATATTACTGATGTAGTAGAGTTTAAAAGAAGATCTATCTTGACTGCCGTGGAACATTGAGAGGTAAAAATGTACTGACTACGTCATTACATGGTACTTAACATGTATATGCACCCTCTAAATTCGTCTGGCGATATCGTTGTCCAAACAACCCCTAGGGGTGAAAAGCCGAAAAAAATGGAAAATTAGATTTTTTCCTAATCTTTCTAACAATTTCAAAATTTTTGCCATATTATGTATATTAATAAAGTTATAGCCATTTATAGACAAAAAATTGTATTGGTTAAAGCAGATAATACTTCTTAAAAACGAATGTAACTCTCTTATTATGCATATATTTATTTTATTATTTTCGAAAATTCATTACACTCGTAATTGTAGTCACAGGAACAAAAATTTCAAAAATTTGATAAGAATAAAAGTTATAGCCTATACTATCTAGATTATGAACATTTTCTTATTTTTATATTCTGTTTATAAATAAGAAAGTTATGAAACAAATACTAACTTGTTGACAAAATCTCAGCGGCACCCCGACTGCAGTTATCTCTAGTTCTATCATCTTTCCTCTCACTCTCGTTTGCTTGCGCAGTTGTGCAAGCTCTTCGTATTATCATTTGAATTCATTCATTAGAAATGAACACATTAATATGTATAATAGAAAAAAATTAAGAGGTAGTTGTTTTAATAAAAATAAGTTAAAGATGACATAAACACACGCATTTATGATCTAAATTACATAGTTTTTAGATACAGTGTATTGAATTTGGCGAGAGAAAACTACTTCTAAAATTAATGATTATTTATTTGTTTTAATGATAATAATAGTAATTTATTATTTATAAAACAATTAAGAATAATAATAAAAAAGTAGAATTGGTTTAAATTATTTTAAAACATTTTTACATTAAGTGACAAAAATGCACATGGTAATAAGATACAAAAGTAAGAACCTCGAAAATTATTATTTTATTAAAAGAATTCTTCATCTGTTTCTTCATCTACAATTATGTTTTTTTTCTGTGTAATCGTTTTGGCAAGAATTATCACCCGAACAACCACAGTTTCCCAGACACGACAAATGATTTTTCTTACACTGGCACCTCATGGTTGCGCATCCTGAAATGACATTCATTTAAAAACCGTAATTTAATAAATTTGCGGTACTTTTATCTGTTTTACAATAACGAAATGACATTTCTGCTGTAAGAGTTGTCATTGGTGATTTATTTATCCATACAGGTGAATAGGAATCATTTTTATTTACTCTCCACCAAAACTCTAAATGATTCGGCATATCAATAATTGGATTTAAAGTATTGTTCCAAATAATAAATTGGTAAAATGATCTCAAACAGTGTTGCTTCAAAGCGTCTCTTGTAGGGGGTAATTTATCTATGCTGATTTGAGATGCCATCTTCGCTCTCAAATAATTAATATTATCACAAGTAGTAGGCGAATACAATAACATACAAAATTTTTCCAACTCCTTAAATTTTGTTTTTTGGAACGTGTAGCTTGGTGAATACTAAGTCCAACTGATATATGTTTTGGTGTCATTTTTCTTAAATTTGAATAGCAGAAAACAATATCTTGAGCAATGCTTAAAATTCTTGAATTTTTATCCTCGTCATCATAATCGCACAATAATAAACTAATCAAATCATATAGAGATTCTGTACACATTTTCTCATATTTTCAATGCTGGGTATTTCTAAAGGATCGATTCCAGGAGTATTTTTAAGATCGGTTTTAATTTGTAATGTCACCAAATTTAGTGCACTTAGAAATGATTGCTGCTCTTCAAACATAGTGTTGTAATTTGTGTTTGATTCTTTTAAAACCTGTACTTGATTATAAATGCCTTCTTTTATATTAGGAAAAATTAACATTGACCCATTTTTTCTGTATGATTTTACGCAATTTATGTTGTCCTTAAAATGATTTTTTAGTTTTTTAGAAAATATTTAGAATTTAATTCACCACCCATCGAAACAAATCGATTATAAATTACTGAGGAAGTATACACTTTACCTTTTAAAAACCCCTCATTAATTTCCGTCATTAAATTACACCAGGCAACGTCGGATAAACTGGTATTTTCTGGGTTTTCGAATTTATTTTCACAAGATTTTGATATATTTTCCACTGCAAAGCAAAGCAACTAGCATGATATTTAACCTCGGTTGCAATTAGGTCTAGGGTACCAATTTTCTCTAGTAAATCACTGTTTACCGTAGATATTAAATTAAATTTAGTACATATGCTAATTGTCACTATTTGGGACAACTTTTTGATTTTTTTGAATTTTTGACAAAATACACATAAATTAACATTAAATGTGGGTCTATCACTCCTTAATTTTTTTTCACTGGTTCTGATTTCTCATTACAAAGCACTTTCCTATTATTTAAAATAGAAATATTTTTTTTTGCTTGTGAAAGATGAATAACATGTTTAATGCCACATTACCTTTGAGTTCGCAATATGTATAAGTGGCAAATATTTTTCACTCTCTTCATTGTTCAGTGAAATTCTTATTTTTAAACACTTCTTAAAATTAATAAAATTGCTTTCAGTAGTTTCACATAAGTTTCCACTTTTATTACACAATTTGATTTATAAACTTTTCGACGTTTAAATTCCGCAGTTAGTTTATTTTCCGTGTTGCTAGACGAAGACTTCATATTTTGTAATAATTCTATAAATATATAAAAGTATTTAATTAAATAACACTAAAAACATGTAACCAAACAATTTTCTAGGTACAACTGTGTATTTTTATGAATGCATATAGAACTTCGCGGGTCGCGTGACGAGCGGGAAGGCACATAAGAGCGCGACGGGAGATGGTAGAAGCTGAGACAGATGCAACTGGGGTTGAAGCGTAATTTTGACAACAATTAACTATTTAATTCATAACTCGCTTATTTATGATCGAAATTTAAAACTGAAAAAAGTAATCGAATCCTGATAGTATAGGCTACAGGTTTTATTCTTATTAAATTTTTAAAATTTTCGCTCGTTTATCTACAATCAAGAGTGGAACGAATTTGCGAAAATAACAAAATAAATATTCGCATAATAAGAGAGTTACGCAAGGCTTTGGGAAATAGTTTACGCTTTAAACAAGGCATTTCTTTTGCATATAAATAGCCATTACTCTGTTATTATACATTATTCATCAAATATTAAAAAACTGCTAGAAAGTTGAGACAAATATCTAATTTGTCGTTTTTTCCGGTTTTTCACCCCTGGGGGTTGTTTGGACACCGATATTGCCAGACGAATTTAGGGGGTGTATATACATGTCAAGTACTATGTAATAGCGTAATCAGTACATTTTTACCTTTCAATGTTCCACGGGACACGTTTCTAGACGACTTTTTCGAATTCTCGACCTCTACTAATGTCTGTCATAGGAAATTGCTTGATTATTTTCTCTGTTTTGTGTTAACGAACATAACAAATGTGTTCTGCTGTTAAATTCTGTTTAATGAAGAACTATTCCTGCATGTATATTGTTTGTGACCTAGAAGGCTGGCTATTGTAGAAGTTATGCGGTGTGTTGTAATATCCCAGCCAGGACAGTAAGTGGAACAAGGGAACAAAACTGTAAGTTCTTTTCTTTTTAAATTACCTTGTTAGAGTAGCCGAAGGCTACATATATTACCGTGGTCATTATCAGTTCGGGCCTAGAACAATTAAATTCTCTACCAGTGTTCTTTCGTGAAAATATTTATGCGGGAGAAACTTTCAGACAATTATCGCCATTTCGTGTAATTATCCGTTAAAATACTCTTCGCAAAAACGAAGAGTATATTGTACTTGATCGGCACATTTATAAATCAGTAAATATCGCTCGTAGAGAAGAAAATTTTCATTCTCTTATGTTAGTGAACGAATTCTGAACAACATTCAAAATGTCCCTCCATCTGTCCGTCTGTCCGTCTGTCCGTCTGTCCGTCCGTCACGTTTCTTGTAAGCACGATAACTTAAGAATGAAAAGTCTGATTGTATTGAACTTTGGAAAGTAAGTTAGCGTTAGCTAGAGAAAGAACCCTATTGTTTTTGAAAAAAATCAATCAGTAAATAAAATAGTTATTAATCATTTAAATTAAAAAAAATGTATTTTCTTAATTTTTATCATTTGTACTTAAACAGAAATCTTGCGAAATTTTATTCTCTGTATTTTTTTTTTTTATACATTTTACTAATACATATATTTCATAATATATCTAATTCATCGAAATATAAATACTCGAATGATATATACTACATTCAATTTTCGTAGTGATGTCTGATGGTTCAATGGCTTAAGCTTTGTCTGGCGATAGTCCGCTAACCCGCAACATAACCCGAATCAGATAGCATAATGCAATCTTTTTCGATATCCAACACTCCCTACCATACCAGGTGTTGCCTATCTTCCGGTAACCTCTCTAGCCACACTTTCCTATACAAAAACTTCTTATTTCCCCACCTTTAACCTTTACTAAAACCTATAATCAACTTTCTCCATTCCCTTTATACGTTCTATTTGTTTTTATCCTTTTTGTTATTTTGTCCTTTCTGTTTCTAAATTCCATCTTGACCAATAAATTTTCAAAACCAAAATATTTCGTACTATATCTTTTAAATTTCCACGACATTTTCCTGGCGGCAGGAAGACTACCAAGGTGGAATTGCTTCGAACGGGTTTTTTCGTTGAGTTCTGTTTTCCCGTGCCAGCCACCAAAATTAAATAAGTGTTTCGTCTAGAGAGTGATAGTTTTATAGTGTTTTTCTTTTAATTAGTTTTAGGTCCTTGTGAACACATTTTTAATGTCTAATTTAGTTTTTAAGTCTGCCTGCGGCAGACAGGAGCACTAACCTATATATTATCTATCGTTAAGCCAAACCGGACCTGCTCCACCCAGCCCTACAATCACCACGACGCTGTGCGACGTAGTAGTCTGGCTGGCTCCGAGCCAGGTTCCGGCGAGACGCATAAATGTATAAGAACTCTTAATAAATTGTTATTGATTGATTGATTGAAGTTTTGTCTGGCAATCCAAAGGTCCTGTGTTCGAACCCCGGACAGGGTGTTTTTTTCTTTGTTTCTTTTTCATATATTTTTTTTTCATATATTTCTTTTTTACAACAAAGTTGTTATCACAAAATTTAGAATGTCCAAAAACTAACATTATTTACAAGAAAACTGCGAAGAGTATCCTATAGAATGTGTAACAATTATATAAAAAAGCTCAGTACATCGGCGAAGAGTATAATGCTTCCACTAGTTTAATTAGTGGTATGGACTAGTCTACCACTTTTAGGATGTCTTTCTAGCCCAGCTAGGGTCCAGCAAGTGCATAATTATCATGTTTATTATTGATAGGCTTGTAATAAATACTCCATTACACTTGTTTGTAATAGAAGTTTAAGTCCATGTTTAGCATTATCTGTTTCGTTGCATTACCGATTCTGTTATATTAATTTGTAATGACATATTTTATGAACGTCCCGTGGAGTCAAGCTTGATTTACGATATTTTGTATTTATCTATATTGAGTTGTAAAGATATTTTACGTACACTGTACCACCATTCTTGCTAATATATTGTTTTTCTTTGTTGTACGGTGTTGTTATTAATTAGTATTGATTAAATTTCATCAACATATAGTACAGTACCTAGAGGTAAAAAATATGCAAATCTTCGGAATAATGTCATATTGAACGGATTTCGTTCATTTTTGGCAGTATAATAGTAAATGCTTCACAGAAACGTTTCTATATTGTGCGGCGGCTTGCTAATTTATAGAGGGTGGATGCCACCCCCTCTCAGGGGGTGGCACTTAAAAAAAATATATTTATTGGAGCTGAAGTAGAATCAAATTTTAAGAAGAAAAGGTTCTATGCAATTTTTCACATAAATTGATAGTTTTTAAGTTATAACGTCTTCAAAATTGCGATTTTAGCTTAAAAAAAAGGTATTTCCAAACGGCTTTCGTCAAGTTTCTCGAAAAGCATTACTTTATCGAAAACATGTTACAGACCAATTATAGAAACTACAAACTGGGAATTAATTATATTTTTTGTTTATTGATGTAGGATTAATAATTTCGGAGATATTTAAATTTACATTTGGCATCCAAGTGTTCATAAGATTTAGAGTGAGAGTTAAATATCTCAGAAACTGTGACACCTACGTCAAGGATACTAATAGGTAGAATAATAGGTTATTAATTAAGCTTTCAACTATTTTTTATTTGTTTCTGTAGCATAAAAAACAAAGAAGTTATGACCGAAGCAATGTGCGTCTGCACATTTTTTTAATAACAACGTCGCCATTTTCTTATTGTAATTAGCCAGTAATTAAAGAAAAGGAATTTCAAACACTGTTTCTCATTAATATATAGCATGACGTAAATGCTCAAATTTTTTGGTTTGTATACAGCACTTGCTTTAGAAAAAAATACAATTTAAACTAGAAAGGTATTTTCGATAAAACAATTTTTTTTTCCTTTTCCAAATATCTTAATAAATATTAGCTTTATTGGAAAATGGGTAGAGACCAAAA
Organism: Rutpela maculata; assembly: GCA_936432065.2. NCBI lineage: Eukaryota > Metazoa > Arthropoda > Insecta > Coleoptera > Cerambycidae > Rutpela > Rutpela maculata. The sequence goes on from OW386293.2 coordinate 19,683,264, forward strand.
ATAAAGCTCATAAACTGATAATGAATTTCGCTTGTTTATTTATTTAAATAGATTTAATAGTTTCGGAGATAAGAAAGTTTACAAATGTCGTCCGAACGTTTATAAGACGAAAAATGCAGTTTAAATGTTAAATATCTCAGAAATTGTGACACCTACGTCACGCATGCTAATAAATGAAATGAAAGATAATTGATTATTTTTCACTCAAATTATTTTTTACTCGTTCCTGTAGCATAAGAAATAAAGAAGTTATGACGGAAAAATGTGCATATTTATATTTTTTTTATATAAAAATTTCGCCATTTTGTTACTCTAATTAGCCAGTAATTTAAAAAAAATATCTCAAATATAGTTTTTCGTTAAGATGTAGCATTACCTAGATGCTCAATTTTTTTGCTCATTTAAAGCACTTGCTTTAGAAAAAAATGCATTTTAAAATTTAAAGGTAATTTCGAAATACTTGGATACCAAATATAAACTTAAATATCTCCGAAATTATTAATCCTATATCAATAAACAAAAAACATAATTAATTCCCAGTTTGTACTTTCTGTAATTGGTCTGTAACATTTTTTCGATAAAGTAATACTTTTCGAGATACTTGACGAAACCCGTTTGGAAATACCTTTTTTTTAAGCTAAAATCGCAATTTTGAAGTCGTTATAACTTAAAAACTATCAATTTATGTGAAAAATTGCATAGAACTTTCTCTTCTTAAAATTCGATTCTATTTCAGCTCCAATAAATATATATTTTTTTCAAGTGCCACTCCCTGAGAAGGGGTGGCATCCACCCCCTATAAATTAGCAATCCCCCGCACAATATAGAAACTTTTCTGTGAAGCATTTACTATTATACTGCCAAAAATGAACGAAATCCGTTCAATATGACATTATTCCGAAGTTAAAACCTCTAGTTACTGTACTAATAAAATAACTCAAGTTTCCCTGATTTTCTAGGTTATCAATAAATATAAATAGGTAATTAATCTATATTCTTAAATAAGGTGGCGCCCAGTTTACCTTTAGAGATTATCTTTTGAGCACCACAAGTATTTATTTATATCATTTGATGGTGTATTATCGAGAGTAACTAATGAGGTAAGAGTAATGAGTAATCTGCCAGTCTCCTAGTCATGTACCTACACCCGAGAGTTAAAGTCTCAGGCTCGGGCAGTAACGTACTGCCCTGCTAAGACAAGATGTCGTAACTGCAAAAAATTAATTTTTGAGATTTTAATTGCATTTGCACCGTATTAGTGATCCTCACCACTATACAAAATGTGGAAGTCGCATCTGAAGCAAAACTAGTGAATATACATAAAGAATATGTGTCGTATCTATAAAATAGACCTATTCACTAAGCTCAAAAGTCATATCCGATCATTACTAGATTTATTTGTCGTAGCTTAACATATATAACTAAGTTTTGTTATATGGTTACACTGATAAAAGGGATACATATTTATTTACCAAAAATGAAAATCATGAATTATGAAATATAGATGGCATAACATAATTCAGAAAACAGTTGATTTCTCTAAAATTACATTTTCTCAGATACGACTTCTTGTCATAGCAGTGCAGCGTAGGTCACTTAAATCTATAGTGACTAAAAAATAAAGCGTTATAGCAAGAATATTTTCACTGTTGCTAGTGTTTACATATACAAATATCTAATTTTTGCTAAGACCAATTTACATGCCTTCCCTACCTTGGCTAACAGTCATTTATGTAATACGAGAAATAAAGAATTACTGTCAATTCCAGTTCATAAAACAACCAACTTTAAAAACTCTTCATATTATAATTGTATTGTCTTGTTTAATACTTTACCTATATCAATTAAAGATAAGAACTGCCTTCTTAAAAAAAAAAAAAGAAATAAAGGGTTTACTGCTAAGAAATTCCTTTTATAATTTGAATGAGTTTTTAAATAAATAGATCTATTTTACTCGTGCTGCTATTATATAAAAATTATTATGCGTGACTAGGCCTATGCCTATGTGTGTGTGTTCATATTTACATTTATATGTCTTTTACAATTATCTGGAATATTATGTCTTTTTTAAATCAGTTTCATTTTGTAAATAATGTTAGTTTAACCTTGCTAGGGAGGTGCAAATGCACCCCAAGCTAATTATAGGCCTGGGGTGCATTTGAGAGAAAATTATTTTCTTTGTATTTTTTTGCAAACATTTTTTTGGGTACTGACAATTTTAGTAGCTTCTTATTATTTGTCCTTACATAATCTGACAAAATATTAGAACCGGCAAAACTTCATCTATCGAAAAAAATAAAATTATTTAGTTCAACAATCCAGAAACACACACTAAGCGCTTTTTCCGATTTAACGGTGAAAAATGAAGAGAGAAGAGCCGAAGAGGCTGTTGCCTCTCAAGGTCGTAGCTTCCTCTATCCAAGATCTCGAGATCGAAAATCGAGAAATTTGTCTGTCCGGAGCATTCGAATCCAAGAAAAGTGCAGTGTGATAAGTGTGCTGGAGACAATTTTTCCTAAATCACTACTTGATGAGAATTTAAGGTTTTTTTGTGGTAGTGATCTGAAAATGAATTTATATTGTGTTAATTATGTTGCAATGAATTAAATAAAAAATTATTACATTCGAATTTTTTCATCACATAATAATATAGGTGGGGTGCACGTGCACCCCAGTCAGACCGATACGTTATTTTTTTGAGCTTGGCCCTAGCAAGGTTTACTGTTAATGTTGGCGTTGTTAGCTATAACTTATACGTATGCCATGTTATTTCAACTTATATACTGCATGATATATGTTCTCTAATGTATACCTGACTTGCCAAATGTACATAAATATGTATCAAGAAATTACTAAATATTCTATTCTGATTGATTGATTGATTGATTTACCAGCGTGCGGTAGGCATTTCTGCCATTCCCAAGGATTTTACAGCTGGGCCTGCTACGTCCACGCTGGGTTGGACTAAGGTCATGCTTATTGCCAGCAGCGAGTGCCACATGGCGCATGGTAAAGGAATGTGGGATGGGAGGTGTAGGTATTTGTGACATGCGTTACCGCATTGTGTCGTGAGGGAGCGTTTAAGCTCCCTTTTTTTTATATTTTTGGTTCTGGACTTCTGCCTCTTCTGGGTCTTCTTGTGATATATGTTGCCTCATTGTATCGCTGCTGTTTGTGCTCCTATTTTTGTTTTTCTGCTTCTGTAAATCTTCTTCTTCTTCTTCTTCTTCTGAATCTTCTGATTCCTCCGTTTTTGACTCTGGTACTTCAATTTGTTCATTGTTCTTAGGGAGTATTCATCTATTTTGTGTTCCACTCCGCTGGTCCAACTCTCTTTTGTTGACGGCTCTCACTCCATTATTAGGCTTTTCTTGAAGTTTGTTTTCAGTCCAGATGTGTCCTGCGCAGGCGCCTACGCAGGAATGTGTTCTGAGGAAGGGGGGGCAACCAGGGGGGAACCAAATAAACACATAACACAGCACAATGGAACTTAAAACCTCACTTTTCTTTTTGGCGTATGCGTAAGAACGAATTTAAACTACTTGGAATGTAAAAACACATATGAAATGATTGCCACTATCCCAAAAATTCTCAACGGCACCGCGCCTGGGGGGAAGGCAACCAGGGGGAACCAAATAAACAAATAACACAGCACAGTGGAACTTAAAACCTCACTTTTTTTGGCATATGTATAAAAGCTAAGTGAAACTAATATCTGGTATGCAAAAGCAAATATGAAATAATTGTCACCATCTCAAACTTCTTAAACCACGCGCCGCGCCTGGAGGGTAGTTGCCCCCTTGCCCCCCTGCGTACGCACCTGCGGCAATTAGAAGATCATTGGCGTATGTGTGTTTTCTTAGAAAATACCATTTTTCTGAAAGAAGTCGCACCACGCATACCTCCGTTGAAGTGCTTTGGGAATCTGAGAATTAAATTTTGACTCCGTATTTTATGTTCCACTCCGCTGGTCCAACTCTCTTTTGTTGACGGCTCTCACTCTATTATTGGGCTTTTCTTGAAGTTTGTTTTTAGTCCAGATGTGTCCTGCGCAGGTGCGTAAGCAGGAATGTGTTTTGAAGGGGGACCAAATAAACACATAACACAGCACAGTGGAACTTAAAAGCCTCACTTTTGTTAGCTTATGTTTAAAAATAAAGTTAAACTAACATTTGGTATGCAAAAACAGATATGAGATAATTGTCACTATCCCAAACTTCTTAAACCACGCCGGGCCTGGGGGGTAGTTGCCCCCCTTGCCCCCCTGTTTACGCACCTGGTCCTGCGGTGATTAGGAGATCATCGGCGTATGTGTATGTTTTCTTAGAAAATACCATTTTTCTGAAAGAAGTCTGCACCACGCATACCTCCGTTGAAGTGCTGTGAGAATCTGAGAATTCAATTTTGACGCCGTATATCAACAAAGTCTAATTGATTATTTCGGGTTTAATCCAAATTAAATTCGTTTGAGTACTTTTAATAATGATAAAAACCTCACTTGAAAATTTACGTAAGAAATTGTTCTGTCCCTACTTTAATATGAATTAAATCCGCAATAATCAAATGCATTACTTTTAAATTCGTTTGAGTATTTTTTATAACTATGAAAAAGAGAGTTATTTGAGAGAAAGAAATATATGACCATATTTTACGATACGTTATTGATTATTTCGGATATAATTTAAATTAAATCATTTGAATATTTTTATAATGATTGAAAACAATTTATTTGGCCATATTTTTACTGCTCTCATAAATTTTTCAACAGATGTCGATTCTTCAAGGGTCTGGACCTAAACATTTCAATGGTTTTATGGGCAGACACTTGTAGTCATTAAGACACAAATAAACTAAGATGTACTTATCTCTTATACGCCTGAGTTTGGGTCGTGTTTATATATTCGTTTCTTTAAGCTCATTTCTTTACGCACCACTAAATAACTCTGTATTAGTTATTTCAAAATATTATTTATATTTCAACTTTGTTCTTTTGTTATAACACATCAATTTAATCCGGATTTCTTAAGCTTCAATTCACCTAAGCTTTGTCAAATTTAACACAGTTTTACCGGGTTTTTTAACGTTTTTAAGTAGGAGGGTTTCAGACGCGCAACCGATCACTCCGACCTATCCCACTGGACTCCTGCTAAATATTCTATTCTATTCTAATATTAACTATTAAAAGTTTGCTTAAATCTCTATAGCAATTTGGAAAAGATCAATAAGAACAATAGATATGGAAAAAAATTAAACGAAATGAATTTATCTAGAAGAATGTTATTTCTTAATATAAATACTGCATACCGAAAAACACAAAAATTCTTTCTACGCTCAATATTTTTCCGTCAGAATATATGATCTGTCCATTCAACGCCGTCAAGACTGATTTCCATTTTGATACATAGTAACAATATATTTTACAGTCCATTAACTTGATGTGTATTCTTGCAGAGGTGAAGTAACAGAGTATAAACAACTTTACAAGTTCAAATAATAAAATTATAGTAATGAAAAGTGTTTTCCGGAAGATGGGTTTAGAGTGTACGCCGCCACCATGGAGAAATTTGTCACATACTTCCCTCATAAATGGATCCCAGGTGTACGTAAAAGAACTGCACCATTAGACCGAGATAGATATAGATATAAAATGTAACGGCATTAGTTACGAGAAACATCTTTTCTTGCGCATTTCCTCACATTGAAAATAAAAAGCTATATAAAATTTGATAAAGCTACTATACCAATCTTATTTCACAGAAAATCTTCTAAATTGAGGTCACCGAGGATTTCTTGCTTTTAAGAAAATGTTTCAACGCATAGTTTCATTAGTGTACCATATTTCGTGTCTCTTTTATTTAAATAAAAATACACGCATTTTATTGAAAGTTGTTATTTTTGGTATTTAGCAGATAACTGTCATAAACCTAGTGTCTAATATTCAATATTTATAACAATTGTTTTTCGGACGAGATATTTTTTAATATTTTTTTTGGCAGGTGGTTGTAAATTTTTCTACTATAAATTAAGAATTAAGAATTTGTTGGAATATTAGAAGATGCTATCGCTAAGACACTCCCTCTAGAGACGTTACGGTGAATAGACGCCTATTAGATAACGTCCCTTTAAATCGGAAGTAAAACCGGTAATAAGCTGGCCCAAATAGGTCAAAAGAACATTCGTTGTGAAGTGAAAAATTGTGCATGCGGTGGTAGTGTCCGAATAGCAACAATTAAGTAATAAGTGCTAATATTTAATTAATACGAGTGATCTACAGCGTAAAAAAGGGAAAACAGTAGACAAATATTGAGTAGGTACCCGACCCGAAGGAAGGAAAAGCCATAAATCAATCAAGATAAGTCCACTTTACCCTTAAAATATTTATGTCTTAACTACTTGTAGACAACTTAAAGAATTTCATAAACAGACCTGAAATGCAATAAATTAGAAATAAGTTAATAAACAATTCTCTTCCAGCAAATACTACCAGGGGCGTACCATTAGAGTAACAGTACACCGCGCCAAATTAAATCAATTCAAAAATAATAAAAACTTGGATACAATTGTTGCCCATTATTAGCTTGGTTTCAGTGCCATTAAAATTTAAAAAATCTCATGCATGCTATAAGAACATACTAACTGTCTACACTTCACATCTGGTACGGCTCTGGTAAGGTTAAGGACTTTTATTAAAAAAGTTTAGGTTCGTAAGAATACGCAAAAAGTAAGCAAGAAATAATAACTCTGCAGAGAACACAAAAATAATGTATCCACTACAAAACGTAACAACGAAGACACATCAGCTACTGGTACAAAAATCGATGGCGACGGGAACTGTCTATATGGAGCACTAAGCCATCAGTTAGAAGGAGAAAACATAACAACCCCGGCACACGCCAACACTATGAAAAGACCAGTAGAGGAGTTGCATAGGTAACCAGACGAGAGAGAGCTCCATCGAAATGAGGACGGAAAATATAAACGAAAACATAGCCACGGCAATCATACAAAATGATCAAGATCATTGATCATTGATCAATCAGTCAAGACAGCAGGAAGGGTATTCATGCAACTGACTCAAGAAACCAGAAGAAACGAAAAAAGAAAAAATGGGGAAACCGGGTTACACATGGAAAACAACAACTAAGAGGATCATGAACAAACTGAGAAGCGACCAAACATACTGGAAAAGAAAGCGAGTGGGAAAAATGAACTCCACAAAGAAATCGCAGCGATATACCCTACCAGAACCAGAAACCGAGGCATCAGAAATCTCAGAAGGAGAAGAAAAAAATTTGCAGAAACAGAAACACAAAAAGAGGAGCATAAACATTAAATAACGAACACAATGCGAAAACATATTGTACTTGTCATCTTGCTGTCGAGGCGACCAGACCTGCTTTATAATGCTCTGTCACCAATGGATACCCATAAAAGTTTATAAAAGTTAAATAGTGACAACGTGTAAAAAATATAGTTAAAAAAATTATAAGTGGATGTGTTTGTAAAATAATACATATCTCGGAACATTTTCAGTACTTGATAAGAAATATTAGATGATAGTGTTTAATTAGGCATACAAACCAAAACTTTACACAGTGCTTCCCCTCTAACGCAGTAAATAATGGTATATATAGTGCAGTGAAATCGTGCCAGGCGGCAAAGAGGAGAAAGAAATCGGTAATAACCGAAGAGAGGACTGTCTATATGGAGCACTAAGCCATCAATTAGAAAAAGAAAACAGGCACACACTAACACTATGAAAAATCAAGAAAAATGTCCATTATACTATTAGGAGACTTCAATGCACATATACTCCACACATGGCCTAACGAAAATGGAAACGCGCTGAAAAACCTAGCACACATGTTTGACTTAACAATAAGAAATACATGGAACAAACGTCAAACCTGCATTGACACCTGGAGTAATGGAAGCTCAATCACACAAATAGACCATACCCTGGTAAATAGAGAGATAAGGGCAAGGATCAAGAAGGTTAAAGCAAAAAGGACAGCAGAAGAAAGCGCTAACACTGAACAGCAGCAAACTAAAAATAGGCAGACCATGTTATACGTGGAAAACAACAATCGAGTAGATAAAAAAAACTAGGAAAGAAAAGCGAGGAAAAAACATGCGTCATGTGGCTCTCGCTGTTGACAACAAGCATGACCCAAATCCAACCCAGCATCGGAAACCGAGGAATCAGAAGACTAAGCAAAAGAAGATTTGAAGAAGCAGAAACACAAAGAGGAGCATAAACACTCCATATCAAGACACAGCACATATTTCACACGAAGATTCAGAAGAGGCAGATGCCCAGAACCAAAAACACAAAAAAGGGAGCTTAAACGCTCCCTCACGACACAATGCGGTAACGCATCTCATAAATACCTACACCTCCCATCCCATGTTCCTTTACTATGCGCCATGTGACTCTCGCTGCTGGCAACAAGCGTGACTTTAGTCCAACCCAGCGTGGACGTAGCAGGCTCAGCTGTATAACACTGGGAGTGGCAGCAATGCCTACCGCACGCTGGTAAATCAATCAATCAATCAATTAGAAGATGCTATGGCTAAGTTAATATTATTTGCTTGAAGAGTAATAATACCTAAATATTCTCTAATCATGATGAAAGCAAATAAATAAAAAATAATTAATTGTAAAAATAAATCAAGATTATTCATAGTACTTCCTTATTTATTAATTATCTATTCCTTTTTAATATTCGAAGTTGAAAAAGTAAAGTAAAAAGAAATTCCAAGTCGCTATAGAATCAGTCCGACGTTTGGGCACTTTTTGACACCAAGTGACTGTACTAGTAGGAAAACAGAAAAATATTTCATCAATTTTACTGCATTGTCAATGAGGGAAATAAGATGTGATGACAATTTTTGCTTTATTTTAACCTCCCCACAATAAAATTGTGGGAGATTACTGATTACAAAAATTTTTACGTTGTGAGGTCCCAGGAACCCAAAAAAGTGGTTTTTGAAAAATGTCTGTGTGTGCATGTGTATGTATGTTAGCACGATAGCGGCGAAACTACTAAACGGATTTGAATGAAACTTTGCATGAGTGTTTCTCTAGTACTCCAGAAGATCTGAACAGGTTTTGGTTGAGATCGGATTACGTTTAGTGCCATTTCGACACAATAAGTTGTCTATTTTATGATTACTTACAATTTGTAATCGAACCATTGAAAAGCAGTACAAATTCCGATTTCAACGATATATCACACTTGCACCCTTCCGATTTGGTTTCCCTGAAAAAAATTAAATAACTGGGCCCAAAGTAAGTTTTTTGCCCAATACTATTAAAAGTGACAGTGACATTAAAAGTCTGGGAAATTTGAATCCATTTCCGGTACAACGCCGAAAAAAATTTCGCCTCACAACCTAAAAAACATTAACATAACCTAAAAACCAAACCAAGTGCAATACCAACTTAAAAATTTTCGACCACCGGCAAAAAAATCACCCAGTAAAGTTTAGAACCAAAATTTTTGACAGCTGTCAGTTTGACAGATTCAGAACTAACAAAGTTTAGTGACAAATTTTTTGTCAGTTTGACAGCTGTCAAAAATCTTCTTCTCCTGAAACCTTTTGGCATCTGTCACTTTGACATCTGACGTTAGTGACAAGGAACCAAACAACAACTTTCCTCGACCGATTTAGTGAAAAATCGGTCGAGGCCAGAAGATAAAAATAATATGTATCAGCTCAAATTGAAACGGTCCACTATGATCACTTCACCGGCTACAGATGGCAAAGAAGCTGCCCACAAAGAATTATATGGTTTTTAAAATTAAATAAAAAAATATACTTAAATGAGATCGTTCATATTTTTTAGTGCTCTTTCGGCTTTAAAGATCCACCGAGAGGGGAGGTTACAGCCGCTTTCCGTAGGATTTTTTATTAGACAATTTTTTAATAATACGTTTCAATATTAATTCTTAATTTGTATCAGAAAGTTACAAGCATCTTATCAAGTTAGGTGTCGGATCTGTCAAATAAAATGACTGTCAGGTAAGTGGATGCTACGAAAATGAGCCATTTGTTAGTTCATGAAGTAAATTGTTAATAGCAGCAATCATTGAAGGTTGAAAAGTTGACAACAGAATCATCTTGCATACGCAGTTAAAATCGCTAAGCAAATTTTGAATCAACTGCAGCTCTTGATCGTTCTCTCTTCTGCGGTAATTGTCTCATCAAAAGTATGCGTTGACGTCACAGATTTTGAGAACTTAGAAAAAACAAACAGCTGTTATAAGTCATCCGCCGATTAAACGTGTTTCCTCAAAGTGAATTTTGCTGTGTTTATAACATTTAAAAACTTAATGTTGGATTATTTAACATCCACAATTATTCTTAATACTATTATATCAACAATTTTGTTCGTCAGGATGACGGGTAGTTCGTATTTTTCAGAATTGTCCCGTGATGTAGAGGTTAGGTATACTGCTGCCATCGAATAAAATCCTTACATTTTGAGAAAAAAATACTCTAGAAGAAATATTGATGTATTTCCTAATATTACACATAGAGATATTGCAAATTACTTGGTTTTTAAGAGAATTACTTAGACAGAAGGATGAATTCAAAGCATTCAAAAGACTTGAAGCTGTTTGTGGTTAGGTGAAAGCAGTGTTCTAAGACAGAATAAAAGCTTGTTGAAAAGTTAAGAATTGGTTATCAAATGGTCAACCATTTTCTTCATATATGCCTGCCTAATTAAATGTTTTATAAATAATTGCTAACGTACAAATTTATTTTTCAAGTTATGAACACTTAGCATCATGAAGAAAAGCCATCGACTCCCTGGACTATTGCAGATTCAGATGGTTCCTTAGTAATCACTGCGATTGTTTTGCTAGTCCTAGACGAACCTTAATGAATATCTTTGCCAAGGTTCAAAACTTTTTCATTAAACGTCAAAATTTGTTCTTATTTGACTGGAGTAAGATTACTTGTTAGCAATGGTACTTTGAATCTCTCCTTAATTTACGTATTTTATCAAATATCTTTACGGAGCCTGTTTTTCCTCATTTAAAACTATTTCTGCTATTGTGCTTTATTCTCCCTCGGTACAGCTCAACTTTCGCTCAACTAAAATTTAAGTAAGAAATAGTTATTAAGAATACTGACAAACCAATATAAAACGTTAATTTTCTTACCATGACTTGTTTTTTGTTCCTTTTAGCAGCAGTTATTATGATCACAAGCACCCTCAGTTTCACATTTGGGTTTCAAATGGTACCCCAATGATGACTAACAAGATGGATCATTGTGGTCTTGTAATACGGCTGTTTATACTACAATATAAACTAACTTTAAAAATCAAATTCTACATTAACATGCAACAATTTACCACTAATAAAATGCTTGAAATACTCTGCAAAATCATTCCTATTGCTTGTAGTCAGTTGGAGTCTTTAACTTCTAACTTCTTCTAGTTTTAAGTTGAGGTTATTTTATAAAAACTACCATTGTTTGGGATTACCAAAATTCCACAATCAAAACTTGTCATTTGCTTGATATAATGTATATAAAATACTAATATTACGAAAAGTCGCTATTTGACAGCTTAAAAATTTCGGTTTGTTTTCCCTAAGGTCTGAGATCTGTGAGGTCACGTGCAGGCGACCGATACATTCGAAAATGCATAGTAGTACAGTAAGTGAAGCTTTTAAATCCCAGCCCGAAAACGATGTAATGAACTTGCAATTTTTTTTCTTCGACATGCTTCATAAAGTATGTACAAAAGAATCTATATTGTCATTTTTCCTGATTTTTGGTTAAGGATGTTCCCACTCCTCCTTAGGGGTTGTCGCAAAAAAAACAAAAAATACACACAATCTGATAGAGGATCAAATTATAAGACAGAAAGGTCTTATACACTTTTTTGCTAAAATGAATATTTTTCGAGATATTGCGAATTGAAAATTGCAATTTTCACGCCCTAAAATCAGTATTCCTAGACGTTCTTTTTAAATTACTCGAAAAATGTGGACTTTAATAAAAAAAAATGTAAGGGTACAAAATTAAAGCTTTTACGAAAACAAATAGAACGGTTTTTTCTTTTTTTTTTTCCGATGTTTAGTTTTAGAAATATGTCATTTTCAAAATGGCGCCGAAACGTTCAGAAAAAATATACGACGTTAAAATGTAAAATTACTCAAAATCTACAACTATGAAAAAAAATTGTATTCTTACAAAAATCAAAGGTATTAAAATGTTTTTTCGATTGAGACGTATTACAACCTTTTATCATGAAAACTAAAAAGTTACAAACAAAAAAAAGTAGCGTATTTAAAAAATATTATTATTAACATGCTCAAATATTTTAGAATTTTTAAAATAATTATTTTTCATTCTGTACCCATTTTCAATAATGAAAATTTTCATAATTTTTTGAGAAAACTCGGGTTTTTGGAAATTGCTCAGAAAATATTTTTTTTATAAAAAATGATAAAAGTACAGAAATGAAGCTTATAAAAAAACGAATAGTTTGGTTTATTTTAATTTTCCTTCGACAAACTGTTCCAGAGATATAAAGGTTTAAAGATAGCGCTTGACCACATACGCAAGAAAATTATGTATTTAAAATTGAAATATCTCAAAAACTATGAGTGATAAAAACATGATATAAGAATGAAATGAAGCTTATAAGAAAACGAAGAATTTGGGTTTTTATTTTTTCTCTACGACCAACTGTTCCAGAGATATGACAGTTTGAAATAATGCTGAAACTTTTCAGTTTGTACGCGCATTTTAAATGTCTATAGTAGTAATGTATTTATCGAAACAGAACTGTGAAAAATTAATTTGATCTTTTAAGATAACAGTTTAATTTTTTTTTATAAATTAATTTAAAAAAAAAAAATTAATATTTTGCAACGGGACAAAGTGCATTTCATTAAGGGTAAAAATATGTACTATTTCTCATAAGACCGTTAACATACAGATTTTATATTTGTTTCTACAGTACTTCAAAGTTCGAGGATCGAAAAATTCAATTGTTTCAGTTGTTATTAACAATCAAAGATTCGTTCTTTGCGTATACTTACCTTATATGGGAGCTTTTGACAAGAAATTGACGGGTCGAATGTTTTTTTACGACCTTTAGAAGCGAAGATATAAGCGAAAAACTAAGTTGGAAAATTAATTTTGTTTACAAAAAGTTAAATAACAATTAAAGCAGCCGTTTTTCGAATTCCTGAGGAAAGTCTGTAGGCAGTAGACTAATTTTTGACCAGTCCCAAAACTTTCCGAAACCTTTTCATAATATCACCGGACTACTAGATGTAACATTGGATAGATTGAATAAACTACGTTGGTAGAGTGTATAACAAATAAACGCATTAAACAAAACAAAATCTATTTTAATATCACATCGGAATTAAATATTTGTAATTAAATGACCGGATAATTCGGTTTTATATATACAATTCGTATTCATCTCTATAATTGTACTTACGTCTGTTTACATCCAACGCAAATATGAAATGTCAGGTTGCGAATAAATCCGATTTGAGCAGGGTACAAGGAATACTCTACAGGGTAACCTTTAGGGCTTCTAATATTATCGGATATTGGTTATATCCTTACAAACATCGGTGAACATTCATGAATTCTTGAACATTACAGGAATATAGTTCCTGCAGAATCAATAAAACAATATGTCAATTCCTGTACGCATTAAATATCTTAATTTAATAATAGTTAGTTGGAACAGAACAGATTCATGCCAAATTATGAGTCGGCTGTTGTTGTATCAAGTGAACAAATTAAAATTCAATTGGAATAGTGCCACAGTGAGAACAGATTTATAAGCTTGATTGGATTAGTTTCATCGGTTTCAGAATTTTATCCAGAAATTGTTAATTCGAACCCGTGAGCGATTCTCTCACACAGACATGTTTAAGGCAAATTTTGAAGTACTAAATGTCGAATGTCGCATATTTGACGAATATTTGAATTTAAGAAAAAAAACGGCGCCGTAACCATTTCGGTAGGGAGGAGAACGTAAATGGTAAAAATTTGAATTTCACGTCTTTCCCTACTACATCATGTATTAATTTAAATTGATTTACTGACTATTCCGAAAATATGTCAACATCCCTGGAGACAAAATTTACGGATAGTCACTTTCTCATTGTTTGCCCATTTCAAAATATAGGACATAGTTTCGTAAATTGGGAGTTCGTTAATTTACACGATTTGAAACTTCAAGGGCTTGCCAAGAAGAGAATACTTTGTTATTGTCTATAAAAATTATGTTTTAGCTTATTGAAGTTGAAATCTATTGAAGTTTGTTGTTCAGAAAAATACAATGCGGGTTTAAAAAAATAACAAAAGTAAATAAATAATAAGTGATATAAAAATTGTGAAAGACGAATAGAATACGATACATAGAATATATTCATAATATACTATAACATTATCTTGATGCTAATATAATTTAAATTAACCGATGCTGCGCATTTATGAAATCATATAAGCTCTCTGAGGAGTTTGCGCATGATTTTCACAAATAAAGCAGCAACGTAACTGAATAATAGTATATGTCGAAAATTATATATAAGAATTAAATAAATACCTACTTTTAAAATTTATTTTAATTACTACATAGTAGTGTGAGAAAGAGGATACTAAATTTTTATTTTACTGGTAAGTGTAAGTTTATAAATATTAATATAATTGTAATTATTATAAATATTAAATATTATATTATTGGAAAATTACTTACGAAGATCTTCAGAGCACAAAATGTCTCCAAAAGTTAGGGAAAACTACCACAAGAAACAAGTGTCCATCATCTCAACGGTTTATTGATTCAATTTAAAGATGAAATGAGAAACACTTTGTAGCCATATGATAGATATTTGCATCAAAATTGCAAATAAGGTCACAATACATGAAATATGTACAAAAATTGGCCCAAACAATACATTTACAAATAAGGCGTACATATAAACAAAAAGAAACAAGTTAGTTCAATTTAAAGACAAAA
Organism: Rutpela maculata; assembly: GCA_936432065.2. Classification (NCBI taxonomy): domain Eukaryota; kingdom Metazoa; phylum Arthropoda; class Insecta; order Coleoptera; family Cerambycidae; genus Rutpela; species Rutpela maculata. Next base: position 19,698,277 of record OW386293.2, read on the forward strand.
CGAAATAATGTTTGTGTCCAAATGATAGATATATATGAAAAATACAAATAACACGAAATAATAATAATAATAATATAATAATATGTCTTTATTAAGGGCGAAGTTAACCTTACATTTATGGTTCTCTAACACTTAACCCTGAACATATTTACTGAATATAAGATTAGTAATTCCAATATTTCACTTAAAAACTATATTTAAACATAAAATATATTTAGATTCACACTGATTGTAAATGCATATACACAATGTATATTCATATATATATACATATATACACACACACACACACACATATATATATAGAATAGAATAGAATAGAATATTTATTTATTTATATAGGTTAACAAAAGATACAATGATTAATTTTAATATAAAGGTATGGGCATAGGTATAAATAAATAAATGAGTGATTGCTTAGACTCGTTAGAGTCTGTGAGCAATGGGTAGTTTCATAAGAGTGTGCGTACATATGCGAAATACCCAACTAAGTTCTATTTATTTTGCGAAGGGTCCTAAGAACCTGAATGCAAAGGCAATAGACCCGTGTTGGGTATTATCAATATAAGTTTTCATGGATTTTATAAAACATGTATTTTCATTTAATTGCAATAGAATTTGCTGTTAGTGAATTTTCAGGTATTAATATTAAGAAAAATATTAAAATTAAAATATTAGAAGTTAACTTAAAAACGAAAATTTACAAAAAGTAAAAAACATTACAAAACTTAAAGACTAAAAGACTAAAAGAAAGCTTAAAGACTTCCAGTATTAATAAATGTATCTATTTCTGTGTAATTTATGTTCAGCAGCCATTTTTTTATTTCTTTTTTATATTTTGTTACAGATCTGATTTGTTTAATATCTTCTGGGAGCTTATTATATAATCTAGGACCTAAGTAGACAAAACATTTTGTTCCTATAGTCTTTTGTGCAACGACTACCTTTATTTGTTTTTTAGTTTTACCTCTTGTGTAGTAGTTATGATCAACGAGTGTTGTTTCTGAGTATATTTTGTATTGGTACATTAATAAACATTGCGAATATAGCTTACGGACATTTAATAATTCTGACTCTTTGTATAATAATTCAGTAGGATAAAGGTTGGGTTTTCCATATAAGATCTTTAAATATATTTTTTGGATTAATATTAATGGTGTAATGTTAGTTATGTTTGCACCTCCCCATGCTACAATACCATATTTTAAAATCGATTCAATCATGCCATAATAAATGATTTTAATGTGTTTCTTGCTTAATATATCTTTTAATATTTTAAATCTGTAAATTAAAGATCTTAGTTTTTTTACGGTGTTGGTGATATGATGATTCCATTTTAAATGAGGGTCTAAAGTTATTCCCAGATAGTTAATTTTTTCACAGGTAGTTATGACCAAATTAGTGTTAACAATATTTATTTTATTAAATAAAGGTAAATTGCTTCTATAGGAGCAAAATGGCAAATATTTTGTTTTTGAGATACTAAGGGTCAAGATATTTTCATCAAACCAATCCTTAATCACCTTTAAGTCCAATTCCGAAATTCTTTTCACTTCTTCCCATGAATTTCCTTTAAAAAATATGGCGGTGTCATCTGCAAATGATACTATATCTCCTCTAATATTTAGGCTAAATATGTCATTTAGGTACATAATAAATATACATATATACATTAACAGTTAAATTGAATTTTAAATAGGAAAACACTAAAAATTAACTAATCAGAACATTTGAAACCATAAATTGTTAATAATAATGATTGAATTAAAAAAAAAATAATAATTAAATAAGTAGAATTTTATAATATTCGTTATCATTACTGATTTTTAAGAAATCTGTGATAGATAATGGCTCATAGCTTTTTTAAATCTTGAATTAGACTGTATCTTAAAGTTTTTAGGTATATTATTATAGAGGTGGCACGCTGCGTATGTAAAGGATTTTTTAAAATAAGTTTTCCTAAAATTGGGGATATTTAGTATTTTGTCAGACCTTATATTTAATGGGTGGAAGTGAGATCGGGGGAGTAATTTTTCCTTTAAGTATTTAGGCTTTGTTGTTGTTATTAGTTTATGTACAAATGTTGCCATGTGAAGGTTACGTAGTTGCTCCATAGATAACCAACCTAACTCATTTAATTTATGTGACACCGGATCATATTTCCTAATTTTGTAAATAAAACGAAGACACGCTTTTTGTACTTTTTCTATTTTATTGATTAAATGCTTGTCCAGAGCTGGCCCGTACACGACATCAGCATAATTGAACCTAGATAGTATCAACGTATCGCATAATAATGCTTTTAGTTTGACCGGAAAAGAGTCTTTAAAGTTATACAAGAATTTCAGCCTAGCAAAGGAGATACGTGTTAAATTATTAATATACTCGCCAAATTTTAATTTATCGTCCATTGCCAAGCCTAAATTTCTTGCAATACTTTTTTCCTCAAGAGCAATATTTTTAATTTTAATGGTTTTTGTCATATTTTGTATTTTATTTTTATTATTTTTGCTCCCAAAAAACAGCACACAATATTTTTTTGCATTAATCGTGAGATTGTGACTTTCAGAGGTTCTGACGATTTTATTTAAATCTTCATTGATCTGATCAACTGCTACCATAACATTTTCAGGTAAAAAAGAGTTGCGTAATTGTGTATCATCAGCATACATGTTAATGTCACAGTGCTCAATTGAGTTTTTAAAATCAAAGAAATATATATTATACAAAAGAGGCCCAAGAATGGATCCTTGGGGGACACCTTTATTAACAGGTAATTCAGTGGACACACAACTATTTAATACCACTTTTTGAGTTCTACCTGTTAAATAATTTTTTATTAAGTCAATAGCGTTCTTATCAAATCCAATATGATATAGTTTTGTGCAAAGAAGTTCATGGTTAATATTATGAAAGGCTTTGCTAAAATCCAGTAAAATCAAAGCAGAAACCTTGTTATTATCAATTTCACTGACAATGTCGTCATAAACCTTTGACAAAGCTGATGTTGTCGACTTACCTTTAACAAACCCAGATTGAGTTTCCGGCAATATATTTTTTTCAGATATGTAATCTGTAAGCTGGTCATTTAAAATTCTTTCCAAGATTTTAGACAGTACAGGTAATACGCTAATGGGCCGGAGATCAGAAAAATTATCGGGTTTATTAGTTTTGGAAAGGGGACGAATAAGTGCCTCCTTCCACCTATCAGGAAAGTTATGGTGTTCTATACAAAAATTAACCAAATGAACAATTTGTAGTACTATGTTAGGCAGACAGAGTCGGATCATTTTTATATTGAGCCCATCAGTTCCAGCCGCATTTGTTTTTATATAATTCAATGCTTTTATAACCTCTTCAGTTGGAACCATTCTAAAATCAAACAAGTTGTTTGTAAAAAACTCGATTTTGAGAATTGCCATAATACAATATTTGATTTTGACAGTCAGAGATATTATTTGCACATTTATTGACAAAATATTTATTTATTGAGTTAACATGAGACAGATGAGGGGGAATTTCATTTGTGTTATTTAGGTTTAATCCAAATTTTTTTATAGTGTCCCAAGTATTTCTCGTGTTATTAGAATTGTTTAAACAATGTTGCGCAAATGCATGTTTCTCTCGTGTGATGGCATGGTTGGTATAATTCCTTAGGGTTCTATAATATTCCCAATCTGTATCAGTCCGGGTTCTTTTGAAAACAGAGAAAGCCTCATCTCTTCGCTTCATTATTAATTTTAAAGCAGGCGTTAACCAGGGAGCTGGCTTTTTGGTAAGTCTGACAGTTACCAGAGGAGTGTGTTTATTGAACAGGTTTGTTATTGCCGTATTAAAAAAATCAATTTTAAAATTTATGTCCCTTGAGTTATAAAATGGAAACCAATTTATTTTATTCAAATCTTCCACGAAAATATCATTATTGAAGTTATTGAAGTTACGGTGAGTAATAAATTTGTGTAATTTGCTCTTTTTAATAGGTAAATGACAAAATACAAGATTGTGGTCAGATAAGCCATGCAATGGAACAGATCCTGAATCAGTTATTTGTAATGCTCTATCAGTAACTATAATATCAATTAAGGTTTGTGAGTTTACAGTTAGCCTCGTGGGTTCTGAGATATGTTGCACTAAATCGTATGAATCCAGTATATTTTTAAGTTGTAAAACATTATTAGCGTTCGAGTTGAGCATATTTATATTAAGATCACCCATAAATATTACATGATCATATTGTGGCATAATCATCGAAAGCATGTCGTTTGCCTGATCTAATGAAATTAATAAGTTATTATTTGGGGTTCTATAAAGTACCCCAACAGCATACCTATCTGACTAATACTAAAGTTAATCCATAAGTGTTCTACTTCTTCAAAATTATTAGTAAAATTGATCTCTTTAATAATTATATGATTTTTAACATAAAAAGCAACGCCACCACCTCTAGAACCCACTCTATCATTTCGAATAAAATTGTACCCGTTTATTTCTAATAATTTACTGTCGATATTCGCCTTAAGCCAAGTTTCTGATATCCCAAGTACATCATAATCATTTGTCTCCACAAAATCTCTAAAACTATTAAAATTTGAAGACAGAGAACGAATATTTTTATGTGCAAAACTAAACTTATCCATTAAGAAAATTTTTAATTTGGTTGCTTTTAAGAAATATATAAGTATAAAATCTAAATCTAAAATTAACAATTATAAATAGCAAATTACACTAATAAACAGAAAAAAAACTTACTAGCTAGTGCGAGATGATTACAATCCAGGCGAGATGTTAATTATAATGTTTTTTTGCTTGCTGCTTGTTTCTTGTCACCACTATATTATCGCTTCTTAATTTTGGTTTTTTTATATCTGCTTGTTTTCCTTTAGCACTGTTAGTATCCGCAATATATTGAGCATTTAGCTCACCCTTTTCAGTTACACTTTCATATTCACTGCATGCGTCACTTTCCTCTTCTACAATATTTTCGGCATCCGGAGTCTTGGTAGATTTTAGGTCAAGTTCTTTGAGCTGGTTCACTGTATATATTTCATCGTTATTAACAATTAACTTATTACCAATTATTCTAACACCTTCCAATTTTTTATCTTTGGCAGCTTTATAATGACGCCTTAGAATCTTGTAATCTTCTCTATTCTCTTTGCTCATATCATTTGCTATGGAGATATTTTTCCCTGCTAACTTGAAAGTATTTTGGAAAATAGTCTTCTTCTCAAGAAGCGATACAAATTCTACCAATATTGGTCGATTTTCGCCATTTCTTAAACGTCGTATGTTGTTTATATCATTTTCAACAATATTCGTTTCAAGTAATTCATTTAATTTTTGAAGAGTGATGGGCAGCAAATTTTCATTTATTTCCAAACCAAATATGACTATATTATTCTTCATATTCCTCCTGTCTAGATACGCACACGAGTTTTCCAATTTATCGATTTTTTTATCGGACTCACAAATTTGTTTATAAACTTTTTGTATATTTGTGTGAATGTCTTCTTTTAATTCTTTTGTTTGCTTCTCATTGGCAGCTACTAATAGGTTATACAACTGCTTAGTAGACAGTTCTCTATCATCATCCATAGGCATTTTAACTTTGCTCCAGAAAAAGAGAAATTAATCAGAGTTAAATAGAAATATAACTACCGTTGGTGTTTAAAGTCTATAGCCATGCAAGAAAAAGTGTCCTTTTTTGTTGAAGATATTTGTAAACTAGATTTGTGAATGTGACTTATATTTGTTTAAGGCACTTATTTATATAAATATTGTTCAAAAATTAAACTGTTAACCACACCAGTATGCTAATACGAAGCACTTTGTTCCAAAGACAGTAAAATAATACAACTATCATGTCTATATATCACAAATTAGCACTGTATTGTAGGAGCTTGATACACCACTCACTATGTGTTCAAAAATTATTAATAATAATAATACAAATTAATACAGATAAGGCGTACAAGCAAGCACATTTTTTTCTTTTTTTTTTTAGAAAAATACATAGAAACGTTAGACCTTTGATCTTTTGGTTATATCTGTAGTGTCACTTTCATCACTTTAAATCACAAAGGTAAAATGTATAATGCCTTCATTTTCTTGGGAGATCATCTGATGAATTATTGAAACTGCTTCTTCTTCTATGTCATCGTCGTTTGTAATAATATCAGGAACATTACTCTCACACTCTTACCATTGTCCTTTGCTTATCAGTGAATTCCGCCTAAATATCCAGCCATTCCCCTCCAAAAATACCTTGACGAGCATTGATATCGGGAAACGTATGAAAGGAATGGTTTCCGCCCGTTTAAGGGCGAAGTGAGGGTCGAACCGACGTAAAACCATTTTTATCAGCATCCTCGAAAACGGGGGGGGGGGGGGGGGGGGGTAAACGTCTTTAACAAGAAACAACAAAGGAAACAATTTTACACCACCTGACAGGGTAGATTCCACCCCCAAGGGCGGTTGCGGTCCACTACCTGACATCACCTTTCACCATCTGTGATATCCCCCATGAAAACCGGCTCGGTGGCGCAGTGCTTAAGATGTTAATCTTTTTTTGACCACGGAAAGAGTTAACATCGCCGTGATCACTGAAACCCACCTAAAACCAAACGTAAAAATTTCTGTAAGTAACAACAAGATCATTAGACATGATCGATTGAACAGAAGAGGAGGGTGTGTCGCTATAATCATCAAGAAAGACATCCCCTACACATCAATACCCCCCCTTCAAAGTACAATAGAAAATATCTCTATAAAGCTTTTGGATAATACAGTGATTACGGCGGTGTATAACCCCCCTATGAATAAATTTAAGGATGTAGACCTGAATGCATTATTCGTCCCCCATGACAAGGTACTTTTGATGGGGGACCTAAATTCTAAACATGTTACATGGTATAACAGGCGCAACAATACCAATGGCAACACACTCTTTGAGTATTGTCAAATTAACAATATTGCGGTGATGGCACCGGAGGTTCCCACCCACTATCCTTATAATAACATGGGCGCATCCACCATAGATGTCATTATAAACAAAAATTACCAACATTTCATTAACCCTATCTCTTTACCTCTCCTATCTAGCGACCATAACGTTATACAATTACAATTACAAGACACAGACAGAAACGTGACTAACAGACAAATATATAACTATAAAAATACCAACTGGAATAAATATCGTCAAATAATTAACAATAATGTTACTATTAATAACAACATAAACTCTGAGGAAGAAATAGACCAGGAAATACAAAGACTTACACAAACAATACAATACGCACGAGAAAAGACGACAAAAATTGTTACGCTGCGAGCTAGACATGAAAAAATATCAGATGAACTGATTGCACTCATCAAATTTAAAAATAAAATTAAGCGTCGCTGGCAGCGTAACAAACGAAACATAGACCGACTAAGACTGCGTGACTTGCAGGCAAATATTAAATCAAAATTAAATAGTCAGAGAATTGAGGCGTGGAACGAAAAAGTTTCACGCCTCACTCGAACTGATAATACTCTCTGGAGAATGACAAAATTTTTTTGTAAAAGAAAATTTAATACAATTCCCACTTTAGTAAAAGATAACAATTCTTATATAAACGACAGTGAAAAGGCGGATTTGCTTGCAAGTCACCTACAACTGACAAATACTACACTACCTAACGAAACAGACGAACAAGACAACATAACCAGACTTGCCAGACAAACCCCATCCCACTATCCCATCCCACCTCGTAAACTTTCTAAAATCCAAACCAATCCCACTGAAATTAAAAATATTCTAAAAACGCTCCCTAACTTAAAAGCCCCAGGGCCAGACAATATTCCTAATATCTTATTAAAAAATCTCCCTAAAAAAGCTCTCGTCCAATTCTCCTATATCCTGAATTCGGTGCTTAAATTGCAATATTTCCCTGCATCATGGAAACTGGGGATAGTGATCCCCATCCTGAAGCCAAATAAGCCGCCACATGATCCTCGTAGCTACCGACCCATTTGTTTGTTAAACACCATGGGGAAAGTGGCTGAGAGAGTCGTGCTGCGGCTTCTACGCAAAAAGTTAGCAAAACACCGCTTAATTCCGGTGGAACAGTTTGGTTTCAGGGAGGGGCACAGTACAACACTGTCGCTAGTTAAAGTGGTACAGGATGTAATTGATGCATACAACAAGAAGCAGTGCACTGTAATGTTGCTACTGGATATTGAACGCGCTTTCGACACTGTGTGGCATAACGGGCTAGTCTACAAACTGCAATATGTTTGTGGACTGCCTGGGTATTTGGTTTCCCTCATCAAAAACTACCTTTGGGACCGGCGAATAATGGTCCGGGTGAATAACACCTATTCAGAGTCTTATAGACTTTCGGCGGGGGTACCTCAAGGGTCCATCCTCTCTCCAATCCTATTTAATCTTTACATTTCCGACATTCCAACCCACCCCACCACAAATCTTCTTCTTTACGCAGACGACACGACAATATATGCAAACAGTTTTTATGGACAGACTGCGACACAAAAGGTTAGATACCATACCATAAAATTACTGAAATATTACAAATTGTGGAAGGTTAGGATCAACCACTCTAAATCGGAGGTCATAACCTTCCACAGAAAATTCACTAACATCCGGACTATAACAAAACTAAAACTTGACGAACACGAAATTACAGAACGAAAAACAGTAGACTTTTTAGGAGTCACATTGGACATAAGACTCTCATTTGCACCCCATATAACAAAAGTTATAAACAAAGCTTATGCAGCTCTGAGCAAACTCTACCCACTCGTCAATAGACGCAGCAAACTTACTGTGGACAATAAATTGTGTTTGTATAAAACGATATTTAGACCAATTCTAACATACGCCTGTGCGTCCTGGAACCTGATTTCGGACGCACAGTGCCTACGACTCCAGCGAACACAAAATAAGTTGCTGCGTCTTCTGACAAATTCACCGCGATACATCACCATCGCTGACCTGCATAAGCTTACGGGGGTGCAAATGATACGCGACTATATCGACGAGACTTCGCAGAGATTTTTTACATATAAACTAACTAACTCTCAACTTACGCAAGACATTACTAATATAAGACGAAGGGACACTATACAACACACACACAAACTAATACATGAACGCTTACCAATCTACGACACCCCATTACTTGACTGACGTTACCTAAACCCCTAGAACCCACCCTCTCTTATCAAAACACATACCCTCAAAACCACAAACCTTATCATCATCCCATCTATCCCTCTTGACCCCTCGACGAAAGCCTATACACCATCTAATAATTTGTTCTTACACGAACAAATAAGTGTTTTTAAATAATGACACCTTAAAGGGTTTTTGTTTTTTTTTCCCTGTGTTTTTAGAAATATTATTCACAATCTCTCTTTACAAAATGAAAACAATTTAAATGTGAAATCTAACAGATATAAATGCAAACACCTACGATTAAACTCCCCAGAGATCGTCTGAGCTAATTTAAAGCAGGATTGAATGTCTCTCGCCACAACACCTGGCCATTGCGACACTCTGCGCCTTCAGTCGCGTAAATGTGTCGTAATTTATATTTATTTTATTGTAAAACAGATTAAATTAGACATAAAATCGACCTGTTAAGTACAGTTAAATAAAATAAAGAATATATTAATTTGGTAATTTGGTAATTTGTTAATCTTGCGACCAGGGGGTCCCGGGTTCGAATCCTGGCTAGGGTATGGATGTGTAGTGGCGTTTTTAACGTGTTGCCGAGACAGTAGCAGTGGGCTAGACTGCGGTTGTGTGAAAGACAACACGGTCTAGTCGCTCTCCTCTCCTGAGTTCGAGTCTCAGCTGCGGCAGATGGCAATGTCGCAGGAAATGGGTGTTGTGATGTTGTCTATGTTTGTTCGTACTGGTTGAGTGGTAGAATAGCCATCGGCTAAACTCCGCTAGGACATTAAAATAAATAAGGCGATTATAAAAAAATAAATAAATAAATAAATAAAAAACAAACAAAGAATCTCTGCAAAAATAGTCGATGCCAAGCTGTCATATGATAAATAAGCAAAAAAAGGGTGGTTTCTGGCCATTTTTGGGGGTGCGCATGACTAAAAACTTTTTCCACCCTGTTTTCCGGCTCAGCACCCTCGAAAATGGGGGGAGCAGGTTTCATAATTTTTGCACGATTTTGTTTTCTTTCGAGAAAATCCCGACTCCTCACATCCACTAGTCATGGCAGCACCTAGCACCTGTCTCCCCTCTACCGATTAGTGCCTATTGTATGATTTATCATACATAAGTTAGGTTGTCTCTAATGAAGTGTACACAAATCGAGTGTGATAAATTCAGTGATTTTACTGATCTAAAGTGTTATTTGCATATATGGACAATAAGCTTAGGACAAAAATTCGATTGTTTTATACTTAAATAAATTATAACCCAGCGTTCTATAACCAGTAAATTTCTATGCAGCAGAAAATGAGCTCACGGTAAGGTTATCTTTCACAATTTTCATTTGGATGTAATTTGTTTGACTTTTATTCATGTAATAATTCTTTATACATATTATAGGATGTACTTATACCATTTCATAGTCATATCAATTCTTTCTGTAATTGCAACAGCAGAAAAAACTTTCCGTATGATATATCATACGGTAGGCAGATGGCGGTATGAATGTTAGTTTTGTTTCAGAACTTCTTTTTCATTGGATTAGGCTATGGAGCCTTATTTTGGCTGTAACAATATGGAGTAATTTATAAAGTGAATGCCAATTCACTATGGCTTTAAGTTTTGGTGCCTCACAACCCCCCAGGGGTACTTATTGAAATTCAACCCCTACACGGGTAGTGGGGATAAAATCAAGGGTACAACTTTAGGATCAGTGTCACCGAGAAACTTTGTATGCGATATATTCCCCCGCATTCGACCATATATTTGGATAATTTTTTCAACTCTTTACGATTACTTAAACTTTTGCAAAATAATGAAATTCAATGTATTGGTACCATCCGCTCTGACCGTATAGATAAAGCTCCTTAAAAAGAGCTGTAAAAATAAGAGCTCCAAAAAGAAAAACGAGGGACTTCTCATTGACTCTAATAGTGGTATTCAACTCACTAGACGGCATGACAATAGTCAAGTGAATATCGCAACCAACATCAAAAATAAAGACATTTGTTTGACAAAAGGCACGTGCAAAAGATGGTCTAAACAACGAAGAAAGCAAGTTGATGTGGATCAACCGACACTTATAAGTCTCTATAACCAAGGAATGGGAGGTGTGGATATGTTCGATAAAATGACATGACTCTATGGTATACGAATCAGATCTTACAAATGGTATTGAACAATGAATCGCTTTTGCTTGAATGGATCGGTAGTCAACATGTGACTTCTTTATCGTTTTGTCTATCCAAAAGTGTCCCTTCTGCAGTTTTTGAGGAGAATTGTTCTCACAACTTTAACTGCCCCTGAACATTTAGCTGGCCCCGAACCAAAATGTAGTTGGAATATATTGAAAGAGGTCAGGTATGACAAAACTGATCACCTGATTGAGAAAATTGCTACACAAAGACGTTGTGGGTATTGTGGCAAATGTACAAAATTTTCTTGTGTCAAATGTAACATAGGATTATATCCAGACATATGCTTTCGAAGATATCATCTTATCATTCTATGTAATATATTCTGCTACTTTCTCTTAATTTTATTGAATATTTTGTATTATAATAAATACATTTTTTTAATAATATTCTACATGCATGTTCCTATGGTATGATATATCATAAGTCAAAAAAATTGGTGAAAATGCACAGGAATAAATAAAATGTGGTTTGGGGGTACTGACAAGCCCTAAATGAAGGTCAATCAACATTTTTTTCAAAAGTTTTCCAAAAAAAATTACTCGGGCACTATTGGGTTAACCGGATTTCCTCTTTGACGAAGATTACATAAATTTCCTGAGATTTCCTCTTTGATAAAAAAATTTTTAAAGAGCGGGAGGAAAAAATTCAAAAAAAACAGATTTCCTCAGATTCCTCAGATTTCCTTCTGAGTGTACACCAGATTTCCTTCGTGGTTTGCCGCTCCTGGGTGACCTTCGCATTAGTTTAATAATGATGATGACAAAAAGCGACCTTCCCCTTGTAAATTAGGCAGTAATTGCCAAACGTCAGTGAAATAAATTATTTTTAAAAATGTGTTTTTTTGAGTTTTTCGTATCTTTTGAAAATAGTATATTGTGTATTTAGATGTGAAAGCAATACATTCCCAAACGACGATGCAAATTGCATCGAAGTCCTATTTTTTTCTGAAATCACAATCAATATTATTATAAATTAAGGAATTTGTAATCATGCATAACATTTCTTCATTAAATCTGTTTACTAATAAATGCAATTTTAATGTTAGTTGGTTTGTCTGCGTGTATTTATTTACTGTCTAAAATATACATAAAAATCCGTACGGGAATGTTACTTTCCCGGCCTAGACAGGGAAAGTTGTTGATTGTTGCTTGGCAATGGATCTTTTCCGGTCTGTTTTCTGATAGTTTCTTAGCAACGGACTAAAATACTGGAATTGTGCATTTTTAGATCTGAAATCGCGTCGAAAATGTAGACATTGCCAATCGATTTCAAAAAAACTTTTTTACCTTTGAGGCCCTGTATTTCGGCAACTATGAGGTTTTGAAAAAAATATACATTAAAGTGAATTATAGGGAATTTTGTGCTCTACAAATTAGGTAAGAGTATTTTTTTTAAAGAGATGCACTAGTAAAGAGTTATCACGCAAAAACCGAAAAAAATGACACAAAAGTGGTCGTACTGACGCGCGCACAGGCGTGCCAAATTAGAAAACATGGATTTTTATTAAGGTCTCAGGTCATACAACATATCAAAAATACAAAACTACATAACCTTTTGCTTCCCCCTTTTCACGACCTGTCCACCGGTCTAAATCTACTTATGCTGATGAGGAACGATAACTCTGAAACACGTGTCCATAGCTGTAACCCCGTTTATTTTTGAAGTATACAGCAACTGAGCAATATTTAATGCTTATCGCATATTTGCATTCTAAAACCTCGTAATAGTTCTTCACAACGACAAAATAACCACATTCGTGGCAACTATTCGCACATAAATAGGTAGGTACATAATACCGGTTTAATGCTAAAATATACAAAGAGAATAATTACTACTAATAAATATGTTTTTTTCCCGCAGGTGTCGTGACAAATTGCACTAATGATATTCCTCTAGCGTCACGAAACTTCGATTTTGTTTTCATAATATTTCTAGCAGACTAATTTATTTCCAAATCCCCTGATAAGTAATAATAGCAAAACTTTCGCCATTATAAAACAATAACCGAGATACCCAGACATTGTTTCAGGCAAATATAATAGATTTTTTCTGCTTCCAACAATTTATCACTATATCTAATTCAGGATTTTATAGCAAACCGTTAGTTCCTTACCATCGTGAAATTATGGTTAGAAAAAGATACGTTGTCGAAGTGTAATCGCATTTTTATAGTTTTACTGCTCAATACTAAAAATAAAATGGGGCAATATATCTTTTAGATACAGCTTTAAAGTCTATAATTCAATTTATGAATGCCTTTAAAATGTATACTAGAGACCCAATCGATTATTAGTTTTTGCAAAAAAAATGGATTGCCGTAAAATATTGGCTAGTTACAAGGTTGATTTATGGAGGGGAGGTTGCAGCATAATCGTGTTGTTGACCAAGGTCCGGTAGAATAGGTTGTATGAGGAGAGGCGGCAGGTAATTCTTTGGGATATTGTATGTATACATTCTTTCTTATCGTGATTGGTTATAAATTGTATTTGTGTGTTTATTATTACCTAAATGTTTTGTTTAGGGATATTAAATTCAATTGAAACAAGAAATGAGCTATTTATGCAAGCACAATTAAAGGCTACAAATGAGAATTTGAAAAATAGTTATATAATATATCGGAATAAGTTGACCAGTGTGATAAAAAAAACTAAAATATCCCATTTTAAATCAAAAATAAAACAAAATAGAACATGCACAAAAAAAACTATGGTCTAGGTACTGAAAAAGAAATGTGCAATCCCAGTAATTCACAAGCAAATATATCAAAAATTTTAACAAAAATAATACAATGATAACAGACAGATTGGAAATATGTAATACATTTATTGATATATTTTCTAGTATGGGCGAAGACATGGCAAAAAAAATAAAGAAAAATAACAATTATAAAGAAACAAAAACAACAGATACTAAAACAATGTTTTGGTTCCTACAACAGTAAGTGAGGCAAAAAGAATGCATAATAAATCTAAAATCTAATAAATCACTAGGAATAGACGGTATAAAATTTAGAAGCTTAAAACATATAGCAGATGGAATATCTGTGATACTTGCATTCATTATAAGTAAAATATTTGAGACAGGATATTGCCCCTTGAGCTTTAAAGTTACAGTAGTAAAACCGCTACATAAAAATAGAAATAAAATGACAGTTACTAATTACAGGCCAATTTCACTGGCAATTAATTTTACCAAGATATTTGATAGGCTCCTAAAAAATAGACTTTGTAACTTTCTCAAGGCATATAATATTCTATCTAATAAACAATTCTCAGGCTAACTGAAAAAATATATCAGTGAACTTTAAACCTTCGCTAGGCATATTTCTAGACCTAGCGAAGGCCTTTGATACTGTTAGTCACAGTCACCTCCTTCAATGTCCAGAAGATATTGGAATAAGGTGTTCGGTTCTTAATTTATTTAAGATTTATTTATATAAAAGAAAACAGTGTGTTGATATAGGGGGTGTACGACGTAGATTTGCAACTGCTAATTATGGTGTACCACAAGGAACTATCCTTGGGCCAATCCTGTTTCGGATATATTTAAATAATTTATTTTATTTAAAAAGTGAAAGCAGTATTATCTTCGCAGATAACCCCGTTATATATTACGAGACACATGGATAAAAGAGTAAAGCAGAAAGAGATTTGTCAAAAATTATAGAATGGTTCAATTAAAAATTGTTAACAGTCAATGTAACAAAAACTAAATTTATACCTTTTGGAGTATATAAGAACTTCATATTAGACAAAAACGTCTTAAATATAATAATGCCCGAAAACGCATATGAGATAGAGCGTACAAACAATACAAAATATTTAGGTATATATATTGACTGTTATTTGCGATAGGATGAGCGTATCAATTACGTGGTGAAAAAAAATAGGAAGTTAATATATATGTTTAAAAATATCAAAGATATATTAAAGAACAAAAATCTAATGGTACTCTATAGGGCATTAGTAGAATCACACATAACATATGGAATCATTGGGTGTGGTGGTGTACTGAACACTCATTTACTACCGAGTTTACTACACTTAAAAATTTTGCAAAAACGAATCTTGAAAATAATATCCAATGAACCGTTAACTTGCCTATCGAAAGAATTATGCCAGCAGACACTTGTGTGCGATGTTCGTCAATTACATTTTTAAGTTTTAGCTCTGAAAATGTTTTCTGAAAAGAAAAATACGATTAGTCATGTTCATCAATACGGAGTAGGAAGTATATGTAACTTACCAATAATTTTAATGCATACAAGCACAGGACAACGTTCTAGTACCTACCTGAGTCCAAAAATACACAATTGCATTCCATTTGAAATAAGAAATGCTGACTTTAAAACGATATTTAAGAAAAAATTAAAGCAATTTTTAAGATATCTCAAGAACACTTACTCTTAACCATGTCAGTTGAATGTGAATCAAATATAATATATAAAACTTTTATTATCACAATTTATAAATTGGTATTTTTGATATTTGCTTTCAAGGCCTTTATTAATTGCTAAATTTAAATGTTAACTAGTTAGTAAATTATATTATGTGTAAATATATGTCTGTGTGTGTGTGAATGTGTAACTGTATATATTTATATTAGTTTATTTACATTATTTATATTAGTTATATATATTATCCTTAAGATTATCCTATACACATATCTATGTATCTAATTCTCAAGTATTTATTTAACACTTATATGAGTAATTCCTGTTTATTTATATTTGTTGTATCCCATATATATTATAGTTAATCTAATCTGTAACAATTATGAATTTATAAATAAACATATTTTTCTATCATTATTATTTAGAATTAATATAACACAACCCCACAAAAAAAAGTTTTTGATCTGGATGACTGACCATAGTATTCTCATGTATTTTTCGACGCTGAATCCGAATCCGAGGTCAAAAAAATTCGTATACCCCCAGACTTTTGCGCTACAGCCAAAAACAACCCCGAAAATGGGGTAAAACCGTCCCATACATCAGGATTCAATGAATGGATGTAAATGAATGGTGGAAAACATGGGAAGGGAAAATGTTTTATATTTCCTCCAGTCACTTACTTGAATATTGACTGGAAAACTACCCTTATAATATGCTGAAAACTCCCCCTGTATAAGCATAGAGTATATAAATGCCAATAAATCGCGAGAAATGTTAAAGTTTTTATAGTTTGGAATACAGTACATGAATCTTATGCGTGTCTGAAAACCACCCATATAACAGGGTGGAAACCACCCTTATATAAAAATAGACTGCGTGAATACCAATAGATTGTGGGAAATGGAGGAGTTTTCGATGTTTTAATTTCAGAATAGAATCTCGAGTGACCTTGTTCTACCTTATTCTTAGTCGGTACAAAATCTACCCCTATAATAGGGTGGAAACCATCCTTATTACAGAATCAAGCACAAATGCCAATAAATCACAGGAAATAACTTTTTTATAGTTTAAGTACAGAACATGAATCTGGAGTGACTCCCAGGGCACCTGCTTACTCGTGACCCAAAATCTCTTCTATAAAGGGTAGTAGCCACCCTTATATAAGAATAAATTGCATAAATACCAATAAATCGTGGGACATGTTGGCGTTTTGATTGTTTCAGTTCCAGAATAGATTCTTGAGTGACGTTGATCTACCCTATTCTATTCTCACTTGGTACCCAAAATCATCCCTAAAAAACCACCCCTACATAATAAAATGTACATATGCCAGTTTTTCAATTTTTCTTCTCAGAATACCTTTTCTTCTCATTTTCAAATGATCTCCTCACTGGCTCTCTTTTATGTTCTTCGTGCGTGTCTCCTTTCATAGACCAACAGTAGTCGGCCATCATGTGGATATCCCACCTTCCTTGATACCGCTTCTCCATCTCCGAAATATCCTGGTGAAAGCGTTCGCCTTGCTCTTCATTATATTCACCCAAATTTTCTGGATGGCGGACAACTGTTGGTCCATAAAAAGAGACACATACGAAGAACACAATAGGGAGTCAATGAGACGATCATTTGAAAATAAGAAAAAAGGTATTCTAGGAAAAAAAGATTAAAAAAATATTCATATTCTTCAGTCAAGCTGCATTAACCTTTTCGTGCAATAAATGCAGCTTGACTGAAGAATATGAACATTTTTCTTATTTTCAAATGATCTTCTCATTAGCTCTCTATTGTGTTCTTCGTGTGTGTCTATTTTTATGGACCAACAGTTGTCCGCTATCCAGAAAATTTGGGTGAATACAATGAAGAGCAAGGCGAACGCTTTCACCAGGTTATTTCGGAGATGGAGAAGCGTTATCAAGGAAGGTGGGATATCTACATGATGGCCGACTACTGTTGGTCTATGAAAAGAGACACGCACGAAAAACATAAAAGAGAGCCAGTGAGGAGATCATTTGAAAATGAGAAGAAAAGGTATTCTGAGAAAAGAAATTGAAAAACTGGCATATGTACATTTTATTATGTAGGGGTGGTTTTTTAGGGATGATTTTGAGTACCAAGTGAGAATAGGGTAGATCAACGACACTCAAGAATCTATTCTGGAACTGAAACAATGAAAACTCCAACATTTCCCACGATTTATTGGTATTTATGCAATTTATTCTTATATAAGGCTACCATCCTTTATAGAAGAGATTTTGGGTCACGAGTAAGCGAGATGCCCTGGGAGTCACTACAGATTCATGTTCTGTACTTAACTATAAAAAAGTTATTTCCTGTGATTTATTGGCATTTGTGCTTTATTCTGTAATAAGGATGGTTTCCACCCTATTATAGGGGTAGATTTTGTACCGACTAAGAATAAGGTAGAACAGGGTCACTCAAGATTCTATTCTGGAAACTCGAAAACTCCTCCATTTCCCACAATCTATTGGTATTCACGCAGTCTATTTTTATATAAGGGTGGTTTCCACCCTGTTATATGGGTGGTTTTCAGACACGCGTAAGATTCATGTACTGTATTCCAAACTATAAAAACTTTAACATTTCTCGCGATTTATTGGCATTTATATACTCTATGCTTGTACATGAGGAGTTTTCAGCATATTATAAGGGTAGTTTTCCAGTCAATATTCAAGTAAGTGACTGGTGAATATAAAACATTTTCCCTTCCCATGTTTTTCACCATTCATTTACATCCATTCATTGAATCCTGACGTATGGGACGGTTTTATCCCATTTTCGGGGTTGTATTTGGCTGTAGCGCAAAAGTTTGGGGATATACGAATTTTTTTGACCTCGGATTCGGATTCAGCGTCGAAAAATACATAGGAATACTATGGTCAGTCATCCAGATCAAAAACTTTTTTTTTGTGGGGCTGTGTAATTAATAAAAGTAATATTTTATAATAACATAAAAAAAATAACATAATAACATGGATAAAGCTTGCATTCTATCCATAACGAAGCCCGTAAACTAGAGAAAGGATCTGTGAACCGAAACCACTGACGCTAAATACGAGTACTATCAGAGGATGATCTTGAAACAGCCTGTTGACAGCAAGTGTAGAATGTGCGGCATAGCAGAAGTAGGCCGTACCACGGGCACGGCGTCAAAAAATGGAGACTCTGGTTGTGTCAGTAACCCTATTAAAACGCTGCATGGGAGGGCGACGAACAAGTAGTTGGAATATATGTATGGTCAAGATCGCGGCGTTTTCCGGCAAACGAAGTTTGAAATTTCATACGGTTCCACCCAAGGTCGTTTTGTCAGTAATTGTCAAAATATGTTTTTTCATGAACCAAAGATTGCAAAAATACTTTTTACTGACATATTTGCCGCGGCGTTTTTGACTTCCGGGGTGAATTATGAATGTTACAGGTGAATTTGAGGGGTAAAGGGGGTAATCCACTGCTTCAAGATGTCAGTAAGCTCTCATACGTGTATTTTGAGAGTCTTCCAAACAATTCGAGAGCAAAAAAACCTTAAAATATCATTTGGTTTAAGAAGTATACCATTTTGAAGAAAATCGTGATTTTTTAACGTATTTTTGCAAATTTAAACTTTTAACTGCCAGTTACTATTATTTCGTTTTTATGTAGAACACGTTGAAGTATTTGCATCTGGTCAGAATAAAGACGACCTTCGGTAATGACAGTACATTTTGAAGCATTTTTCGCCATATATTTTTGACCATGATTGTCCCGTTGCATCCGTTTATTCCTTACAATCTGTTCAATTATATTTGTCATTCTATACATTAGACTTAACTACGGAAGGAAGGAAATACAAATAAATTTTTAGCCCCTACTATATTTTTTAATATTAATATCTAGAAAGTTTAATTGGCCTTTTTCTCAGTGTCTATGGTAAACTGAATTTTACTTTAAAGGAATTTAAGAAATAAAGTAATTACTTAACTTTCCTTCTGTACACAAAAAATATCGTCTATATGACCAATAGAAAATATGGGTACTTAGATTGGTATTGTTCCCAAGAATTCAAGATTCTAAAATTTCCGTAAAAATTATGCCTAATATAGGAGAAATAGCGAAATTTTTTCTAAAAATAAGAATAATTAATTTATTTTTTACAAATAATTATTTTTTATATATTTGCTTTTATCATGATTAGAGAATATTATTTAGGTATTATGCAAATCACAACTTACACACTTTTTTATTTATTATGGAAATACCTACTTTCTGTATATTGTTGCCCTAATCTGGGCACGCTAATATACTAGTTAGGTAAATACTTTAAAACACTCATTTTTGGAAAACCAATCAAAACAACTACTCTTCTAGCTAATACTGACGAATTATTGAATTATATGATGGGATTCTTAGCATTTTAAAGACAAAATATTAAAAATACTTACTCATTTATTTACACTTAGTCATTCACACTTTTTTTAAAAAAGTGTGTAAGTTGTGATTTGCATAATACCTAAATAATATTCTCTAATTAAGAATAATTGCACAGCCACACAAAAAAAGTGCTGTGCAAACTACCAAAATATAGTATTCCCATGTATTTTGGGCCGCTGAATATGAATCCGATGTTGAAATTCTCCCAGCAAGCCACCCGAATTTTCTAACCTCAAGAAACCGCTTAAAATAGTCAATATTGTGAAAAAAGAAAAGAAGCACTTATGCATATGATTAATATTGTATTCCCATGAATTTTGAAGTGCTGAATATTAAATCAATGTCGAAATCACCCTGGAAAATTACCAGAATTTTCTAACCTCAAAAAATAGCTTAAAATCTACAATATAGCAAAAAAAAAAAGGAAATGAATACCTATGAAAACGTTTAAATATTGTATACCCATGTAATTTGAGACGCTGAATACGAACTTCATGTCAGATTTCCCCCAGAAAATGACGAAAATAATAGCTTTAAATCTACAATATTGTCAAAAAAATGAAAGAAGTCCTATGCAAACGACCACATTTTAACACTTAAAGTAGTTATTCAAGATACCTTTTAAAGGTGTCAAAGGGTTAAAAATCTTATTCCTTTTTGTAGTAACGAACATTTTTACTATTAAAAATTCTATGCAGTGGATTTCGCACTCGTTTAACTTCTTTTTTTTTACTTTTCGTTTTAACGTCCAACAAAAATCTGAAGTCATATTAGGCCAGGCAAATCTCAGTGTAAAATGGGTTTGGCGTGAACTATTTGGGGATAGTTATTTGTTTATCGCATTGGATAGCTCTATTAATGTAGGATAAGTACATAAAGTCACAAAAAATCCCGACGTGAGCTAAAGCCGCCATTTAGAAAAAATGACCGCCAGAGACATTTTCTTTAAAATCATATATCTTAGTAACCGTTGCTCCGATTTTAGATTTCTTTTTTTTGTTCCATTCCTCACTTCATGTTTTACAGAAAGTATGACTACATATTTTACGATAAATTAAACGATAAACTTAGGAAATTAAAAAATAATTGAAATATTATGGAAATTTAAACTTTTGTAAACTCGAGACGTTTGTACTGAAATTTCTAGTCAATTTTTGAAAAAATAATTTTAATAAAAGTTCTGGGGCATACAATTAGCTTTCATTTGTTTTTTGCCGATGTTACTAACTCAAATATTAACGGAGTAATAGTTATTTATATATAAAATTGTAATCATTTTTAATAATGTAAATTAAGGTAAGAGGGTGTCCAGTCATTACAATACGTTCTTTCAAATTTTCTAGAGACCTCACATCAGAACATCTTCTATAGGGGTATTTTTGACCATACATTCTTGATGCCAATAAATAATTTCCATCACGTTCACCAATAACATAACATTTACCATAGATATTAAATCTTATTGACAATAATTATAATTCGTATTTTTAAATATTAACAATATTAATTCAACTTAATTACGATAATCTTAAACACATTAGACAAATGCCATAGAGTGAAAAACAAACGCAAAAAAAGACCAAAGCCCTACTAGATTTTAATGCTAAAATAAAAAGCACCTCAATTTACGCAAAACTTATTTGAAATAATCATATCTCAAAAACGGTTTGAAATAAAAATTAAGTGTATAATATTAGAATATGGGGAATTTTATGCTTTATTCATCCATGTAAAAAAATATAGGCATTCCGTTTAAAAAATTTGAGAAAAATAATAATTAAATAACAAGAAATGTAAACAAATATTTTGGACACCCGGTATAATAATAATTTATTTCAAAAATGTTTTTCAGTAAATGCATCATTATCGAATAACACCCTATATTTTTAGAAAAAACAATTAATAGGAGATATGGTAGTCAAAAAAATGTTTGTAATCTGCCAAAAAAACAGGAAGAAAATTATAACTTGGCAACGCAGCATCCAATTGGCAAAAAATTTTAAGGTGTAATTCAAGACCCTTAGAGGCTTAACTGGCGTCAAAAAATTAGAGGGTATTCCATTAAAAAAATTATACATTCTTGTGTACCTCCTTTTTGTGACACCTTGTATAATTGAAAATAATTTCACGTTGTAGTAGAGATAAAACATTGAAAGTTTTGTTAAAAAAGTTTTTTTACAAAGTTACCCGTTTTTGCACAATCTTCCGAGGAAGCACTAACTGGACACCTTGTATATTTCCAAGAACTCAAGTCTTATTTTCTTCAGTTATCTTCTATTTTATGCCCAAAGATGTAATAACACTTTCGATTGTACATAAAAAGGGGAAGAGAACAAAAAAAAGAAATCTGAAATCGGAGGAATGGTTACTGAGTTATGTCCTTCTAAAAGAAACGGTTCTGGCAGCCATTTTTTCTAAATGGTGGCTTTAGCTCACATTGAGGTTTTTCGAGACATTTATATCCTCATTCTATATGAATAAAGTTATCCATTTCGATAAAGAAATAGCTGCCCCCAGATAGTTCATACTCAATACTGGATTTGCCTGCACTATATATCTCATCTTCCTTGAAAACGCCGCTCCATTTCCATAATATCCTGATGGAATTTTTCTTCCTGTTCTTCACTATAATTCCCAAGGTTTTGAGGAAAGTCATCAGTATGAGAATCTAAGAAGTGGAGCTACAGATTCATATTGCAACCTGGCTTACAATAGTTTCTCACCAGATTAGCGACAATTTCTCTGTAGTAGTACTTTTTGATTCCCAAGAAAATGTTTAGTAAATTCTTTAAAACTAAGCCAAGCTGATTTTTCTGTATCATTCATTTTTGTAACAAAAATAAATGATACATTCATTTTCTTAGATTCTCATATTGATGACTTTCCTCAAAACCTTGGGAATTATAGTGAAGAAGAGGAAGAAAGATTCCATCAGAACATTATGGAAATGGAGCGGCATTTTCAGGAAAGATGGAATATAAATATGATGGCAAATTTTTGTTGGACGTTAAAACGAGAAGTAAAAAAAAGCGAGCACGAAATCCACTGCATAGGACTTTTGATAATAAAAGGGTTCGTTACCACAAAAAAGAATAAGATCTTTAACCCTTTGACACCCAAGCTCTCTCAACGCTTTTAAAAACTTCAAAATGTATCTTGAATTACTACTTTAAGTGTTAAAATGTGGTTGTTTGCATAGGAATTCTTTCATTTTTTTGACAATAGTATAGATTTAAAGCTATTATTTTGAGGTTAAAAAATTTTGGTGATTTTCTGGAGGAATTATGACCAGAGGTGGCTCAAGATCATTATTTCACCCTGGCGGGAGCACTTTTTGGCGCCCCTCCCTGAGATAATCACAGAAATTTCACAGACAGACATACTACGTACTAAAGTCCAAGGATATTCCTACAGGACACCGATCACTAATTTTTAAGTTAACACAAAATTGTCTCTCGATATTTATGTGGCTGATAGTGCATCCAAAAATAAAGCCTCAATGAATAAAGGGGAACAATAAATATCAGTTCTTCTGCAACATCTTCTGACTGCCTTAAAATATAAAATTCATATTTTAAACTCAGATATGGGCTATATATCTGGACCTCAGTTTATATAGTATCTGTCAAACCTTCTCTTCTGCTTCTTATAAAAAAATAATTTTCAGGTCATTAGACATAGAAAAAGAATTTCTTATTGTATTTTGATAAAACACTCTCAAGAAATTTATGTTTCCACACCAATGTGCATTTACTACATTTTATAATAATAACAGAGGTCTACAAAAAGAAAAAGGTCTTGTCCTATCGTGTCAGTTTCCCTGTACCACCCCCTTTTATCTCCAAAAAAAGGCCGAGAATGCCTTGTTTGTCCTAAGGTTCTGATCCAACTTTTCTGAAGTATTTCGCCGCACTGAAGCCATTTCTTTAAGAAAATTTTTTTTTTTCATGTCAGTTTTTCTTTACCATCTCTTTTATCCCCTAAAAAGAGGGGGCGAAAAAGGTCATGTCGTAAGGTTCTGATTTAACTTCTCTGAATTGTTTTGAGACGCTAAAGGCAATTTTGGACACAAAATTTTTTTCTGTCATGTCAGTTTCCCTCCACCTCCCCTTTTATCCCCTAAAAAAATAGCAAAAAAGGCCTTGTCCCTAATATTTCTGAAGTATTTTGACGAAACCAATTTTGCACAAAAACAAATTAGAGGAAAAAAGGGGGGTGGAATGGGGAATCTGACCTGACAGAAAGATTTTTTTGTGTGACTGTGTTATTTTCAAGGTGTTGCACAAAAAATCTAGTACAAATTCAGTTCAGTATACTCAATGTTTTAATATTTGGCGAATGAACGTTATTACTTATTTTATGCTACCGTGTACAGCACCTGTAGACTATGACTGCATGACTGCATCCAGCATTAAATTTCCCTTGACATCATAAGGCAAATCGTGATAATCAGTAATAATCGATCTAAATAATTGCCACAATATCTTCAAAATAACTTATAGCCATATCAATAACAAACTAATTTCCTAATAGTATCACAAATTAGCCTCAGCCCGAATCCGCATTGTCATGTAATATGTCACATGATATTTGTTACATTATTACACCGTGCCACAATGTTTCGCGAACATGATACCAACACGTAATACGTTACAACAAAATATGATTAATGTGTACACCGCAGGGAGCATCAGGTAAAAATAACTGTTTTAGCACTTGACGGCAACCTTCCGATGTCAAATAATCTGTCCATCTTGTGTGTTATTGCAAAGTATTAGTCGTTTGTAACGTCCAAAAGATATTGAGGTGTTTTTAGGTGCAATATTGGTAAGTCACTCAAAGCTTTACATTCTAAAAAATTATTACAATTCATGATTAAATGAATGAAAATAGTGTCTATTTCTCATAGCTCAGTCGATGACCTCCAAAAACTGGCAAAATAAATAAATATATATATATATATATATATATATATATATATATATATATATATATATATATATATATATATATATATATATTTTAATGAGTTCGTGAAAGTATAAAGAATAATACCCTGAAAAGATTACATTTCGCTCGGATGCAGAACATAAAAAAAAGGGAAGAAAAAAATTTTCCAAAATTTTGAAATTAAGTCAAGCTAGGAAAAAATAAAAAATAGAAATGGATAGATCACATATTTATGAACAAAAAATGTCCTAACAAAATTTATCGTTAAGGCCACGGTTTTCCCGGAAAAAAATAGTCAAGAAGGACCAATGCAGAAAAGGTCAAAAAAAAGTACATGTAAATATAATATAATAGGTAATAAGCTTAAAAGGTAATTATAAAAAAAACAAAAAGTTAACTAAACAAAGTAATGAACTATTTAAAAATTCAGTTGTTGTATAGCAGTTCTTATCTAGTAAAAATTTTTTTAATTTTGATTTAAAGATATGTATACTTGTAGAGACTTTAATATCTTCGGGTAAATATTTGTAAAATTTACAGCCTTGGTAAATAAAACTCTTTTGAAAAGAATTTGTTCTATGAGAATTGGGTAGTAAAAGATCTCTGTGTCTGGTTTCATATGAATGAAACTAATAAGACTGAATTTATTTTTGTATACATATGTACAAACATATGTACAAACTTCACAAATATATTCACCAGCAACAGTTAAAATTTTCTGAGATTTGAAGGCATTACGACATGATTCTTTATAATCCAAGTTTAATAAAATACGTATTGCATATTTTTGTAAAACGAATACCCTGTTCCCCCAATTTAAAATTCCATACCTTAGATGTGAGTGAAAATTGGCATAATATAAAGTTTTGAAAACATCCTGACTACAGTGCTTAGATATAAATTTAAGAGCATAACAGCTGGTCCTTAATTTCATGCAAAGATTATCTACATGTTGATACCATTGCATATGCCGATCAAAAGTAATACCAAGTATTTTGCTGGCATCATTTGTTTTTATTGGATGGTCAGTACCATCGAAAAGGGTAATGTCTTCAATATTACTTCTTAGTGAAAATTGGATACAGGCAGTCTTTGATTTATTTAAGATTAAATTATTTTCTTTGGCCCAACATATTATTACTTCATACACTCTTTCGCATGTGACCTTTGTTTCATTTAAATTATTACCAATGACTAGGATATTGGTATCGTCAGCATAGAAAATCACATACACGTTTGGAATTCTCTCTAGGTGGGTAATTAAGTCGTTAGCAAATAATATATAAAGAAGGGGACCAAGAATTGAGCCTTGTGGGACTCCTTGCCTGACAATGCAAGTACTGCTTTCTACTCCACTAGGCAATTTGACAATTTGCAACCTATTCTCCAGATAAGAGGAAAAGATTTGCAGGGCAGTTCCACGGACGCCATATCTGGCTAGTTTAAATTCAAGCAATTGGTGATCAACCAAGTCAAAAGCTCTCGAAAAATCCAAAAAGACCAACAACATATTTATTTTTGTCAAGCGCATTGATAATTAAATTATGAAAGTTACATAGGGCCGTTTCAGTGCTCTTGTTTGCAGTGAAGCCATGTTGTGAAGGAGAATGCAATGTATTAAATTTTAAAAAACTTGATAGTTGGTCCTGGAGATGGAGTTCCAGAAGTTTAGAAAAACTGCTAAGTAAACTAATAGCTCTATAGTTACTGTATTCATTTGAATCCCCCTTCTTATAAAGAGGATGTACTATTGCTAGTTTAAATCTGTCTGGAAAAGTGCCCTTTTCTATGGATAAATTTATAATGTGAACTAGTGGTCTACAAATGGCATATTTACATTTTTTTATTAAATTGTTAGAGATGTTGTCATAGCTACTCGAGTTTGAAGCTTTCAATCTATCTATGAGAGATTCAACATCAAAACTAGAAACTGGGTTTAAGAAAAGAGATTTACTAAAATTAGGAATGTTGGATTCTAAGTAGTTAATATCACATAAGGGATTTATATTTATGTTGCTAGAAAAGTGCAGATTAAAATTCTCAGCAACTTCTTCTTTAGGAACTTCCTTATTATTTCTGGCAATACATATGTCTCTAGAAATTGTGCTAGTACCCTGTATTGATTTAATTATATTCCACATAGTTTTGGCTTTGTTGTCAGATTTATAAATTTCCTGGTCATGGTAACTTTTTTTAGCTGCTTCTAGTTTTTTGATATATAATTTGTTTAGAAAAGCACTATCATCCTTATAGATTCTATTTTTTTTGAGAGATCACTATACAGGGTTACTAGATTTCTTAACTGAATTAATTCTGGGGTAATATATTTATTACGATCATTGTTTTTATTAATACTAAGACGTTTCACTGGAAAACTAGCATCAAAATAAAACAAGATAATATCATATAAACTATCTAGAGCAATATTCGGACAGTTATGTCTAAGCACATCATGCCAGTTTTCATACCGTAGGTAATCAAGAAATCGAGAAACATTTCCTGTATTAAAATTCCTGCGGTATACATACTTTATTTCCTGTCTACTTTCTTTTTCTACTTTAATGGACAGTAATTGGGAAAAGTGGTCTGACAGGTGTATGTCCACAACATTAGCTCTAAAATTCAATAAACTTGAAGATATAATAAAATTGTCCAGACAGGTGCTAGAGTTAGAGGTAACCCTAGTTGGGGAATTAATAGTATTGTGTAAATCAAAACAAGAAAGCAGATCCTGAAAATGTGATATAAGGTGGCTTTGGAATATAAGAAATGAACGCAAAACATTACAATTGTTCAAAATGCTGTCCATTAACGTCAATGCACTTCTAAACTCGCATAGCTGTTTCTCGAAGAACGCGCCAATTGCTGGGCCGTTATGATATTAATTGCGCTTCTTACTCATAGCTCCAGGTCTTCACGGGTTGTAACGGCGGTTGCATAGACAATATTTTTTAAATGACCCTCCAAACAAAGAAATCAAGGGGTGTTAATCCAGGTGACCTTGGAGGCCACCTCACAGAATCATTCGTCAAAATTACGTTTTCTTCAAATCTCCGTTGAAGGTAATCAATTACTATCCTTGAATTATAGGGAGGAGCGCGATCTTGTTGGAAATATATTCCCTGTCCTAAATCCAAAGGTAACTCATCTAAAATGTCCTCAATCTCATTTTAGAGGAATCCCAGTCAGGGGTCCCTCAAATATTATTGAACCAATGATTCCACTACCGATTATTCCAAGCGAAACATTTAAACTGAACCGTAATAAATGTTGATTTTCTTGTGACCAATATTTTGTATTTTGTCGGTTAAATAATCCCAAATTTGTAAACATAGACTCGTCCGAAAATAAAATTATTTCCAAAAAATCATTGTTTGGCTGCACGTTATTCTGCAAAATGCAATTGCAATATTCCATCCTACGTTCGTAATCATTTTCGTAGAAGTGCTGGTGCAATTGGTATTTAAAAGAATTATAGTGGTATTTGTGAAAAATTCGGCTTACAGTTTAGTGACTGATTTCCAATTTAAACCCAATTTGCTGTAAAGAAACAGTCTTATCAACTTATATTCGAGCCAAAATATAATTTCCGATCTTTCGTCAAGAATGAAATTTTCTTCAGGATCATTGTTGGGCTCTCTGATTTTCAAGACGTTTAAAATAATTTCTCGCTGGACATTGTCTATCAGTACATCGTTTGGCATAAAAGTCTCTAGCCGCTACGGCATTTTTTCTACATTCCCCATAAATAATTAACATGTCCACTTTTTCATCTCTTGTATAAATTTGCGATATGTTGAACACAATCAACAAGAATTTTAAACAATTTTCAAAAACACAATAAAAAAACCGGTAAACCAACAAATGTTTGACAAGTATAGCGACTATAGCGACTCACTCACTGGAAATCGAGAAGTTCCAAAATCGAGAAATTTCCATGGAGTCGCTAAGAAACAAAAAGGAAAACTCGACCCAGAATGGAGAAGTTTCCATGGAGTCGCTAAGGAAAAAAGAAAAACATTCGATAAAAATTATATATTTTATCGAATGTTTTTCTTTTTTCCTTAGCGACAACATATATACTTAAAAAATATAAAATCACATAAGAATATGAACATGTATCAACAAAAACAAATATACGTATCTTTACTCCAATTTTAATTTTATTTATAGCGACAACGCTATAAATTTTGTGACCCCGACGTGATAATTTTATGTCCAACATGATAAATATATGCCAGAAGTGAAAATTGTATGTCCAACGTCATAAATATATGCCAGAAGTGAAAATTTTATGTCCAACGTGATAATTATATACCAGAAGTGATCAATACATATATCCGACGTTATCCTATGACTTACGTGATGAAATCTACGTTATCTAATTAATTTGAAGAAGAAGAAGAGATAAAATCATTTCCACTTCAGAAGATAGAAGAATATCTCAGTTATAATTACCGAAGTACAACACTTTCCTGTTTTGGAACTTCCCGATTTCCAGTGAGTGAGTCGCTATAGTCGCTATAACAAGCTAAATATTTCATTGTTTTCAAAGCCACCTTAGTTAGTTACTTCTTAATATTTAATTAGAACAAAATTTTCTTATTTTCTTCTAGCTGTAATTTTGTTGGTACTTATCTCACAATTAAACACGAGATATGAATAAATTCCTTATTAATAGTACTAATAAGTAGTACCACGGTACCAATATGGTTCCATTTGAAAAAATTGAGTATTGCCCAAAAAACCATTTTGATGAACTTTACTTGCTCATAAATCACGTAATTCAGTATTTTTGACGGGATTTCGATTTTTCTAGCATTGTACAGGTCATTTAGAATAAATCGGAGCCGTCATGGAAAACTCGAGGGAAAACTAAAAATTATATTATAAAAAGTATTAACGTTTGAATTGTCACTTATTTGGTATCGTCGGATTTAGGAAATTATGCAGAATTCAAAAATGCAACAATATACAGGATGTTCCATTTAAAAATCGAACGTTAGTGTCACTTCCGGCGAAACCGTAAGTGAAAAAAATCACTTGTGTATTAAAAAGTGCCGCTTAAGATGTATATAGGATATCCCAAATTTCAAACAATTATCTTCAAACCTAAACTAAACTAAACAAAACTGAACATGATCCTGTTACACCCGGTAGAACTACAACTATATAAATCAGAAAAAGAAGAAGTATTTAAGACAACCTGATAAATTAAAAATATTTTTGCATGTCTATAAGACAAGTACTACGGGAGCCCACCCTGAGTGTCCGTGCACCCCCCCCCCCCCCCCCATCCTTGGGGACAATATTTTTCATAAAGATTAAAGCCTAAGGAACAATTTAAGACATGTCCTAAAAAAAAATGCAAATATGGTTTTTGTCATTTAACACAAAAGCTAAAAAAGATGGAGAAAAACTTTCTGCACAAAAAACAACTTCGAAGCACATTTTTGTCTAAACCGTTCGTTGTACACAAAAATACAAGAGATCATTTTTGTGCGGAATTTCATTATCTTTCATTTTCATAATAATCTCAATTGGCCTCCGAGCCATAGAAAGCAGGATATTCGTAAAAAAACGTTTTTTATGAACTTTGACCTTGAATAATTTTTTATGCCGTAGTGATCTCGTTGTCGATTTTTAATATTTTCTTTAAAACACCAAAATAAATCGATTTCAGAAAAAGAAATGAAGGATATATTTTGTTAGGTCAGAAGCCATATTTTTGTCTAAAATGACTGGAGTATTAAGGAAAATATATAAATGAATTTCGAGGAAATTCTCGGTAAACACATTAATACTTTTCACGGAAGCACTCGTTGTATGTTTATCAATTAAAAATGTTATCGAGAACTGCATGATATAGTCTAAGGAACAATTTTAGACATGTCCTCAAAAAAAAAAAATTGCAAATATGGTTTTCGTCATTTAACACAAAAACTAAAAAAGATGGAGAAAAACAAGGCACATAAAATTTTCTACAATTTTATTCCTATACAATATTTGTAGGAGTTACCATTTTCCACATAAATGATTCAGCTCTTAAAATAAAATATAAAATTCAATATAAAGCGTAATACTTCGAAAGCCCACCTTAATTGTCCGTGCACCCCCCCCCCCCGATTCTTTATTTAATTCTTTACGAAAAAACTGTGATATTGTGATCGAACTCGAATTCAGTGGCAGACCCAACTTTTTGGGGCGGGGGGGCAGTTCGTTTAAAAAATTATTTTCCTCATATCTCAGAATTGAAGAGCGAGGGAGGGGGAATCCGAAAATAAAAATGTCCTAAGATCTCAAATTTGATGGGGGGGGGAGGATTCTTGGGGACAATGTTTTTCATAAAGATTAAAGCCTAAGGAACAATTTAAGACATGTCCTAAAAAGAAAAAAACTGGCTGTACTATGCAAATATTGTTTTTGTCATTTAACACAAAAACTAAAAAAAGATAGAGAAAAACTTTCTGCACAAAAAGCAAAGTGCATAAAATTTTCTATAATTACTTCCACATCCAGTGGAAGTATAGTAACGACAAAAAAAATTTTAAAAATTTTTATTGTTCAAATAGGCTTAGAATGTCACGAAACGTCGAGATTTTAAGTTTGAGCGAAAAAAAAATTTCTGTCTGTCGGTCTGTCGGTCTGTCTGTCCATAAAATTGGTATTTAATATATACAAGAGAAGCTAAGGTCTCAAAAAAAAATTTGGCATTAGCCACCCCCCTTACCACCCCCACCCCATTATTAAAGGGGATGAAAAAAAATTGTGATTTAGTGTGTGTACAAGAACCAGAAACCTCAAAATGTTTTTTTACTGCATCCACCCCCACTACCACCCTTTATCACCACCCCCATCCCGCTACCGATGTGGGGTATCGTTTTATGGGTTTTTGGGGTAGAGGATTTCAAATATTATATTATTAAAGTTCCATAAACAATTATTTCCACATACAAAAATTTTTTCCTTGTGAGTGACTTGGAAAAGAATCTGGATGTGGAAGTAGTGATTCCTTGGGCAGCGGTTTTTGTTCCTATACAATATTTGGATAGGAGCTACCATTTTCCAGATATCATTATTGCCATTTTCGAGATAAATGTCTGCAAATTACAATATTATTATTATTATTAATTTTTTCAGTTTATTTTATTTTTTGTAATGCTAATATTATAAAGTTGTATTATACGTCTTACAATAATTGTCACAGTTATTTCCAGTGATTTACCGATATATGAATTTCTATGTTTTCTTAACTTTGGACTCATTTATCTGGAAAATGGTAACTCCTATCAAAATATTGTGTACGAACAAAATTGTAGAGAATTTTATGCACGTTGTTTTTTGTGAAAAATGTTTTTGTCCATCTTTTTTAGTTTTTGTGTTAAATGACAGAAATAACATTGGCAACAGTTTTTTTTAACATATGGCCGCCATCTTGAAAGTACAGCCAGTTTTTTTTTTAGGACATGTCTTAAATTGTTCCTTAGGCTTTAATCTTTATGAAAAACATTGTCCCCAAGGATCGGGGGTGCACGTACAGCTAGGAAGGGCCCTCGACTAAGGGTTCAAAGATTAGGCATTTAGCTGCGCTTACATATTTTCAACATAATATTATATTGGCTGCAGAGAAGTATAATTAATCAAGGATTTTCTATGTGACTGTACTTGCGCAAAGAGTTCGAAATAAAGCCGGGGAAAATTTATGTCAATACTATTACAGATTATTATTTAAATACTCAATGAAGAAGATTCTTAGAACCTTAAATTTTCAAATTATTTATTTACTTGCCTACCAACATATCCACTGCTAATTACTTCGCTGGGAAGAGTATATTTCACATGGCAATGCTATTAAATCTTAATTGCATGCAGTTAAACTACTTTTAGTCTGCAGATTATTATGATTACAATTTTAACGCTGTTAATAACTCACCGGCTTGCACTGAATTATAAAGTTCAAGGTGCGAGGCTCTGGGTAGGGAAGATATAGTATAATTTTCACAGCGGTTACAACAGTCACCACCAACTTTTAATATCTAGCGTTAATTTATTGGAAAAATACGTGCCTCTACAATTTAAACTGAATTTAAATGTGTAGTAGAATTATGTGCTACACATGGTTCCATCCTCAGCATTTTTTGTTACATGCGGTAACTACCAGATCATCAATTACAATTTTTATATTTATAAAATTGTATCATGAAAACTTCAAAATAAGTTTTATTTTCTATCTTCATTTTTTTTCAAATCCACTGATTTTAAGTTGGATATAACCAACGCCACTCGATACTTTAGTGAAGAGATTTTGTCGATTTAAAAAATAAAAATTAACTAGACATAGAAAGACACAGTGAAATATTATGTTTATACTGATTTAAGTAGAACGTATCGTATTTTAATTATATATGTTTGTATACAGGATCGCTGATATGTATGGAAACGCTCGATTATTTTCTAAAGTAAGATAACCGTCGAAAAATGTTAAGAAACAAAAGTTTTAGGGTTTTTCAAAAATCTATTACAATGAAGAAAAATTAAATATACAGGACTCGATACAGGATCAGCCAAAAAGTCATGACGAAACAAAGCTGCTTTTTCTTTAATAGAACACCCTGTATATTATTTAAATATTTCATATTTCAATTCTTCTCGAAATTCTAAACAAAATTCATATAACACATTATATACTTAAACTTAACCGAATTTTCAAAATCAAATTTTGAAAATAATTTTCTTATAAATTAGGTATACAAAAATATTTTATTCCATTAAGTTTATAGTCCATCAAGTTACCTTTGAATATTTCTAGCTCCATAACAACGCCGCGTCGTTCTTTTGTCTAACAGTGATGATCTTGACGACACATGTCAAAAATACATTTATTGTGAAAAATGTTCATGCAAAAATGGCACGTTTAAGTGAAACCGAGAGTATTGAAATTTTAATGATCATAGGATATGGTGATAGAAGACGATGTTGTGACCAAGTAGTGAATATTTTTAATGAAGTGCGTCCCGTTTGGGAACCTCTTTCTAAATCAACAGTTTCAAAAACATTGCAGCATTTTCCTGAAACTGGAGGTGTCAAAGATCTACCAAAAAGTGGAAGACCGGTAAGCGTTACAAATGAAGAAAATTCTTTGAATGTCATGTTAGACATGGTGGAAAATCTAATAAATTCGACACAACAGAGGGCTATACATTATAACATGAGTCAATATTCCATTAAAAAATTTGCAAACGGGAAAAATTCCATGCATATACAATTCATTTGTTATAAGAATTGAGTGAAGATGATTTTGATCGTAGAATCAAGTACTGCGAAGTTATTATGGATAAATTAAACGAGAATGTCAACTTTGCCAACCACATATTGTTTTCTGACGAATCTACATTTTGTTAAAGGAGCACGTAAACTGACACTACTGTAGGTATTGGTCAGACCAAAATCCACATTGGATGGAGGAAGTTCATACTCAACGACCACAAAAAGTAAATGTTTGGTGTGGCGTTATTGGTGGATACGTCATAACTATTTTATAAATGAAAATTTGACCTCTGAACGATATTTATTACTTTTGCAAGGACGTATTATTCCAGAGCTTAAGCAATTATTCCCGAATAATAACAATCCCAATTTATCAGCAGAACAAATATAGTTTCACATTTTAGACTTATGGTACGGGCAGTAAATGGATTGGACGCAGGGGGCAATTGAATAGCCAGCTAGGTCTTCCGATATGACCCCACTTTACTTTTTTCTGCGGGGTCACATAAAAAATGTAGTCAACAAAAATAGACCGCAAAATATCCCTTTAGATCCACTATAAAATTTTGTTCAGCGAATTCATTACTGTCAGGAGGTAAATGGTAAATACTTTGAGCACCTTTTAAACTAAAATTCCAAAGAAAATATTAGTTGACTTTTTGTCTCTCTTTTTTTCTGGCATAACTATTGTTTTCATAAAATTTAAAAGATCCAGGACGTTAATTAAAAAATACGTTTTTGCCTTTCATGAATTTTTATCAACCCTGAACAATTATGTTTTTTTATTTTCTGGAAAAAAATAATATTAAAATTTAATCACATCCATATCCTCCATTTTGTGTAATTTTCATAATAAATATCCATCGTTCGGGCTTTTTCTTTAATAAATTTGAGAGTAGTAAAAAGTTGTTTTAAAAATTCGATAAGTCGAAAACGGTTCAGTTTAAGTATATGATGTGCTATATGAATTTTGTTTAGAATTCGGTGTACTCACAAATTTTAAAATCTCATTGACTGCGAGGGTAATACTTAATTATAACTAAAAGCATTTGAATTTCCACAACCAGTTGAGTATTTTTAAATTTGAATTAAAATTTTACCGCCCAAAACACTAAGCTATATTGTTGACGTCATCGGTCACAAACTCCTAACCTCAAAAATACAGATCTTTTAAAAATTTCCGAGTAATATGTCACTATTATGAAAATTTTCGCTTGATTCTCGTATTTTCAACTAAAATCTTGTTCAATGTAATGTTCATAAAGTTTTAAATATCTTTTCCCAATAAAATAAGGCGATTTTTGTGTGTTGGATATCCAACCTATAAATAGCAGCCCATTTATAGTAATCAACAATATTGAGACATCATATGCGTCGATTTTTAAATGTTTGCTTGTAGCCATACTGGTTTCAAATGAAAAGTGCGGATATAATCATTAAAAATGACAATAAACTTAAAAAACCTAAAAGTTGAGGTTATGTTAATGCAACCGATGACGTCATAGCCCGTTTTGTATAATACCCGTTCAGTTGTTCAGTTTTGTTATTTATTTGTTGAAATTTTAAATTGATACATGAAAGAATAGTGTTTAAATATTGGTAAGTGCCTTAATGTATGGAATACCTACTTCATTTTAATAATATCAAAAAAGCAAATTTGCATACAGTAAAACACCTAATTTCGAGAAGAAATGAAACATGGAATAAAATTGAAAGTGTTTCTTTCATTAAAGAAGATGCAACTTTGTTTCATCATGACTTTTTGTCTGATACTGTATACTTAGTTTTACTACTAGTACAGTACCTAGAGGTAAAAAATATGCAAAACTTCGGAATAATGTCATATTGAACGGATTTCGTTCATTTTTGGCAGTATAATAGTAAATGTTTCACAGAAAAGTTTCTATATTGCGCGGGGGCTTCCTAATTTATAGGGGGGGGGATTAAAAAATATATATATTTACTGGAGCTGAAGTACAATCAAATTTTAGGAAGAAAAGGTTCTATGCAATTTTTCACATAAATTGATAGTTTTTAAGTTATAACGACTTCAACATTGCAATTTTATCTTAAGAAAAAAGGTATTTCCAAACGGCTTTCGTCAAGTATCTGGAAAAGCATTGCTTTATCGAAAAAATGTTACAGACCAATTACAGAAAGTACAAACTGGGAATTAATTATATTTTTGGCATATTGATGTAGGATTAATAATTTCGGAGATATTTAAATTTACGTTTGGCATTCAAGTGTTCATAAGATAATTATTTAGAGTGAGAGTTAAATATCTCAGAAACTGTGATGCCTACGTCAAGGATGCTAATAAGTAGAATAATAGGTTATTAATTAGGCTTTCAACTGTTTTTTTATTTGTTTCTGTAGAATAAAAAACAAAGAATTTATGACCGAAGCAATGTGCGTCTACACATTTTTTTAATAACAACGTCGCAATTTTGTGACTGTAATTAGCCAGTAATTAAAAAAGGAATTTCAAACTCTGTTTCTCATTAATATATAGCATGACGTAGATGCTCAAATTTTTTGTTTGTATACGGCACTTGCTTTAGAAAAAAATACAGTTTAAACTATAAAGGTATTATTGATAAAACGTAGTTTTTTTTCCTTTTCCAAATATCTCAATAAATATTAGTTTTATTGAAAAAGACCAAAAATAAAGCTCATAATCTGATAATGAATTTCGCTTGTTTATTTATTAACATAGATTTAATATTTTTTTTATATAAAAAGGTCGCCATTTTGTTACTCTAATTAGCCAGTAATTTTAAAAAGTTACCTCAAATACAGTTTTTCGTTAAAATGTAGCATTACCTAGATGCTCAAATTTTTTTGCTCATTTAAAGCACTTGCTTTAGAAAAAAATGCATTTTAAACTTTAAAGGTAATTTTGAAACACTTGGATACCAAATATAAACTTAAATATCTCCGAAATTATTAATCCTACGTCAATAAACAAAAAATATAAGTAATTCCCAGTTTGTACTTCTGTAATTGGTCTGTAACATTTTTTCGATAAAGTAATACTTTTCGAGATACTTGACAAAAGCCGTTTGGAAATACCTTTTATTTAAGCTAAAATCGCAATTTTGAAGTCGTTACTTATGTGAAAAATTGGATAGAACCTTTTCTTCTTAAAATTTAATTCTATTTTAGCTCCAGTAAATATATATATTTTTGAAGTGCCACCCCATTAGAGAGGGTGGCATCCACCCCCTATAAATTAGCAAACCCTCGTACAATATAGAAACTTTTCTGTGAAGCATTTACTATTATACTGCCAAAAATGAACGAAATCCGTTCAATATGACATTATTCCGAAGTTAAAACCTCTAGTTGCTGTACTAATACTTACTGTTTACTTAGTTTTACTTCCACGTCCAGTGGAAGTATAGTAACGACAAAAAAATTTTTAAAATTTTTTATTGTCCAAATAGGCTTAAAATGTCATGAAACGTCGAGATTTTAAGTTTGAGCGAAAACAAAATTTCTGTCTGTCTGTCGGTCTGTCTGTCTGTCTGTCGGTCTGTCTGTCGGTCTGTCTGTCTGTCTGTAACTTTTTTTTGTGCGCACGTTTACTCTGGAACCGTTTAAGATATTGACTTAAAATTTGGTACACATATGTACTTTAACGAGATCTAGAACTAGATTATATTTTCATCTTGTTCCGTCGAAGGGTTGGGGGGTAAATTGGGGTAAATTTGGGGTAAATGGGTAAATCAAGCAGGTAAGAGTCCATGAAATTGGTATTTAGTATATATAAAAGAAGCTAAGGTCTCAAAAAAAATTTTGGCATTAGCCACCCCCATTACCACCCCCACCTCCTTATTAAAGGGGATGAAAAAAAATTTGATTTAGTGTATGTACAGGAACCAGAAACCTCAAAATATTTTTTTTACTTCATCCACCCCCCATTACCACCCCCCTATCACCACCCCCACCCCACTACCGATGTGGGGTATCGTTTTATGGGTTTTTGGGGTAGAGGATTGCAAATATTATATTATGAAAGTTCCATAAACAATTATTTTCACATACAAAGTTTTTTCGTTGTGAGTGACTTGGATAGAGAATCTGGATGTGGAAGTAGTGATTCCTTGGGCAGCGGTTTTTCTCTATTGTAATAGATTTTAAAAACTCTAAAACTTTAGGAGATAATCGACCGTTTCCATACATATCAGGGACCCTCTATAAGTAGGTACGTGTGTGTATGTAAATACGCATGACATAAGCTGGAAATGCAAAATGCGAACGATTTCAATTTTTTACTTTTGCAATATGACCAGAGACAATTGCCAACAAACAAGAAGAAATCGATGTTTTACGATTTAAATTGTTAAAAAGAATATAATGAATATCGATGCATCGTTTTAAAAGTATTTCAATTCTCTTTACAACTGAGTAAAGTTTTTCACATTTGAGTGAATATTTTTCGAAATATTGCATTTGAAAATGTTATGATCAAAAAAATTAAAAGTCACCAATTATAAACATGTTTCACTAAGTTACAATTAGTTATAATGAATATATTTTTGGAACTTTAATTACATGTCAAGTTTTTTCCACTCTGTACTATTTTATTATTACAGTTTATTGTTTTGGGCTAACAGTTTTTTTATGTGAATATTCCGTTTGTAGTTTTAAAATTTTTCTTACATCATATCTTAAGTTCTTCTTGCAATTACCATTCTGTAGTTGAAATTAGTTAGTGCTCTTTACTAGATTTGTAATTTTCTAAAATGGTGTGTACTCTTGCAGAGTGAATTGAAATTGCTTCAATTTATTTTAAGAACAACAACTGCGCCCGAGCTACAGCTAAAATATTTAATGATAGACATTCAGAGAGAAATGTATATTATACTTATGTATTAGATTTAATAAGAAAATTTATAGAAACTGGGTCAGTACCTAATAAGAAACGTAGTCGAACTCACAGTGTATCGAATAAAGCTGCCCAAATAGTTATGTAAGGATATGTATCATTACAAAATACTTTGAGCACCAGACAAGGGTTTGAAATCTCAGGAGTAAGACGAACTAGTGTACTAAGAATTTTTTTAAGTAATAAATATCATCTCTACCGAATACAACTCGTGCAAGAACTTCATCGTTAACGTTTTATAAGGAATTAAGTGACCGCTTATTAGAACCACAATTTGCTTTTTAACATTTATTTTTCCAATGAATCCTCAATGCAACAGTAAGTCGTCATAACTCTGTTTATTGGGATACTACTTATCCCAGACTTTACAGGGAAACATTCACAAACTCCCCAAAAATTAATTGTAAGACCAACATTTATACCAGATAATCTAAGCAGATGATGACATGCTGGAAACTAAGACTGGTCCATTTATCACGGAAATTATTGAAAACGATGAGAACCATTCAGAAGATCTAATTTTTCAACAAAATGGAGCTCCCCCGCACTTTGCAGCATTCTAAGAGAAAACCTAACATTTCACTGGCCATTGGATTGGCAGAAGAGGTGCAATTAAATGGCCAGCAAGATCACCCGATCTTACTCCATTAGATTACATTCTGTAGAGATGTTTAAAAAGCAAAGTGTTTGCCACCACACCACAGTTCTTTAGAAGATCTGCGCCACATAATAGTATAAGAGTGTCGTAAGATGATCTCTGAAATCCTACAAAATGATCGCGAATCTTTATGTTATTGTCTGGAGGTTGGCGGTGAGCATTTCATACATTTAATTGAATACGTTATTTTCACATCTGTGATTCTTAATTCAATCAATCAATCAATTTTTTGGTACTATAACAAAAATGGTATTTGCAGAACTAAATATTTAAATTTAAAAATATATACATAATATACATATTTCGCTAATATATAACGTATAAAAACAAACATCAGCAATTTAACAAACGCAACATTTTTTTTATATCCTATTAAAATTATATGATAAAAATTCATCATATGAATAAAAAGATATTTCGAGCAAGATGGCCCTTATTTTTTTTGAATACCAGATCTGGTAGTCTTATTATATTCATTGGCAATTTGGGTGCTAAAAATTGAATTCGTTTTTGACTTTTAGTTAATCTGACATACGGTGCTGTTAACATATTTTTGTGTCTTGTACTATATTGGTAGTAACATTATATGTTTACACTTTGAGGATACAAGTTCCCTTTAGCATACAAAAGCAACTCATAAATATATATATTGAGGATAACGTGAGTATCTTTAGTCTATGAAACTGTTCTCTACAGTCTCCTTCACAATTTAACCCAGATATTATACGTATTGCTCGTCTTTGTAGAACAAAAATTCTATGCCAATTTGATGCTTGACCCCCAAACTAAAACAGCATAGAAAAGCAAAGAGTGGCAAAGTGGCAAATGCGAAATATGCATTTTTCAAAGCTTCTTCACCTCCCTCGTTTGCCAGATTTCTCAAGATAAATGTATTTTTTGCTAGCTATTTTGAAAAGTTTTCTACATGTACTTGCCAGGTCAATTTGTCATCTAGATAAACTCCCAAGAATTTTCTTAATTCCCGGGGGTCGAACATTGTGCTCTATCTTATTACGCAATGACAAGATCATATGCACTGTTTTTTCTCTATTTAATGTAAGTTTATTTGACTTGAACCACTGGTCCGCCTCGCACACCATTGCAGAGAGTTGTTCAGTATTCTTGTTTTGAACCGAAATAGTCGTATCGTCTGAAGACAGTATGTCACTAGAGTGTTCGCTTGGATAGGGGAAATCATTCCCATGTATTAAAAATAGGAGGGGGCCAGGCACTGAGCCTTGGGGTACCCCATGTATTATTTTTGGTTTATTAGAATGTGTTTTATTTACTATAATTGTTTGATATGTTAAATGTGATCTTAATAATGATATACTGTTATGGCAGAACTTATACCTCTTTAGCTTTTCTAGCAGTACTAGAATTTCTAGAGTTTCTTAGATCACACCATTCCTAGATGCAATATATAGAAAAATATTCAATGAAATTTAAAAGTAATTACACAGTTGTGAAGAGAATTAAATTAACTATAAAACAGGTTATCACTCTACTCTCCCTCTCTATTCCCATTTAAAATTTTTAAAAGGGTTGCTTTCCTCGCGTAGGGGATGGAATAAGAGAGTTGCATGTATCACGGTTATATATCCCCTTCGAAAACAAAACCATCATGTTTTGACAGCGTCTTCCTCACATAATTGGAGAATAGGAGAAAAAAAAAAGGGAGGTGGAAAATTTATAATAATTTTCTGTATTAATGTTCTGTAGTTGACTTACCAAGAATTTGAGACACAGCATATAAACTACCATAATCGTGATGTCTCACTCCTCACGTAATTGTGAAAAGTATAATTGAAAGTCCCATTCAGAAAAAGTAATCACTAAACGTTATGTAATGTACAGAGTAAACGGGAGTAATTACGAAACGTATCATGCGAGTATAGCATTTAATTTAATATTTCTATATACTCTAGAGTACATTTACGAGGCACGTTATTTTAAGTTAATTATGTCATATAAAATTTGTGGACCATATACATTATATTTAATGAAGAGCTTACAAATAATTAATTGGTACTTTAAAGATATGTGAACTGCAACGGATATTTAACAACCGTCTCTTGAAACCACCCTGAAACCACTGGTTCAAAAAATGTGTAGGTTAATTAAATCTCAGATGTTACTTTATTAATTATTTTAGTTCCAACTAATTTGAATATCCGAAGGTAAAATGGATAATTAAAAGACCGCCTCTGAACTAACACATCATATCGCCATTATATAAGAACAAATGCTTTATAATTAATGTCTAAAAACGTTATCTCAATACTATTGAACCTACTTAAAAAAGTAATTTTTTAAAATGTTTAATAAATGAGACTATTAAAAAAAAACCCGCGTTGGAGCCAATGAAACTACTTAAAAAAGCGATTTTTTGAAGGTAAGACAAAATCAATAGTTAATTTATTAATTAAATCAAAAATTTTGCCTATAATAATAATAATAATACTAATAATAAAAATATATAAAACCTTGGCTTATCCGAAGGGCTGACCTTTTCCTTCTTAAGGTCAGCCGGGCTGAAGTCTGAGACCGAGGGATTCATAATGGCTTGCCAGGATGGTGTATTTAACACCCTCGTCTATCGTAGTCGTTTCATGGGTATAGAGGTCCCTGATGTCAGCTGCAGGGCCTGCCGCAGGGAGCCAGAGACTCTTATGCACTTGCTGTCGGCTTGCCCGACATATGCAGTCTCGGCCTATATCCAAAGGCACCACGGAGCATTACGAGTGCTTTATTACCATTTAAGGCACTCTTATGGGATAGACGAAACACTAGTGTTGCCTTACGCTCCGGGAGATATTGAGTCCGTTGTGGGAAATGAGAAGTGCCTAATTTATTGGAACTACTCTTTTCCCACCGTCAGGCAAATACAAGCCAACAAGCCTGACGTAGTCCTCCTCGACCATCAACTCAAGACAATGTTTGTCGTGGAGTTGTCGGCTCCCGCGGAGAACAACATTGTCCTGGAGGAGGAAAAACGGACAAAATATCGAGATCTGCTCTTCGAACTCCGCAGACTGTATCCAGACTATACTGTCAAGATAGTGGTACTGATTATAGGAGCCCTCGGTGGAACGAGACACACACACTGCTTTCGGAACTTAAGATCATACCGGCATGCCGAAATTCGGCAGAGGTCTTAGCCGGCAGAATGCAGAAAGCCGTCATTCTCGGTTCATTACGTCTGCTCAGGACACACGATTCCCAGACCCAGTGTCGTCGGTAGAGCAAAGAGACAAACCAGGGGCACGCAAATAAATTGTGCTTACGAAATTAAAGTTATACATAACAATTTATACAAAGTGAATAGTACACAGAGAGACGGACAGACGTAAAAAAGTAATAGTACTCAGTAATCTAAAAATGTAAAGCAATAAGGATTGGAAAAATTCCACAAAACATAAAAACTACAAGGAATACTGTAATGAAAAAATCGATAATTAGTTGGCCAACGAATATTACTCTACGAAAACATTACACGAAATAATACTAATAAACAACATGCTTTGATACTTAGATCAATAAACAAATCTCTAAATGTAGGCAAAGGTAATTACAAAGGAAATGAAATGAAACGCATCGTAGCATATTACTTGAAGAAAACATTAACAAAAAAATACAAATAAAAACATGTTGTGATACTGTAAAGCAACAAACAAATCTTTACACGTATATAAAGATATTGACAAATCAAATGAAATGCACAGTAGCACGTTCAACTAAAATTAACATACATAACGACAATGTACTCGGGCACAATATTACTTTACAGGGACCAAACAAGAAATATCTACATAAGTTTTTTAATGGACGCACTCGCGAAAACCATTTTGTTTGTTTGTTTGTTATAATAATTCCACAACGACGTGAAATTAAACGAAAATGCTCAACACATGTTGAATGATGCCAAGTAATGCATTCACAGCTACAATATCCGGAGGAAAGTAACGGGTATAGCCCTTAGATACGGCAAGACGCTAATAGGCACAATGAAGAAATATAAATATTTTTGTACTTACAGAAACTGCTGGGAACTGCTGGATACACTATATAATGGTCACATAAACAAATTATAGGTTGTTTTCAAGTATAACTCGACCAAATTACGAATCTATACCATTACTATGCAAGCTAATGAATGAAATGAAATGAATGGAATGAAGTTTATTTATCTCAAGGATGTCAAGGATGTTATATGTCATGGATAAGTTGTGTTTTTGAGAAAATACCAAAAACTAATGTTATACAAATTCTTGTAATTTATACATAAATTATCAATTTTATTACTTAAACTATCAGTGTCTAATTTTTCCTGTTCAGGTATATTTTTCTATCTATTGGCTGACTTCGTACATTTAATGTCAAACACGTGTTAAATCATATTTACCATCAATTGACTATTACTGCTGCCCTAGATCCATAATTAAACGCTACTAAATCCATATTATGTTTGGTAATGAATTGGAGAGATGAATTGATTAAGCCTAGTGAAATTCAGGGCAACTTTTCTCCATAATATCCCATTGGCGACAATGTTGAATGGACTCTGTCAGAGCGTTCAGTCGAGTTATTTAACCGTGAGAGCCCTCTCTCTATAACATGTAACAGTTAATGAAATAGATTTTTCTCCTAGGCGAAAATCGACACTGTGACGGAAGAGAAATCCTCTCTCGAATATGTAATTTTATGTTTCAGTAATGGCGTCATCACTGCGATTTATAAATGAAAATGTTATTTCAGTAGTGATAATAAAAATAATGGTAATATTTTGTCAGTTACTCATTTTTTCTATTATACAGGGTGTCCGCATTTTAATGAGACACTTTTCGCCCACGGAACATTTTAGCACAAATAGTCTAAAGCGAAGAGTGAATTTAGTGCATTTGGAAGTAGACTAATAGCAGTGTGTCTCATGACAACATTAAATGAACGAATGGGGATGGATTTACTGTGAGTGATAACAGAAGAGACGAGCGTA
Source organism: Rutpela maculata (assembly GCA_936432065.2). Classification (NCBI taxonomy): domain Eukaryota; kingdom Metazoa; phylum Arthropoda; class Insecta; order Coleoptera; family Cerambycidae; genus Rutpela; species Rutpela maculata. The sequence goes on from OW386293.2 coordinate 19,743,242, forward strand.
CGAAAATAACAAACACTGCAATAATTGGTACAGGCTTTAGACAATTCGCCGCAGTACCTAGAAATTTTCTGATAGAAATAAATTACTATTTCAGCCACTAAAGTTGTGCGGTTTTCGTTTTACTTCCACATCCAGTGGAAGTATAGTAACGACAAAAAAATTTCTGAAAATTTTTATTGTTTAAATAGGCTTAGAATGTCATGAAACGTCGAGATTTTAAATTTGAACGAAAAAAAAATTCTGTCTGTCTGTCGGTCTGTAACTTTTTCCGTGCGCACATTTACTCTGGAACCGTTTAAGATATTGACTTGAAATTTGGTACACGCATGTACTTTAACGAGTTTTGGAACTAGATTACTATACTATCTAACTATATTTTCATCTCATTCCCTCGAAGGGCTGGGGGGTAAAATGAGGTAAATGGGGGGTAAATAGGTAAATCAAGCTGGTAAGAGTCCATGAAATTGATATTTAGTGTATACCAAAGAAGTTAAGGTTTCAAAAAAAATTTTGGCATTAGCCACCTCTATTTCCACCCCTATGCCATTATTAAAAGGGATGAAAAAAAATTGTGATTTAGTTGGTACAAGAACCAAAAGCCTCAAAATATTTTTTACTTCATCCACCCTCACTACCACCCCCTATCACCACTCCCACCCCACTACCGTATGGGATATCCTTTTATGGGTTTTTGGGGTAGACGATTTCAAATATTTTTAATTAAGTTCTATAAACAATTGTTTCCACATAAAAAATTTTTTCGTTATGAGAGATTTGGATAGAAAATCTGGATGTGGAAGTAGTGATTCCTTCAGGCAGCGGTTTTAGATTTTAAACGAAATCCTTTAAATATACAAAAGGTGATGAAAAATCAGTTTTCCAAAATTTTTTTGTATATTTGGGATAAAATTGTTCATATTATTTGGAATTTCTGTACTAGGTGAAAGTTGATCAAAAGTCGAAAATTTAAAACTTGGTTTCACTCGAAAAATACCACATGCTGGTAAATTATATAAAGTATGACGTCATTTATTCGGCACAAAACAAAGCATGCGCGAGCAGATTGTCTGGGAGTCCACTCGGAACTTTACTATTACATACGTTTCACGTTTTGTTACCTGCTACACTCTCGTGTCATTGTTTTTAGACAATTTAGTGTGCGATTGTAGAATTTTTTGTTTTAGATTCTAATATAAAAGGTATATACTGTTTAAAAATTTGTTTTTTTAAGTCTGTGAAAGCTTTGATTACTTTATTATTCATTTAAACACAAACTAATAAAAAATGAAAATTTTTATAAAGTTTTAATAGAAACTAGGTTTTTAACTAACTTCCCAAAACTTTCCAAGGCACAATTTTGATTTGTTTTTGAAATAAAATCTATGCAGAACTATCAATAAAAGAAAAAAATTCCCTAAACATACCAATCGTTTTTTAACATTTTTTTTTTATAAAATAGGTCCGAAATATCAAATTTCTACGATTTTTAGTAGTTCCATGTAATAATCCAGGCGTTTTAATTGTAAAATTGACCTCTATGCTAAATTCGTGCCCTACGAAAATTTTTTTCTTTATTATTTTTATTTGGACGTCTTGAATAACACTTGGTAGTTACGCCACGAAACACCTGGAGGATTTCGTGAAAACCACGTCGGAAGGTCGCGAAAACCGCGAATTCGCGATTAACTCAGTTTTTATGGCCCAAACGGGAAAAACACCTATTTTAAAAGTAGTATACCGTGCGTGTAATTTCCCATTAGGCATGTACATTCACGTAGCGCGAGAGATCTGACAATACCGGCAGCCGTAAATTCGTCCGTCGATGGACATCCCAGCTCTGTTATTTCATTTCAGCCAGCTGGCATCCGCGATGTTGTAATTCTACTCCCCATGCCTAGCCCGCGACTACACACACGGTATCTGTAAACATTCTACTTTAAAGTTCCTATAGATTTTTTTTCGTACGCCTAACTGTTTTGCAGATACGACGCGGACTAAGTGAAAAATGCAATTCGTTCCACCAAACCTCTTTCGCACCACATATTTCGCAATTATCTTGCTTTCTGTGTCTCAGAATGTATATTATTAAGTTCAAATCTGGTTGGGAAAAGACACTGATCCTGAGCAGTGGGGATGGATTAGGAAGAATGATATTTTGCAGCCAGCACCAACGCAGTTACCACCAGCACCAGACATATTGCTAAATTCAATTTTTTGCAACTGTACGAAGGGTTTTGCAGGAAAATGTAGCTGTAGGAAAGAAGGACTGAATTGTTCAACAGCTTGTGGCCATTGCCATGGTCACTCCTGCTTGAATACCGCACCTAAAATTGCTATGAATGACGAAATGGGCGACGTAGAATTTTATCACAATGAGTAATGACAACGATTTGTCATTGGACGATAACGTTTCAGATACCGAAGGAGTCGAAAATATTCACTAATTTAAGATCCGGCATGGATTAGGCCTCCTGGGAACCATGTAAAAAAAAGAGCGCCGAGCATTCTACCTCTAGGGTGGTGCGGAAACGAATGCATTTTTTGACTTATTCACTGTAAATAAATGTAAATAAAATCTATGAGACATTCTCTGGTCGAGAATAAAAATCACCGGGCTCTATAACAGCAATATTTAATTTCCATTCTGAGACATATAAAGCAAGATAATTGCGAAATATGTGGTGCAAAAGAGGTTTGGCGGAACTAAATGCATTCTTCACTTAGTCTGCGTCGTATCTCCAAAACGGTTAGGCGTACGAAAAAAATGTATAGCATCTTTAAGGTAGAGAATTTACAGATGTACAACTTTTATAATAAGTGTTGTTCCCGTTTGACCTATAAAAACTAAGTTAATCGCGAATCTGCGGTTTCCGCGACCTTCCGATGCGATTTTCAAATAATCCTCCAGATGTATCTTGGTGTAACTACCACGTGTTTATTCAACACGTCCAAATAAACACAATAAAAAAAATTTTTTCGTAGGGCACGATTTTGGCAGCAAAAGTCTAATTCACATGGAGTATAAATGTTTCTTTCTTTTCAGAATCGATTAAGATGTAGAAGATGATAACTAGACAACAGTTAGTCGATACAATAAAAAAATGTCCAGAAAAAAACACAACACAAAATAAGTAGAAGAAATTAAATTATATTTCTTATCTACATTATTTTTGTTATTTTTTAAAATTAAAATACACTGAAGATAATAAATAATAATTGAAATTATTTAAGAAAGGAATGAAAAAACAAAGATAAATAATCAACTTTCACCGTCAAATACCTCCATGTGCGCCGCGCCTCGTCTAAAAATAATTTTTGTAACAAACTAATTTATTACAGCCATTATTTCTAGATGGCGCCACATACAAACTACTGACAATAATCAGTTACTATTTACATTATACTCTAATGAATTTATAGAAAATATAGAAGTTACAGAAAATAAATACCTAACATAAATTGCAATGTTCAAGTACCGAGTCAAATACATTCAGAAAATGTCGATTGATTTGGATGGATCTTTATAACGGTCAGGTTAAAGATCATTATTCTGTGGTAAGGCCGAAGTAGCATCATAAAAGCCAGAGGGTGCATGCTGCTTAATCTTATTATACTCTTCGCAAAAACGAAGAGTATATTGTATTTGATCGGCACATTTCTAAATCAGTAAATATCGCTCGTAGAGAAAAAGTTTTCATATCATTATGTTAGTGAACGAATTCCGAACAACTTTCAAAATGTCCGTCTGTCTGTCCGTCCGTCACGTTTCTTGTAAGCACGATAACTTAAGAAAGAAAAGTCCGATTGTACTGAAATTTGGACAGTAAGTGTTAGCTATGGGAAGAACCCTATTGTTTTTGAACAAAATCGATCAGTAAATAAAAATGTCATTAATGATTTAAATTTGAGAATTTTTTTTTTTATTTTTATGTTTTTGTGAAAGTTTACATTTTTTACATTTTTTACGTGTTAGGTAATTCGTACGCTTTTGACTTGGAATCCAAGGGTCCCAGGTTCGAAACCCACATGGGGTTTTTTATTTTTACTTTAATTTACACTGAGTCTTTCACCAACTAAGTTCGTACTATAAAATTAAAAATGTCTAAAACTGACATTATGAACAAAAACTGCGAAGAGTATCCTATAGAATGTGTAACAATTATATAAAAAGTTTAGTAAACCGGCGAAGAGTACGTTTTTGGCTTGTTAATTTGTCCATTCATCTACATCGTACATGACGGCTCATCCTGTAATCCATCATACATCGGAAAATGAAGACCTCTTAAAGATAAACATGCAATTTTGCACCAAATTATTTATTATATTTCTCAAATGTGCATTTATTTCAATTAATCAAAAATAGCTTACATATGGTTCGATGGACGTCTCTAAATGACGTCATCTTGACGTCACTGGGCTGTGACATAATGACGTCATTTTAACGTCATTCCAGAGGTTAAAATGACGTCTCAAAAGTGATAAAAAAATAACATCAAAATTACGTCAATTTGCTGCCTGAGAATTTAAATCGCTGTTCGTATTTGTAAGTAAAATATTGTGTTTTTTATTGTATTTAAATGGTTGTAACAGTTTAAAAAGATGAATTTATTCTCATGACGTCATTGGTTGATTAGAATAATCATTCCTGCATCTTACCAAGCTTATGTGTATCATTCTTCTTCTTCTCTTGCGATTTCAGTTTTACAAATTCGCAAAGATATGAGTCATGAGCTTACGTTATGTTGTTGAAGTACCAAGTACTAATGTCTAAAAATAATTTCAACTAGGCACTGAAAAATATTCACACTAGTCACTACTGACAGCACTTAAAATAAATTAAAAAATACTTGTTTGTTCGTCAGTCACAAAACCATTTTCAACTATCAAATGATTTCTGCAGCACTGCCTATACGCGATTCAAAATAAGCGATACGCCACCTACGGTTCCCATTACGAACTACTTTGTGTGAGATGACAAGAGAAAACTTTCATTTTTTGCTTGTGTCATAATTGCTTTGCGTTGTTTTTATTGTCAATTGGATTCAATTAAAATTGAAAACAATATGAATCAATATTGTTCAGTTCCTCAGTGTTCGTCTTGGGCAAAAAAAACCCCAACATTTGTTTCCCGAAGCCGGCAAACACCGCGTGAAGATGGATAACAGTTTTGGGGGGAAAGATTTTGTGGAAAGGCTAAAAGCTTGGATTATAAAATTAAAAATTGGATAGCCAGTGACAAAGTACATGAAGGTTTGTTCACTTCATTTCACAGAAGATGATTATTTTTATCAAGGAGGTATTTATTGTATGTTGAGGTTAAGGTTAAATAGACATTGTCTTATTTTTAGAACACAGTAAAAAAAATAAAATCTTGAAAAAAAAACAGCAGTCCCATCAAGAAATATACTGTAAGTGATAATGATGCCATTTCTGTACCATGCAATAGGTCTGAACGATTTCAAAGAAGGCTTGTGTTGGCAGAAACGGTCCCCGAAACGACCATTCGACGATCACTGTGATCGTGAAGAAAATGAAAATACCCAAGAAGATGAGAGTTTATTGCAAGTACTAGAGGCACAACCTGATTATGTTGGACCAAAAAGTTTTTGTGACTTTCAAGTTCAAGTAAATACTCCGAAAGTATTTACGTTGTGTACTTTGTTAACAACAGATAGTAAGCTAAACTGTTTTACTGGTCTTAACAGTTTTAAACTCCTGGACACAATAGTGGAGGTTGTGCAGTCCGCTTTTAGAGATAAAAGAGCTCGTAGATTAACAGTAGTACTATTTACTAAATTAAAATGTAATTTGTCTTATATTACACTTGCTCTTCTTTTTGGTATTTCAGCTGAATTATGCAAGATTTTTTGTATTGTTTATATCGCTTTAATAAAACCAATTGTTATACATATATTTTCATTGAAATTTATTTATAAAATACCTTTTAAATCACCGAAAATACAAAGATTTGAATGTAAACAAAACACCTATCACACAGGAATTAGTTCCGATATCAACCGCACAGGCGCTGAAATTTTAATTTCAGATGCGTATCTCTATGTCTAGAGATGTAAAGAAACCATTGCCAAACTTAGATCTGTTACTACCTTCACCATTTTCACCACTGCCATCTATTCGTTTATTATGAAAATTATTCAAATTTAATCAGAGACGTCACTGTAAGATGTACTATTATTTTCTAGCTGAAATCTCCGTAATTTAAAAAAATAAAAAAATACGGGTCCACTTATCTTTAATGGATATATTCAAGTATGATGGAGACACGAAATCAAGCAAACACTCAAGAAACTATCTAGCCTGGGAGTCGTTTATGCCACCTTGTAGTTTTTTTTCTGTTTCTTTAACCCTTTCATTTACAATGTCCCTCCTCAAGGACATCAATTTTAAACGTTTGTGACATCGTGATTTATGCACATATGTACTTGATCTCACCATGTACCGCTCCAGGGACTTTCATATAATGTCCAAATCAACATCCAACGACATTTAGGTGACAGTTGCGAAAATTAAACACATATGTATTTTTAGTTGCCTGACCATCTCAGAAACTGTCAAAACATAGTATTGTTACGTATAGTTTTAAGTGGCAAAAAAAAGTCGATTAATTAAACATTTGTTCATTACTGGTAAGTATAAGAGTGATTGTTTGTGCATTATTTTTGTATAATATTGGGGCTTCGGTTATGAGTAGGATTTTTTCAAAATGACATGTCCCTCACAAGGACTTCTTGGATGTTTTACTGAATTTTTGAAGATGTTATAATTTAGTTTTCAGTTAGTAATATAATTTTTTAATAAGATATACTGAATTCCTGATCATTGCTTCATTAGTGAAGAGAACTTGGTCTAATTCATTGTAGATTGCGCATGCGTATTTTGTTTTGAATACGCAATATAAAATTTTATGTATAACTAGCTGATGCTCGCGACTTCGTTCACGTGGAAGACTTCATGCGCGTGGAATTAAGAATATTGGCATACTAACTTACGCCTATAAAGAAGGACTACATCCTCACTGAGTATTCCTATAGTACTCAGGAAGTACACTTGAGGGAACACATTGCGCATTCATTGCACTCAAGGAAAACTTCTGCGCATCCATGGTACTCTAGTAAACCCACTGCGCATCTATAGCACTCGGGGAAACCTACTGCGCATCCATGGTACTCGAGTAAACCCACTGCGCGTCCATAGTACTCGGGGAAACCCACTGCGCCTCATTGTCATGAATTCTTGGATAGAATGCAGTCGAACTTTGCATTTCAAAAAACAATATACTTGATTTATTAGGGTTTCGTCAGAATATTGCAGAATATTTGATTTTAAACAAAGCCAAACCAAAAAGAGGTAGACCTAGACTAGCAGATCACATAAATGCACCACAATGCCCACAACAAAAAAACGAAGTAAAACCAGTTAGGAAAATGAGGTTAGATGGCTATGATCATTATCCTGAAGTTGATAATAAAAAAGAAAAGGTGCAAGTTGGAGGCATTCAAAGGAAAAACACATGCATATTGAACGTACATATATGCCTTCTGAAAGACCGTTACTACTTCTTGAAGTTTCGTGAACAATAATATTGTGAACTTTTGTTAATACTTGTTTAAGATTTTGAACATTGTAACTGCAATAAATTTCCTTTATTTCATGATTTCTTATTGGAAACTACAAATTCTATAAAAGATCCACGAAGTCACTATGTTCCTTGTCAGGGACATCCTTTAAGGATGAAATGGAAGTACCTAGGGTTATTCCTGTGCCACTAAAAATCATTAAAAAATTATATTAAAATGAACCCCAAGTTTCAGATTCTTCTGAAAATTATTTTTGGTTCGTGGCTGAAAGGGTTGAACTATTACCTTTACCATATACTTCATTTCAATAAATAAAAGAGTGTAAATTTTATGAGAACATGTTCCTATTCAAATACTTAATAAGTTACAAAATGATTTCATTGGCAAATATCAAACGTCTTCTATGTTTACCAGAACCCATAAATCTTGTCGATTTATTGAGAGTAAGTGAATAAATTCCGCTTGTTTTTAAAGCTTCATACGAGGCTATTCGATATGAATCAAGAAGACACATAACATTCCGCAGGATATCAGCTAAGCCAAGCGTTGTTAATTTATCTGCCAGAAAACGTTATTGGAGAATTTTCACCTTAAATTCTAATATGCCCGTACTATTTTCGGTGGCAGCAGATATATCGAGCTTTTCTTGCGATGAGGCATTAGTTTTTAGACTCGGTATTTTCGCCACGCTCTGCCTCTTGTGAGAAAATGATTTATCTTTCGAAATCCAACCTCCGCATCCGCAAATGCGAACTGTTTGCAGATGGAATTTTTCCATTTTTATTACAGTTTCCACTGGATGTAATTTCTTCTCCTTATAATTACGTACATAAATATATTCTCTCATGCATATAATGCAATATTTTTAAGTTAACAAGAAAATATTCGAACTGATGTTAGAGCTTATTAATGGTTTAATAAAAATTTAATTAAAACTAAAGGAAGATATAAATGTTTAAATATTTGTCTCAATAAACACAGCATTTAATAATAGTATATTGTTATGTGTTGCAACCCCAGAATGTAGGCAACACATAATTCAATTAGTTCGGATGTGTGAATGTAGAGATTTGCACCTACTAGAGAAAGAACCTACTAGAAGCTCCAGAGTGATGACATCTGGAACTATCTAGAGAATGGTGACGTGATACAGAAAATTCGGGATCTGTCATTTTTAGGTATATAAGGCCGCATTTTCACGGCGGGAAGGAAAAAGTTTTGAATTGACAAGCGAAGTTAAGACTGCAAAGTGAAAACAAAGTGATAAACATTGTTATTTTTAGTCAGTAAAGTGCATTTATGTTAATAATAGTATTGTGAAGTATCCAGTAAATTATTTAATAAAGTGTGTTAGTGGTTATCTCTTGTTATAATTTTTTGAACCCACGGAATTTGCAAGGGTGGTTTCCTAGGGGTGGAAACACGTCACAAATTGGTGTCAGGAGCTCTGAGGTTGTGCTGAAATGTTCGAGAAGTATTCTCGAGAAATAGTGCTAACATAGAGGACCAATTTACTGGACATTGTTCAAGGGTTATTTTTGATCAGGAAAATAGTGTTAAGTGCATTTTTCAGACATTGTAGAACATTTTTTTAAAGACATTAGTGTGATAATTAAATCCTTTAAACTGAGAAATGATAGAGACACTGAAAAAGACTCATTTGTGTTAGTGCGTAAAAATTACTAGAACATTTCTATTTGGACATTAGTGGAGATTATTAAATTCTCTGAACTGGATAGTGACAAAAGACTCTGGATAAGACTTTTTCGTGCTGTTTCGAGATTTTTCTGGAAAGTTCCATTACCGATATTGACGTGACAGTTAAATTTATTTTATTTTAACATAATCTTATGCTCATAGAAACAAAAAGCATGGCAGCAGAGAAACAAATACGGGACCTGCTTGCGGAGTTTACGAGGATGATGGCGCAGCAACGAGAAGAAAGAGAAGAGCAAGAAAGAAGACGTCAAGAATAAAGAGACGAATTGAAGAAAATAATGGAAGAACAGTTAAGAAGACGCCAGGAAGAAAAAGAAGAACAAGAAAGAAGACGTCAGGAAGAAAAAGAAGAACAGGAGAAAAGACGTCAAGAGGAAGAAAGACGGCGTCAAAAAGAGAAGGATTAACAAAAAAAGAGACGCCAAGAAGAAAAACAAAAACAAGAAAGAAGACATCGAGAAGAAAAACAAGAAGAAGAGAAACGGCGACAAAAACAAAATGATGAATTAAGGAAAATTATAGAGAAACAGCAGAATGCCTTCATGTCAGCCATTGAAAAACTCAAAAATAAGATCGAAGTTAAAATGGACAAAGTCGAGGAGGAAATAAGCGAAGTCAAAGGAGAAGTTAAAGAGAAAGTAAACAAGTTCGAAGAAGAAGTCAAAGGAGAAATAGATCGGCTTAAACGACAGTTGTGAGATAGAGGAAGCCAGCAGGTGGTATCATCAGGTCAGCGACTAAAACCTCCTTCTTTTGACGGCCAAAGTTCCTGGACGACGTACAAGAGGCAGTTTGAGGCAGTAGCGTGTGCGAACAACAGAACTTCAGAGTTTTAGAAGCTGCCTCAGATCTGCTATATGGCGATCAGCACCTTCCCAAGTATATCAGGCTCAGCTGAAGCCACGTGTTCAAAAACAGCCGAAGAATGACCGAGAACAGATGACCAAAGCTAGTAACCGATTGAATGCCAGTACAGGGGGATTCAAGGTGGGGAACCTGATTTGGCGGTACAACCCACAGCGGAAGGAATGGAAACTTCAACCTCCTTTGGATGGACCGTATACTGTTATTACCCGAATTAATGATCTGGTCTATCGGATTCAACGAAGCAAAAAGTCCAATATGAAGATCATACACTTGGATAGACTGGCGAAGTATGTGAAAGAGGCTGAATTGCCTGACCGGGACGTTCGGGCTTAAGGAGGGGGCAGTGTTTTGTGTTGCAACCCCAGAATGTAGGCAACACAGAATTCAATTAGTTCAGATGTTTGAATGTAGAGATTTGCACCTACTAGAGAAAGAACCTACTAGAAGCTCTAGAGTGATGACATCTGGAACTATCTAGAGAATGGTGACGTGATACAGAAAATTCGGGATCTGTCATTTTTAGGTATATAAGGCCGCATTTTCTCGGCGGGAAGGAAAAAGTTTTGAATTGACAAGCGAGGTTAAGACTGCAAAGTGATAAACATTGTTATTTTTAGTCAGTTAAGTGCATTTAAGTTAATAATAGTATTGTGAAGTATCCAGTAAATTATTTAATAATGTGTGTTAGTGGTTATCTCTTGTTATAATTTTTGGAACCCACGGAATTTGCAAGAGTGGTTTCTCAGCGGTGGAATCACGTCACAATATTATTAAACGAGAGTGTAATGATAGCTATTACTCAAGAGGATGACGTTTACGACACGAACAGAAGGCGAGTGTCATAATTCATCCGGGTAAGTAATAGCTATTACACGCAAGTAGAATACTATACTTTTTCTACGACTACAGAAAGTTGCACTTTAAGGTAAATTTGCCGACAAATGGCGAGATTTTTAGGGAAATATGCGAAGACGCACATTTTATCGGTCATAACTTCTTTATTTTTCAAGCAGGAGAAAAAATTGAAAAAAAAGGCTTTTGCCTTAATCGATAATCTTTAATTTGGATTCTTAACATTTTTGGTGCAAGTGCCTTAATTTCTGAGATGTTTAACTTTTAAAGAAGTATTTTGACTTATACGGCCAAATACGTTTGACGCCATTTATTAACCTCCATACCTCCGACGGAGATTTAAAAAACAGTAAATTGTTCCTCGGTTTATGATCTTTATCTTGGAGATTTTTATTTTAGGAGTGATGTTTTTCGATATATTCAACAAAAACCGTGTTGAGGCGTCCGTTTTCGCAATCTGCAAAGAAGGCGAAACACGAAATGTTTGGACGTTCAGTTATTTTTTAATATATGAGTTGAAGGGCCATACTATGACATTATGGAAAGAGGAAGCTTGCATGTGATGCATATTGTGAATCGCACCGGCGAAATTGAGAATTCCAGCGTACAAGAGCTTACGAAACGTGACATTTTTTGACATTCGGCGAAATTAATGTCCTATTTATTAAGACAGATTGAATTGAGTTATGGCACACGCGATGTTTTCTAACTTTAAATGTTTTCCTGCGGTTGCTCCATGAAAATTGTTGAATAATGAATATGTTCTCTTGTGATTGGTTCAAGTCTGTTTAATAATGAATATGAACTCTTGTGATTGGTCCTAGCCTACTGAGTAATGAATTATTACCCGCGGCTGTTAGTAATGAGACCTATTACATGTTCAAAAATGTATCTATAATAAACGAACTTTTTAATAGTCGTAAAAAAATATCTTTTTATGAACAGGATTATTCATTATATTTAGGCCACCCTTTATTATCGTTATTATTGGAGGTAGAGAAAAAGTTTCGGACGAAAGTTGTAGGGCTGTAACTGAACCTCTTTAATAAGTTAATGGAAGCACAGTGGCGTGCAGAAATTGGGAGATACAAGAAGCAATAATACTTTTTTTAATAGAACGCGCCCTGTATATTGTTGAATTTTTGAATTGTCCTTTTTTTTCTGATTTCAAAAATATGACATATGATAGTCTTATCTTTAACCGTTTTCGAGTTATTGAACATTGAAAACCGTATTTAAGCTATTTATTATACGAAGGGAAATTACCATTATTGAAGTAGTCTATGAAAATGACAAGTATTCTGTTATTAAATCTGTCAGCGTTTCATATAATAACGACAATGCGGAAACTTAGAATTTTAGAACATAACTTTATGCGCCTCATTTCAGACTCCGGTAGGTACACCTCCCTCAGAGCTCTATGCACTCCACTAGCGGACTTCGTCTGGGACACTTCCCAAAAATTCTACCAATTCAAACTGGGCGAAAGTCCGCTAACCCGAGACATCACACGAATCAGACAGCATAATGCCATACTTTTCAACCTGAAACACCCATTACCATACCAGGCGTTGCCTATCTTTTGGCAACCTCCCTAGCCACATCTTTCCTATACCACAATTTCCTTTCACCACCTTTTATTTGCACCACCTTTTACTTGTACCCCCTCTATTCCCCCATTAGTTTCATTTTTATTATTTTTGTCAATTTTTGTTCTTTTGTCTATTTTTGTTCTTCTTCCAAATTCCCTTTAGACCAATAACTGCTAGTAAATCCCAACTTTTAAAATCATAATCTCCCCTCACCCCATTCTTCCAGAGGCAGGTAGACCACTGGATAAATCCGTGACTCTCGAACGGGTTTTTTCACTAAGTTTTTCCCGAATGGACAACAAGATTTTCTTCATAAATTTAGTGCGCTCGTGCGACAGTGCGCGTGTGTTAAAGATGCAATTGTTTCTTCGTAGTTCTAGCTATTTCTAAGTATTTTAATATTTTCCCCGATTATTGTTCAACGAAATTGTTAGGTTTAAGTTTTTTTATATATGTTAAACAGAAGCCCTAACGCCCCAATTTCATCTGTTGTTACACCCGATCACCTACCTATCGCGACATTGCACGCCGCGGTGGGGTGATCGGCTCTAGACTGGACCCAGCTGAGGCGCATTCATGTCTTTAAACGTTAATAAATATCTTTGATTTGATTTGATGTGATATAATAACAGAATACTTGTCATTTTCATAAACTACTTCAATAACTGTAATTTTCCATCATATAATAAATAGCTTAAATACGATTTTCAATGTTCGACAACTTGAAAACGATTAAAGATAGGAGTATCATATGTCATATTTTCGAAATCAGAGAAAAGAGAGTAATTCAAAAATTCAACAATATACAGGGCGCTCCATTAAAAAATATATTATTGCTTCTTGTACTCCTCAATTTCTGCACGCCACTGTGCTTCCATTAACTTATTAAAGGGGTTCAGTTACAGCCCTACAACTTTCGCCCAAAATTTTTATTCTACCTGCAATAATAATGATAATAAGGGGTAGCCTAAATATAATGAATAACCCTGTACATACGAGTACGTTGACTTTTAACATTCGGTTAAGGAGCATGTAATAAGTAAAGTCTAATAATATTTAATTTTGTTGAAAAAGAATACGTTATTAAAAAAAGATAAATGCCTACTATACAAATATTTTCGGAATAACAAATAGCTTGTGCGAAAATATTCTTCGTTGCCTTCGTCTTCTTCTGCGAAAACTCGTACTGATGCCATAATATTGGCCAAAATTAGCAGAACATTTCAGTATCAACAATTTTTGGCACGACTTTGTTTGCAATTGCAAAAATTACAAGATTTCTATAAGCACAAGATGACCATAGTCATGTTTTTCCACACAATTTTTTTGGATTTCGAGACGTTTGCAAATCCACTTCTGATCGCAAAAAAATTGGCATTGATAAAATGTTCGTTGCGGGAACATTACTTTTCTAGAACTATCATACTCGAAGATATGCTCTGAGAATATGTTGCTCCACAGAGTTTTCAGTAGAAGGCGACGTAACCAAACTGAATGCAGATTTCCTTGTCTTCACGCAGATTTATTGACCAAATTAGATGTGATTTGGGGTTTTCTCTAAACTAAAACCATGGCAGGTAGACAAAAACCAATATGGGTGCCCTGAGCTCGATTTTCGAGAAACAAACGATGGCGCGAACCGCGATCGTCTATCTTTTTCGACTACCGAGCTTTAGAGCGTTTTTGGAAAATTGGTATTTTTGGATGAACTTTATATCTCAATTATCAAGTGTCGAACTGAACATCGAGTAACATATTCTTGAGGCACTTTTTTAAGTAGAATCCGTTGTTTAGAAGAAAATTATGCATGCCTCTGTTCTCGAGATATAGACATAACTTTGTTTTTTAAATGGAACACCCTATAAATTATTTCATTATTAAATTAGCTATCCAATGATATATCATATTGTCATATTTATCTCTAGAAAAAGTGGTTAATTTTCGAAAAATGTAATATATTTGTGAGGAGACCATGGAAAACTATTAACATCAACAACACTTCTCTTATAATATAAAATAATTTTGCCTAAAATAGGAAAAACTAAACTACAATAAATGTTTGAACTAACATCTATGCACTTTTGACACCTTCTCCTTACAGCATTTGTTGCATTTCCAATCATGACAGGAGTTATTGTCGGAAACGCAGCTAATGTTTTGTTTTCCAATTCTGCTATGTTATTAGAACGTTCTCTATATATAACATTTTTTGAATAAGCATAGATGTCAATGGAAGACAATTCGATCATTTACTTAGTTTAGTTTTTTCTATTTTTGGCAAAATTATTTTATATTATGAGAAGTGTTGTTATTGTTAATAGCTTTTCATAGCCTCCTCACAAATATATTAAATTTTTCGAAAATTAACCACTTTTTCTAGAGATAAATATGACAATATGATATATGAATAGCTAATTTAAGTTGTGATCGACTAATGAAATAATTTACAGGGTGTTCCATTTAGAAAAAAATCTCTATATCGAAAACTGAGGCATGTATATTTTTTTTCTTATCAGCGACAAATTCTACGGAAAAACGTGCTTGGTAATTGAGTCATCCAAAAATGCCAATTTTCCAAGAACGCTCTGTAGCTAGATAGTCGAAAAAGATAGACGACGGCAGTTTGCGCAATTGCTTGTTTCTCAAAAATCGAGCTCAGGACACATATATTGGTTTTTGTCTATCTGCCATGGTTTTAGTTTAGAGAAAACCCCAAATCACATTTAATTTGGTCCACCCTTTATTGAAATGCATGTTAGTAATTTTGAGTCATTCTTTTCTGTATGATGTATGTGTTGTTTCCCATCTTGTAAATGATCGTGTACTGTTAGATGGTGTATGAATAAAATAATAATAAAAAAAAATAAATTAAAATATTTATCACTTTATTTATCGTATGTAATATCACTAGTGCTTAAAATTTTATAGAAAATGTTTTCTAAAGCGTGTTGCCTGGTAATATAAAGAGTGCAAATTGGCAGTTTATTATCAGATTAAATCCCGACCACTTTAGCGGGAGGGATTTAATCTTTGATAATAAACTGCCAATTTGCACGAGTTATATTAACTGGGGGCAACTTAGCTTGAGAAAAAATTTTTAGATAAAATTTAAAGCACGAGTGGTATTTGAGGAGAATATTTCACGAATAAATAATTCATTAAGTACATCTTCAATATTATGTTTTCTCATTAATTGCCTTCAGATGTTTTCTTGTCACTTTTTAGAGTTTACTGACCTTTATTTTCAATTTCCTCATTAATTTGATATACAGAAATATTTCTAAACCGACTCATATTGTCAAAACAGCAAATCTGAAACAAACGCAGTAGAAACAATGGAGATTCCCTATATTTTAAAATAATATAGTGACGTTTCTACGGCAACTAGTAAATAAAACAAGTTGAAACCTTAGATATTATAATATATAGACTGGCTTAACACCTTTCAGGCGTTTCTGAGGTGCAATATGACGAGGAACGATAGAGAGAGCACTACATCTTTAATCTGCGAGCACTACTTTATTCCCGATGTCCCGCCTATTTATTACTATACACTCATGGTTCCGAGATTGACATAGAGAGCGCCATCTAGCGCTACCGCTACTAGAGTTATATTCCATAATAATTGTTCATTGATTCATATTTACGTATTTAATCCTTATTTTTAACTTACGAAGTTTACAAATCATGTTGAGGTTTGCTTCGTTAGTCAGAGTGAATTTTAAATACAACAAATTAAAATATTGCACAGCTTTGATTCAACTAGTTACTTTTTGATGATTACCGTATGTAAGTAGGTACCTAGGTACATTTTTAGTTTGTTTCCATAGCAAATGTGTTTACTTGACATTTATAATAAATGATTTGCTTAACTTTGTAACTACGTTATTGAGCTATTGAAAGCTGTGCTTGACTTGTTCCTGTATTATGAGCTAGGTATATTAAGTACAATCTTTGTATATTATTATTACCTGATTGAATAGTAGGCAAATTGAAATAGTTACAGATAGGCAAGGGTTATAGCCTATATATTTCAGACAGGCTTCTCTTTGGAACTGACGATTGTTTACTATATATGTGGTGTGTTTATGTTTGCTAGTACATAATACAATATTACAATTTACAAGGTAAGTTAACAATTAGTAATAAGCTAGTGAAGATATTTATAGATAAAATTTAAAAGCCCGAGTTGCCCTATTTGCCGAAAATATTTCACGAAAGAAAACGTCAAAAAATTATCGCAGTATTTGCCGCTGCAGCGACATAAAAAATTAGAGCGATAAATTTTGCATGTTGGTACTGTCAAAAGCCGATCTAGCTTGAATTACCACTAATAATGACATTTGATTGGAGCAATGTTGTGAAAAAACGGGCTCTCATTGGCTATAGCGTTAATGAGTGAAATAATCAGTAAAATATGATGATATGATTTGATGGAAGCCTATGACAACCCTCGCCCCATTACTTCATTGAATTACTAAACTTTCGATTGAGATTTTTATACTATGTTAGATGGGACTTGGTCTACACTTAACGAATTATCTGCAGATCCTTATAAAATTAGGAAAATCTATTTATTCTTATAACTTTTTCATTGATTAGCTTGTACAAACTCCAAATAATTGTTAATTTCCTTCCGTAAATAGACTTTAGATGGTTTTAGAGCTCAAATAATATTTTATTAAGCTATTCCAATCGACAATGGAAAACAAATTAATGAACATAATGAACTTTACCAGTAATCTAAATAAACTTTACAAATTAGATTTATGAGGTTAGTATTCTCCTTTGACATTTTCAATTGGAGAGGTCATAGAAGAGTACATATATGAAATGAATTTATAGTTTATTTTAAATATATATTTATGTTGATATATACTTTGCAGAAATTCATCAAACTGTGTCCGTATATCAAACTATAATTTAAACTTCACAACTTCACATATAAATCAAACCACGGGGTCAAAATTCCAACTATTCACCGTTGCCAAGGTTACATTTTTATCGTTGGCGTAATTCAACCCCAATTTAGGGGTGGTGTCGATGTTGTTATGCATGATATCACGTAATTGGAAATAGAAAAACCCTCCGTCTAGACTAGTAATTATAATATCTTGCAGACGGTGCGGTGGTGGGCTTTGTGCAGTAAGCGTGAATAAGTTGTGGCTTACTAATATTTTCTGAGATATGCGGAAAGATTTGATGCAGAAACAAATAAAAGATAAACACAGATGTTCTTTATTTTCAAATTTTCACTTCTACATGTGCAATAATTTGTCAATAGAATATTTTTAGTTAAATGTTTATAATTCTAGGGAATTTGCATTAAAGAAAATAAATGCTTAATCGCCTATTTTGGAATATTTAAACAATGCCTCTAAATTCCAAATTAATTCAGCTTTACGTATTATTTGTTTAGAGAAATACTAAATAAATCTTACATTTGAAAAAAAAATTGTTAGTCATGCGGAAATTAAAAAGACGTTCTTTATTCTAGACTATAGCTCCCCCCAAGTAGCATTTTAAGCAACATTTTGGCAAACGTTTCTAATAAATTGTGTCTGTTACCACCATGTCTAAAATGGGAGCTGTTTCTAACATGTTCCCATACATTTCCGACACGTGTATAATTTCTTATGGTTATACAGTATATGTTTCTATTGTGGTGGCACTAGGCGTTTCTTTGCTGGTTTCGAAAACAAAGAAGCATGTTTGAAATTTGTAGCTCACCGATTTATACACAGTTTCACAAATGTATAGATACTTTATTATATTTTATATTGATTCATTTCCAAACACACGTTTTTACAATGGGAACAAATGTGTGCAGTCAATTTCGGAAAATTTTATTATCTTTCACCTAATAAGAATGTGTTTCAATATTGCGCTTATTACTTTTCAATATGGAAACGATTTAAGATACACATAGGATAATAAAAATAACGTGGGGGTATAATACCTATAATGTGAAAACTTTGTCATCATTTTTAGCCATGTCTGGCCTGAAGAGAGGTGCGGAAAGAATTGTATCGATTATTTGGCGGAGATACTTCGATATTTTCAATGGGCCTCACAAATATAAACATTTAGAATATTTTTTTCGTAATTATCATAATTACTGATCTTCGATATTATGCCTTTGCTTACGTTTTCTTTTAAAGACTAAAATAGCAAAACGCCTTAAAACCAAAATTTCTACAGAAGCAGTTCTGCATATGTTTCTAAAATTTAGATCTAGAAAAGAAACTTGATTATTTAACATAACCACTCGCTTCCGATTACTGTAGCATATTACCTTTGAAAGAAACTCGTTTCGAAACTTTCTTGGAAATGTTAACAATCATTTTCTTACAGAAACAATTTTCTCTTTGTTTCGGTCATTGTTCCGGTCTGGTTTCGGAAAGGTTTCGGAAAGGGAACAATGGCCTGCAGCCGGCTGTGTTGCGCGTGCATTCTCGGCGGTTTTTATTTAAGGTCCTCCATTAATTCATATTTTGGTTCTGCAATTTCCTCTTCGAACTCAGTATCTGGTTAATTAGTTATTTGTCTTTTGACATTCCACAGCAACTTTTTTAAAAGTCACTCTTGGTTTCACAATTCTTATAGTTATACTATCATGTATATAAATCTTTTGTTGTTATGTTGTATACTTTAACAGGTTGTAATACCTGGAAGAATGTTTAAATTGTTTGGTTTTTCCCATTTTGTATCTCTAAACTTTTCTATGGCTTTAACAATAGTAAAATGTGAGGTTATAATAACTCTATTAAAAAAGTTCACGGTTTTGATTAATAATCTATTTTATGGTGACATGTTTTCATTATATTCATGAAAAAAGATGGAAACAGTTTGGAAACATAAGAATGTGTTCCATACAATTTCAATAATGTATCGACACAAGTTTATAATTTAGAAATGATTAACAGATGCTGCAGTATGTTTCGAAAATGTGTTCAAACACTCGTTTTGGAAAAAATTATATCTAAAAGTGGAAACAGTTGCTAAACTGTTCCATAATATTGTTGTGCTATATTTGTAAAAGGTAAAGAAATGGTGAAAACTTCAGAAAAAATGTTGGAAATGTATGGAAACTTTGTATCTCCCATAAGTGTCGAAACAGTTACAGAACTGTTTCCCACTACATTTTTGTTCCTAAACTGTGTCTAAAAATGCTACTTGGACTTTGGAGAATATCCAAATTGAATCAAAAAGGGGAGAGAAATTCATTACGGCATTTAATAAGACTGTAAATTAAGAATATCTGAAAACGTCAAATTAAATCCAATTAAAACAATGTTATTTAATAAAATGACAAATAAAACAATAACAATACAACAACTTGCTAATTTATATACATACCGAGATACAAACACACGACTCAGCGGGGTTCTTAGAGACGCTTAAAACGGGCAGCGCCGTGGGCCTCTTCCCGATATCCTCGTAGACACTCCCGTCCCTTTGGTGACCGGGTGGACATTCGCTTATTTACTTTATTGTTTAAATTCTACAGATAAATGATGCGTTAGCAATGTAGAAAGATCAATGTTGATTCTGTTTATAAAGATGACCTTGCCCACAATGCGGGTTTCGAAGGTATAGGTCGAACGAGCGGATGTGAGTTTGAAAGGCATTAAATTTGACAAAGATTAAGTGAATTGTAGCACAAAATATTCCGCGCAAATCGGTGTGTCATAACAAAAAATAAAGTTGAAATGGAATTAACACTTATTTGAAAATAACTAATACAGTTATTTAATAGCAACGCTCAGCTATTAGCAAGTGAACAGCACTTGTATCCCTAAAATAGGATCGACCAGTGCAATTCAACCCTGGACGCTCAAAGTCGGTCCAACATATGGCAGGTAATGAAATCCATAGAAATTTTTGGGTAAGTGACATCGTATACCTGCAGAAACCCGAGCAAGATAAGTCCTTATATTCTTAACTTGTATTAATAAACACACATTTTCTTACAGGTCAATAATTTACTGACAACTTTTAATTTTTACTTTACTTTATTTACTGGGTGGCTGTTAATATTGAATCTGAATTGAGTCCGAACTAGCCAGTGACGTACTATTAGTTTACAAGTATACCGCGCCAAAACTAAATTTCTTGCAGGACAGCACAGTGATACAATTTTCTCTGAAATGAAAAAAGAAAAATGCCCATCATAATATTAGGAGATTTCAACGAACATATAGGAAAAGACGAACAGACGGAGGAAGATAAAACATTGCTAGAAAAACTTTACACATGGTCCAACGAAAATGGAAACGTGCTGAAAAACCTAGCACACAGGTTTGACTTAACAATAAGAAACACGTGGTGCAAAAGTTAAACCTGTCTTGAAACTTTCAGAAATTAAAGCTCAATCTCACAAACAGATCATATCCTGGTAGGCAGAGAGTTGAGAAAAGGATCAAAAACATTAAAGCAGAAAGGACAGCACAAGTCAATACAGACCACAAAATCCTATACGGAAAATTGGAAGTAAAAGAAGAGAAAAGAGGTAAAGGAAACAACAAAACACCACCCAGTAATTGGAATTGCTCTCAAAACTAGCACGAAGATTTCCAGAAGAAATACAACTGACAGGAGAAGAATTAGATTGGACACCAGTGGGTTTAAAAATAAAAACAGTGACAAGAAAAACGTTAAACAGGGATGGGTATGAGCTCGACAAAAAACGAAAAAAAAAACAAGTCCGAATAGCTAAAAAGATGAAGGCTACAGACAAAGACCCGACGTGAAACATAAATGAAAAACTAAAAGAAGCATTGAAAGAGAAAAGAGAGGAGGTGAGAAACCAGGACGAGGACAAATGCTGAGAATTTTTTGAAAATATAGAAACACTCTCAACAGGACAACGGCCTAATTAAACCTTCAGATATCTGAAAAATATAGAAGAAACAATAAATATCCACAAAAGAAAATAATGCCACTGCAATATTTGACCAAGAAGCTGGAGGAAGAAAGGAATACAACGAAAGAGCGAACAGAACTGATAAAGAAACGAACCACTGTCACTTCGACAAGCCACCATCAAAGGACCAACCTGCTAGAAATAATGGCCAGAGCTAGAAGAAACACCGCACCTGGAGTAGGCAACATAAACAGCGAATTAATACCCTATGAAAGGGAAAAACTAAAGCAGCAAACCCTAGAATCAGTATATCTTAAGTAATTTTCACTGGGCGGCATTAGAGCTCAAAAAAATATGTGTACTCAGGCCCATAGTCAGGATTTCTTTTGGAAGGTGATTTTACCGATACAAACAGTAACACAAGTAAAAGGTAATGCGCCGAAGGCGAGAATTTTGAATTTTTCAATTTAAACAGTCTAAAATTAAAAGTTCGACATTTCGACTTATAAAAGAATTGCCCCAGAAAAATGGTTTTCGCAATTGTTTAAACAATTTTCGTCTTTGTTGATATATCGCAGGCAGGTACACTTGATTTCAAAAAAAGTAGTACACTTTATTTTAGCAATGTAAACATGACTCTTGCAAAAAATATTGATAACAGTCATTATCTAAACGTCAACTGTCACAATTTTTTTCAACTTAAAATTTATTAATACGTAAGTTTTGATTAAATTTTTGCCAGTTTTTAATAATGGCTAGACAACTAATAGAAATTCAGAAGATTAGTGTTCTTTCCAAATTTGAAAATCTATAAGTCTATAACTGCAATTGCTTCTGAATGTAACATAAATATATGCAGTGTAATGAAAGTTAAAAAAAGATGGGAAAATGAAAGGACTGTGCCCGCAAGCATGGATCTGGCAGGCCTAAACGAAGTAATGAGCAACAAGATGAAGCCCTTACAGATTACCTTCAGGAGAATCCAATTGAATTGGTCATTTGAGAAACGACACTAGTCCTTAAAAAGTAGAACTGAGAAAATTAAGAAAAACATTCCAAATTCACCATTTCAAATAATCACATATAACAAAAACATAATTCATTTAATGTGGACAATTGTAGATCAAAATATTATATCCAGATGCACATTTTGGCAAAATCCACCTGGGATTTTCCAAAAGAAAAATTGGACTTGTGTGGTTTCTCTAGTGACTCTCTGGACTTGTGCGCTTTTTCTAGCGACTCTCAAAAATCAAAAATGAAAAACAGTTACCAGAAAAAAAGAAATTGTGGTCTGTGCTGGGGTACTGACGATACTGACGAGCTCCCTTGTATTTTGAGTCTCTGAATATGAATCTGACCTTTGCTTTGCCCCAGCACGTCAGGTTTTTTATAACACCAAAAAAGTGTTGTATCGTAATACTACTTACTCAGCTCATTTAAATCAGACTCCAAAAGTGATTCAACTTTAAAACTTCAACCTAATAACATTGTGGTACATCCCATAACCCTAGGAATCCGATGAAAACCGTGGAGTATTTTGATTGGGGAGTTAATGGGATTGTGACCTTGAATCCTTGTGCTTGAGTATCATACATCCTCAACCCCATAATCCCATAACCTCAGCATCCCATAACCCTATAACCTCGTAACCTCTTAACATGCAGATCCAACGAGAAAAATGGAGATTCCAAGTATAGGAATTCATATCACTGTGACATTATAATCTTGAAAGTAAATACCCTATGGCGCCATAGCTCTTCAACGGCAAATTCTCTAACCTCGTAACCCCACAACCCTGAGGATCCTATGAAAAAATAGGAGGCTCTCGATTGGGGAATCAGTTAAATTCTGCCCTGGAACCTGTTACCTTGTTACCAAGTAAACCTATAGCACTCCAGCAGCAAACCCTTCTGCTTCATAAACTCATAACTACATAACTCTGGGGATATAATAGACGAATGTGAAGATTCTGAACAGGAGAATACGTGAGATCGTGTTCAGCGTTCTATGGAGAAAGAACACAAGTCCGGATTCGTGTTGTTTTAAAATGAACTCATTATTTTAAACGCGCACTGCTTCCGTACTATACACAATACATGTGTGGTTTTTCTATGAAAAGATGTGTTTAGGTTTCCACAATGCATTTCAGCAAAAATGTCACTTTTGATAGATGGTGGGTTTCTCAAATGACCGATTCAATTGAGACCGCAGTTGATGCAGTTTTGGAAACAAATTTTCCTGCCTCAAAATCTACTGCCTATAGAAGAATTAAAAATAGCATTCTGAAGTGTAGTTCTGCTGCTAAAAAATACAAATTAACGGAAGAAAAAAACAAGGACGGATCATTTTTGCACTCAACAATGAATGAATTTTGTTCAACAATGACGTCATATTTTCGGATGAAAAAGTTTTATATTATTATTTACATATTCGTGTTTATAGCTCTCGTGGGCAAAGATGCAATCAAAATTTTACATTTGATCCAATTAAATCGGGACATTTTTCTATTAATATCTGGGCATAGATTAGTCAAAGAGGAATGGGAATGAATTGGTTTATTGATGGTCATCTCAGAGGGTCCAAATACATAAGAATACACTGGTATGGTCCGCAGGCCCGTCCACTTTTTTTTGTTTTGGGGGTGTTTTTTGGGGTTAGGGATGAAAATGAGCGCGAATCGGACAATTCTGATTTCGGATTCGGTTTCAGAGGGTCCAAATACATATAGATACACTGGTATGGTTGGAAGGCCGAACGACTTTTTTGGGAGGTGTTTTTTGGGGTTAGGGGTGGAAAAAGACCCAATCTGACTATTCTGACTCCGGATTCGGTTTCAGCCGGTCCACTTTTCTTCTTCTTTGTGTGTGGCTGTGACATTAATTGTGTTGTAATTTGTTTATTTGTGTTTTAATTTTTATCCAAAAATAATTCCATTAAAAATAAGACTGTTTATATATATGGTTAATACTTAATATAAAACAACCAATATTACTGATAATTTTGGTAATTACATCTAATGTCCGTTTGATATCATCAAACTTATGCCGGTTCTATTTTTAGTCTATTTCCAGAACTTTTCAAAATTTGTATCAACATATCAGTATCAATTTAGGTAACTACAATTGACTGACATCTATATTTCCATTATTAAGTTAATTTCAATAATTTACTGTCAAAAGAACAATTTTGACTACTAAAAAGACCATTTTCTTATCTAAGTGTTGTACTACTTTTTTTTATCAAGTACCTATATTACTTTTTTTTGAAATCAAGTATACATATACAATTCATTTGGATCAAATTTACTGGGTGTTATATAATTGCAAGTAAGAAAACGTAAACTATAGAGAAAGAAAAAGAAATTACAACAAGTTCAGAAAAGCAAATTTACCCTCAACAAGCACGTCTAGTTCTCATACTGTAGTGCTCAGAAATAATAAATGTGAACAATTTTTAATTTTTGGCTTTTGGGCCGGCGCACGTCGGTTCAACAACCGAGTGGCACTGGGCGGCGCAAACTCGTCACTAGGCGGCACTAGTGCCGCCTACTTTATATGTTATTTTATACTCTGCCTAGAAATCAGCTACAGAGTATGGACAGAAACCACACCTACGTACCTACGGAATGGAACACGATCATACAAATACCCCTCCCCAAAATGATTTGTAGAAGCAGAAACACAAAAAGAGGAGCATAAACGTTACATTTGATGACGTTTAAAAGTAGATTATTTCGAAGACATCAATTATTTAGATCATGAAAACATTTCTGGAATAACACAAATTCCTCGTCGGTATCAAGAGTACAAAACAATGTCGTATCATCAGCATACGCCAGACAGTTGACATCAACACAAGTGACTATTATATAATTAATAAGTATGATAAATAATAGAGGCCCCAGTATTGGGTCTTGGAGCACTCCAGATGTAGCTAGAAATTGCTGAGTTTTAAAACAACGGCATTCTATGTATTGATTCCTTGCGGTTAAACTAAGTTTTTTCTGTCAGTTTCGAATAAAATTGTATATGCAATTTGTATTGTTTAAATAATTTGAATCTTTAACGCTGCAATCGGTGACACCGATTGTAAATATAATATAGCACATCATCCACTTTATCTGTAAGGAGATACTATTTATTAATGAAATAAGGCATATTTCTATTTCCATCACTAAGTCTAGTAAATCCCCATTTTCCCAGAACACGTACACCAAAATTACAAAACAAATAAAATAAACTAATAAGACAATTTAAATCCAGAAGCGAGCGCCTCCAATAAAAGGCCATAACAAAGAGGGATAAAAAGAAGGTCTCATAATAACTAGTCACGTAGGTCCGAGCGGTTTAAAAAATCTATAAATTGGACCACTTGATTCGGCTTGACATCTGAGTAAATTTCAAACGAATGTTCTTTGGTGAATAAAATATCAGGCTACTTTAGTCCTGCAGTTCAATCACTGTCCGCTATACTACAGAAATGTAGCAGCAGAAACGTGACTTGATTATGCGAGGCTGACACAAAGGACACCTTCTGAGGATGCCGGCTCTCGAATTCAATATTCACTGTGCCAAACGATACAAATCCCTGTGGAGGGGAAGACGTTTTATTGGCGATACATGCGAATGGCCATAGAATTAATACCACACGACAAACATTTTAACAAATCAAGTAAGTGGCATTGAAAAGGTTTAGGGAGTGCCTTATCACCTTCATTGTACCCTACTTACCTTGCAAATAAGAGTATGTTGTGAATAAAATAATCATATGATTCTGATTTATGTACGTGGACACACAAAATCATACACAGAGCGAATTTAGAGTGACCTTTAGCTATGCTTGATGATATATTTTTTAAAGTGATTCAAAATATTTAAAAAGGACTCTGCACCAAATGCATGGGTAATTTGTTGTCGACGGAATCGTTGAAAATTCAAGGCATAGAATCCTTAGGTCATTCTCAATGAAAACTGTTATGGATAAAGTTCCAAAATGTCTTTATTTTAAAAATATAGCAGGTCGAATCTCCAAAATTCAAAATTTAAAACGCAATTTTACCTATTTTTTATCAAAACGCTAAATACTTTTAATATTTAATTTGCTGATTTGATGATACTGATGTACAGTGTAATATAGGAAAATACATTATTCTAATATTCGTATAAACAAATAAAAGATTCCTACGCAAATAAGAAAAATCCTATTTTTGTTCCAATGGAAATCAGCAAAACAAACAAAATACAAACGAGATGGTATGATCCGTTTTTCTGATAATATATTTATAAAAATTACTAAAAACCAAAAAATTTTGCGTGCATAATAGAAAAAAGTGTATTTTTGTTGGACCTTTTTCCTTATGCTTTAATGATTCTAGGCCACAATAAGTGCAGGCAAATCCAGTTTCGAGTATGAACTATCTGGGGACAGCTATTTCTTCATCGAAATGGAGAGCTTTATTCATGTAGAATGAGGATATAAAAGTCCCGAAAAATCCCAATGTGAGCTAAAGCCACCATTTAGAAAAAATGGCCACCAGAACCGTTTCTTTTAGAAGGACATATCTCAGTAACCACTCCTCCTATTTTAGATTTCTTTTTTTTGTATTCTTTCCCTTTTTATGTACAATCGAAAGTGTTATTACATCTTTGGGCCTAAAATAGAAGATAACTGAAGAAAATAAGACTTGAGTTCTTGGAAATATACAAGGTGTCCAGTTAGTGCTTCCTCGGAAGATGGCAAAAACGGGTAACTTTATAAAGAAACATTTTTAACGAAACTTTCAATATTTCATCTCTACTACAATTAAATTATTTTCAATTATACAAGGTGTAACAAAAAGGAGTTACACAAGAATGTATAATTTTTTTAATGGAATACCCTCGAATTTTTTGGCTCCAGTTAAACCTTTAAAGGTCCTGAATTACACCCTAAAATTGTTTGCCAATTGGATGCAGCGTTGCCAGTTATAATTTTTTTCCTGTCTTTTTGGCAAATTACAAACATTTTTTGACTACCATATCTCGGCGATTTATTAATTGTTTTTCCCAAAAATGATGATGCATTTACTGAAAAACATTTTTGAAATAAATTATTTTTATACCGGGTGTCCAAAATATTTGTTTACATTTATTGTTATTTAATTATTATTTTTCTCAAATTTTTTAAATGGAATGCCTATATTTTTTTACATGGATGAATGAAGCATAAAATTCCCCACATTCTAATATTATATACTTAATTTTTATATAATTTTTGCGTAAATTGAGGTGCTTTTTATTTTAGCATTAAAATCTAGCATGGCATTGGTCTTTTGTTTTGCGTTTGTTTTTCACTCTATGACTCTATCTTCTCTAATGTGTTTAAGATTATCGT
Organism: Rutpela maculata; assembly: GCA_936432065.2. NCBI lineage: Eukaryota > Metazoa > Arthropoda > Insecta > Coleoptera > Cerambycidae > Rutpela > Rutpela maculata. The sequence continues at coordinate 19,771,111 of OW386293.2, forward strand.
GATTAAGTTTAATTAATATTGTTAATATTTAAAAATACGAATTATAATTATTGTCTATAAGATTTAATATCTATGGTAAATGTTATGTTATTGGTGAATGTGATGCAAATTGTTTATTGGCATCAAGAATATATGGTCAAAAATATCCCTATAGAAGATGTCCTGATATGAGGTCTCTAGAAAGTTTGAAAGAACGTTTTGAACGTACTGGAAATTTTGCATATGAAAAGAAGGCGTGACGACGAAATGTATTGTAATGAAGAAAATGAGCTGGCTATAACTTTAGAGCGTAATCGAAAATCCTACCGCAAGTGTTCTGGAGTTAAGTAGGGTCAGAGGTCAGTGAATCTAGTGTTTCCCTATGTCTTCGTAAAAATAAGTTTCATCCGTATCGAGCTCAGCTGCATCAAGAGCTTTGGGATGTGGTTCATCGCAACGGATTTATGAATAGGCACAATTTCCATTATTATGCCTGAGAAAACCCTCATGTTGCACAGACAAATCAGAACCAGAGTTTAAATGTAAGGGGAGGAATTGTACATGATTATGTTATTCATCCTCTTATTTGAGGGAAATGTGAATGGAGCAGTCTTCTTATATTTTACGCAAAATACGTTTTCACAAATAATCGAGCATATTCCTGATTACATTACAAATAATATGTGATTACAACTTGAAGGTGCACCACCACATTTTAGTAGAAATGTTCATCAGGCCATTAGTAATCAGTTTCCTGAAATGTGGATAGGAAGAGGAGGTCCAATATTTTAATAAACTGTTAAATAATATCTAATTTATTATTTTATTACATGGCCGCCTAAGTCACCTGTCCTGACTTCAGTGGGTTTTTTTCTTTGGGGATTTGTGAAGTCAGACGTTTATAAAGTAGAATCAACGACTCGAGAAGATATGATGGAAAGGATTCATCGGTGTTTCAATCGTATAAATGTTGATATGTTACACTGTGTAAGGCGCTCATTTATCAAGAGACCTCAGTGTTACCTGAATCAAAATGGTGGACATTTTGAGCAGTTGTTAGGTTAGTTTCAATATCGTGAAAAAAAAATTATTGTTCAAGAACCGTTCATAAAAGAAAGTGCACGATATCAGAATGTGAGAAATTGTAAGCGTTACTCATCCATTTAAAAAAATTATAGGCATTCCATTTAAAAAAATTGAAAAAAATGTAAAACGAAATATAGATTTTAAAATGCTAAAATATAGAGCACCTTAATTTACGCAAAAATTATTTGATATAATTATATCTCAAAAAACGTTTGAAATAGAAATAAAGAGATATTATAATATGAGGAATTGTATGTTTTATTCATTCATCTAAAAAAGTATACCTAGGCATTCCATTTTAAAGAAATGAGAAAAATAATAATTAAATATCAAGAAATGAACGCAAATATTTTGGACACCCGATATACTAAAGATTTATTTCAAAAATGTTTTTCAGTAAATACGTGATTCCCAGGGGCGAGCGTAGAGGCGACTTCTATGTGAATATCTGTTCCGTTGAAGCAACGTCGAGCGTGGTTAGTACTTGGATGGGCGACCCACCTATCTTGGGAAATGCAGCGTTCTCGCCCCAGCTTCTAGAGGCTTGTATATCAGTGTACACTCGGAAGTTACGTAATTTCAGACGAGGATTACGTAGTGGATATACCATCCTTCGGAGAGGATGTAAAGCAGGCGGTCCCTTGTCTATTAAATGTTAGGCAAGTAAAAGATCCCTACTCTTCTTAAGGGAAGAGGTTCGGCAAAATTTTCAGGTTGGGGGTAGCTCGTCTCCTGGCGTCGGTGATGGGCCCTGGTAGCGGAAATAGGCCGACGTTAAATAGTTAAAAAAAAAAATACATGATTATCAAACAACGTCCCACATTTTTAGAAATAACGATTAATAAATCGCGGAGATATGCCAGTCAAAAATGTTTGTAAACTGTCAAAAAAAAACAGAAAAAAATAACTTGGCAAAATATTTTAGGGTGTAATACAGGGCCCTTGGAGACTTAACTGGCATTGAGGAAATACAGGCTGTTCCATTTAAAAAAATTACACTTTCTTGTGTGACTCGTTTTTGTGACACCTTGCATAATAAGTTGTAGTAGAGACGAAACATTGAAAGTTTTATTAAGAAAGTTTTTTTATAAAGTTAGCCGTTTTGCACAATCTTCCGAGAAAACACTGACTGGACAGTTGGACACCCTTTATACCTTAATATACATTATTAAAAATGATTACAATTTTATATATAAAAAACTATTACTCCATTAATATTTGAGTTAGTAGCATCGGCCAAAAAACAAATGAAAGATAATTGTGTGCTCTAGAACTTTTATTAAAATAATTTTTTTTAAAATTGACTAGAAATTTCAGTACAAACGTCTCGAGTTTACAAATTTTTAGTTTCTTTTTCCGGTTAGCGCACGCGCCGACCGGAAGTTTCGTCTGCCAGCGTAATTGGGTTATGTGAAGTACATATACTAACTACCTAGGCGGACAGATATCGATAATCATTCGATTTAAAAATAAATGCCTCCCCACCTCCCTATCCCCCACCATACCAAAACGTTCCAGACAGAAAAAAATTTTGTACTTATATGGTCTCTTCGATTACCCATGATACAAAGAATAGAAGGTATGATCTTCAGTTCGCCAAATTCGGTCCGGTTGGCGCAAGACGTCACGCGGTGATAGCGGGATTTTAAATTATATAGGATTTTCCTCATGATAAAAAGAATTTGTATCATGGATTTGCCTGAACTCATTGGAATTTTGAATAAATAGGGATTCTTAGTGTTCTTAGTAACCATCGTTCTTTATAAATGAGCTTTATCTCCGCGCAAATACGTTTTAAACATATTGTCACTTTTACATGATGCCAATGCACAACGCATTTTTATAACTAAAGGTTATTGCAAGATCACTAAAATAAGTAAAATAATCCAAAAAACAACTACCACAGACGTCGGCAAACTCACTTTTACGAAGGAAGCGGGTAGAAAATTATCACCGCGTGACGAAACAACTGTCGATTTGGCTCCGCCCACATGCGCAATATCATACCTTGTATTCTTTGTATCATGTCGATTACCGACTGGCAGACGGTAACCACTCGTTGTCGAATTTGCACGCTATTTCCTATACTATAATCTTCTTTGTATTGTTTTGTAAGATTCAGTTTCAGCAAAAAATATTACACACTTATCTTTTTCACTTAAAGTAAACGTTTTTCTTAAAGTAGCTCAAGTACTGAGTTGTCAATAAACTAATTTGACATTTACAAGTGATGTTGTCTTTTATTTCCTTAGTCTACTTTGTGAATCATTATTTTTTTCGTAGCATTTCGACAAAACGCAATATTCACTTTAAAAGCTTATAAAACCAACACTCTGTATAATTTCCATGACAAATGTGGACTTTTTGGAAAGGGGAAACAATGGGTTTCCAGCTGTGAGAAAATATACAGGATGTTCCATTTGAAATACCCGAAAATACGCTATGTCATTTCCGGTTAAACCGGAAATGAGCAAGAAAATACGGATACTCAGGAAATAAATCATCAAAATTAGAAGACTGGTGAAAACCGCATTTCATTATCTCAACTAGTTCAAAAGTTATATAGGTTTAAAAAGGGTCAAAATATAATGGAGCACTCTGTATATGTTACACATGTATTTTTTAAAATTAACTGAACTAAATGAGTTTTTTTTGTAATTCAACAACTAGCGCCCATATTATATCTCTGACGCTCATCAGATAATAAAATTATAAGTAGGTATGGTATGTCTGTAAAAATACAGGATTATTTATTGAAATGCTAATTCCTGGTATTATACCCTCTTCAATGCGGATTTGTTCATCTGTCAAATATCTGTGAAGTATAATATATTGACATGATACGTTAACAATATCATGAAATTGAAATAACTCCTTTGCAGAGCTGGGAGTAATTAATTACTAAAGTAATTAAATTACTAATTTAACTACTTTTTAAAAAAAAGTAATTGTAATTGAATTACATTTTTCAAAGCAGTAATTGTACTTAAAAAGTATTAATTCCTCAAGCGATACTCTGAAAATACCTTTGCAGAGTAATTAATTACTGATAGAAATTACTTCATGTAATTTAAATTACTTCTCAATAATTTCAAATCTCTAGAATAATTTGAATACTGTAGAGTTTAATTGTTTTACCGTAATTAAATTATTTTAGAGTATTTATATTTACATTCCTATTAAAAGGAAACATAAACAAATAATATTATTCATATTTCATAGTTTGTGTCATTTTACTTCCACATCCAGTGGAAGTATAGTAACGCAAAAAAAAAACAATTAAAATTTTTTATTGTTCAAAAATGCTTAAAAAGTCATGAAACGTCGAGATTTTCAGTTTGAGCAAAAGAAAATGTCTGTCTGTCGGTCTGTTTGTCTATATGTAACTTTTTTTGTGAGCACGATTACTCTGGAACCGTTTAAGATATTGACTTGAAATTTGGTACACGCATGTATTGCGTGGGCGGTGGGTAGTGGGTGCGGTGAACATAATTCGACAATTTCTTCTACATCTCTGAACCGATTAACAAAAATTTTGTTGGGCTTTTAGAGACAACTTTATAAAATGGTACTAGGCTATTGAAAAGTAAAGAAGGAAAATTTTTTTTCTCGTGCGAAAATAAAAAAAAAAATTGTTGATTTTAATAGTCTGGTATCATTCTATCAAGTTTTCTCTAAAGGCCTATCAAAAAATTTTTTCAAATCGTTCAGGGATATAGAAGAAATTGTCGAATTACGAAATCGTTTTCTTAAGCACGGCACCGCGCCCTTAACGAGATCTGGAATTAGATTATATTTTGATCTTATTCTGTTGAAGAGTTGGGGGATAAATTAGGGTAAATAGGTAAATCAAGCAAGTAAGAGTCCATAAAATTGCTATTTGGTATATATAAGAGAAGCTATTAGCCACCCACCCCCACCGCATTATTAAAGGGAGTGAAAAAATAAAATTGTGATTTAGTGTGTATATAAGAACTAAAGGCCTCATTTTTTTTCTTCATCCACCCCCACTACCACCCTACTACCACCACTCCCATCCCCACTACCAATGTGGCATATCGTTTTATGGGTTTTTTGGGGTATGCAATTTCAAATATTATATTACTAAAATTCCATAAACAAGTATTTCCACATACAAAATTTTTTTCGTTGTGAGAGAATTAGATAGAAAATCAGTATGTGAAAGTAGTGATTCCTTGGGCAGCGGTTTTTGTATTTGCTTTTAGTTATAGATTTTCATTCCTTTGCGATTACTGTCTTTACTGATTACTAAAAAATTTGTGTTATTCAGTATTTGTATATATTTATAATTATTTGTACACCAACAAATGATCTTATAATTTACTAAACATCTGCATTTCCAATTTAACAAATTTAGAAGCTCTAAAGTAATTATAAAAGTAATTTATTTATTCAATTACCATTACCAAATAATTAGTAATTTAATTACATTTTTTTTAATAGTAATTTAATTACATGGTAATCAAATTACTTTTTAACATTAGTAATTTGTAATTTGTAATTAATTACTTTTTCAAAGTAATTTGCCCAGCTCTGCTCCTTTGTATGTTTATGAATCCAGTTGAATGTGAAATTAGAACCTCAGCATTAACTTGTAATATATGCAATAATTTGTATAGGAACTTGTATGCCTTGCATTTTTTGATGATATAGTGACTCATGAAATATAAATAAAAATGGTACAAAATTTTAAAAATAAAATTTACGGGAGCCGCAACGTAATATTAGAGGTTTTGTAGATCCAAAAAAAAAAAAATGATTCGGATATTTGTTTATCCGATTTTATATCAAAGAACAGTTTAAATATTTTTAAAATTACAAATATAAACGTTGACTTTTTAAAGAGAAATCCAAATCTATGAAATTCAGGCCATCATTATGAGTGTGGAAAAAATGTATGCATAAACCTTAAAGCTGTCAATGATTCTGCTGAACGTCAAATTGCGTTGACTTCTCGATTTAATGTTATTACAATAGATGAGCAACAAAAACAAGTACTTTACTGTTAACACAATGTGCAGAAACAAAGAAATGTACAAAACCAAACAAATATATAATAAATAAATAATAAAATTTAATTGTTATTAATTATTTACAATTGTGAATAAGTTAAATAAATTCGAGCCTATCCTTAAAAACCCGGGACCTCAAAGAATAATATTTTCTATATGTAATATAATTTTCCAAGAAAAAAATTATTATTTAAGTAACTTCATTAGTTATTTACAATTTTAATGATATTTTGCTGGTGCTTTTATTAGTAAAATTGTGAAATACATCCTGAAAACTTCAGTTTTCGCACTCTAGTTTCTGCTTGCTTACAAGTAACTATAGTAAATTTTGGTTTAGATATGTTTTGGAACATATTTAAAAAGTATATTCGGCAGGCCTAAAGCAGATTTATTTGAGTTTTTCCTTCTGCCCATTTTTTAACACTTTAAAGTAGATTTTTTCATCGGGTTTCTTAGAAAAAAAGTTACTCGACGATTTTCAATTATTTATATAAAATTTAAAGTGAAAAACCACTTTGGCAATAAAAAACAAATAGATGAAGCACGCAGCCTAATTTTTGTAGATAACGCAAAATTATTGAAATAGCGTACTCTATGGCGTGGTAGCACATTTTAAAATTCATTTTTCTTTAAATCAAAAGAGCATTTTTTCTTTTACATAAAAAGGAACATTTCTAAGGGTGAGGCATAAAATATGACAAGCTTTTTTTTGGGTTGATCTAGTGGACACCTAAAAAAATAAACAAGAAAAAAATGACTGAACATAGTAATACTTGACATGTAGTTAACACAACTATCAAGGATGAAAAATATGTAAAATATCTAAACCACGTAAACCGTGGGTAACAAATAATATTAAACGTCTTATATCTCTTAGGGATAAAGCTAAAACGAAATTTAAGAAATCTAGATTAGATGCTGACTGGGACTACTACAAACAAATACGAAATTACAGAGGTGGCGATAAGAAATGAAAAAGGGCATATTATAATTCAAAATTTGCAACAAATAATTCAAAAGTTATTTGGAAGGAACTTGAATCCTTAAATGTCAACAAACAAAAACATACTGACTGAATTACCTGCACAACTTAAGGAACCCAATAAAATCAACAATCATTTTATAAACAACATACCAATATCAAATAACAGGAATGATAATTTAATAAATTATTACTTAACTAACACTTTTAAAAATATTCCAACTGATTTTGATTTTAGTTTAGTAAATGAAGATACTGTTTCAAAAATTTTATATAACATAAAAACACATGCTGTTGGATCGGATGGTATAAACCTCGTTATGTTAAAATGCTGTGGTTCTCATATTATTCCATATATTACACACATAGTAAACAGTTGCTTATTGTCTAATACCTTTCCGGCTCAATGGAAACAAGCGCATGTTATTCCAATTCCTAAAATTTCAAATCCCGTATCTGCCAAAGATTTACGTCCAATAAGCATACTGCCTACATTATCTAAAATTTTAGAGAGAGTAATATATCTACAATTAATTGAACATTTAAAAAAATACGAAATTATTCCATCTCATCAATCTGGTTTCAGACAGAATCACAGCTGTACTACTGCATTACTGAAAGTGTCCGATGATATTTTAAAAGCCTCTGATGACAATAAAATTAGTGCTTTAATACTATTAGACTTCACTAAAGCATTTAATACCCTAAACCATCAACTTCTTACAGGTATCTTTCACTTTATTGGACTAGGTACAAATGCAGTTAGTTTACTAGCTAATTATATGGAAAATCGTACTCAAAGAGTAAAAATAGAAAGCACACTCTCCAACGTCAGTCCGCTTAAAGTCGGAGTGCCCCAAGGCTCAATTTTAGGACCTTTGTTATTTTGCATTTATACCCGAAATCTTTGTAGTAAATTAGTATATTGTGATTCATATATGTACGCAGATGACACACAATTATATTTGTCATTTAACAGGAACAATATTGATGATGCTATAATAAAAATTAATTCAGACCTTAAAGTTATTGAGAAGGCGTCAATGGAGCATTCCTTGTTTTTGAACCCTAATAAGTCAAAATTAATTTTATTTGGTAATAAGCTAACTATTTCTAATATTTCCGACGATTTCCATGTAGTAATCAATAACACAACCATTCCAGTCGTTCAGAGTGCGTGTAACTTAGGCTTAGAGTTTGATAATATCTTTAAATTCTCTGCACAAATTAGCAAACGTATATAAAGATCTTATTCAGCCCTAAAATTGTTCTATCCACATAGAAATTATTTATCGGCAAAAATCAAAACCTTGTTATGCGAAACTCTTGTTCTGTCAAATTTTCTATACTGCGCCCCTGTTTATTATCCATGTCTGGATGTTCTAACGAAAACTAGAATACAAAGGACACAAAATTCATGTATTAGGTATATATTTGGGATACCGCGTAGAGAACATATCTCTCATAAACTTAAAGATCTAAAATGGCTAAACATGAACAATCGCTTAAAATTACAAACATTATGTCTTTGTCATCAAATAATTACTACGAAAATTCCTAGCTATCTTTATAATAAAATCTGCTTTCACTCAGACGTTCATAACATAAAAACTAGAAAGAGAAATCATATAATACCACCATCTCATAAAACTAGCCTTTATGAACGGTCTTTTACTCATAATATTTCAAAGCTTTATAATGCAGTCCCAGAAAATATTAATACAATGTCCACTAAACAATTTAAAATAAATATGTCAAGTTACTTATACAGTAATCAGTAATAAAATAAAAAAATTTAAAAAATAAATAAAAGATTAAAAACAAAAGAAATTATAATATATATGTTAAAATAAAACGCTATAATTTTAAAATGGTTTTGTTTAACTGTGCGTCACAATTTAGTCATTTAGTAATTTTAATTAGGATTAAGATAGGCACTGTAAGTTATACATTTTGTATTCTTATGATATAGTAACCTAGGTTAGTGTATTAATCCGGGGGGTAGTGTCTTGCAATACTTGCTTGAACACAGCCTAGTAGTTTTCCTCAACCATACAATGGTACTTTATGAATATTTGTTAACCTGTTTTTTGTATATATGGAAGGAAAATAAATGTATTATTATTATTATTATTATTATTGTTATTATTATATAGCGAGGTCATTCTAAAAGATATAATGAGAAAAATTAGACCACGAAAATTTCTAATATTACATAGACTGAAATTACTAAAAAAAATTACAATCTTTGTTAATGAAGCTTGGTGAAATTATAGATCTCATGTATGTGCGAACTAGGTAGAGGTAGAAAATTTAAAATATTATTTTTCTAAAAAAAAACTAGATTTCTGAAAACTTTTAGAACAGCATAAAAAACTGCCATTTACTCACACTGAGACTCCTTTTTTAAATTGTAGGTTTTTAAATATGCTTTACCGAGGGGCAAACCGCGAAGGAAATAATCTGGTGTTCACTCAGAAGGAAATCCGAGGAAATCTTTGAGGAAATATGTTTTTTCAGATTTCTCCCCCCCCCCGATTTTCAAATTTTTTTTTTTTTTATTTCTCCCCCCTCCCATCAAAAAATTTTTATCAAAGAGGAAATCTGTGTAATCTTCATCAAAGAGAAAATCTTGTGTAAAAAATTTTGGGTGCTTTACAATGGTAATAAAAATGTATTACAAGTACATTGGTATCATCGGAAACTGCAACCATTTGATTGCTTCCTTCTTCTATACCCACTTTAATTGCTTTTCGAAAAATTATAATATCATACTCTTCGTACAAAATTGCTAAATCTTGCCGTTTTAGAACGCTTCAACCGGAGGTCCCATTAGGAATTATATCCCGCTTCTCTAATTTTGCTGATGTTGGAGTGAGATTCAAGGTATTCTTTATTTCGTATAATGTCGCTTCAGATCAGATTTGTGACTGCAAATGTGACCTTTGATGCAACTGGTAATAAAATTGATGACTGAAGACTCTACTAACTACTGCCACTCTCTTTTGTTTTGCAATCTCTTTAGTGCTGAACATGTATATCAATCAGAAATAACGTATACATCACTAAGTTGTAATAAAAACAAATTTGAAGGGAGAGATATGGACATTTACTGTACCACGATGACGCCAAGAAATCAGGCATTTTTCAAATATTTTACCAAAATCGTTGATAAGGGATATAGGTCTATAATTAGTCAAATTTGCACGATCTCTTGACTTATAAACGGGGTTACTATTGATACTTTCCACACCTCAGGGATTTTAAAGATATTAAACCTTAAATTTACTGTGACGCAATGGTTTTATAATGTACGAATAAACAATTTTAATGAGTTGAACTGTTATACCATCTGGGCCACTAGATGAGTTATTTCTCAGCGTAGAAATGTTCAAAATTAGTTCTTGATCAGTAACTGGTTTTAAAAATAATGATTCCCTTGGCATGTTTTTAATTAAATTTTGGTTTTTAGTTTGTGTAATTTTTTGTGCCGTTTCGGGACCAATGTTTAAAAAAAACTCATTAAATCTATCCGCTTTTTCCTTATCATCAGTAATAATGTTTCCCTGTGCGTCCCGTAAAATAATATTTTGCGTATTATTGTGTGAACTTTTATTTGTTATCCCAGTTATTACGCCCCAAATTTGTTTATAATTTTTATTTGAATCTCGAATTTTTTGTTTATAATATTTACTTTTTTCATCTTTAATTATTTTTTAAGTTTATTTCTATACACATCATCAGGAATTCTTTAAAGATTCTGCTTTACTACAGCTGATCTATCAATTTGCTTTATTTGAAGAATACAATAAAAAAGTCAGTCATTGTCAGCACATTCTTGCTTCCTATATAGTTCACCTCTGACATGCCATTTTAGAAAGAAATTAAATGACAGAAATGAGAGTAACCCCTCATTTTAAAAGTCTCCTTAAGGTTTTTTTTATTCACAAGGTAATTTTGTCGACTGGTTTTTAACCATTGACAAGATGCTTTCTGAAATGGTGTCACATACGCTGCATCAATTTTTGTAAACCGTCTTAAACAATTTTTAAAGTGAATTGTATCTTGTTTCTTTATTGTTTTTGTTAATACATTCCACTATGATTAAAATTATTTGAATATAGCTTGCAGTATAGGTGCATATGCATAATATACTAATTTCATAATTAATGTTGGTGGTTAGATGGTAACGTTATGGTTTCACCACGTAATAGCTAAAAGGTATTTGGTTTTAGCTGAATATTTACGACCCTTGAGCCAATAAAATATAAATTTGTTTTTAATAACAAAAGTATATACGTTTAATTTAATTAAACCGATATAACAAAATTATTTCATGGAACAATATTTAATTAAGTTATCAATTATTCAACTATTTAAATATAATATCATATAAATAATTACTGAAAGCTAAAGCGATGAGTAAACAGTTCTAATTTAATTTGATAAATATTCGAACTAAATTCGATGAACGTTGTCCAGTAAAAGATCTACAGAGTGTCCCAAAATTATGGGTACGTCTGAATAACTCGTGAGGATAGCAAGATATGAGGAAAATGACCTCGATATAAAAGTTGTTGAGGTCATCGAAGGCACCACTTGGTGACTTTGGATTTGACCTTGAAAGTCATTTTGAAGGTCGTTTAAAGGTCGACTTTCGTTTTTTAAATAGGAACCCCTATTTTTGACCCCGCATTCTGAAAGAGCGAAAAATGTTGCATTAGAGTTGTAAGTGGTCAAATTGACCCTGAGGTCTAAAGGTCAAATGTCTCTCGAAATCTCCAGGCTGGTAACTCGTCAGGATGGTGAGATATGAAGAAAATAACTTCTATAAAAGTTGTCGAGGTCATCGGGGGCACCACTTGGTGACTTTGGATTTGACCTTGAAGGTCACTCGTTTTCAAGGTCATTTGAAGGCCAACTATTGGTTTTTAATTGAGGTCAAATCGAGGTCATTTCATGATCAACTTCGTCGACTAGGTGGGTTCCCATTTGATAAACAAAAGTTGACCTTCAAATGACCTTTAAATGGAATTCAATGCCAAAACCCAAGGTCAGCAAGTAGTGCCCCCGACTTCAACTTAAGGTATATTCCAGATTCTCGTTGGCAGTAGCATCAACTGTCTACTAAAAATTATTTTTCTACATAAAATTGTTTTTGACATATAGCGCCGAGAGACAGTCACCAAACCAACCAACAGAAGGGCGGACGGACGGACAGAAAAGTGAAGAGAAAGGCAGGCAGGCAGACTGATGGAATTAAAAGACCTTAATGATTACATAACTTTGAAAACTTTCTTGAGATATTTGAAAATATTGTGTTAAATCAGTATAATGTTTTTATTTTAGGAGACTTCAACATTCCAAACTTTAATAACCTACTAGGACACCATACTAAATGTCAGAAAATACAAAATTTTCTTAATTTAAGTAACTTAAAACAGTTAAATAACGTTTGCAACCGTAGGGGCAACTTATTGGATCTAGTTATTAGTAACTTAAGTTGTGAAGTACATCGAGACTCCGCTTATCAGTGAACATCTACATCACCCCTCGCTACGGATCAACGCCTCAGTTACTGATAATCACATTAATTTCTCCAATAATAATGATGGTATTAAAAATTTAATTTGCCTAAGGCAAATTATCCTAACTGGCTGGAATTTCCTTAATCCATGTACCGACGTTAATCTAGCATGTGAAATGTTCTATAACAAACTAACCAGCTTTTGTTAACTTTAAGCGTAAATATCCATCCTGGTATACCCCTGATATAATCAATAATATCAAACTAAAAAGCTATTACCACAAAAAATACAAACAAACAAAATTAGCTAAGTATTTAGACCGATTTAAAAGATCAAGGTCATCAGTTAAATCAGTAACTTATACATTATACCTTGAAAATGTTGAAAATAACAAAAAACCATTCCAGATACTTTTGGACCTACATTCACTCAAAAAAAAAACGACAAACCAGAATACCAGGTAAAGTTGTTAACATCGACGTAGTTTTCGAAGCTCCTGAATCCATTGTTGACGGATTTAGTGATTATTTTAGCAGTGTCTACTCATCTTCAACTAGTCTAGATACTGATACCGAACTCAATTGTCTTAACTATTTAGCTACACTTAATATCAGCGAATTTACTGAAAGGGACTTACTGAATTCAGCCAATAAGTTAAAAAACAAAAATGGGATTGTAGATATGCCTTTGTAACTCCTCTATTAATTATTTTCAATCTCATTCTTAAAACTTCTGCCTTTCCTGATACGTGGAAAATTGCGAGAGTATGTCCGATACTTAAATCCGGCGATCCCTTTCAAATGATCAATTATAGGCCCATTTCTATTTTTTGTAATTTTGCAAAACTTTTGGAGATACCACTCTATAGTCATATTTATCCTGCGGTAAAAAACCTAATTCCACCGCACCAGCATGGATTTATGAAGAGCCGCTCCACTGTAACAAATTTAGCAGTATTCTCCCAATACGTGGCTTCCGTACTTGATAATCATGGACAGATTGACGTTATATGCACCGACTTCGCCAAAACTTTCGATCGCATAGACCACGGAATAATTTTGATCAAGTTAAATAACTTTGGATTTGATGAAACTCTTATAGCACTTATTAGGCCCTACTTAACCAACAGAATTCAGTATGTATCTTACAACGGGTTTGATTCTAAAAAAATTCATTGCTAACTCTGGTGTACCCCAAGGATCAAATCTTAGTCCCTTACAATTCCTGTTTTCATTAATGATTTGGCACAGATTATTGATTGTGCTATTTGCTGATGATCTCAAAATTTACCATGCTGTAAAGAATATTGAAGATTGTATATTTATTCAAAGCCAGTTGATAAAGATTAAAGAAAATAATTTCCAATTAAACATTCAAAAATGCAAAATCCTAACTTTTACACTAAAGAGACACTACACAGAATTCACTTATCAATTTGAGTCCACAGACCTAAGCCGGTGTGAAACCATAAAATATCTTGGTATAGTATTTGATCTAAAAATGCTATTTAATGAACATATCAATCAGTATACAACTTCTGCACTAAAAATGTTAGGCTTTATAATTCAAAACTGTCGTAATTTTCACGAAACCATTACGTTAAAAACACTTTATTTTTCTTATGTGAGAAATAAATTAAAATACGGTTCCTTGATTTGGTATCCATTTTATAATGCACAAGAATTGGCTGTAGAAAATGTTCAGAGGAAATTTCTCAAGTTCTTACAATACAAAGTCTCAGGAGTATTTCCTATAAGAGGCTATGATCAACATCTGTTGTTAAATTCCTTGAATGTTCAATCGCTACATCTGAGAAGGATGTTATCTTCAATAAGTTTCATCCACAAGCTATTGCATAATAAAATTGATTGCATTAGTCTTGTCAATCAAATTTCATTTCGAGTTCCGCGATTTCATGCAAGAGTTTCGACTACTTTTCACTTACCTGTAGCCAGAACCAATATATTGTTACGGTCACCTATATACACAATGTGCAATAATGTGAATAATGTTTTTATGATCTGCGATATATATCACACAACAAATTAAAAGAAATATCCAAAATGGTTGCAGATCATGGAAATTTCATTTAACTACTGAAAATTTCATTTAACTACTGAATCTTATTTAACTAACTTGCTTATATAACTTAATTATCTAATTCTATTTGATAATTTTTTAACTTTAACATAGGTTACTTTAGCTTAGTTTAATATTACTTATTAATTTTGTCCTGTAAATTTTCGTGACCTTTGACCTTCTGTAACTTTTGTAGCCGTCCAGTTGGCTTTGTGGACTTTTGAGAAATTATTTTTGATGCCAAAATAAAGAGAATCCCGTTGGAAAATCTTCAACTGAATTTTTTTAGAGGTTCATGTATAAAGTGACTGGGCTAAATGGGTATGTAATCCAGGACCTGGCTCTAGTTCCTGTAGGAAACGTTGAGAAGGGAGATTTTGTTTTCAGGAATACTTAGGTGTCTTAGCAAGTATTTTTGCCTTGGGTGGACATCCACCACTTGGTACATTTTCCCGCTATGACCTCATTAAATATGGCGGCCGTTCGATCACAAGACTGCCTATATCTCTGTTAATACTTGACCGATTTGCAAGGAAATTGAGTTAATATGTTGTAATCACTATTTATAAGGTGAATAGTAATCCTTTATTAACAATTTTTTGTTTTATTGTTATTATTTTTTTATTAGTACAAAAAGATTCCTCGATATTTTGACTGGATAGGTTATATATTGCAACAAATTCAATACTACTGTTGGAAAAATAAGGTAATAATGATAACACCATGAAACCATGAATAAAGTGATATTATGTTATCATAAAAATCAACATTGAACAGTGATAATATTACAAACATATTCATATTTTATCTAAAACGGATTTTTGCAAGATGAATCTCTTACACTTATAGAAGGAGCAACAGGTTAATACATTTTCTCTACAAATGCATGAGGATTTGGCACATTTTAAACAACTGCATGCCCAACAAAGTCATCGGGATATTTTTTTAAGTTCTTTTCTGGCACCAAATCATCTTCTATCACGTCAAAACCAAATTCACAGGGGTCTAAGCGAACAACCATGTCATCCATACAGTGTTGCTGAAGGTATGTGTAGAAATAAGATCTCCACAAATGTCCCCCTTAGCTCTTCTACTTGTAGGTGGCAAATCTTCAATATCTGTATTCTTTCCATGATGATACAGCCGCAGTCTGAGTTCATCGAGAGATCTGCAAGATGACCTCTTTCGTAATAGCTGCACTAAATATTCTTCTGCAGGTTTAAAGCTTTTTTCTATCTCATCCCAGTCATGTGATACTCCAAAGTTCTCCAAATATGCTGTAGATGCATTATTAAGAGCTGCTTTATTGGTATCAAACTTGCATAATCTGATCCAGATAGTGCATGAATGGCTGGAAGCAAAGGACATAAGTTTTGGCCCATTTTTTGATGAATGGCATGAACAGGCAAAAGTCGCATGGAATCACCAACTCCAGTGTATACCCACATTTCTTCTACACCAATTTGATGAAGAGTAGTCTAATGAAATTATGCTAAAACCATTATGTCAGTGTCAGCACTCACAAGAACAATTTTAGTAAACCCACACTGGCATGCATGCTTTGAATGAATCAGCATTCTAAAGTCAGCTTCCTCTACTGACAAACAGTTTATTTCTGGATAATTTACTAGTTTTCCATTTTGCACAGATGTACAGTTAAATGATATCTTCTTCATCACCATAAAAGGCACTAAAGGTGTGGTTAGTATTACATGGTGTTTGAGTTAAATAATCTATCACTCTATTGGCAATAAACTCTTGTAAGATCAGTTTGCTCCTTGATGATCCCCAGAAATGCTGAAACCGGCAATGGAACCTCTTCAGAGATGTGGGCGATATCTATAACAATGCCCTTACCTTGCCTCTGTAATTCAGGTGCTTTCGGTGACAGCTTGTAATAACTGTCAAAAACATAATCGACTCTTCCACAGTTTTTTGTGATGCCCCGAACATATGAAGATAAAGCAGAAACTGCTCCACCAAAGGTTTTCTGTTCATTCGTCATAACTTTTCGTATGGAATTCATGACATCCACAACATAACAAGTCTTCTCATCAGATTGAAACAGGTTAGGGTCGCTGGTGGTGGTGTTACTTTAATAATGTACTTTTTTGTGGCTTTGTCAGTAATCTTTGATCATTAAACAGTGAACAGTTATCAAATAAATCACACCAAAAGAGCTCCTGCATGTCATATCCACGAGCTTGAGCTATTTGTATCATACGGTGAGCTGCACTCTTGACATTTTTTTGCAAGATTTCGCTGTAGGAGGACCTGTACTTGATGTTTTGTTGCTATTAAATGCTGGTAGCATGGCTTTGTGGATGGTATTTGATATCCTTGCTGTTTTGTCTTCATACCATGTTTTTCGCAGTGTAGAATAGAAATCATCGCCGGTTTTAAATACGGTTAAACTCTTTTCCTCTGTATCTTGTGAAACCAGTGCTTTTGTCAGTGATTTTGTCGATTGCACCTTCCATTGGCTTTTCAGCTTCATAAAGGTAAAATTGGTATAGAAAGTGCAAGTTTTATAAAAATCGGTCAAGTATTAACAAAGATATAAGCAGTTCTTGTGATCAAGCTGTCGCCCTCTTTGATGACGTCATAACGGATAAATGTACCAGGTGGCGGATGTCCACCCAAGTCAGAAATACTTACTAAGAGACCTACTAAGTATTCCTGAAAACAAAATCTCCCTACTCAAAATATCCTACAGCAGTAAGTACAGGTACAGCACTAATGGTGCCCTGAGAAAATTAATACTTCCATTCGTTCTTATAATAATAACATTATGAAGAAAAGTTAAGTAAACACTAGCACACAAAGCAAATAATTTGTGGCTTGCCCTCCAGTTAGACCATTCTGAACCTGAATAAGCTGATTTAAGTGTTTCATATTTAAACAAGGCAAGTTTACAGAAGGAAAGTTGCAACGTGAGTGAGTGTCTATACTATATAATTCTATAACCGGAGGGGAACGATCCATAACATCAAAAGTTGTATCTACGAGCTGTTTCAGGTTGACGCTCGAGTTCAGTTAATATAATAGTTGTTTCTAGTTTTCGAAAGCTTGGAAACCATAACATATTGCAGTGAAATGTGTATGCTTGGAACTAAATTAATATTTTTATTTTATAACAGTTTGACATAATGAACTTGTTATTTAAGACTTTTTTTTTATAAAGATAGGCTTTAACATACAAGGCAACATACATAACTAAATAAGGCATTTTCATCTAAAAATTGGAAAATCCTGTAAATGAAAAAAAAAAATTATTATACTTATTGCAACAATAAGAAATAATTCAGTCCTTGGTGATTACTGAATAACTGCAATATTTATAAAAAACATATATAAAAATAATTTGAAATCGTTGAAATATTACCATTTGCTAGTTCTATGGATTGAAAATCTTGTCTTGCCACCTCGATATTCAAAGTAGGTGGCCCACAAGTATTAATGAATTGTAGGTCAGTAGGTATCTGTTAATGATAATTTTGGGAAGATGTATTAAAAATGTTTAAAATATATGTTATTTAACTTTTCAGAACAGAAAAATATACCTTATAAAAAATAATTTGTTTTGCGAAATAATAAAAATTACTGGCCATCAAATAGATAGAGTGACGTGGAGAACGAAACTAACAAAACATATTTGATTGTTGATAACTGCAACAATTGTAATTTCACTAAGAGGAGGTTAAGAGTTCTATCTGACATTCCAGCGTTGTTCAGAAAACAGTTCTAGCACTTTTTGTTTCCATAACTAAGTTTGTTTTTTATTACCATATCAACCAAAAATGGATTTCGAAAGTTGACAAACGGCGTGTACAGACGCATCGTAAAACGCTCCCGAAATAAGTACTAAAAAATCGGTTTAAACCCCGGTAAACTTAATCAAATTTAAGCCACCGGTGGGCCAAGAAATTATGCATAACGTGACATGTCATAATAGGAAAAAAAAGTTCATATACAATTAATAAACTGAAAATTACTATTAGTGTTTTTCAAATAGCACCAAAAATAAAGTGTAAAGCTGTGCCTTAGTTGACTGTCGACGGAAATAGGCCTATCTATATACCTAAAAGACCCTTTCAAGTGCTTTATTGCGTTAAAGAAAGCAATACATATTCAGTGTCAAAAGTGAACAACACGTGTTTATAAAGCAAAGCAATAGGTACAAACATACTAGACGTAAAAGTGAAAATAAATAAATAATAAATTTGTGTGTGCAGTGGAAAGTTTTTTAAGTGTACTAAGCCCGAAAAGAAGAGAGAATAAAAACAACAATCACAACGCCAGACGCCACAGAAAGCTAAGCTATAAACTAATTTATTTTATTTTATTGAATTTAATTACTTTAATAACTTTATGAACTTAATCTCTATTAACCTAATATATTAACTCAAAACCTAATATACTAAATATCCTCTCATTATTAAAGTACCACCCAAGTTTATTAAACTAAGTTTATTGATATGTTAACGACTAATGCCCCATAAAACCATTGCAGTGCTTTTTTAGGTCAAAACCCTAGCCAAATACAAAGTGTAAAAGATATAATTTTAAGGTGTCAACTGAGATAGGTTTGAGGAATAATACATATCTTGTGTGCAATTAGTGATTAATTTAGTACATAATCTGTATTTGTAAAAAAAACGTGTGTTTTTGTAGTGTGTTGCATATTATTTGCATTATAAATGCTGTAACAAACTGCTGAGAGGCTGATTCAAACGACTTTCTTAGAAAATCTGAGAAGTGATTGTACGTATACATCTAAACCCTTGAAAATGTCAACCGCTGACACCATAAATTTATTGCAAGGAAATAATGGATTAAAGCTATCAGTAAGTAAACAAATGCATCCATGAAATAGTGCAATCCAACCCCCGATACTCAAGTGGGTGCAACATCCTATGCCTGCAGAAACTCGATCAAGAATTAAGGGATCAAATAAGTGCCTATATTCTTAACTTGTATTAAATAAACACATTTTCGTACAGGTCAATAATTTCTTAATAATTTTTAATTTTTACTTTATTTTATTTACTGGACAGTGGCGTTCTATTAGTTTACTAGTATACCGTCCCAAAACTGAATTCTTTACATTGCATAAATGGATAATAGAAATTCATATGATTCAATTTTTCTCCCAAATGAAAAAAGAAAAATGCCGAGTATAATATTAGGAGGCTTCAATGCATATATAGGAAAAGACGACCAGATGGAGGAATATAAAAGCATCATTGGAAAAACTCTACCACATGCATGGTTTACGCAAAAGGACACGTGCTGGAGAATCAAGCACACATATCTGATTTAACAATAACAAACACGTGGAGCAAAAGGCAAACTTGTCTAGAAGGAAGAGAGATAAGAAAAAGGGTCAAATACGTTAAAGCAAAAAGGACAGCAGAAGTCAATACAGACCTCAAAATTCTATGCGGAAAATTGGAAATAAAAGAAGAGAAAAGACGTAAAGGAAACAACAATACACCACAACGTCCAATGATGACAAATAGAGCCAAAAAACGTGGCAACAACAAAAACCAACAGAAGAAGCTTTTGAGAAGAGCAGAAAGGCAAGACTATTAGGAGGAAAGACAATTAAAAAGGATAGAGATGTACGCAATGAAGTACTGGGGGCATACTCAAGGAAATAAACCACCACCTCTACTGAGGCAAGCGCTAGCACTGAATATCAACAAACGAAAGACAGGGAGACTATGCTATGGCGGAGAACAACAACTGAGAGGATCGAGATCAAAAAATGAACACCACAAAGCAATCGCACGATATGTACTCTACCATAAGAAGACTCAGAATAGGCAGAATTCCAGAACCAAAAACACAAAAAAGGGAGCTAAAATTCTCCCTCACGACACAATGCGATAACGCATCTCACACATACCTACACCTCCCATCCCACATCCCTTTACCATGCGCCATGTGGCACTCGCTACTGACAACAAGCATGACATTAGTTCAACCCAGCGTGGACGTAGCAGGCCCAGCTGTATATCTGGGAGTGGCAGCAATGCCTACCACACGCTGGTAAATCAATCAATCAATCAATTACCATATCAACCAAAAATTCGTAATAATAACGCTACTTAAAAAAATATATATATAAAAAATCATTTCGGTCAATTAAAGATAATAAACCGTTACTTGTGAACCTTTCCTTATTGGAGATCTAGAGACTGTTGGGCCCAACTCGAAGAGTACAACAGCAGGAAAATGCCGCTAATATACGAGGTATTTCAAATTCAATTATCTATAATTTACCATATTCAATTTGTCAGCATTAAGCTGACTGGTCCTTCGTCCTATTTATTTCCGCGTTAATAAACAAGCATAATGCAATTACAGTACAGTACCTAGACCTAGAGGTTTTAACTTCGGAATAATGTCAAACGAAACGGATTTCGTTCTTTTTTGGCAACGTAATAGTAACTACATCAAAGAAAAATTTCTATATTATTCGGCGGCTTGCCAATTTATAGGGCCTCTTAAGAAAAAATTAAAAACATTGGAGCTGAAAGAAAATGACATTTTAATAAGAAAAGGTTATATGCAACTTTTTATCAAAATGGATAGTCTCTAAGTTATAATGACAAGAAAATTGGGACTTTAGCTTTAAAAAAAAAGGTACCTATTTTAAATAACTCGAAAAGTATTACATTGAGCGAAAACATGCTAAATACAAATAAGAAAGCTACTAAATTGAGGATGAATTTCGTATTTTTCTAATTTCTGTAGAGTTACTGGTTTCGGAGATTTGGAAGTATAAATGTGGCGTCCGAACGTCTATAAGACGAAGTATTTAGCTTAAATGTTAAATATTTCAGTAACTATTGCACTTACGTCAAAAGCGGTAAGAACCAAAATGAAAGAGTATTAATTAGGCTTTCAGATGATTTTTTCTCTATTTCTATGGCATAAAAAACAAAGAAGTTATGACAAAAAAAATGTACTTTTTCAATTTTTGTTAATAAAAACGTCGCCATTTTGTTAATGTAAGTAGTCAGCAATTAAACAAATATATTCCTATATACTGTTTTTCATTTATATATAGTATGCCATATGACGCTCAAATTTTTTCGTCCGCTTACAGCGCTTGCTTCAGAAAAAAAAATGCATTTTAAACTGTAAAGGAATTTTAGAAAGAACGTAACATTTTTGTTTTCCTGCAAATATCTCAATAAATATTAGTTTTAGAGAAAATATAGTGGATACCAAAAATGGAGCGCATAAACCGATAATGAATTTATTTTTTATATATACTTGTGTGAAGTTGATAATTTCGGAGATATTTAATTTTATAGATGGCATCCGATCGTTTTTATGATGAAGTATTTAATTTAAAATGTTGAATATCTTAGAAACTGCGACATTTCTAAAAAAAAATTCTAAGAAATAAAATTAAAGATAATAAATCAATTTTTAAAATGATTTTTTGTTTGTTTCTACATCACAAAAATAAAGAAGTTATGGCCGATTCAATGTGCCTTTTCGCATTTTCTTTAACAAAATGTCGCCATTTTGTTATTGCAATTGCCCAGTAATTGCCCAATTTTTCTTTCAAAAATACTGTTTTTCGTTAATATACCTCATCACCTAGATATTCAATTTATTTTGTCCCATTAAAACACATATTTTAAAAAAAAATTCCATCCGCCATATTAGAGGCGCCATTTTGTACTTTTCAATTTTGACTTCAAATTCGGAATCAGCGATTCCAAAAACATGACTATTCTATGTTTTCAAAATAATTTAGTAACGCTATCTCAAATATTCAATATTCAAATTTAGGGGTGGTTTTCACCCCTTTTTGATACCTTTTACTACAATAATAACCCATAAACCATTACATACAAATTATTCTGAAATTTTACATATTTTTTACCTCTAGATACTGTACTATTAGGACATAGCCCAGTCAATGAACGTTTATTAAGGGGGTCCAAAGGGAAATGCCGAGATTACAATTTTTGACTTGAGAGCTGTGTTTGGACTATTTAGGAGGTAAACATACCAAAAGTCCCCGAACGCAGAAAGTGGGGGGGGGGTGCAGGGGAGCACGAAGAAGGTCCCGGTTTTTGGTTTTTCGCTCATATCTCGGAAACGGTTAGCCCTAATCAAAAAGTGGCTATATGCAAAATTAAACCTGACTAAATTTTCTACAATAATGTTTCCATTAATCTTTTTCATATCTGTTATGGTTCAGTAATGAATTGTATATCTTTTGACTGTATTCTAACTTTATTATAAATTTATTATAAATTGAAAATAAATTTTAATAATCATCGTAGAAAAAATTTTCTTGTACAGATATCCGTTTCATAGCAGACTGAACTGAAATATCGAATAAAATATGTCTTTGCGTTTTCGAGATATGAGCGAAAAACCAAAAACCAGGACCTTCTTCGTGAGCCCCTGCATCCCTCCCACCTTCTACGTTTGGGGACTTTTACCTCCAAACACAGCCCTCTAGTTAAAAATTGTGATCTCTGCATTTCCCTCTAGAAACGGATTAATCAATTTGGAAACTTGCCTTTTTTTCTATTTTGGCACGCATTAGCACGATTCAAATATGGTCACTTTAATCAAACATTTCAACCAAAAAGGGTTTAGAAGACATTCGTAGGGAATAGAAAATGTAACAACCGGAAAGATTAAATTTTTGTAGATATGACGCTTTACCATAGGACGGCAAAGTGGGAATGGAAAAATATTATTATGTCAGAGATACTTTTTATTATTTCTGCTAATAGATTCCGAGAGATACTTTTTATTATTTGTACTAAGAGACTGCATCAAAAATACGGGATATTGTAAGTAATCTTTGCCGTATTCCTTACAAATATCGTCTTTCTGACCTAAATATCCCTTTAGTGTAGAATTTCCAGTTTTAGTTTGAATTGGACATCTGATATCTACCTTATTTGGCTACGAAAACAGGAAAGTGCAAATGTCTGTAGGTTGAGAAAACTAGTTTTAAGCAAAGTGTGTACAATTCCTTGTGTTGCAGTAAGACTGTTAATTTTCCGGTCCAAGAAATAGCGATATAGTATAACAGCTACGTCCCTTTACTTCTTTATGCTTTGACTTTATTCAATTCAATTAGTAGTATACCCATACCCAATAAGAAATTTTTAAATTAATAACAGTGGTGAGTTAATCTATTTAATTTCATGTGACCTTCCGACGTCATTCTTTTGAAATCTGTATGAATTATCACTTGCTCAAGATTATAATTAATACATCTGCAGAGCAAAAAAACGGAGGGTACCCGTGAATAATTACTACAAGAATTTTTTTAATGCAAGGAGTTGTCACCATCATTAATTATTGTTTTCCACAAATATATCGTTGCTACTACTGCTGCCATATTGGAAAAATAACGGTTAAAATAGGTTTTTATCGATTATCTCCTGCCCTGTTAGTTCTACCTGAAACTACACGGAAAGAAATTCTTTATAAATTTTTGCTACAAGGCTGTAGTACTTAAAATGTAATATTATTTAAAGCAATTTGTTGAAATTTTTGCAACTTTTGTTGTACTTACTGTTTACACATATTTAAGAAATTTATAAATTATTGTACAAAATTATTGTAGTAAAAACCACAACAAACTGTTAGAAAATATATACTACTGTTATTAAATGAGTGCACTGTAAAACACTGTACTAAAAAATACAAGTAATAGAACATAAAAATCACACAAAATGTATAGAAAAACGATGTTTGATTGTTACACTAATGTAAACATTTCGGTGTATTTTCGATTTTTAATAAAAAGTTTAATAGAGTGTGATAAAATCTAATAGTTTTATTTAACAATCTGCAACTACTGAAAGTAAAAATTAGATTATTATATATTAACAATTGCAATAAAACTCTTTGATATAACCAAATAATGCTCTTATATATTTGATAACAACATGTAATAATTCGTAGTATATATTCAATTAATAAATCTTTACATAAAAATGTGGTTAATACTAAAACAAGTTGTTCTTGTTCCTATTTGAACAACAATTTACGTCACTTTTTTTTTACAATTATAAAACTATTTAAAACAATTTTTTCTGTGTGTAGGTTTTACCAAAATACCCCAGGGAATAAAAAATAATTTATTTAATCGACTCCTCTCTATTGTTAATAATAATTTACGATTTACAGCAGCCAGAAAGGTGAAAAACTCTGCTTTAGTGGAGATTTTTGTAATTGCCTCTGTCCCCGTTGTTTCCATTTAGGAAATAGCTATTATCAATATTGTAGATTATATAGTTTCATAAAATTATTGTCTAAGCAATTTGTTTTAGGATTATTGTTTTAAAATTATAGCACCTCGAAGTTTGAAAAATGATAACATTTTCGAGCTGTTGTACTTTTTGAACTATTGACCGTGGAAGAAAACTATTTAATAATAATAATAATAATAAATCGCCTTTATTTATTTTACTTTATAAACAAAACTTTCAGGAACTTTTATAATCTACAATATTGACAATAGGTAATTACTACCTATGAACAATGGGGACAGATATAATTTCAAAAATCTGCACGGAAACATAAATTTTCACCCCGATTTAAAAATTTTATTTTTGAGATATAGTGCTTGATGAGCTCTATTTGACTGTTTTGAAAAATTTGTAATTTTTATATTTTCAAGGGCTACTAATTTCTTCTAAACGGGTCGAAATTTCGAGATCGACTATTAGGCAATTTTTTATCGGCAAATTGGATACCGTATTCGATTTGCAGTTGTCGCAAAAACCTCTATACAAAATTTTAGCTCGATATCTCATATATAGTCCAGTGTTTGACAGGAAAAATAGGGTATTACCTCTGAATTCTTTCGGATAACATCGATTTTGATGAAAATTTGTAATTAAGCTTATCTTACCCTCCTCTTCAAAAGTTATATGTTCCTGATGTGTGCTTTTTGTTTTGTTACAGTATATTTTTCCATTTAGTAATTGCTAGAATTTTAGGTACTACCTTCGTTATTTTCACACATTTTATTGTGCATTTGAGCATATTGGTACCGTCTCTCGCCTAATAGATATTAATTGCATAATAGCGCTACCGGATTTTTCACGTCGGCCATTAAATGCGCTTTGATAAGTTTGATACAGGAAGTATGGGTGAGTGCGTTCAGATATTCATTAAGAGTGTGCATTGCAAAAATGCCCTTTTAAAGCTTCTACAATGGCCAGTATTGTTGATTAAACCTACTTTTGGTGGGTAGATTTATGAGAGGACGGCCTTCAGAGTGTATTGTGATAATAATTGTGGATATAAACGAAGTTAGGAAAATCTATTCTAGTTGTGGGATATACCGTAAAGTGGAAATTCGGAACGTACCGTCGAAAGTGAGAAGAACTTGATTTTGATAGGGGGACATTTTATCTTGGTCATGGCGTGCTAGAAGATTGAGTCGTCTGAATACGAGTTTTAGCAATATTGTAAGTTTTGCTCCATTTATGAGATTTAGTATTCATCAAGACAAGATTAGTCGTATTTTCATTTGGTTTTGAGTTACGTTTTGGGAAATACAGCTACGGATATGTCCGGATAAAGTCAATTTTCTACAGCACGTGGCGTCGTCCGACTTTGGAGTGCCATTTTGACGGCAAAGGACCTCTTTCAGCCCACATCACATCCCAGGTACATCTCTGAAAACCCACTTAAGGTTGAAATAGATTTGTAATTTAGGTTATTTATTTTATTGCAAGGCTGTTTGTTTGTTAGTTGTTTGATTGTTGGGTATGTTACAAGTATTGGGATCTATTTGTTAGTTTATGGCTATTTGGATTGTTACCTTATGATTTTACTTGGATCTGTTATTCGTATTCTACTTGAGCTTTTATGTCACATTCTACACGTTACGAGGGGCTTCCAGCCTGACTCTGGTTTCAACTTCTAGTCAAGATTTTGGTGTCTAAATGGTGGATTATTTCCTGACGTCTTTTGTATGTATGATACTGAGGATTTCGGCACGTTACCTTAGACTCCACGTAGATGGTCTACCACCTGCGGCTTTTATCACCTAGAATTACGCTACCCTGGTAGGACGGGAAAAGGTATTCAGACACTACCAAAGGTAAGCGGAATCATATTCTCTTAACGAGGGATCCGGTACATCAGCTCAACGTCCACGGGACAGCAAAATAAATTTTCAAGGAATATTGGTAATATTTTGCTCGTAACGTAAATCTCAGTAACATTTTAGATTTCAGTAATATTTGGTATACTTTGTGTATCTTTACTTCACTAACTGAATAGTTTTGCCTTATTTTAAAAATAGATGTCAATAATTACTTCCACATCCAGTGGAAGTACAGTAACGACAAAAAAATTTTTAAAAATTTTTATTGTTCAAATAGGCTTAGAATGTCATAAAACGTCGAGATTTCAAGTTTGAGCGAAAAAAAAATTTCTGTCAGTCGGTCTGTCGGTCTGTAACTTTTTTTGTGCGCACGTTTACTCTGGAACCGTTTGAGATATTGACTTGAAATTTGGTGCACATATGTACTTTAACGAAATCTAGAACTAGATTATATTTCTATCTTGTTCCGTCGAAGGGTTGGGGGGTAAATTGAGGTAAATTTGGAGTAGATAGGTAAATCAAGCAGGTAAGAGTTCATAAAATTGATATTTAGTATAGACAAGAGAAGCTAAGGTCTCAAAAAAATTTTGGCATTAGCCACCCCCATTACCACCCGCACCCCAATATTAAAGAGGATGAAAAAAAATGTGATTTAGTGTGTACAAGAACCAGAAACCTCAAAATATTTTTTTACCTTATCCATCCCACACTCCTACCCCCTGTCACCACCCCCACCCCACCACCGATGTGGGGTATCGTTTTATGGGTTTTTGGTGTAGAGGATTTCAAATATTATATTATTAAAGTTCCATAAACAATTATTTCCAGATACAAAATTTTTTCGTTGTGTGACTTGGATAGAAAATCCGGATGTGGAAGTAGTGCTTCCTTGGGCAGCGGTTTTTAAGTAATTTTATGTTTTACCGTACCTTGGGTCACTTGTAGTTTTTTGTCACGCTTCTGGCATATGACCTTTTGTATATTTATCAAGGATTTAATATTTTGTAAGATATTTTGTTGTATGTTAGGTTAAGCGTGTGGGCCCCACTTATTAGTTCACTTATTAGGGTGTATTGTGATACATTGTACTAGTACCGAGTTATTGGTGATAATTGTGAAATATTTTGTACTACGTACCCTGATATTTTATTAAATGTTTACTTAGAACGACGTTGTCTTTTATATCTGACTACCTACACCACCCCAGTTATCGAAGCCACCCCCAAGGACATGACTAGTCGGCCGTGTGAGACTCCCTCCTCACTAGCGTATTGCAGAGGGGGTACTGCACGTAAAATATTAAAATTTTGTTCAGGGCACAGGATGACTACCCTACCCTGCGTTCGAGGTTTAGCAGCCTTTGAGGCCCCCTGTTATAAGTAGCCCAAGGCCCTGTAACAGTTTTTTGGGGGCGGAAAAAACTGACAAAAAATTTAAAAACCTAATCTAAACGTTACATAGATTGAAATCATGTTTAAATATGTAGAATAAACATTATTTCATGTCCTGGAATATAATTTATAATGTGTTACAACGTTTCAACCCTTTAAAACCATCCCTTATGACGAAATTTAAAAAAAATAGTTTTTAACAGCTTGAAATGTTTTAATGGGGCATTTATAATGAATTAAAATCACGTCACTGTTCATAATATAATTTATGATTTATTGTCACGTTTCATCCCTTACATCCCTTTTTTGCAATTACAAAATATCATTTTGAGGAGTTCTTCCGGTGCAGGCATATTCAGCATTTTGATTGGTAGTAAAGATCCTTCATTTTTAATCCATCCCCAATCAATTTGACGGATATTTTTGTTCCCAAGCCACATCTTAGTTTGTGAATAAACCCTCTTAATGTGCTCATTCAGAGTATCAACTGTCGGAACAAGGGATGATAATTTAACAGCACTATTTTTAGTGATAGCCTTAATAAAGGACTCATAGCGCATCTGCTGGAGAAACGCTGGTAAGTCTTCGACACGGCTCAAATTTTTTAACTGTATGTCTTTAGCAGCTCCGTACAGTAATATTGTGCAGTGCCTACCGACTTCTAAAATTTCTTCCAGCTCTGAAGTACTATTATATATTTACATATATTTATAAATGCTCCAAAATGGTCGAGAATAAAACATTTTACATGCTCCGAAAATTTCACCGAAAAAATGCGATTGTTTTTTCAATGATAACTTCCTTAATTATTAAGCTATCCAATCGACCCAAAAACCATTTTGCAGGGAATTTTAAGGCATGCGAAGTTGAACTTCCTTAAACCATTCGTTTTGGAGATTTTTGAGTTTAAAGGGCTCGGGGAAGGTGGTCTCGCACTCAAATGCAAACCTATAACGGTGATATCTCAATCAATTTTTGTCCTAGAGAAATAAAAGAAAATCCAAAATTTTCATTAAAAAAAAACCTAAATTTTTGTACTGTGGCATTTTTTATGTATCTTCTTTAGTTTTTGAATTATTGTGAAAAAATAAAATTTTTTAAAGAAATTTCAAAAGTCATTTCAAATTTAAATCAAACTTTTTTTCAAATATGAGCATCCCAAATCAGTCAAACTTCTAGATGTTGTTAGTACTTATATAAAGAAAATTGTAAATGGATGACGTTCAATTTCAGTTCTTGTGGTGAAGCCCTTTGTTTAATTGCTGACAACCATTTTATTTTCATCATAACTCTGTTAGTTTTTTTACCGTAGCTCATTTTAAAGGTAATTTCAAGTACTTTTAAAAATGTCTTATATGTTTTCCTTCAAAATTGTTCCATTTTTCCGTTATTTAACGTTGAAAAGTTCGAATTCAGTTTTTGGCGAAGAAAGAGTCGCCTTCCACGAACCATAACTCGGTTCGTATTGCATCTACAGAAATTAAAAGAACCAATCGATTTGTTGTTTTTTAAGCTTTATTTTTGCTTATAATAATTTTTTTAATAAAACGTAAGGTTTCCGAGTTATTCGTGAAAAATCGCTCTAAAACATGCATTATTAGATGAAAAATCAACATTTTCAATCACGAATAACTCAAGAAGTGTTGACTCATTGAAAAAACTTCATAGAACATTCTTTACATTTCTTCAGTGTTACGATATTAAATAGCACGCATTTTATTGATTGCAAAATTAACTACAGTAAACAATAACAATGTACGGGTGCCAACTTAGTTGGTCAAACGTTCGTCAGTATAAAATGAAACTCTTGGATTTCAAGTTGTTCCAATGTCATTTCCAGTTAAAATTTCTATTATTGTTTTAATGTTCTAACATTTCAAATTACATTGTATTTATCTCAGTAATATTATTTTATGCAAAGATGTAACAAACGCGCGAGGCGTGATGCGTCTTTGTTGCCGCTGGCACCCTGAGATATTCAGAAATGTTGAAGTTTCGGAATGTGAAGACATTTTCTTATTTATGCCAGGGGCTTAAAAAACTTGTTATAAGGATGATATTGTGTTGCCATGGTAATTTTGTTAAAACTGCAGGAAAACAAAATGAGAGCACTTTTTAAACACCTGAATTATCAAATGATAAAAATATATTATGACAAAAAGAAAGTAAGGAATTAAAAATAGAAATTTCTGTGAGAATGCATTCATGTGTACAGGCTTCCTCCTGAAGGGGGGATGGTTTGCGGGATCAATGTTTATGGGTTGGGATTTCAAGTCAAAAGCATAACCACTACGCCATCCTATACTATCGGAAAAGTTGTAAATATCTTTCTGACGACCGGAAAATCATATTTCGACGGTTATGTACTATATAGTTAAGTTAATAACAAAGCCCCACAAAAAAAGTGTTCTGTTCACCAGACTAGACCAACATATCTATACGTTTTTGGGGTCGCTGAATCCGAATCTGGGGTCTGTTTGACCCCCATCAGGTCAGGGTCAAGGTCAATCCAAGGTATAATTGGGAAGAAAACGATTAAGCGAAGGAAACTACGATTTCTGTACGTTTTTGGGATCACTGAATCCGAATTCGGGATCTGCATGACCCCATCAGGTCAGGGTGATGGTCAATCCAAAGGGGAAATTCAAATCAAAATCAATTCAATTCAATTCAAAATCAAATTGGGGAAAAACCTTTTAAGCGCAGAAAACCACCATTCTTATACGTTTTTGGGGTAACTAAATCCCAACTCCTGGTCTGTTTAACCCATCCGGTCAGGGTCAAGGCCATTCCAAGGTCAAATTGGGAAAAACATTTAAGCTAGAAAACCACGATTCGTATACGCTTTTGGGTTGCTGAATTCAAATCCGAGGTCCGTTCAACCCCATCAGGTCAAGGTCAAGGCCATTCCAAGGTCAACTTCTGGGATGTTTTACGTTCGCATATGGTTTGACCTATGATCAAAGTGAAGTTTGGTCATCAGAAGGTCCAATCACTCTCTCAAATTAATTTATCTAAGATCAAAGATGATTCGTATTGAGAAATCTCGGTTACAAATCTTTATCGAGCATAGTGTAAGCCTCGTGATATTTCTCCGAGGGGATTGGAGAACCAAGACAGCAGACACCTATATCCACACGCAACCAACGAGTGGCGTCTTCCAATCTTCTGGGAAAAACGAAACGTCAATTTTATATACTGACTGCCCAAACATCTCGGTGGTAGGGACTGATGAAGACACTGGAGCATCACTGATGAGGCCAACATCAGTATCTGAGCGATACGTTTAATTTCTGTGGGAATCCTCTGATCCTGTTATTAAAATTAAAAATCCTGCTTCTCAGAGGATGCTGGAAATGGTGCAACTGCCTTAAGGATGTGTAGAATGATCCTTTTTACCGATCCTTCAAGGTAATGAGGCCAGCAATTGCGTACTGCCCTGCAGGGGCGTTAGGGTGTGAGGATGAAACCATAGTGTGTCCGACGACGAGTTGACTTTGTCCAGGTCTAAGTATTAGGGCTTTTCGACTTTGACGAGGACAAAGTCAACTCGTCGTCGGACACACTATGGCTTGATCCTCACACCCTAACGCCCCATTGCAGGGCAGTACTCCTACGAAACAAACGGTCAGTGTCACGGTTATACGCGTTTAAAGTTGATAATGTTTGTTTCCTTTGTTGACATTACAGTATGATGGAAAATGAATTTCTGCCACCTTCATTGTAGATTGGCGTGCTCCTATTATTAACATAAATATGTAATTAAAATGAATTCAATTGACAGAAATGTTTAAGGTTGGAATTTCTTTGCGAGTATTTTATTACTCGAAATTGTAAAAAAACTTGTGCTACCGGCCATTCGAGGGAACATGGTTTTGGCAGGAGCAAAAACGTCCTTTCAGGAGTTGGCCCGCTGGCGCTGGTGCGCCTGTAGGAGTCGATTTTGTGGAAATAGCCTAAATATAACACAAAAAATAAAAGAATTATTTTACGCAGATCTTTCCAAAAAGAATGTCGCTGGTTCCCGTACTATATGAAAATATTTTCTCTACAAGCGATATTTGCAGTTTTAGAAATGTTCTCCTTTTTAAATTTCGAGCTGCTGTAATTTCTAAACAATTGTTTGCGGAAGAAAATTGTTTAAAGAGTTGTTTTAGAACTTTACAATATAGGTAGTAAAGTAGAAAATATTTGCAGTGAAGCACAAATTTTCATCTTTCTGGCGACTGTAAAAGTATTAACAAAAGAGGAAAATTTACCAAATAAAAGATGTAGCTCTTTTTATTCTTGTAGAAATTATTCACGTGTCCAATGACAGATTGACTATATTAAGTTTTGCATCTGAAGGATATTGCAATTAGAATTACTGGCCGTAGTATCTAAAATCAATGACGATATGCTAGGATGGGTTTGACATGGAATCGATACTCATGCTGAAATCCTAGAAACCGCAGAGGGTAGCCATTGTCCACACCGGTATAATGGAATTAAATTATTTGATTTCTGATACAGTGTGAGTACTGTTAGTATGTAGTTTGAAACGAATTAGTTAAAATTTATTGTCTTCTTCGAAAAATGCTCTGTGTATAAGAAAATAATGGATTTAAGAACATACATGTTTTTTCGTATTTTTCATATAAATGTATTAAATAGGCTGACATGATATTATGATTAAACAAAAATTTACTTCGTTAATATTTGATCAATTGTAAGATTCGAATATATGCAATTTTCAGCGACACACGTCAGGCTCAAATATGTCACAAAAATGTAAATGTGTATTTTCACTTCTTTTGGATGTCAAACATCAATCTCAATGTTTCCTAATCTTTAAAATTAAAAAAAAGTAAGATGTTTAATACACTTAGATGATTCTTTAGGTAATGCAGCCAATATAGAATTAGTATTTTTCTCTCGAAAAGTGGCTTGTTCTTTCCAGAAAATTATTTTAAGGATGTATAGTGAAAATCTTACCAAGTAACAGAATCCAGAACCCTTTTGTTCTTACCTGAAATAAAAGAAAAAAGTGAAATTACAAAGCAAATATTAGGACAGAATAGAAGAGTACATTAATATATAAACAAATCATTACTATAAGAAGTAAATGGTATATAATAGTTTTTTTTAAAGTTAGCTGTAAGTAAATTTGAGTCTAGCCATTTTCTGAATTCATATTCTGCTATTATTTTTAAGTTATTCCAGGATTTCGCTTTAAAAGTTATAACTCTATCATCTGCAAAACTAATAATGGATGTATTGGCATTTTCAAGCTATAACAGACTATTTATGTAAACTGTAAATAGTAGTGGCCCTAAGACTGTGACCTGAGGGACTCCCTATTTGATATAACTAGGCTGAACAGGGAAATTTATGAGATTTTGTTCTCGGAATCTTCACATTTTTTTATTATGTCTCCAGAGTTATGTGGTTAAGGGAGTTACTGGATTATGTAATAAGAAGATTTGCTTCTTTTTTTTTTTTCATTGATCCTCGGGGTTGTAGGGTAATGAGTTTAAGGTGTTTGCCGTTGAAGAGCTATGGTGCCATAGTATGCTTGATTTCAAGATTCTAACGTCACAATGGCATGGATTCCCCTACTTAGAATCTCCATTTTTTCCGTAGGATCTTCAGAGTTAAGAGAATATGGGGTTATGTGATGCTGAAGTTATGGGGTGTGAATGTATGATACTCAAGTACAAGGATCCGAGGTCAGAATCTCATTAACTCCACAATCTAGATTCCCCACTCTTTCTATCGGATTCCCAGGGATTTTACAATTTCTTTAAGTTATGCAGTGAAGCGTCACAATGTTATTAGATTGAAGTTTTAAAGTTGAATCATTTTTGGAGTCTCATTTAAATGAACAATATTACGATCCAACAGAATTTTTTTGGTGTTAAAAAAAATCCTGACGTGATGAGGCAAAATGAATATCAGATTCGTGTTCAGCGGCTCAAAATACAAGGGATAAGCATTTCAATTAGGAAATTTCCTATTTTAGAAATATCATGTACATTTTAACCTCATTTAGTAGTCTTTCAGTTAACTAGTCAAACAAAAGAAAAATCATCTTGATGTCTGAAAAACTCACGAACTTATTTATTTTCTTATTTGAATACTTCGTGCTAGACTGTGACGTCACAGTGCACAACTCGCTGTTATTTTAGGATAATTACTTCTTCAAACAATTAAAACGTTAAACAAGCCCAACTACAAAAATATCTTACGCTGTGTCCGGTAAGAATAACACTGAATGAACTAAACTTCCGGTGCCCGCGCCCGCTCGCTGTTGACGGAATCATGTTCTGTGACGTCATCGAGCCTCAGCCCAGACGAGCGGAAAACTTTTTATTTATAGAGATAATTATAAAAAAATTACAGATATTTTTTAGATTTTCACGACTATTTATTACGAGAAAATGAGACAAATGGAAACTTCCTAATTATACTATCTATTTAATATGATGTTCATACCCGTACTTTGTATGTTTCAGTGATAATAAAACATTCTATTCTATGTTTTCATACAAACATAACATCTGCCTTATTAATGCAACAATAAATTTTCGCCTAGCTTATATATCAATATGCTCTGGTCTAATACCTACAAGTGTAATCTATTTTCTGTTATTCTTGTGCCCTCCTCCTTTAACGTAGTTGTTTTCTATTCCGTCTAAGATATTAAGCAGCATAGTAACTACTGCTGTTCCTCTGTATATATTCTCAATTATTCAGGTTTATTGTGGCCCGGAGCTTCGTTAAATTATAATATACATTTACGTGTACATGTACATTTCAGGTATCTCAACCGCAAACATGTTTGATTTAAACAAAGCTCATTACGCCAGATTATAAGATAAATGAACCAATATGTTCCTTTCATGTGCACTTAAGGAACAGGAATTAATTATTAATAGATTAATAGATTTTCAAGTCTTCAGCGCCTGGAGGGAAATACTAAATTTGATAGTATCGGCTTTTTCTTTGTGAAAATCGAGGTTAGGATTGAACAAAGTAATTTATAATTGTACGATAATTATTATTGAAAGAACTGGTATATTTTTCTCTATTTATTTTTATCAACTATTAGTTAATAAAAGGCAAATGTGTAAATGTCATATCAGAGCTGGGCGAGCACTGCTAAAATTAGCTCGCGAGCACTAAGCACTAAACACTCAAAAAATTGCTTTATTTTTTGAGCGCTAAGCACTGTTAATAGTAGAGTGCTGGCGATTACTAAGCACTCTGAAAAACTACTTTAAACTCAGGAGCACTAAGCACTAATCACTTTTTAAAAATCTAAATAATGGAGTATCTACTCATTGAGGCTAGAATTTCATTGAATTTATGTGTTATTTATAAAAAAGGTAGATAAAAACAAGCTAGAAAGAAATTGAGAGTTTTTTGAGAGGAAATATGTTACAGGAAAAAGTTGTTTCTAGTGCCAATGAAAGTTTAGATATGAAAGTATAAGTAATTTGAGAGGAGATTGTTACAGGAAAAAGGTGTTTCTAATGTCAACAGAAGGTCAGATATGAAATATGAACGTCATATCTCAAAGTTGATATTATTTCCAAAATTATGATTAAAATAATTTAAAAAATGAATTAAAAAAATGAAAAATAAAAAGATATATAATATTTCTAATGATGTTTTGTTATGTTATTATGCACTTTGATTCAATTTAATTATTTTAATAATAATTTTGGCAAAATATCAACTTTGAGATACGACGTTCAAAGGAGGAAGGTCTGTAAGGCCGGTTTTCGACCTATTTATTTTTTAATAAAAAACACTGATCTTTTTTTAATTATCATCTACTATCAAAACAGAATCTATTCCACCCCCAAACGAAACTTTCCCGCACTCACCTTCCTTATTTATACCCCCCCTAAACTATTAAATAATCAGCATTCAGTTGATTTTTTTGCAGGTCATTGAAACATTTTAACATGACTGTTGTTGAATAAGGATATTTTTGATTTTGTGCGTGTATTTTCGTTGTTTCGAAAGAGGTGGGAGGGGGAGGAAGGGGATGACAGGGGGTAAAAAGGGAGGGTTGGGGAAAGTTTCGTTTGGGGTGGAATCGATTAAACATTTTTAGTAGATACTAAAAAAATGTTTTTCCAATTTTTTCCTCAAGAAATAAATTAGGCCGAAAACCGGCCTTAGAGACCTTCCTCCTTTGAACGTCCTATCTCAAAGTTGACATTTTGCCAAAATTATTATTAAAATAATTAAATTGAATCAAAGTGCATAATAACATAACAAAACATCAATAGAAATATTTTATATTTTTTATTTTTCATTTTTTTAATTCTTTTTTAAATTATTTTAATCACAATTTTGGAAATAATATCAACTTTGAGATATGACGTTCATATTTCATATCTGACTTTCTGTTGACATTAAAAACACCTTTTTCCTGTAACAATCTCCTCTCAAAATACTTATACTTTACTTCTGACACAAAATTCACATGTCCTTATTTGTTAACCATTCTTGATGTTATTTCGAAATTCTGACTATAGCTAAGGACTTTTCAGAGTAAGCAAAACATTTTATCTATTGTGACTTTTTCTCTAAAAATGCAAAATAAGAATACAAAATAAGAAAGATTAGGTATAGTTAGGTGTTAGGTCCGTCCGGGGACACACTGTCATACTGAATATTATACTGATTTTCACCTTGTTGGACAATTATTTTTTAAGGAAAGAGACAATTTATCACTATCACATCTCACATCATGCTATTACGTAGCGGGTAGG
Source organism: Rutpela maculata (assembly GCA_936432065.2). Taxonomy (NCBI): domain Eukaryota; kingdom Metazoa; phylum Arthropoda; class Insecta; order Coleoptera; family Cerambycidae; genus Rutpela; species Rutpela maculata. The sequence goes on from OW386293.2 coordinate 19,808,078, forward strand.
AGGGTACGCCATTTTGTGATCAGAATATAGATAATAATATTGAAAAAAAATTTTTGCAGTTACAAACGAAACCGCGGTATTTTGAAAGTACATCAACTCCACATCTCCCCATCAAAATTTCAGATGAAAACAACGGAACGTTTTATGGTAGGGATTTTTTAAAAATTTCAAAACAAAACTGTTTGCAGTTACGGGCGAAACTTTGAGTACTTATAATAATTTCAGAAGTTTTATATGGATTGATTTTGTGATGTAAGGGTTGAAAGTTGAAAAACATTTTGAAAAAAAAAATGTTGTTTTTCAAATGTTGGTAAAATAGGGTCCAAATTGATGAAAACGTCTGAATAGCTCATTATAAGTTCTTGAGGGATTCAAAAATGATATATTTCGGTTTCAGATGTTTTGATTGGTATTCACTTCATTTTTGCAACCCCTAAAATGACCTAAAATGGTCATCAGTTTTTGACTCTATTACGCGTTTAAAAATATTTCGAAACTGATAAAAATGTTTTACTTACACCAAATCTCACTTGCAATACAGAAAATAATAATATTCAAGGTGCCTTAATGATGATTATGTAAAAAAAAAGAATTAGAACAAAAATTGTTGAAAATTGAATATAAATATAAGGAAATATTTTTAGTTGTACTATGATTTAACGCAATGGAGTGAGGTTTAAGAAAAATACAATATTAAGAGGAAATTTTAATTTTCTGATGTATCATTAATTTAAATGCATAATTTGATACAATTATTCAATAATTAATTTTTTTCTTAAACTAAAATGATATGAATTGTTAAAAATTTACATAGTTTAAAGAATTAACTAACCTAACCTAACCTAATCTAACCTAACCAATCCTAACCCAACCTAACATTTAGATTTTGAATTACAGATTTCTCTCGCCTTTCTAGAATATAATTGAAATATAAAATGCATGCCGGAAAAGCAATTTTTTTTTAATTTTTGAATTATTAAATATTTTGCCTAGAAATATGTAATAGGGCCAGTTCAAAATAATTTTAACGAATAATTTCAATAAAATTCTACCGCTTTTCACGATATTGGCATATATGCTTATAATTAATGACCCAAAGAGGTTTTCTTTCAAAGGAAATTCAATCTTTTTTGCCCTATAATACTTTTTCATACGAGCAACGGAAAAAAACTTATGGGCATTTTTTAGTGATTTGCAGCCGATAGGGGGTGCATCTGCGCATCAACTCTCATATAAGAGATTGCCAATAACACAGCCCCACAAAAGAAAAAAAAGTTTTTGATCTGGATGACTGACTATAGTATTCCTATGTGTTTTTCGACGCTGAATCCGAATCCGAGGTCAAAAAAATTTATATACCCCAAACTATTGCGCTACAGCCAAAAACAACCCCGAAAATGGGGTAAAACCGTCCCATACATCAGGATTCAATGAATGGATGTAAATTAATGGTGAAAAACATGGGAAGGGAAAATGTTTTATATTCAGCAGTCACCTACTTGAATATTGACTGGAAAACTACCCTTATAACATGCTGAAAACTCCCGCTGTACAAGCATAGAGTATATAAATGCCAATAAATCGCAAGAAATGTTAAAGTTTTTATAGTTTGAAATACAGTACATGAATCTTACGCGTGTCTCAAAACCACCCATATAACAGGGTGGAAACCACCCTTATATAAAAATACACTGCGTGAATACCAATAGATTGTGGGAAATGGAGGAGTTTTCGATGTTTTAATTCCAGAATAGAATCTTGGGTGACCTTGTTCTATCTTATTCTTAGTCGATACAAAAACTACCCCTACAATGGGGTGGAAACCATCCTTATTACAGAATAAAGCACAAATGCCAGTAAATCACGGGAAATAACTTTTTTATAGTTTAAGTACAGAACATGAATCTGGAGTGACTCCCAGGGAACCTCGCTTACTCGTGACTCTATAAAGGGTGTTAGCCACCCTTATATAAGAATAAATTGCATGAATACCAATAAATCGTGGGAAATGTTGGAGTTTTCGTTGTTTCAGTTCCAGAATAGATTCTTGAGTGACGTTGATCTACCCTATTCTCACTTGGTACCCAAAATCATCCCTAAAAAAACACCCACAATAGGGAACAAATGAGAAGATCATTTGAAAATAAGAAAAAAGGTATTCTAGGAAAAAAAAGATTAAAAAAACGTTTATATTCTTCAGTCAAGCTGCATTAACCTTTTCGTGCAATAAATGCAGCTTGACTGAAGAATATGAACATTTTTTTAATCTTCTTTTCCTAGAATACCTTTTTTCTTATTTTCAAATGATCTTCTCATTAGCTTCCTATGGTGTTCTTCGTGTGTGTCTCTTTTTATGGACCAACAGTTGTCCGCCATCCAGAAAATTTGAGTGAATACAATGAAGAGCAAGGCGAACGCTTTCACCAGGATATTTCGAGGATGGGGAAGCGGCATCAAGGAAGGTGGGATGTCCACACGATGGCCGACTACTGTTGGTCTATGAAAAAGAACATAAAAGAGAGCCAGTGAGGAGATCATTTGAAAATGAGAAGAAAAGGTATTCTGAGAAGAAAAATTGAAAAACTGGCATATGTACATTTTATTATGTAGGGGTGGTTTTTTAGGGATGATTTTGGGTACCAAGTGAGAGTAGGGTAGATCAACGTCACTCAAGAATCTATTCTGGAACTGAAACAACGAAAACTTCAACATTTCCCACGATTTATTGGTATTCATGCAATTTATTCTTATATAAGGGTGGCTACCACCCTTTATAGAAGAGATTTTGGGTCACGAGTAAACGAGGTGCCCTGGGAGTTCTGTTCTGTACTTAAACTATAAAAAAAGTTATTTCCCGTGATTTACTGGCATTTGTGCTTTATTCTGTAATAAGGATGGTTTCCACCCTATTATAGGGGTAGTTTTTGTACCGACTAAGAATAAGGTAGAACAGGGTCACCCAAGATTCTATTCTGGAATTAAAATATCGAAAACTCCTCCATTTCCCACAATCTATTGGTATTCACGCAGTCTATTTTTATATAAGGGTAGTTTCCACCCTGTTATATGGGTGGTTTTGAGACATGCGTAAGATTCATGTACTGTATTCCAAACTATAAAAACATTTCTCGCGATTTATTGGCATTTATATACTCTATGCTTGTACAGGGGGAGTTTTCAGCATATTATAAGGGTAGTTTTCCAGTCAATATTCAAGTAAGTGACTGCTTAATATAAAATATTTTCCATTTCCATGTTTTTCACCATTAATTTACTTCCATTCATTGAATCCTGATGTATGGGACGGTTTTACCCCATTTTCGGGGTTGTTTTTGGCTCTAGCACAAAAGTTTTGGGGTATACGAATTTTTTTTGACCTCGGATTCGGATTCAGGTCGAAAAATACATAGGAATACTATGGTCAGTCATCCAAATCAAAAACTTTTTTTTTTGTGGGGCTGTGTAATTACTAATGATAAAATCTGTCGACGGATTAATTTTTCATACTCAAACACTAAAAAAATTGGGTATAAAAAAAATAATAATGCCTTACTGAGAAAATTATCGAAATGCAAGTGAGATTTGGTATAAATAAAGCATTTTTATCAGTTTCGAAACAATTTTTAAACGCGTAATGGAGTCAAAAACTGATCACTAATTTAGGGGTTGATAAATTGAGGTAAGAATCAATGAAAACGTCTGAAACCGAAAATTGAAACTGAAACTAGAAAACAAATTTTTTTTCAAAATTTTGCAATTTTCAACCCTTGTATCTCAAAATCGGCCCATGGAAAACGTCTGAAATTATTTTTCCGACATTATAGACGTTGAATAGTTTCGTCCGTAATTACAATTTTTTTTAATTTTTAAGAAATTCCCGCCAAAAAACGTCCCGTAGTTTTCGTCTGAAATTTTGGTGGGGGAATGTGGAGTTGATGTACTTTCATAATATCGTGGTTTCGTTCTTAACTGCAAAAATTTTCTTTCGACTATTACCCCATCTCCGTTTCTCCGCTTGGATCCATTTACCAGACTTTACGTAAAGGAAAAAGAGTTTCAAAATCGATTCAGTAAACCAAATGCCAATAACCACAATCGATGAACCCATTACGTGCCATTGCTTTAACTAGTAGGAAAATGTCAAACTTTCATCAATTTTGTGCTCTTCGTAATCTGTTGCCTCTTATGGCTAAGGCTCACCATCTGTTGATGCTGGCCTTGAATTATTTTATCGTATGTAATATCACTAGTGCTAAAATTTTAACGAAAATTTTTTCGAAAGCGTGTTGCCTGGTAATATAAAGAGTGCAAATTGGCAGTTTATTATCTGATTAAATCCCGACCGCTTTAGCGTTTTAAGGCTGCCGGCTCAGATGGTATGGTACCGCCATCTAGTAACGCTAGCTTAATTTAGTTACTAGCCTAAACAGTGAATTGAATTATTATATTAAAGTGTTTATTAATATATATTTATGTATTTAATCCTTGTTTCTAATTTGAGAAGTTTGATAGTTAAGTTAAGGTTTACTTGTTTAAGTAGAGAGATTTTAAGTACAACGAATTATAATGTATATAGTGATACTGCAGAGTTTTGATTTTCCAAATAAGTGTTAGCTGCTTTGTAATGATTGATGAATTACCATACGTAAGTAAGTATTTACATTTGTGTATTTATCATGAAATAACTTATTTGTTTGCTTCGTAGATATTCGTAGTTATTTTAGTTATGAAAATTATTTTGTAATTATGTTAGGTATGAAGCCATTGAAAGCTGTGTACCTATAAGTTGTCCCGAACCTATATAAGTTCCACACAGCATTGGCTTTTTAGGTTATTAATACAATACTATAATTTACGTTAACAATTGGTAATAAGCTAGAGAAGATATTTATAAATAACATTTAAAAGCACGATTTGTCCTATTTGCCGAAAACATGTCACGACACAAAACGTCAAAAAATTTTCGCAATATTTGCCGCTGCAGCGACCTAAAAAATTAGAGCAATAAATTTTGCATGTTGGTCCTGTCAAAAGCAGATCTAGCTTGAATTACCACTAATAATGACGTTTGATTGATGCAATGTTGTGAAAAAAGGGCTCTCATTGGCTATAGCGTTAATGAGTGAAATAATCGAAGAATAACTGTGCTCTTTGGCTGGTCTGATTTAGTTTATTTTATTTTGGTTGCATTTAGAGTTAATGTGTTGTTAGGTTATATGTGTTCAGTTATAATATTTATAATGGTGCACACTGTGGTGTGTGTTTTTGTTGGCTCTTTTGTGTATGTTTATTTTTTAATCTTTTGATTGTTGTTATGTTTTTTGTTTCTATTTGGTAATGGTATGGCTCTTTTCAGTTTTGTTATGTGATACTTTATTTTTTGCTTAAAATGTTTAATATATTTTTTGCTTATTTTATTTGATTTTTCTTTTTTTTTAATGTTTTTGTGTTTTTGTATTTTTTCTGTTTTTTATGTTTTTTTCTCAAATAAAGTTAGTTTACAGTATTTGGGTAGGTGTATATACAATATTATGTCCTAATCGGGAGTAGTGGTGTAAATATAGTTCAAGGAGTTTGGGTTTGGGTGCTACGAGGAACTTGGGGGTAAGTGGGTTAATGAGGGTAGGATTACTGGATTTGATCAATGTATTTGCCAGATTTGGTGTCAGTTTTTTATAAATAAAGTCGTTTAGAATGGGGGTGCCTGATATTTGGTGCAGTGTAGTTATAGGACTATGTGTAGGGTATCTGTCAGCCGCTCGTAGGATTTTATTTTGGATTTTTTGCAACCTGTATTGTTGGGTTGGTTGGATGAGAGGATTCAAAATTGGTGAAGCGTAGGTGAAAATGGGACGCAAGTACGATTTAAATATTAGAGTGCCTATTTGGGGTAGTGAAATTTTAATTATGGGGTAAAGTGTAGCGAATCGTTTCCACCATTTGTTGGGAATGTTTTTGATATGTTGTTTGAAGTTGAGTTTGGAGTCGAGAACGACCCCCAAATAGTCAATGCTATCTAACCAGTCAACGTCGCGTCCTCCGACAACTTTGTGCATTGTAAATTCATGCGTGAAATAAGATTTGGTGGCAATCTTTACTCGTAATTTTATTAGAAAATCGTTTTTTAATAATACTTTTCAATAGATAATCAAAATTTGCAATAAAAGGGTACAAGCGTCTCATCGAGTTGTTGATCTTATCGGGTAAGCTTACTGTTACCTAGAAAGCAAGCCAATTTCATTTGTTGTTAGATTGTGAAATAAATAATTATAATATGGTTATACATGGTCTGCTGTGTTTGTAATCTCTCCGTTAAGTGAAATTTTCTGTGACGTCACGATATTTCATGTATATTTAAATCATGAAAGGAATTGTTAGATAAATTAATACAATTTATTATCTCCCCAGTATATATAGGTGTAAAAGTTGAGAAAAGTTAATGTTAATTCAGTAATGGACAAATGCTAATCAGTGTCCTGACCAAGCTCACTAACTACGTTTGGGAGCCCGACTTTCCAGGGAAGAAATCTATTATTTAAGCGGCCAAACGAAAAGATTTAATCTCCATTTTATTTGGGGTAAATAACGTATTCGATTAGGTGGAAATAAATATGCAAGACCCGTCTGCTTTCATAATAGAACAGGAAAGGATTTAGGATGAGTACTTTGCATGGTAGTTCATAAATAAGTAATCAGAGCCTGAGCATGTGGGCCTGCATAATTAAAGGCTATAGTATAGCACGAGAAGTTATATGGCTATTCTATATGTAGCGTCTGGTAGACAGAGATGTAGTTGTCCTTTGACACAGGAGAATAATGTTAATATACAGTGTGTCCCCGGATGGAGTTGACAAGAGGGAAAACATCTCTATTATTGATTTTACGACGAAAAGTCATTCTTTATAAAAAATTCTGCTTGTCGAAAAAATTAATTTACCATATAAAAATCTTAGATCAGATGTACCGGGTGTTAATAAATTAAGAAAACATCAAAATGTCTCAAGAGAGAAGTACCTTCATTTATTAGTTTGGACAAAATGTTTATAAAATAAAGTTGTTTATAATTTAAAATAAAACCTAAATACAAATTATGAAGTCTAAATTTTGACTTTTATGTTTTATTGTATTTATCTTTTTACATTGAATTTACTAATATGAATAAGAATTCAAATTAAGAAACAGAGTGTGCTGTCGATAATATTGAACTGACAAACGTCATTGTGACATTGTGTAGAATATTACTATCTTACATCTGCATTTATTTCTTGTTCGTGTTCTGTTGATCATTTAAAAAATGTTTACCAAACAAGAAAGATTTATTTGATCAAATGTTATGGGATTGAAGACGTCCCTCATCGATATGCAATTAACCTTTTCCACCAAAAGTTCCCTAATACAGCGGTATCGCGCCAATCATTGCGCAAAAATTTCAATGAAACTGGATCTCTATTGGGTGTCAAAAAACCCAAGAAAAAGTACAATGAAGATTATGCGGCAACACTTTTGGCAATAAATTCAGTAATAGAAAACCCGAAATTATCTTTACGGAAACGCTCACAAAGACTGGAAGTAAGTAAAAGTCATTTAGAGAGAATTTATATGGAAAACAAAGTTCGACCGTTTAAGCCAAGGTTCAGACATACACTTGAAAATGGAGATGAAAAAAAGCGATTGGATTTTTGTTTATGGGTCGGAATTACCTCGTAGATAGAAGTTTTCACAGAATGTTTTTTTTACTGACGAAGCAACATTTTGTATCAATGGCCACGTTTCATCACATTATTGGGCTTTTGAAAATTCAAACAATGTCATTCACAAACGAAGTCAACGTTATAAAAAAGTGAATGTATGGTGTGGAATTTTTTATGATTGAATCATTGGTCCATATTTCTTAGAAGAAAATTTAAATCAGCATGTTTATTTGGACCTTTTGGAAAACATTGTATTGCCGTTTATAAGCATTCTGTAACCGGAAGTAAGGCGGTTACCCAGCTCATTCCTCAGTTTTAGTACGGCAGTGGTTGACAGATCACTTCGGAGCCAGATGGATGGGAAGATATGCTTCAATTAATTTTTCTGCATGGTCACCAGACCTTACACCAATGGAGGTATTTTAAAATAGAAAGTTTATGCAGATGACCTGCCGCATGGTCGAGAAACACTAAAAGCACAAATACATGACGCGGTGAATGAAGTGAATGTACCCTCAACCATTCGTAAGGTCTATGGCGAATTTATTAAAAGGATGGAGAAATGTGTTGAGGTTGGAGGAGGCTATGTAGAATAAATTGTTTTTCCACAATCGTTGAAGTTAATGTTATTATGTTATGTTAATGTTTGAAAAAAAAAATGTAAGTTGACATAAATGTAAAAGTCAAAATTTAGACTTCATAATTTGTAGACTTTATTTTGGATTATAAACAACTTTGTTTCATAAACATTTTGTCCAAAATAATAAATAAATGTACTTCTCTCTTGAGACATTTTGATGTTTTATTAATTTAATAACACCCGGTACATCTGATATAAGATGGTAAATTAATTTTTTCGACAAGCAGAATTTTTTATAAAGAATGACTTTTTGTCGTAAAATCAATAATAGAGATGTTCTTTCTCTTGTCAACTCCATCCGGGGACACGTATACTTGAAAGATACATGTCTGTGTGTGTACTGCGTATTAGTGGAATAAAAGTAAGCATCAAAAATACGAGTTCAACGATTGTTTGAGAGGGGGGAGCAATTTTTTTGTTTAAAATGTAATATGTATATTTTCAGGAAGTTACAGTGAAGTTTTGTCCAATCTGGGAGGTAGCGATATTAATTATTCCTTTAGTAATTTCGATTTATGTAAAATTAGAAAGGTTATGGCAGGTTAAGGTAAGTGTCCGTGCCTTTACAACCTTTTTGCATGTTCTTCCTTCCAGTGATGCATTCTTACGTAAGATACTACCACAAAAAGTTTTGACCTCAAAAACTTCAATTTTTTTTTCCGAAAATCCGAAAAAAAAATTTATCTTAATCAAGTGAACCAATTTGTTTTTATTTCACATATATTGTAAATCTACTTTTAGGCGAGTCTGCCTGGGGTAAAAAATAGGTGATTTTACAAATTTTGTATACCATTTGAGTTAGCAACGGATTCTTATAGGAAAAATTCCGCTGGACAAAATTTTCTTATGAAAAATTTTCCAGCTTTATGGTCAAATAATTGTTTAAACAACATTTTTTTCGTTTTTATTTAATAAAATGAAAACAGTTTGACGGATTCGAAAAAATCTTGATTCAATCGAAAGATATTTTCAATACGCGTCGTTTGGCGCCAGGCACAAATCATTTTGTCAACCCGTTCATTTGTTATAGCCAAAATAAATTTCTTAATTAACAAATTGATTACTCCGAAACTAATGAGGTCAGGATATTGCTTTTTTTTTAAACATGCCTTTTATACCATAGAATGTACCACATTTTTTTTTGGCTCGTTACCTTCAATACTTTTTGATTGTTTAAACAATTGGCATAATTTTTTAATTAGCAAATAACTTTTTTTCGAAAGTTTGATCTACTTCAAACCAACTTTAAATGATAAATATGATGTCGGGCATAACCCTGCACGAATGCAACTTTTTGATTTTGTTTATTTAAAGTTAATTAATTAATTTTGCATATTAACAAATGGAATATCTTTGCTATGGGTAAGCGTATCGAAATGGGGTTTTGTGCATATGAAAGTGCTTGGAAAAGGGAAAATTTTGAGATCAGAAAGTCCAGATAACCGGAACCGGAAATATAAGTGATATTGCATTAGAGGCTCTCATTTGTTTGTTAACAACACGAGGTTCGGTGCAAATGAAAGCTAACAAGTTTTTCCATCAAACACAAAAAGTTCTACAAAAAATATTCAATCCCTGAAGAGTTATTCGCATTTTTGGCCTTTAAAAAAATCTCTCCCGCAACGTGAAAATAGTAAGATTTGACACACAATGGGGTGGTGGGTTCGATCCTCGGTGTGCTTTCTGAGCGATTTTTAAAAACGTCGTAAATAATTTTTTTTTGCAATTTTTATTAAATAAATGGCTATCTTGCAACAAACATAAATATGATTGTTCTTGTCGATTTTGATGATGATATTTTACAAGACATACAAACTGCTAATGATGTAATGGAATGTGATTTATTTAATTCTGAAAATGCTAGAGTTGTTTTAGTGAATGAACGCAACGAATGCGATGATATTTTTGTAGAAGATATTGATGAAGATGAATGCACTTTTTTTAATGAGCATATAAATGATGATGATGTAGGTTTAAACGGAGATGAATTGTTAAATGTTTTGAATTCAGATTGGGACACGGATAGTTCTTTATCAAGCGATTGTTACTAGTTGTAATCACATAGTTATTAGCGTTAATAGTTATTAATTAATATTATTTGCAATTAATACAATAAAATAATGATGCCATTAAAATTGTTAAATCTTTTGATTATTTCTCATTTCAAAATAACAAAGTGCGTGTTTTTTTCATGAGACGTGAACTTTTTTTCATTATAAGAAAAAAGTGAAAAAAAAGTTTGTTGCCTTTTTATTTTTGGTCTTTTTTCGACAGGCGCCCCCCTCAAATAAAGTGAAACAAGCCTTCTCTTTCACAAAAAGTAGTAAAAAAAAAACAAAAACTACCGACAAACCCTCGCTGGACAAGAACAATCATATGTTTGTTGCAAGATAGCCATTTATTTAATGAAAATTGCAAAAAAAAATATTTACGACGTTTTTAAAAATTTCTCAGAAAGTAAAAAGATTTATTATCATAAAAAATATTTGGTTACATGAAACTAAAGCAAATTTGATGAAAAAAAAAAAAAAATTTGCCCACACCGAGGATCGAACCCGCCACCCCATTGCGCGTCAAATCTTACTCTCCCTACTCTCTCCTACTCTCTCACGTTGCGGGAGAGATTTTTTAAGGGTCAAAAACGCGTATAATTCTTCAGGGACTGAATAGTTTCTGTAGAACTTTTTGTGATTGATGGAAAAACTTGTTAGCTTTCATTTGCACCAAACCTCGTGTCAAAAAAGTTATATTTCCGGTTCCGGTTATCCGATCAAGTTCTTTCTGGTCCCAAAGTTTTCCTTTTTCCAAGCACTTTCATATGCACAAAACCTCATTTCGATACGCTTACCCAGATCCGAGATATTCCATTTGTTAATTTGCAAAATTAATTTAAACTTTAAATAAACAAAAACAAAAAGTTGCATTCGTGCAGACTTCTATGGAGGTTATGCCCGACATCAATATTTATCGTTTAAAGTTGGTTTGAAGTCGATCGAACTTTCAAAAAAAAAGTTAATTGCTAGTTAACAAATTATGCTAATTGTTTAAACAATCAAATAGCATTGAAGATATCGGGCCAAAAAAAATATGGTATATTCTTTGATATAAAAGGCATGTTTTTTTGAGAAAAACAATATCCTGACCTGATTAGTTTCGGAGTATCCAATTTGTTAATTAAGAAATTTATTTTGGCTATAACAAATGAACGGGTTGACAAAATGAGTCGTGCCTGGCGCCAAACGACGCGTATTGAAAATATATTTCGATTGAATCAAGATTGTCATTTTATTAAATTAAATAAAAACGAAAAAAAATTTGTTTAAACAATTATTTGACCATGAAGCTCGCGGTTTAGGAAAATTTTTCATAAGAAAATCTTGTTCAGCGGAATTTTTCCTATAAGAATCCGTGGCTAACTCAAATGGTATGGAAAATTTTTGGGAAAAATCCCAGGCAGACTCGCCTATTGTGACAATTTATTAATGGTATTTTCAGAATATCTTTTGATGAAGAAAAAAAAACGATGCTTTTGAATTTTTTGAATAATTTAAATACGTACTTACAGGTTAGAGACACTCACCATTTCTTTATTAATTATACACCATACAACAAGCTACAACATATATTTTTCACAAAACTCTATCGAACATAGTCAAATTGGAAAAGATTGTCAGGAACATAAAAGGATTTTAATGCTATAGGTGTATGAAGAACTTCATGAAGCTTTTAGCTTTAATTTAGTTTCTAAGTCCTTAAAAGATATTGTGACGTTTTATTTGATCCAATTTTTCGCTCTGAATTATTTTTTAATATTGCACAAAAGGAATTTATGTAACTGATAATTCGAGCTTTTGGCGGAGGCGCCGCGTGTAAAAACATGTCTTTAATTTTCATATTTTGGAGTTCATGATATATTATGGGCCCATTCAAAAAATATGCTCGCTTTCAGAGGAAAGGAGAAAATGTGACAAAATGAACGATAGGGGGGTACATGAAAGTTTTCACAAATAAATGAAAAATGCGTAAGTAATATTAAAAGTAATAACGTCCTTATCATCATGTGCTTAGAATGTGATGTCTTATCACATGCACCTCATTTCAAGGTTTCTAGGATCGAATAATTTCTTTGCATCGTAACCCCATCTATACCTCAATTTGTAAAATTGCCGTTTTTACTAAAAACTGAAGTCATGTATACCGGGTGTCAACGGAATTATTAGACAAGCCATAGCTTTTAGAGTTTTCAAGATACAAGGTGTCCGGAAAGTAAAGGGACCCAGCTTAACTGTAGCTTTCTGAGGTCAAATGGAGCCGATTAAACTAAATATACCTGAGTCCAAAAGTGCTTCCTTAAGGAGTTACAGGGCCTTAAAACAATTTTTTTTTTAAATTTTATGATGGGTATATTTCGGAAAATAAATGACTAATGAAGCTGAAAATTGGTACACATATAATTTAGGGTATAAGTATATCTATAAGTATATCTGCATATCATAGATGGCGCTGACGGCTTATTTTTTTGACACGTTTTTAATCATATCTTTTTATTATTATTATTTTGGGTTTGCATGACTTAATAAAGTGCTTCCTTACAAAATTATGCGTTTTTAAATAAAAAAATATTTCGTATTGTTTTAGATATAAATACAAAACATGTTTTTATTTAAAAACGCATAATTTCGTAAGGAAGCACTTTAGGGCTAAAGTACGTTTGGTTTAGTCACTAAACTGGTTCAATAATACAAATTTCACAAACGCTACTTGATCGAATATCATGTTGCATGATGTTGGATGTTGGAATGCGCTGAAATACATAAGTGCTATTGTACTGAAAACGGTGCATTTTATCGACATGAAACAAGTAGACCTTATTTTTGTAAAATTAGTTATTATATCATAATATTAAGTCATACGAACCCAAAATAATAATAATAAAAAGTTATGAAAAAAATGTGCCAAAAAAATACGCCGTCAGCGCCATCTATGATATGTAGATATACTTATACCCTCATAATATTCGGACTACCCTAAATTTTATGTGTACCACTTTTCAGCTTGATTAGTCATTTATAAAATTTAAAAAAAAAATTGTTTTAAGGCCCTGTAACTCCTTAAGGAAGCACTTTTGGACTAAGGTATGTTTAGTTTAATCGGCTCTATTTGAACTTAGAAAGCTACAGTTAAGCTGGGTCCCTTTACTTTCCGGACACACTGTATGTCTTAAATTTGGAAAAGGTAATATATACTAAAAACGGCAAATTTTTCATAACTTGACACTTTTCATCACTTTCGGAATTCCCCGGAAATGACCTGTAACTTTGAAACACTCTGTACATTTTTACATTTTTGGATTTCGGAGACGATTTTAAGTACGACTGCATAACTTTTCTGTAGAGTTATGTGAAAGAACGAGATTTTCTATACACACCTTCGAACACTTAAAATTTTTGCAAGTATAACTCCTGCTATATTGCGAATTGTTATGCGAAACACCATTGACCGAGTCAGAAAATGTCAAGAAAAAGGAGGGATGCACTTTGAACATTTGCTACCATTTAATTGATGTTTTAATATTTTTATTGTTAAAATAAATTATTTCTCACAGCACACTTCTTTTATTTGCAGCGTTATTTTGATGACGAAATGAATGTTTTGAATTTAACTTAATTCAATTTCCACTTGATAAGCGTATTTTCTCGATATTTTACTTATTATCAACCAAAAAACTTGTGTATTTGGGATAAAATCAAATATAAAGAGTACAAAGTTTATTATCTGATTAAATGCCGAACGCTTTAGCGGGAGGGATTTAATCTTTGATGATAAACTGCCAATTTGCACGAGTTATATTAACTTTCGGCAACTTTTCTTGAGAAAAAATTTATAAATAAAATTTAAAAGCACGAGTGGTATTTGGAAAGAATATTTCACGAATAAATAATTCATTAAGTATATCTTAAATGTTATGTTTTGCAATTAATTGCCTTCAGACGTTTTCTTGTCACTTTTTTACTGATCTTTATTTCCAATTTCATCATTTACGTTACATAAAAATGCATTTCCAAGACGACTCATCTAATAAAAAACAATGTAGGTGTAAAAGATGTAATGGCAATGACAATCAAAATACATTAATCCATAGGTACATCAGTTAGATTTAATACAAAATAAAGCACTAAGGTTATGCTTAGGTGCCATGAAATCTACACCCGTCGAACCCCTACGTGTGGAAGCTCTGGAACCTCCGTTGCAATTGAGACGCCAACTTCTATCAGAGAAATTTATTCTCAAATCGCAAATTAAAAAGTCACCAATTATTGATAAAGTTAACGTATTAAATAATTATGATCTTGTCAACAAATACTGGTCAGAAAAAAAACTCACCGCCCTTGTGCATAGAATTTCGAAATACTAGCAATATAGCTCCCTAATTAGATAAATTATACACACGACCGGCCGATGAGGAATATTTTAGTTATTTTAATAAGCCAACGGTAATATCACCTAATTATTGTGAATTGCAAGAAGTAAGCAAAGTTATTTAAAAAAACGTAATATCCGAATATTATAATTATTTACACATTTATACAGATGCGTCAAAAAATGGGAATGGGACGGGTTGCGCAATTTTTGCACCCGGCATCAACTTTAATGAAAAATATAAACTAAATCAAGATACCTCGATATACGTTGCCGAGTCTATGGGCATTATAAAAGCCCTAGAATTCATTGAGTACCACGATTTCCAAAGGGTTTTGATCCTGTCTTATTCGCTGTCTGTTTTAACGTCCATTAAAAATAATATTGATATCAATTCCCCTTTTTGTAACCCGTACATTTTCAAAATTAAATCCACGTTTAATAACTTGACTAAGAGAGATTACATAATAAAATTTGTTTGGGTCAAAGCTCACATCGGCCTTGAGAATAATGAAAAGGTAGACCAACTGGCTAAAGAAAGTACCTCTTCAGGAATACCCTTATATAACGTACCGTGTCTGGAAGATGGCATTGGCAAATGTAAAACTTTATTAAAGAAATAGTGGTCTCAACAATGGAATGAATATTGTTTCACTAATCCAACAAGGTATACACTTATCCAACAAGAAATCCCAAAAGAACATTGGTATAACGGAGTTAATTATTCAAGAAGGAGCATAGCACATATAAGCAGACTTAAATTTGGCCATGGCTGTTATCCTTACCACCTGCATGAAATAGGCATATTGCCATCAAATATGTGTGAGCAGTGTAATGAAACGGGGGATCTAGATCATATAATTTTTAATTGTCAAAAATACGCTCAAAAAAGTAATGAACTATATAAAAATTTAATCAAACACAAAGTAGAAGCCCCATTTAATTTACAGAACCTTCTGGCTTTAAATACAAAACCCATAATGGATTGCATAATTTTATTCATAAATACAACAAATGTAAATATCTAGAGTAGGTTTAGCTTTGTCACCTTATGTCTGTCCTATTGTTTTAGCCACCCTAATTACCCGTGGTCTACTATATGTATGTGTAACAAAAAAAATGCCCTGATCGACCCCTGGGCGAGAAGAGTGTGTCCCTGTCTATATATCCTTTTGTGTTACGAAATGGTTTTAGCTCGTCAAATAGGTTAGAATTAGATATATTAACATAGTTACCAGTTTAGTGTCTGGCCGTGGGTCAATCGCCCTAATGCCATTATAAAAAAAAAAAAAAAACCATAGGTATTGTAACTTATATACTGGTATTCCCAACAAAGAGTCCTCTAACACGCTTCGACCAATCACAATACTAGTAAAGCCAGACAATATTACATTTTGCCAATCTCTCGCTTTTACGTTCTAAGATTGCCGGCATGAAATGATACCGCCATCTAGTAACGCTAGCTTAACTTAACTAGTAAACATTTAATTTTTCAAGAATTATTATATTAAAGTGTTTATTAATATATATTTATGTATTTAATCCCTATCTTTAATTTAAGAAGTTTAATACTTAAGTTAATGTTTGCTTGTTTAAGAAGGGTAAACTTTAAGTACAACAAATTATAACATATAGTGCTACTTTGTCCAGCGTTTTGATTTTCCGAATAAGATGTTAACCTGTTTTGTGATGAATCACCATACGTAAGTACATTTGTGTATTTAACATAATATAATTGATTTGCTTGCTTCGTAAGCGTTTGTATTTAAGTTTAGTTGTGAAAATTGTTTTGTAATTACGTTAGGTATTATAAGCCATTGAAAGCTGTGTATAACTTTTCCCGAACCTATAAAGTTTCAGCCTTCGATTTGAAATTGAGAGTTGTCAACTTATGTGGTGTTTTTAGGTTATTTTTATATTATTATATTACTACGTAGATAATACAATACTAAAATTTACGTTAACAATTAGTAATAAGCTAGAGAAGATATTTATAGATAAAATTTAAAAGCTTGAGTTGCCCTATTTGCCGATAACATTTCACAAAATTATCGCAAATATGCCATTGCAGCGACGCAAAAAATTAGAGCGATGATTTTTGCATGTTGGTACTGTCAAAAGCCGATCTAGGTTGGATTACCACTAATAATGACGTTTGATTGGCGCAATGTTGTGAAAAAACTGTAAATATGCAAGGTGTTCCATTTAAAATTTCAAAGTTGGGGTGATTTTCGGGGAAACCGGAAGTGATGGAGTAGTGTGAAATTATGAAAAATTTGCCGTTTTAGGTATATATTACCTGCCAAATTTAATGTTTATATCTTTAAAACTCTGGAAACTATGGCATGTCTAATTATTCCGTTGACACCCGGTATATTCTAGTGAATACCTTTTACAGAAGTCAAATACCTGTTTTAGTTATCGAGAAAATGTTTTTTGGAGTTTTAACTGTAATCTGGATACTGATGATCTAAGTCTGATCATCCTAGCATAGTTTTTCATATTGAATGTCAATATTAAGTGTATGAAAGAAGTTGATAAGATGTCTCGTAGGGGAGACGAATGGGTTCTTTGTTGTCTGCTGAATATCCAAAATATTATTAAAACCATTTTTGCCAACGTTTGAAACAAAAAGAATTTCAATCAGTAGCGCTTTCTGTTGGGAGTGGAGGGGGGTAAGGACTGAAATTTTTGAGCCATGGTGAGTTCTTAAGAGAAGAATTGTTCTTGCTAGAAGTCGTCAGCGGATGAAAATAATACAGAAAATTGACATAATTTCTTCAAAATTATCCCACGCAGGAGTTGTTATTGGGATGGTTAAAGATAAAAACCTTACTTCAGAAGAAGTCGTATAAATGTAAGCGTCTGTACGCTTACTAATGGACCTGAAAATATTTATTTTTTACTATTTATTACAAAAATATGAATTTCTAAAGTTGATTTTTTTGACCCATCCTACTACCCAGATTAGTTCAGTAATATAACGATTTATATGGGACAAAATTATGATGCTTTAAAAATTGGTAGAAATGTTAAGGATACCACCCCCCTAAATAGTGTGCTTCATCCCCTAGGACGTCATTTCCACTCCCATTCCGAGGTTTTCTAGATTATCTCCCGAACGATACACTTTTTTGATAAAAGTACCAATATACAAAATTATTCCTAATAAATCCTCTATGAAAAACTTTTCTACAATTTTTTTTATAAAATTAATAGTACCGTGAGAAATAAGGCGCACACATAAGGATTGGTTCCAGTTAACACAATAAAGTGTAGTCTATTCTATAATCTACTTTAAAGTTCAATGCTTAACGCTAAAGCAGTAGCTACTAAACTTCACTTAAAATTATGATAAATGTAGCGCTTTCAGCCTCTCACCTCTAAAAAATATCGCAATTTTTAAAGAAGCGAGAATATTATCAGAAAGTTACCTGCGTTAGTTAATCTTCGTCGTCTTCCATAGATTCGACATTCATGCATGCTTGTCCGTGGCAATGGTAACACATTGGTTTTTTTGTTGTCATAGTTGGGGTTAATATACCGCCGACTTTTTTCCATCCCCAATAGTAGCTCTAGTGTAACGTTTTTCCATGTCTGAATTTGGTAAAAAACGCGATATGAATGTTGCGGAGCAGCAGCAGAAGTTGTTGGTAGTTTTGATTAACATTACAGTATCGTTAGCTTTACCAACAAGTCTGCTAAAAGTCATGAATCTGTATATATCTAGACTTTTCTTGCAGAGGTAGAGTTGTATGAAGCTAGAAAAAATCGCTCTGCTACGTCTGCAATTTCTTCATGACTAGATTTTCCATTATTATACTCTTCGCAAAAACGAAGAGTATATTGTATTTGATCGGCACATTTCTAAAATCGTAAATATCGCTCGTAGAGAAAAAAATTTCATATCATTGTGTTAGTGAACGAATTCTGAACAACTTTCAAAATGTCCGTCTGCCCGTCCGTCCGTCTGTCCGTCTGTCCGTCTGTCCGTCCGTCCGTCCGTCTGTCCGTCACGTTTCTTGTAAGTATGATAACATAAGAAAGAAAAGTCCGATTGTATTGAAATTCAGAACGTAAGTCAGTGTTAGCTAGAGGAAGAACTTTATTGTGTTTGAAGAAAATCGATCAGTAAATAAAAAAGTTATTAATTATTTAATTTAAAAAAAAATATTCTCTTAATTTTTGTCGCTTGTACTAAAATGGAAATATTATTATTATTATTTTCATAATATATTTTTTTTTGTTTATGAATTTTACTAATATATATTTCATAGAAGTGAAATATGTATGAATGTCGAAAGATATATATCACAGGCAATCAATTTTTGTAGCAATAAGAAGTGGCGCAGCGGCTAAAGCTTTGCGTTGCAATCCAAAGGCATCCCATAAAAAACACATCCGCATATAAAACCCATCCCACTGTATCCCTTCATACCTATTATCCTCCCCTCTACCCCCCTTGACCCCTGGCTGAAACCTATACTCCATCAAATAATTTGCCCTTGAGGCAAATAATTGTTTTTAATAACGTGACAATTGAAGTGGGGTTTTTTGCTTTTATTTTTCCTACATAATTATGATTATTACCCACACAACGTCGTACATAATTAAAAAATCAAATCTGAAATCTCCGATATTTTTGCATAATAACACGATTTAACTTTAAAGAGATCGTTTCCAACTAGATTCACATAGTCTAAGGGTCATTAGCCGATGACACCCCGCCGTTGTGTCACTAATGCGACATGTTCGTGTATATGTAACGCAATGTTTTTTTTTTAATGATTGTACAATGATATACATATATAATAATATATAAGAATGACTCAAAAAAAAAATGACGTGCAAAAAGTTAAACAAAATAAAAAGAATTGTAATTTGGCTAATTTGGCAATCCAAAGGTTCCGTGTTCGAATCCCACACAGGTTGGATATTTTTTTCATATAATTTTTTTCACAACAAAGATGGTATCACAAAATTTAGGATGTCCAAAAACTAACATTATTTACAAGAAAACTGCGAAGAGTATCCTATAGAATGTGTAACAATTATATATATATATAGAGCTCAGTAAATTGGCGAAGAGAATGTTTTTAGCTTGTTAAAAGTTTGCACGATGTCTTGTAAATCATCTCTTTTATTAAGCATATTGATTGCAATAACCTTTTCTTTGGAAAAAAATGCTGAGGTTGTGTCGCAACCGCTAATGGCGTGTGCAGATAATATTGTTTCTTTATAGTTTTTAAAAAAGTTGAGGATTGTAAATCTCGTGAACTCTAAATCCTTTTGCTGGTATTAACTTGTTTTTCTTTTAAAAATACAATGTCTTTGTCGGAGGGAGAAAGAGCAATAAGAAAGATTAGCAGGTCAATATCTTACTCTACGTGTCGCACTTATAACATTTTTCGATAGCAGTTTGTACTATTAATAAATCGGCATCATCCGCAGCAATGAACACGTCGATTCCTTCATTCCTAATTTTTTCACTAGTTCTGCAATCAAACGTTCTTAAACAAATTACTAAGGAACTTCTGCTGAGTTTCAGAAACAACAGTGTTCTCATCAAATATAATTTCAGGATATATTCTTTGCAGTACTCGCCTTTGTCGTTCTAGGCTCTTCATGCTATTTGCATTATCCAAATAACCAAACTCTATTATCGTAATGTTTTCTTATATAACTAACGTAAGCGTTGTAAACGTCATTAGATTTTCCTTTTTTTTTTGGCCATATTACGCGGCGAAGCAGGTATCCTCCATCAATCACATACTCACTCGTTCTGGAACAGTATTAATAATCTGGTAACTATAAAATTGCCTTTTTAGTTTTTCTCATTAGGCCTTCGAATAGGAAAAGAGGTACTGAAGCCAGTTCAAAGATAAAGCACGTTTTTAACTCCACACTCGAATGAATTGTGCAAATAATTCTTTAAAAATTGCAATATTTAAGGATGAGAGGTGGAAGCGCTACACTTATTATAATTTTAAGTGGAGTTTAGTAGCCACTGCTTTTGCGTTAAGCATTGAAATTTAAAGTAAATTATAGTAAAGATTACTTACAATTTATTGTGTTAACTGGAACCAACCCTTATGTGTGCGCCTTATTTCCTACGGTACTACTAATTTCATGAAAAAAATATAGAGACATTTTTGACAGAGAATTTTATAAGGAATAATTTTGTATATAGGTATTTTTATCAAAATATGCACCGTTCCCGAAATAATCTAGAGAACCTCAAAATGATGGTGGATACGACGTCCTAGGCGATAAAGCACACTATTTAGGGTTGGGAACTTTTCGGTTTAATAATTCTTATGCTATCCTTAATATTTCTACCAATTTTCAAAACTTTATGAATTTTGTCCGACGTATTACATATTAACTGTTATATTATAGAGCAGCGATTTCGTAAGTCTATCGTGTCGTTTTTTTTTGGCGTAGAACCAGGTCAAACATGTTAGGTTCCTTTGAGTAAGTCACCGGGCATATGAAATCATATTTTACGACATTTTTTTGTGGTCTCGAACTATTTAAATCAATAAAAAGTGAAAAAAATATATTTTTAAAGAAAATTGTTTTTTTTGTTTCCACCATCCACCATCTTTAAAACTATTAAAGGTACCGAAATTTGTTTTGTATCAAATGAAAGGTCACACTGTAGCGCTTTTACCAATATAAACGGTTTGGGTACAATTCGCACTTTCATTTCTCTAAAAATAACTAAAAATAAATATTTTATGTATTGAAATCTTCACCAATCGATAAACTTTTTTATTTTTG
This sequence comes from Rutpela maculata, assembly GCA_936432065.2. Classification (NCBI taxonomy): domain Eukaryota; kingdom Metazoa; phylum Arthropoda; class Insecta; order Coleoptera; family Cerambycidae; genus Rutpela; species Rutpela maculata. Next base: position 19,829,612 of record OW386293.2, read on the forward strand.
AAAATATTTACATACATGCAGCGAAGAAAATAAAGCCTAATAATCACAAAAGTTTTTGAAACAATATATTTTTTCCTAAAGTTTACCGTTTGGCAACAGCGATTTTTTTTATCAGCGCTAAATGCGAAATTGGGACGCAATTAATACATCTCGCATGCTAGTTACAGTAACTAGAGGTTTTAACTTCGGAATAATGTCATATTGAACGGATTTCGTTCATTTTTGGCAGTATAATAGTAAATGCTCCACAGAAAAGTTTCTATATTGTGCGGGGGCTTGCTAATTTATTGGGGGTTGATTCCACCCCCTCTCAGGGGGTGGCACTTAAAAAATATATATGTTTATTGGAGCTGAAATAGAATCAAATTTTAAGAAGAAAAGGTTCTATGCAATTTTTCACATAAATTGATAGTTTTCAAGTTATAACGACTTCAAAATTGCGATTTTAGCTTAAAAAAGGTATTACAAACGGCCTTTCGTCAAGTTTCTCGAAAGTATTACTTTATCGAAAAAATGTTACAGACCAATTACAGAAAGTACAAACTGGGAATTAATTATATTTTTTGTTTATTGATGTAGGATTAATAATTTCGGAGATATTTAAGTTTATATTTGCTAGTGTTCCGAAATTAAATTTAAAGTTTAAAATGCACTTTTTTCTAAAGCAAGTGCTTTAAATGAGCAAAAAAAATTGAGCATCTAGGTAATGCTACATCTTAACGAAAAACTGTATTTGAGATAATTTTTCTAAATTACTGGCTAATTAGATTAACAAAATGGCGACCTTTTTATATAAAAAAGTATAAATACGCACATTTTTCCGTCATAACTTCTTTATTTCTTATGCTACAGGAACGAGTAAAAAATAATTTGAAATCGCAATTAATTGTCATTAATTTCATTTCTTAGCATGCGTGACGTATGTGTCACAATTTCTGAAATATTTAACATTTAAACTGCATTTTTCGTCTTATAAACGTTCGGACGCCATTTGTAAACTTTCATGTCTCCGAAACTATCAAATCTATGTAAATAAATTAACAAGCGAAATTCATTATCAGTTTATGAGCTTTATTTTTGGTATCTATCCATTTTTCAATAAAACTAATATTTATTGAGATATTTGGGAAAGGAAAAAAAAATACGTTTCATCGAAAATACCTTTATAGTTTAAACTGTATTTTTTTCTAAAGCAAGTGCTGTATACAAACCAAAAAATTTGAGCATCTACGTCATGCTATATATTAATGAGGAACAGTGTTTGAAATTTATTTTTTTAATTACTGGCTAATTACAGTAACAAAATGACGACGTTTTTATTAAAAAAATGTGTAGACGCACATTGCTTCGGTCATAACTTCTTTGTTTTTTATGCTACAGAAACAAATTAAAAACAGTTGAAAGTTTAATTAATAACATATTATTCTACCTATTAGCACCCTTGACGTAGGTGTCACAGTTTCTGCGATATTTAACTCTCACTCTATAAATATCTCCGAAATTATTAATCCTACATCAATAAACAAAAAATATAAATAATTCCCAGTTTGTACTTTCTGTAATTGGTCGGCAACATTTTTTCGATAAAGTAATACTTTTGGAGATACTTGACGAAAGCCGTTTGGAAGTACCTTTTTTTTTAGCTGAAATCGTAATTTTGAAGTCGTTTTAACTTAAAAACTGTCAATTTATGTGAAAAATTGCATAGAACCTTTTCTTCTTAAAATTTGATTCTACTTCAGCTCCAATAAATATATATTTTTTAAGTGCCACACCCTGAGGGGGTGGCATCCACCCCCTATAAATTAGCAAGCCTCCGCACAATATAGAAACTTTTCTGTGAAGCATTTACTATTATACTGCCAAAAATGAACGAAATCCGTTCAATATGACATTTTTCCGAAGTTTTGCATATTTTTTACCTCTAGGTACTGTAGTATGCAGGGTTGGTCACATTAGTCACGTAGAAGTGGCGGTTGTCGAAAATCGTTAAGTATTCATTGTTCGGATAAAAATTGTGACAATCGAAAATGTGCTTGTTTTAAGGAAGGCAACGAGTGCAAATGTCGTTCCTGTACATTATTAAAGATTTCGAGGCAGATATGAACGAATTAGAATGCTATTAATGTAGGGCCTACATAAACTACATACTACATATTTATCTATCCAAATAGAAAATTTATTTCAACAATAAAACTCATTTTATGCGTACGTTTTTACTTTCATTCATTTAAAAATGTCTAATAAACTTACTAATTAGATGGATAGTTAGTAACACTGATTGATATTTATAGATTAGGTATTTATATCTACCTACGTCTTTTTATTATTAAAAGGAGACTATTTAATATTTTTTGTACAATTTCTTAATATTAACAACATATGATCAATACTACTGTACAATATATGAAATATTGAACAATAATATTGATCCCCTAGATCTTTTGATCACTACTGGTTTTGTACCTATTGATATAAGTTAAACTACTACATACACCCCGACCGGAACCGTCAGATCGTTGCAGTCGGCAGGCTTGCTACAGCCGAGCGCGCGAGAATATGACTTTGGCCCGTTAAAAAAAAATTGCTGACTCAATACTATCAACGGGACTTGAAAAATTTTTATCCTAAAAACTTTTTTCAACTATTGGCTTCAATTTGTACGCAGCATGTATATACAAATTTTCATAAATAATTTTTTTTCTCGATTGCCTAAAATTACGCTACTGAAAATAACAAGTTTGAGTTTCCTATTATTTTACCAACTTAAAAAAAAAAATCGGGTTCACGTGGGACGTTGTTCGAAGCGCTATTGTGTCTACTTTAATCTAAAAAAAAAAAATTGCTTGATAGCACAAATATTTTCAGAGATATAGCGGTGGAGACGTTAAAAAACATATTTCATTAAAAATCAATTTTTTTGAGTTTTTCCGAAAAAAAAAAAGTTCTCGACCACCAAAAAATGTCGTAAAAAATGATTTCGTGTACACGATTATCTTACTAAAGAATACCACTAGGTCTGGTTTGGTTCTACGCCGGTTTTTTTTTCTCGAAAACTAAGCGACTTTACTTCCAGATTTTACTCTACTATTACTGACAGACACAGGTATTGTTTATTCTATATTTGAATTCAGATTGTTATGAAATGGATTTCTGCAGATAACATTTTTCTACAACGGTTATTCAAATAATTCTCTAATTACAATTAACAGTTCGTTGCTAGCTATTTGTAAATAAAATACAATTATTAAAAAAAAACAGTAATTCGAGCGCACCTTAGGTATATCCAAAAAGATCCTAACAAAATTAAACGTGCGTATTTCTCGTTAGTTGAACTCGGGTGTAGGAATTCCAGGTGATGCATAAAGTCAAGGGAAGCTAAAGGTTGAAATTAATAGTACGTAACTAATTACACAAAATTCAAGTGTAATTCGGTGAATTTACAATGCGCCCTTTTGAATTTTCGAAGTACCGACCATGTTAAGAGCATTTACGCTAGACAAGTTTCGAGCTCAAGAATGAAATGTACCTCACCACTTTAGGAGTTACACTACACAAATTCAAGCCGTACATTATAACTTCGACCCAGTTTCGTATGCTGTTTACCATATTTACGTTATGAATGCATAAAATACTATTTAGCCACATCTCTGAAAATATTGTGTTCGTACAATGGCGGAAATGCCGCAAAATTTGCAATATAATTTGTAAGCTCTGAGCGCGTAAAATATTTGGTATTTATTGTACTGGCAAAAATTTATATGAATTTTCTGTTCGCCAATATGTGAAATTAATATAACTTTAGATAAATACTAGTTTATGCATAATGAACGCATGTCGAATTCGTTGTAGTATTATGAATCTTCTCGTACCGGATTTAAATGTCTCTTGTCATATGGTTTCAAAGCAATTTGAGGGGAAAACCACAAACACTTATGTAGTATCTCCGGTCTGCGCACTAGAGTGAGAGCGCCTATTCAGATCACGCATGATTTGTAGTAGTCAGTAGTGTTTGGAAAAACCGCGAAAATATAAAACCGGTTCGAAGCGGTCTATTTAGAAAAAAACCGGTTTTAAACCGGTTTAAACCGTTTATAAGATTCAATAAAAATAATAGTTGCAGAATTGTGAGCCAGTCAACTTATTTTTACGGACTAAAAATGACTAATTAATAGATAGACAATTTCTCTGTCTTTGTCTATGTATGTACTTTGGCTTATTAATACCTGAATACTATATAAAAACAATATAGTAATATGCACAACATACGTTAAAATATTATGTTATATTGCCCAATCCGTATAAAGTCACAAGATTGCCAAATATAAATAGTAATTCAATACCCCACAATCAATTTGCGGTATAATAACAACTATAAAATGTAATATTTATGTTGATCAGTATAATTTACTAAAAAACCGGTTTTTTATTGAAAAAATCGCTTCTGTTCGGTTTTCAAAAAAACCGGTTCGAAACCGGTTTAAAACCGGTTTTTTCCAAACACTAGTAGTCAGTAGTAAGTTGGTTTTCGTATGTAATGTAACGTATGTGAATAAATGTTAAGTTGTTTTGGGTAACCACCTTATTTAATTTATAAATAACCCACGTAGTGAAACCTAAGGTTATAGGTAGTGCGAAGATACTACAGTGGCGACGAGTTACGGAAGAATTATTGGTATATTTTACTATATTATAGCGAAAATTGCAAGTTTTCAGAACGCTGAAACATGCCAGGTGGTAGCATAAATGCGGAAGGCGCAAACGCGAGCTGCAACGCCGGTTTTAAAATGACAGTTGAAAGCAACCGCGAGTTTGACCCAAACGTAAACAACTGGATTGTGTATAAGAAACAACTATCACAGTTTTTCTTAATAAACAGTATAACCGATCCTAATTTAAAAAGGGCGTTTTTGTTAAATAACCTCAGTGAATCTGCTTATAGTACTCTATATGACTTATTAGTATCAAACGAGCCCGATGAAGTAAGTTACAGTGATATCGAGGAAAAATTTGATGAACATTTCTGCGTAAAGAAAAGTGTTTGGGGCGAGAGAATGCTATTTTATCAAGCTCATCAAGAAAATAGCGAGTCTATTACGGACTGGGCGGTAAGAGTAAGACATTTATCCACAAATTGTGAATTTGGAACATTTTTAAACATAGCAATCCGAGATAAATTCATTTTTGGTATGCAGTAGTGTCGTGCTTTAGAGAAACTTTTACAAGAGTCTAGTAATACTCTCGATTTTAAAAAAGCAGTGGAAATTGCCAAGAGTGTTGAGGAATTATTACCAGGAAAGTTCAAATATTTTAGAACAGAATGTTAAACTGGAACCTCAAATCCACCGAGTCAAGGCTACAACGAGGGGAGCAAGAAGTGGTCCACGTCACAGCGAACGTTCTGCGAGGTCGCCTAGACGGCAACATCCGAGAGCTACTCCAGAACCAGGAACCAGCAAAGGTTACTACTGTACAGTATGTGGAAAGGAAAACCATGTATCATCAAAATGTCGGTATAAAAATTATACTTGTAATGCTTGTGGTGGAAAAGGTCATTTGTCAAATGTATGTAAAAAACGTCCAAATTCATCGAATAGAAAAACATCTCATTTTTTAGAAGTGAATGAAAACAAGCAACATGAAAATGACAGTTTTTTACATATATTTAACTTAAATGTTGATAATAAAAATTCGCCAATTAAATTAAATGTTAAAATAGAAGATATTTACGTAGAGATGGAGTTAGACAGCGGTAGCGCAATAACTGCATTTTCAAAAGAATTTTATTCAAAAAATTTCGCATATATACCTTTGTCTCACTCTTTAATTAGTTATTCTGGAACTAAAATTTATCCTGCAGGGATAGTAAGCTTAAAAATAACTTATAATAATAAAACACACCCGATTGATGTTTTTGTAGTAGATAAGGGTGGTCCTCCACTTTTAGGGAGAGATTTTATGTACAAGTTTAATTTGTACCTCAAGGAAGTGAATTCTATAGATGTTGATAATAGTCTAATTAGTAATTTGTATGAAAAATATGGCGAAATATTTTCCAATGGGGTAGGCACTTTTTCAAAAGGTAAAATTGATATTAAATTGAAACCCGAGGCGGAACCGAAGTTTTTCAAGCCAAGATCACTTCCATTTGCATTAAGGGAAAAGGTCGAACACGAATTAAACCGTTTGGTAAGTTTAAATATTATAAAACCTGTAGCCTATAGTTCGTGGGGAACCCCTATAGTTCCTGTGTTAAAATCGGACGGAACGGTTCGCATATGTGGCGATTACAAGGTAACCCTAAATCCATTTATTGCCTTAGATAGATACCCGCTTCCGAGAATCGAGGATTTATTTACGATGTTACAGGGTGGACAAACTTTTTCTAAAATAGATCTTGCGCATGCTTATCAACAAGTTTTATTATCCGAGGAATCTAAAATGCTTATAAAAATTAGCACTCACAAAGGTCTTTTTTGCTATAATCGTTTACCTTTTGGTGTTTCCATAGGTCCTTCAGCTTTTCAAAAAATTATGGAAATTGTACTTCAAGGTATTCCGGGTGTTATTTGTTTCCAAGACGATATTTTAGTTACTGGTCGGAATACGAAAGAACATGTCGAGAGGCTAGAAAAAGTATTTTTGTGTATAAAGGAGTGTGGACTCAAAATTAAAAAAGAAAAATGCGTATTTTCCAAAAATCGGTTAGTTATTTAGGATTTGTGTTAGACAAGGATGGTTTAAGGAAATCTCCTGAAAAAGTAAAAGCTATGTTAGACGCACCATGACCTACTAACAAAGCTCAGTTACAAGCATATTTAGGCCTTATAAATTATTATAGGAAATTTATACCTAATATGGCTACAATAGCACATCCTTTATATAGACTTTTAAAAGATAACGTTGAGTGGGAATGGTCAGAAAGTTGTCAATCTTGTTTTGACAAATTAAAAAAATAATAGCTTCCCCGGAGGTATTAGTTCACTACAACCCTAGTTTAAAATTAAAGTTAGCCTGTGACGCGTCACCGTACGGAGTCGGCGCAGTATTGTCCCATGTTTTTGAAAACGGTGTAGAAAGACCTATATCTTTTGTGTCTAGAACACTCACCGAAACTGAGAAAAAGTACAGTCAAATTGAGAAAGAGGCAGTAGCCTTAGTTTTTGGAACGTTAAAATTTCATCAATATCTTTTTGGACGTAGCTTTACATTAGTGATAGATAGTAAAGCATTGTTGGCAATTTTTGGTAATAAAAAAGGAATTCCGCAGATGGCGGCGAATAGGCTGCAGAGGTAGGCGTGGTTATTGTCTGGTTACACATATAATATAGAGTATGTGAAATCCGAAAAAAACGTATCTGATTGTTTCTCCAGACTTCCCCTGGACCACGATTTTGAACCTGTAAGCGACTATACTTATTTAAATTACTTTGAAAAAGCAAACAATAGTTTAAATCTAGAAATTATCAAACAGGAAACACAAAATGATTTAATTTTGAAAGAAATATTTAATTACGTAAAGGACGGCTGGCCAAACGTAGTCGAAAATAAATTTAAACCATATTATTTAAAGAAAAACGAGATAACCATAGAAGACGAAATTTTAATGTGGGGTCACCGCGTAATAGTGCCGCAAAGCTTACAAAAAATATTATTGAATGAGTTGCATAAATCACATATGAGTATAGTTAAAACTAAATCTTTGGCACGTAGATATACTTGGTGGCCTACTTTAAACGAAAATATTGAACAAACTTATAAATCGTGCGAATCATGCTTAAAATTTCAAAGCAATCCTGAAAAAACACCTTTAGTTCCTTGGCTTTATCCCGAAAATGCGTGGGAGCGCATTCACATAGATTTTTTAAGTCCTTTCAGAAACAAAATGTATTTGCGTGTTAGAGACGCTTTCTCTAAATGGTTGGAAATATTCCAAATGAGTAATATTACTTCTACTAAAACCATCGAAAAATTGACAGAGTTATTTGCACGGTTCGGGTTACCAAAAATGTTAGTTTCAGATAACGGACCTCAATTAACTTCACTCGAATTTGAACAATTTTTACTTCAAAATAATATCGAACATAAAACTATTTCACCTTTTCACCCTAGTACAAATGGGAGTGCCGAAAATTCGGTCAGGACAATAAAACAATTAAAAAAAAAAAATAAATCCCGACAAAGACGTTAATAAAAAATTACACGAGTTTTTATTTGATTATAGAAATACGGTGCATTGCTCAACTGGCGAAACGCCGTCGAAGTTGTTGCTAGGACGAAATGTTCGAACCCGTTTTAATTTAATCAATCCTATAGATTGTGCTAAAATAAATAAAAATGTATATGATAGAGTTTCTAAACATGTAGAAAAAAATCAACGACGTCAAATAAAAAATGCTGGGGGGAGAAGGAAAGTACATTTAATGATAGGACAAATTGTAATGTGTAAAGATTATCGCAAAAGAAATGAGCCAGTTTGGACAAAATGTAAGATTATAAAAAAAGGTAGGGCCATGTACATTTATTGTAAATGTTTGTGATTCACCTCTTTCTTGGAGGAGACACATTAATCAAATTCGCGAGTGTGATTTGAGTGACGACAAGAAATTACCCGGTAGTGACCTAGAAAATAAAATCGTGAAAGGTGATTATGAAAACTTTGATTTTAGTTTAGCCGATGATATGTTAAGCAAAAATAGATATGTGACTAGTAATAATGAAAATTTGAGCACGAATTTAAATTTAGATACTAATTTGGAGAATAGAGTTCGTGCTGGAATTTTAGAACGACCACACCGTGTGCGCAGACAACCAGACCGATTAATTTACGAAAACTAGTCCTTATTTAGTGCGCGGGGAGTGTAGTATCTCCGGTCTGCGCACTTGAGTGAGAGCGCCTATTCAGATCACGCATGATTTGTAGTAGTCAGTAGTAAGTTGGTTTTCGTATGTAATTTAACGTATGTGAATAAATGTTAAGTTGTTTGGGGTAACCACCTTATTTAATTTATAAATAACCCACGTAGAGAAACCTAAGGTTATAGGTAGTGCAAAGACACTACAACTTACCTAAAAAAACTGGAATAACGAAAAATTGCATAGCCTGCGGGAACATTATGACTACTATTAGAAATAAAAAAAACAGACCCTGCGACTTTATTCAACAAGAAATAAAAATTGTTCGAATCCAATAGTCGTACGACCAATTCCAGGATGAGAACACATACATATTTATAGAAAAGGGAAACAAAAAAAAAATAAAGAAATAAAATAAAATAATAAAAACAATACAATAGTACAACACAAGTAGAAACTACAAAAAGTATACAAAAATAATTACAAATTCAAGCGTTTAATGAACAGTGAAATATATCGAGCTCATCTTGCAGATGATTGTAAGTGTTACATGAAATGTACGGGAGAAAAATTCAGTATATTCATTCGGGGGTCCAGCAAGATAAAATGTTGTATGATATCGTGTACTGGCACGTGGTACATGGAATAACAGTTTGTCCGTTTTTTCAGGGAAATTGATTTTATTATTTATTAACTTATGTAGAAATATGACTGCTTGTTTTTCTCTCTGAGTGTTCACACTGTCAGTTGAAAATCTACTCAAAAGTGCATCACGGGGATATCCAATGGGATATCATCAATTTTGTAGGACAAAAAGCGTCTCTGGATACATTCGAGCATACTGCTATATGTGACATAACCCAGGTGCCATATTAATGATGAATATTCTAATTTAGACAATTTTAACAAATGTGTTAAATAATAAGGATAACAAGTGAGTGTCGACGAGTTTCTGATAAGAAATGCAAGACTTTTATTTGCAGGCAAAACTGTGTTTCAACATGGCCATTAAATGTCAGTTTGTTGTCAAACAGGACACCCAGGTCTTTGAACACTTCGACTCTTTTTAGTGATGTGAAGTCAAGATAATACCAGTATATAAAAAAGGTTCAGCAGACGACCCAGTAGACTACCCACCAATATCTTTATTACCAGTAATTTCAAAAATCTTCCAAGTTCTTCTGTAAATACTTTGAAGAAAACGCCCTGGTAATTGAAGGTCAGTTTGATTTCAGAAAAAGTCGCTCAACTTCTCTAGCTGTTTTAAAATTGATAGATAGTATCGTAGAAGGGTTTGAAAGTGGAAACTACGCAGGATCTATTTTTTGCAATTTAAGCAAAGCGTTAAATTGTATTTCTCACGATATCCTGTTAGACAAATTACATTTATATGGTTTCAATGACGTTAGATTAAAGATGATACCATCCTACTTGTCAAAAAGAAGACGGAGCACATTTTATAATAAAGAAATTTCCTACCTCTTACCAATCAGTCGTGATCGGTGTACCACAGGGACATGTACTAGAACCGGTGTTGTTTATTATTTATATTAACGAATTAATTTACGCAAATATCAATTGTAATGCTATATTATATACCGATAACAGAACAATAATCACTAAAGATAACATGATATGGCCACTAAAGCTGGAGATTTTGAAAAATGGTTCACAGCAAATAAATTACTAGTAAATAATGAAAAAACAATAAACAAACATGGTATTTTTGTACCGTAATTTAGACGGCGAAAATAACCCGGACTGTACGAAATTTTTTGGAGTGTACTTACATCCTCTCCTTACCTTGAAGCATCAAATAGATTTTAGGGTTAAAAGACTTAATAAGACTTTATACTTAATAAGAAGTCTTGTACATGTCGTACCTATGCAAGTAGTAAAAACAGCCTGCTTCAGTTTTTTTCATTCGGTAATGAACTATGCAATCATCACTTGGGGTAATTCGGCACATACTGGTCGAATATTTTCTATACAGCGTCATGCCATTCGATCTATGTGTATTATGACTTTTAGAGAGGATGTTAGGGGGAAATTTATGGACGCACGTGTACAGTCGGGGAAGAAAACTGTGCACTAAAATGTAAACAATAAACCACTGTGGTTTGGGTTTTTAGTTTTGTTTACTTGCCGCGCGCGCGCATATATAGTTTTGCCTACCAGAACAAGTGCTAATGAATATAGTGCATCTGTTTTATTTGTTGTTGACTGGAAAATCCAACCATACCTGGATCAATGCGTTGCCAACCATAACACGCTTCCTTCAAGGAATTCAAGTTAGATCCGAATTTTTTCTTTCTTTAAATTATACTAATAAATTATAACCCTTTAGAATGCAAAACATTTCTATGAAAATAAAAAGGAAAGTATTAGACATAGTTTTATCACGTTTTTCTGGGTAATGTAACAGTCAACTTTTTGAGCCATTCATAAATTTCTGTTAAAATATGCTAAATTACATTATTTTATATTTTTGTCGAAAAAATACCAAACGTCGTCACTGTCTTCAAGGTATTTTGTTTACCAGGCTCTTTAGACATTCCAGAATAATGCGCGGGAAACGTGGTTTGCAGACGATAAGGCTAGACAATTTCTGGAATAGGAGAACAGAAGCTTGACATAATGAATTGTGAGGGGATTGTAATCCTACACTCAGTCTGGGATATACACAATGACGATTTAATGCTCTCGATGTACTTTTCGCTTGGTTTAGGCACTAGAAGTCGTCAACTCGTGGTATTTAATTAACCATTATGGTGAATTTTACCAATTAGTTTTGGGATTTTAACACGAAAAATTTTTTAGTAGGAATACCAACATATAGAATTTGATTGTGTAGTTATAGCTGCTTTAAGAACACTTCAATAATGAAGGGCATAATATACCTAAAATGGTAAAGTTTCGCATTTTGGCATAGTTACAGTTGATACCAATCTATAAATTTGGTTTTGGTAACCACCATATAGTGTAGATGAAAGTTTCCAGCAGTTTTTGTAAGTACAAAAACATTTATATTTCCCCGTTGTGCATATCAGCGACATGCTTTATCAAAGGGCTATATCCTTTGTATTCCTTTGGATATCGTAAGCTGTGGATACTACACTTGGCATCATTCAGCATGTGTTGTGTGTTTTCGGTTAATTTCACGGCGTCGTGGAATTTTGTAACTTTCGTGTCTGTTCCGTTGTTTCAACAGACGCAAATTATTTTCGCGAGTGCTTTATCTTTGTTAAACTCAACATGTTTATTGTTTGTAAACTTTTGTTAGTGTTCTCTTCAAATAATGTGTTACGATGCATATCATTTCATTTTTTTTGTAAATATCTTTATTTACATTTAGATATTTGTTTATTGATTTAAGTACCAAAACATGTTGTTTATTAGTAGCATTTTGTGTAATAGCCAACTAATCATCTTTTGTTCTTAGAGTATACCTTGTAGTTTTGATTTATTGTTGCTTTTTGACGAGCATTATTATTTTACATTTTTAGAGTACCGTGTACCATTACCTTTTTATGTCAGTTTGTCTCTCTGTGTACCATTCACTTTGTATAAATTGTTTGTAGAATATTATTATCGTCAGCACATTTTATTTTCCCGCACCCTGTATATCTCTTTGCTCTACCGATTTTATGTAATATGTTTGTTATATTTTTAAGGTTGGGTTTTGTTTCAAAACTATGACTTAAGTATAAGTTTCAACTTGGGAGCTAGCCAGGTGAAGTAATTAATCTATGTCCTGTCAGATTAATCAACGTCTTCTAAAGTTGCGATAAAATATTAAAATTTCTAATATATATATAAATGGGATTTAACCCGTTTTAGTAAAAACTTGATTTTGAGATATTTTGACTAAATGAACGAGTAGGATTTCAATTAAAACGGATTTAGAAACTACTGATACTTACCTATTACACCACGCACCTCGTTTTTGGTGTCATTTGACACCAATATCGTTCTTCGAGCACACCCCGTATACACTGCTACTTTTAGATAGAATGTGTCTTGGGTAAAGCAAAACGGAGTGTGAAACTTATGTTTTTTGTTATTTAGAATAAAATAAGTGTACAATTTATGTTATATAACTGTATATACAAAATTTTAACTGTGTAGTTTTTGTAAAAATTGTATGTGGTGTTATAAGATTAATAACCGTTTAATTTTCCATTAGGCACAAAATGATCCTTGCATTTTAAATATTTTATATGGTTTTTTAAAAGACATATTAGGCTACACATTGGTACTCTACAGTGTTTCTAATATGTGTTTTCTGAGTATCTTTCATTATTAGGGCCTTTTGAAACGTGAAATACATACAAAAACGTAAACAGATGCCGCCACGATAATTTTTAACCTCGAATGCAATGTCCTCTGTTTGCTGTTCCCCGTGCCATAGACGCCGTGATGCTCACAGCTATTACGACTTTAATTATTTGTTACAAATTAAATATTGCGATACAGGACTGATATTTGGTACAGTAGTCCAGTCGAAGAAGGTATTTACCTACAAAATTTTGCACACTAAGTAAACTTTTTGAATTTAATGAGTTCGTGAGAGTGAATAGAACAATATTCTGAAAAGTTTACATTTCACTCGGATGCAGAACATAAAAAAAAAGTGAAAAAAATTTTTTTTTTTAATTTTGAAATTAAATCAAGCTAAAAAAAATAAATACAGATGAATAGATCACGTATTTATGAACAAAAAATGTCCTAACAAAATGTATCGTTAAAGGCATGGTTTTCCCGGAAAAAAATAGTCAAGTGTAACGTTATAACTCGGAACGAGATCCACGCGTGCACTCGCTTGATACGCATGAATTACATGTCACTAAATCAGAATTTGTTCAATCTATATGAGTGTTGGTTCATTTAAAAGATGGAAATTGTAGCTTTCTGATGCTTTTTTGTTTTAAACAATACAAGCAAATCATTTTAATTTCCTTGCTTGATGATTTTTTTTTGAGAAATATATATATATATATATATATATATATATATATATATATATATATATATATATATATATATATATATATTGGGGGCTGTAACTTGTCGAGAAATTGACCCATTGGAAAAAAATAAAATATCACTATTTCGGAAAAAATGTATACTTTCCGAATGTTCAAACACAAAATCGTTTACTTGTATGCATTTTTTCGAAAATATGATCAATCAGATCATGATAAGAAATTGCAATTTTCAAGATCTCATTCTTATAACTATGAAAATATCTTTGATTGTTTTGAATATAAATTCTGGAACTTTTCCAATACATTAACAAATGTATAAGGAATCCATTGGATATAGCTGAAATTTGGATAGGTGTACCTGTAATAAATACAATACAGTAAAGGCACGTAAAAATTCATGAGAGCGATTCAGCGGCTATATGTGGTGTCTGTGTATGCATTGATAATTATATATTTTCCCTCCATACTCACTATTTATCCTCCTATTTACTAAGAAAATTGTTTAAAACATGTAATCAGACAGAGGAAAAAGCTTTATTTTACTCGATAGAACAGCTAAGAATTTTTAGAGGTTCCATAGTATGCATTTAACCGTGCGCTGGCCGCGCAGAGTGACAAAGTTGTTTCACAATTTTTTTCCAGGAATACCGCGATAAATTTTATTAGGATATTTTTTGTGGTCTATCCATGTGTATTTTTTATTTTTCCTACCCTAACTTAATTTCAAAATTTTGAAAAAATGGATACATTTTTTTTTTCACTTTTTTTTATGTTCCGCATCCGAGAGAAATATAAACTTTTCAGGATATTATTCTATACACTTTCATGAACTCACTAAAAAAAAAAAATAATAATCAGTTTGCAAATTTGTGTGGGTTTCACTATAAAATGTTCTCTGTCGTCTGGGCTACAGCCTATTTTTTCATATAAATAAACGATCTAATGAAATAAAAAATATGCAAGTTTCCCTTTCATCAAGAGAATTGTCGTATGTAATATCACTAGTGCTTAAAATTTTATCGAAAATTTTTTCTAAAGCGTGTTGCCTGGTAATATAAAGAGTGCAAATTGGCAGTTTATTATCTGATTAAATCCCGACCGCTTTAGCGGGAGGGATTTAATCTTTGATAATAAACTGCCAATTTGCACGAGTTATATTAACTAGGGGCAACTTAGCTTGAGAACAAATTTTTAGATAAAATTTAAAGCACGAGTGGTATTTGTGGAAAATATTTCACGAATAAATAATTCATTAAGTATATCTTCAATATTATGTTCAGTAATTAATTGCCTTCAGACGTTTCCTTGTTGCTTTTTAGAGATTACTCACCGTTATCTTCAATTTCATCATTTACGTCACATAAAAATGCATTTCCAAAGCGACTCATCTAATAAAAAACAAAGTAGGTTTAAATTATGACAATCAAGAAAAACAATATACGTTAAACCATAGGTACTGTAACTTATAAGACTAGTCATCACAACAAAGCACGCTTGGACCAATCACATTACCGGTGAAATCACACAAATTGCATATTACCAATCTATCCCTTTTACGTTCTAAGGCTGCCGGCTCAGATGGTATGGTACCGCCATCTAGTAACGCTAGCTTAACTTAGTTACTAGCCTAAACAGTGAATTGAATTATTATATTAAAGTGTTTATTAATATATGTTTATGTATTTAATCCTTGTTTCTAATTTGAGAAGTTTGATAGTTAAGTTAAGGTTTACTTGTTTAAGTAGAGAGACTTTAAGTACAACGAATTATAATGTATATAGTGATACTGCAGAGTTTTGATTTTCCAAATAAGTGTTAGCTGCTTTGTAATGATTGATAACTATAACT
Source organism: Rutpela maculata (assembly GCA_936432065.2). Taxonomy (NCBI): domain Eukaryota; kingdom Metazoa; phylum Arthropoda; class Insecta; order Coleoptera; family Cerambycidae; genus Rutpela; species Rutpela maculata. The sequence goes on from OW386293.2 coordinate 19,845,304, forward strand.
TGTCCCGAACCTATATAAGTTCCACACAGCATTGGTTTTTTAGGTTATTAACACAATACTACAATTTACAATTTACGTTAACAATTAGTAATAAGCTAGAGAAGATATTTATAGATAATATTTAAAAGCACGATTTGTCCTATTTGCCGAAAACATGTTACGACACAAAACGTCAAAAAATTTTCGCAATATTTGCCGCTGCAGCGACCTAAAAAATTAGAGCGATAAATTTTGCATGTTGGTCCTGTCAAAAGCAGATCTAGCTTGAATTACCACTAATAATGACGTTTGATTGGTGCAATATTGTGAAAAAACGGGCTCTCATTGGCTATAGCGTTAATGAGTGAAATAATTATTATAATTTGTCGCCTTGATTGTAACTGGAAACGAATTAAACTGATGGCACGGCGTCCTATCAAAGTAATTAGCTGTCAAATATATTTGTGTCGTATCTAAATTAGCGAGGGAAGGAAATAAAAATTTAAAGCCGACATTAAGCAAAGTAAATCGCCATCTCGGTAATAAACACACATTAAATGGCGGATAAGGTCACGCTCCAAACAGCGCTTCATAGCGTACTTTTATCCGAGTTGTGGAATCCTGAAATTACAACATCCTTCATTCGTGACTGTCGTTTTATGGCCCCCTTTATGGCCGACAATTATTATATCCGAATAAGTCGAGGTGCTCTTTTTAGTCTTTAACCGCGAGTTACTCTTTATTCCACCATTTACTTGGTTATAAACTTCAATTAACCGGAACTAGAGTGATAACGTCTGATTTTGGGAAATAGTTAATGCGGATCTCTTTACCAATTTACGACGTAAAATCATTCATTTACTTATTTTTCACAGACTCACGAAACTTATCTGATAAATTATACAGGGCGCAATTAGTAATTAGTCCCATGTCATTCAAATAACTGATAATGGGGAATGACCACACAAACACAAAACCTAGATAACTTTTCTTTTACGAGAACTTAGAAAAACTGACCTAGGCCAACAATTTGAATAATTACCTACGAAATGTAGTGCCCCACGGTGCACAGTAGTCGATTTACGGATTTATGGTGAACAAAAGTATAATCTGCTCTGTAGATCCGAAATAAAAGTTACACTTCAATAAGGGACTGAGGTCATAGGTTTTCATTTAGACTTCTAAGCCGTACGCAACAAATAAGATTAGGTAAACGAAATAATTTAGGTGCGTAAAAATAAATCAATTGGTGTGTTTCGGAAAATTCATTCACTGTCAGTATCATATTCAACAATATATCTCTATACATGCGGATATATGGATTTTTTGTTTCATGCTTCATCCGCAGATAGTTTTGTGATTTCGGTTGATGTTGTTGATTTCTGTGATCACTGCTTCTCTATGTTTTCAGATATTTCTTTTAGCACCCTGCTCTCAGTATATTTACCCTCATACCTCAAACGAACTTGTGCCGCATAGGTAAGTTCCTCTGTACTATGCTGCAAAAGAGGTTGAACTCTTCTTCGCTTGGTTCTTTGAGTACTATCCGTAAACTCTTTTGTCGGCCCCTTAGGAAAGGAACAATTTGCGTACTGGTATTTGGAATGCTGTGCACTTTCTCCATCAGATCATCAAATGAAGGGGCGAGCGTAGAGGCGACTTCAATGTGAATATCAGTCGATATTCCGTTGAAGCAACGTCGAGCGCGGTTAGTACTTGGATGGGCGACCCACCTATCTTGGGAAATACAGCGTTCTCGCCCCACCTTCTAGAGGCTTGTATATCAGTGTATACTCGGAAGTTACGTAATTTCAGACGAGGATTACGTAGTGGATATACCATCCTTCGGAGGGGATGTAAAGCAGGCGGTCCCTTGTCTATTAAATGTTAGGCAAGTAAAAGATCCCTACTCTTCTTAAGGGAAGAGGTTCGGCAAAATTTCCAGGTTGGGGGTAGCTCGTCTCCTGGCGTCGGTGATAGGCCCTGGTAGCGGAAATAGGCCGACGTTAAATAGTTAAAAAAAAAAAAAAATCATCAAATGAAAATTGACCACTTAAGTATATCGAATTTTTGGTACGAAAAGTGAGACTACGATTTCTAGCCATTTCTGTTTAAATTGCTTACAAATACTTGAACTTTTTTTATTGAGCTCATTGTCGATCGCATCCTGAAAACTTTCAAATGTCAGGGACTGCAAAATATGATTATAGACAGCTACTGCTTTCCCAGCAGCATCAGTTCTCTCAAGCCAAATATTAAAAAGATCTTGCCGCGAAATGACATAGGTTGATTCTGAAATAAACAGACAGCACTTATGCAACTATATGCAGACAATTTCTATTGAAACAAATAGCTGTATATATATGAGTTACATGTATATGAAAAGTTTATGTCCGTCAAATACCGCTGAACTAATAAAAGGTTCGATAATTTCAGTGTACTCTAGTTTCAGTGCGGAAAAACATAATAAGATATATTTTATAAATGATCATCAAAGCAGGTTTGATTCATTAAATTAACAGGCTTGCCTCTTGTCTCACTTTCCATATTATCACTAATAATTTTATCACTGGTTAGCAACATAGTTCTCTTTGGAATGCGAAAATATACTAACTAAGCACGCCAATATTCTTGGCTAAAGATGTCGGTCTCGGATGACTGGGGTCGGGCAGGACTATTGCCCTTTACCCCAATACATCACTGTAGACCGGGGACCAGCCTCGTGCAGGGCGGGCGAGCTTACTTTACGTCGGCCCCACTCACAAATGTGAGCGGTGCAGACGATTTCGGCCCGCCTCCCTGGGTCCTGGCTCGTTAGACCTTGCTGGTTAAGGCCTCTTCTGACGCTCTTCTGTCTTGATCTTCTTTCTTCGCCAGCTTGTCCCCCCGGGGGGTGTCATCGGTCAGTAGGGTGTTTTTGGGTTTTGGCAGGAGTGACTGCCGATACACAGAGTGTCAATAGACATCCTGTCATCCGGATCATCGGTAGGGTAAGGATGAGCTATGTAGCTCGAGGAAGGGCAGACCTAACTGCTTTGGTAGCATTTTCGGTCTGCCCGGAGCTAGGGTGACTACAGGTACGGACGGTTGTTTGTCCGGTACCCGCAGGGTCTTGGGTGGGTGGTTTGGTGATCGTCCTGTCTCTTCTGTGGGGTGTCTTCGTCTGACGGTGGTATGTTTTATACTCACCCGTTATCCCATGATCCTCAGCAAGGGCGTACATCTTCCTGGCTCTCTCCTTGATGATGTCAGTGACCGGGGTGTAGTCCAGGTCCGTGAAGATGTCCTCGTTGCGCACGAACCAGGGTGCGTTGACTGCTGTCCGGATGGCAACGTTTTCCACTCTCTGGATCTGTTGGAGGTAGTTCTGTGCTTGGTAGCCCCAAGCTACCGAAGCATACGTCAGCTGAGGCCGGATGAGGGACCTGATGAACGTGAGCTTGTTCCTCAGGTTGAGTCTGCTCTGTCTACTTGTCATCGGGTAGATTAGGGCTCTCGTCCTCCTGGCCTTCTTGATGATGGCCTCCGTGTTCTGTCTCCATGTCAGGCCTTTGTCCATGATCACGCCAAGGTAGTTGACGGAATCGTGCCATTGGATGTCTTCACCAAACATGGAGACGTGTCCTGTGGGGTTCTGCTTCCTTTTCTTGAAGAGGACCGCCTTGCTCTTCTCGGCGTTGACGGCTACCTTCCATCGGTTGCACCAGTCCTCTAGGAAAGTGGCCGCCTCCTGGAGGTTTCTGGTGGCTAGCCTTTCGTTCCAGGATCTGGCTGTCAGGGCTGTGTCGTCGGTGTAGAGGGCCATGGAGGTCCTCTCCGTCCGGGTTAAGTCAGATGTGAAGATGGAGAACAGGTGCGGGGACTAACTAAGCACGTGTATGTAATCAGATTTTATACGTTCCTGCACCCTTCTGAAGGCGGAGGAAATCTGTTTCCAAGAAAAATGACCTGGGTTTTATTACTACGGTTTGTACTGTAACAAATAATGAGAAACTAATCTGGATTACTTAACACTGGTTTTTACATTTTTGACCACCATAAATACAAAAATCGACCACTGTGCGGTGGAGCGGCATAATACCCACTTTTTCTACACGGTGTTTTATCATAAAAACAAATCTGTAAAATAAAAGGTTCAAGGAATAAAACGCGAAAATGAACTATATAACAAATATATTACAATAAAACCAAAATGAGCAAGATACTACAGGAATAAGTGGGTTACAAGTTGCTTTCTACTAAATAATTAACAAATTCTACAAAGTCATAAGATAACCAAAGACATAAATTATCCAAATACCGACAACAAGAACTAATCATATCTCGATATTAACTAAAATATCCCTACAAAACCCTACAAACTCATCATTTGTTCATTTTACAGGGGAAACGGATCAGCCGGAAAACGGTGCAAGCATTGAAGAAAATGAGAATGACAGCGATGGGGTAGAAAGCGATGATAGTGAGAATCCTTCCGATGAGGAATACTTGAGCAAATGAATTTTTAATAAATTTTTTTGTAGAAATAAAAACTTGTAAAATGGAAACGTATTTTCTCTTTTTGTATTATCTCAGAAATTGATGAAGATACAAGTTTGTAAATAATATTTTTTGAAGGGGAAAAAACACCCATTATTTTTTATGCACTGAAGTACGCGATAAGAGAAGTTCTTTTTTTTTTCTCGTGCAAAATACCCTATTTTCCATTCCAATATGTATTACACATTTAAATTAATAACAAAATAATTTAACAGGGAAGAACATGTCACCGGGGCTGAGCGAGGTCGTACGGCCTTGGAGAGCTGAAAGGCGGCATTGTGCATTATGTTCGGAGAGGCAGATGCTTTAAATCGCATCTAAGTTACTTTCTAAATTCTCTTAAATTTTGGTGCACATTGAAATGACACCGATCACCCCAGGCACTTAGAGCAACATGATCGACAAGGCAGGCATTCGAAAATGAGTTTTGAATGCTTTAAACTATCTGGTGAATTTTTTTCGTGCACATTGCGATGAGCCAAATTATGCAGTTTTTGGAACTAGTTTATTAAGTGACAGGCGGGATTTCGCAACCGATTCCGATTGGCAAGCACTTTAATTTGTATTTAGTAGTGTGTCTAGCAGCTGTATGAAAAATTTTATCCACATTGTGATGAGACCATTGATACGTTTTGAAAATGTCATAATTTTTTTTTTAAATAAACGCAACCGGTCCGAGCAGGCAGGCACGCGATCTCATATTATACAATGTTAGTACTACATTCTGTCCTTTTTTTGTTCACAATGGAATCAGCTCAGTTTGAGTGTCGCTAGCTCTTGGTTTACAAGTATATGTATCAACATTAGAATCAAAGAATTTGTTTAGTATGCAGTTTTATTGTATTATTTTTTAAAAGAGCCTTTTTCATAAGAGTATTGTAATAATGTTTTTTCCTGTACTGCACTGAATATTAGTAAGTATCTTATTTTTAATGCAAACTAAATAACAGAAGTAAAAGTAAGCTTTTGCCGAGGCTTTTGCATACTAATAAATTGAGTAAATATCTTTATTATATGATTTACTTATTATTTATTTCCCGTATTGTTTATTTTTAAAATAAAATAAGATTTTTAAAATCAGATTTTGTTTATTATAATTAAGTATACTGTATCAAAATTAGAATCAAAGAATTTGTTTAGTAAGCAGTTGTATTAATTTTTATAAGAGTATTATAATAATGTTTTTTCCTGTATTGCACTGACTATCAGTAAGTATTTTATTCTTAATGCAAACTAAATAATAAAAGTAAAAGTAAGCTTTTACATACTAATAACTTTTGCGCCTATTGTATCCTACTGGTATATAAATAAGTACAAAAGTAATTATATATTTATTTATATAAGTTCACAATATATTATTCATGTAACTGCTTCGTATAAATCATTAAAACTTTGAATTTTGGAGCTTCGACCTGCTGTATTTTCAAAATAAAGACATTTTGGAGCTTTATCCATAATAGTTTTCATTGAGAATGACTTAAGGATTCTAGGCCTTGAATTTGCAACGATTCCATCGACAACAGATTACCCATACAATTGGTGCGGGGCCCTTTAAAAAATTGTATCAATTCACTTTTCATTTATTGTGAAAAAAGCAATTGCTACTTCAGTATGAATAATATTTCTCTGCACCTTTATCCGCAGAAGGAGAAATATAGTCAAATAAATTAAGATAAAATTTATAAATAAAAGTTTAAAAGTGAGTAACGGCCTTGCCTAGTTAGGGCATGCCGTTTCTTAAGCAGAGTCTTAACTCTTTATAAATCCTTTAAGTATCTCTGCCGACCAGAAACTTAAAACTGGGTGTCGGTTTTACGTGAGATCTGAATAAAATCAGATACTAATTAGCTTTAGCTTTCTCTAATTATGAAACTCGGTATGGTAAAGTACGTCGCCTGAGAATATTTCTTAACAAAAGAAATACACGATTATATTTATAAATTATAGAAAGCTCCCGGTAATTCACGTCGAATTCTTATTCTTTATTGTTCGCATCAATCACTGTCAGCATATAAATCTACATAAGAAAGGAAAACGGAAAATTTAAAGAATTTGGCTTTTTGTTGCAACGTAATTACCCACTTTTATTTCCTAACATACTTCAACATTAGGCAGCTCTCAGCATTATTAAGCTCGTATTTATTTTATTAGCTCTGAATGAAATCCTTTTTGTGCTTTTAATGCATGATTAGAGAATATTATTTAGGTATTATGCAAATCACAACTTACACACTTTTTATTCATTATGAAAATACCTACTTTCTGTATATTGTTGCCCTAATCTGGGCACGCGAATATACTAGTTAGGTAAATACTTTAAAACACTCATTATTGGAGAATCAATCAAAACAACTACTCTTCTAGCTAATACTGACGAAGTATTGAATTACATGATAGAATTCTTAGCATTTTAAAGAGAAAAAAAATATATATTGAAAATACTTAAATCATTTATTCAAATTTAGTCATTCACACTTTTTTATTTAATATGAAATTATCTACTTTATGTATATTAGGGCAACAATATACAGAAAGTAGGTATTTTCATAATGAATAAAAAAGTGTGTAAGTTGTGATTTGCATAATACCTAAATAATATTCTCTAATCATGATAAAAGCAAATAAATAAAAGATAATTAATTGTAAAAAACTTTTAATGCATATTTTGTTATTGGGAATGATCCTTTAAATTAGATACCGCTGTTGGAGAACGACTTTGCAAAAGAAGCATTCATTTTTTATGTCTAATAAAATATAGTTTAAACTATGAGCGTGGGTGTATACAGTGTGGAATGTTTAGCCGTAACAAATTCTTGGATAAGTAGTATTCTGTAAAGGACCCCGCAATAATCTTATGGAAATTGAGTTTCGGTCAAATCGTCTGAATTTTGGATATGTTTTAGGTTTCGTCATCCCATGCAAAAGTCTCAATGGGCACAAAGCACGAAAATCAATACTTTGGCTGCTACGGAGCTTGAAAGCTCCAAAGCTCCACCACAGATTTATTTATTCGTGCAGTCTTTGTAGATTTTTAAATAACTTATTTTTTCGATTTTAATGTCTAGGTTTATGTTTTTGAGGTTGCTGAATTCAAATCCGATGTCAAATTGTCCAAATTGATACTTGACAGCTGTCAATTAGCTGTCAATGTGCCTAAACAAAGTGCAAATCTTATTTTTATGTTATGAGTTTATGCTGTTTAGGTCACTCAGTCCATGTATGATGAGAATACAATAATTCGACAATTGGCAGCTGTCAACAGGCTGTCAGCTAGCTGTCAAAGTGCAATAACAAAGTGCAAATCTTATTTTTTCGTTATGACTTTATGCTTTTTAGGTAACTCAGTTCATACATGATGTGAATACAATAATTAGATAATTGGCAGCTGTTAACAGGCTGTCAGCTAGCTGTCAAAGTGCAATAACAAAGTGCAAATCTTATTTTTTTGTTATGACTTTATGCTTTTTAGGTAACTCAGTTCATACATGATGTCAATACAATAATTTAATAATTGGCAGCTGTCAACAGGCTGTCAGCTAGCTGTCAAAGTGCAATAACAAAGTGCAAATCTTATTTTTTGTTATGACTTTATGCTTTTTAGGTAACTCAGTTCATACATGATGTGAATACAATAATTCGACAATTGGCAGCTGTCAACAGGCTGTCAGCTAGCTGTCGAAGTGCAATAACAAAGTGCAAATCTTATTTTATTAGGTAACTCAGTTACCTAAAAAGCATAAAATCATAACAAAAAAATAAGATTTGCACTTTGTTATTGCACTTTGACAGCTAGCTGACAGCCTGTTGACAGCTGCCAATTGTCGAATTGTTGTATTCACATCATACATGAACTGAGTTACCTAAACAGCATAAACTCATAACATAAAAATAAGATTTGCACTTTGTTAAGGCACTTTGACAGCTAATTGACAGCTGTCAAGTGTCAATTTGGACAATTTGACATCGGATTTGAATTCAGCAACCTCAAAAACATAAACTTAGACATTAAAATCGAAAAAATAAGTTATTTAAAAATCTATAAAGACTGCATGAATAAATAAATCTGTGGTGGAGCTTTGGAGCTTTCAAGCTCCGTAGCAGCCAAAGCATTGATTTTCGAGCTTTGTGCCTATTGAGACTTTTGCTTGGGATGACGAAACCTAAAACATATCCAAAATTCAGACGATTTGACTGAAACCCCATAAGATTATTGCGGGGTCCTTTTTCGAAAATTAACCACTTTTCTATAAGTGAATATGACATATGATAATTCGTTGGATAGCTAATTTACAGCGTTTTTCATTTAAAAAACACAGGTTAGGTCTATGAGGCATGCGTAATTTTCTTCTTATCAGCAACGGATTTTACTCAAAAAAGTGCCTAAGAATGTGTTACTCGATTTTCGATACGACACTTGGTAATTTAAATATAGAGGTCATCCAAAACCGCCAATTTTCCGAAAACGTTTTGTAGCTCGGTAGTCGAGAAAGGTAGACGATCGTAGTTGGTGCCATTGTTTGTTCCTCGAAAATCGAGCTCAGGACATTCCTATTGGTTTTTGTCTGCCATAGTTTTAGAGAAAACATCAAATCCCATCTAATTTGATCCACCCTGTACATAGTCATAAAGGACTAATAAATATTTGTATTTGTGTCCACTTTTTTGATAAAGAAAATTGCCAAATAGTAAGATTTTAGTAGGCATTATAAATATGAAAATATCTCACTTCTACATGGTCAAATAGAGCTTATCAAATACTGTGAACTAAATAAAAAAATAAATAAATAAGAGGGCAGTATTAAATCGCATACACTGTATAAAGACAGAAAATTATGAGTAATATACGCAACATCACTGCAGAGTCAAATTACTCTTTAATTCCTTTTGCGTTGAATCACGTAGCAAAGTTAACTTGCAATTAAAAATATCTACTTTACGAATGAATTAAATCTAGCGTACTCTGGGAAAATCAACACACCCGTGGCACAGTCTTGATGGAGATTTTATCTCAAAATAGTAATCATGTTTGGAACCGGATTGAAATACAACGCTAACGTCATTATGTTTACTTTTAACGAAGTAAACAACCGACAGCAGTGTTCCTGAATTGTTTTGTATGTTTTAGGTTATTTTCAATTCAGAAATCGTTAGTGTCTCGTGAATTACGGCTAAAGTGGAGATGGACCACGATTACACAGCGATAAAATGTCATTTAAGATGATGAAATAGGCCAAAATATTATGTTTTTAACCATATGTGTTTGCACCTGAACGTTGAATATTATCGGTTTTGGTGGAGGCGCCGCTGGTTAAGTTTCCTATTAATTGGTCAAATAAAATTATTAGTTAAATAACGTCAACTTTGAAAAAGAAGTTGCAACTCTTAAAATAATTGCAAAAAGTAATGGATATCACACGTCGCTTACACAGGTCTACAAAAAAAAAAAGATGTTCTGCTCCAAGGACTAAACCTATCATGTTCTTAAATATTTTTGTGTGCTGAAACCGAATTTTCAAATTAAAAAATTTTCTACCGCATAGATTTCGAGTAAATACCGATTTCTTTGTAAAAATACTGTTTTTGCCAAATTTCGACGTAAAATGTGTTTTATAAGTATTTACATGAGAGGTCCCTACCCCAAAACATAATAGAAATTACTATCCAATGCATTTTTGGGCGATGATTACGAATCTGTCCTCAAAAAAAGAGCCCTCTGTCCCCTAAAGGGCAATAAAGGGCAAAAACTCACTTTTATTGAAAAAGGAAGTTCGAGGTGTTTTTGCTATGTATTTTTTAATGTTGAACACGAATCCGATGGTAAAAAAGGGCACTCCGCTCCCATGGAGCAATAAAGGGCCAAAGAGGGCCAAATATTAATCGTTTATTGCTCGAAGGTGTAGTGTTTTTTAAAACCAGACTAACCTAACCTAACTAGTGACAACCAAGGTTTGTGGCTGACCACAGAAGGGGTAAAAACTTGAAAAGGCCCTTATGAACGGTTAAAACCCTTCCGAAGGTTTGCCATATGCTTGAGTTTACACTAGTTAGGTCAGGTTAGGCTAGTCTTAAAAAACACTACACCTTAAAGCAATAAACGATAAATATTTGGCCCTTTTCAGCCCTTTATTCAACTTTGGAGAGCAGTTCCCATTTTTACTACAGTATTCGTGTTCAGCATTAAAGAATGCATAGGAAACCACACTTCGCACATCTTTTTTCAATAAATTTGAGTTATGCCTTTTTTGCCCGTTGGAGGGCAGAGGTGCCATTTTTTAACATCGAATTCGCATTAAGCATTAAAAAATACATAGAAAAATACACCTCGCACGTCTTTTTTCAATAAAATTGAGTTTTTGCCCTTTTTGTTCTTGATTGCCCTTTAGAGGGCAGAGCTCCTTTTTTGAGGATGGACTAGTAATGATCGCACAAAAATAAATGGGAAATAGTAACTTAGTTTTGAGTAAACTCATGTACATACTTTACACATTTTACGTTGAAATTTGTCAATAAACCGTATTTTGACAATAAAAATCGGGATTTATTTGAAATCTAGGTAGAAAATTTTTTATATTGAAAATTCGCTTTCAGCACACAATAATACTTAAGGCATGATAAGTTAAGTTCTTGGAGCAGAACATTTGTTTTGTAGACCTGTGTTAAAAACAAAGTAAATTAAGAATAAACAATGAAAACTTTTGAAAAAACATTTTTATAAAGCTCCCAAAGAACATAAAAAGTGCCATGGTATTAATTATGTAAAACATATTGGCTATTCAATATGCAATCGGTTAAACAAACTAGGCATTAATACTATATATTTACATAAAAATAACTTGGGTCGCTTGTTGGTTAATAATAAAGAAAAACTGAAGATACAGAAAAAGCGGGAGTATACGAAATAAATTATGACGATTATGATGCCCTATATATAGGTCGGAATAGTCGAAGCTTAGACATAAGAGTAAATGAGTACAAATGTCTTTTTCAGAGAAAATAAAATCACCGGATCGCCCAAAGCATATATACACAGTGGTCACAAAAGTAAATATATATATTCAGGATGTCACTCAAAAAATATTTAAAAATGCGAAATATTTCGCATGCAGTTAATACAACTGTCAAGGAAAAATATGAAAAAAAAGTATGCAGGTGATCACCCTAACAAAGTAAAGGACGATAACAGATAATCGCATATAGATAACAGAACCGTCGAAGAAGAAAAATATTTAAGAAAAAATACAGGGTGGTCACCAAAAGAAATGCACCGGAGAACGATAATATTTTGCATGCAGTTAATACAACTGTCAAGGAAAAATATGAAAAAGTAAACAGGACGATAATATTTAGCATGCAGTTAACAAAACTATCGAAGAAGAAAACTATAAAAAAAAACATATAGAGGGTGGTCAGTCAAAAAAATTTCAAAAACGCGACGGCATACGGTAATGTTTCGCTTGAAGTTAATACAACTGTCAAAAATGAAAAATCTGAAATAAAGATACAGGAAGGTCACTCTAAAAAATATTGAAAAAATGTGACGGAGAACGACACTGTTTGGCACGTAGTTATCGCAAATGTCAAAGAAGAAAAATATGAAAAATACCCTGTACATTTTTCATATTTTTCTTCTGTGACGTTTGTGATAACTACATGCCAAATAGTATCGTTCTCCGTCACATTTTTTCATTATCTTTTTAGAGTGACCTCCTGGTCACCTTGAAAAAATTAAAGAAAAACATGTGACACATGGCAATATTTCGCATGCAATTAATACAATTTAAGGTTTTTCTCAAAAGACGGATTTTAATTATCATTTTCATTACCATAGAGGTCCTATGGAAAATTTTTTAATGAGACCGTGCCATTTTCTTTTCTTAATCAGAAATAATGAATCATAAACTTACATTTTTTGGCCATTAATAATTTCTTAACGATATCTTTCATAATAATAAAAATATTTTAAAAGGGTAAGAGCCAACAGATAATTTTAATAATGTATCTATTGTAACATGTATGTAATGTAATGTACATTTAAATCCAAAATTGACATTACTCACTGATTTATCTTAAGTAAGTGTATTGAATTTGTTATAAACGAGTAAAATATGGCTGCAAAAATATTCAAGAGATGAAAAAATTGACATGTTGATTATTTATGAAGAGACTCAACCTAATGCTACTACAGCACAGAAAGAAGACAACCTACGAGAAATTATTTCGCCAATTTGGAGCATCAATTTAGAACTGAGTCTCAGAGATGAGAGACTTCAAGTATTTGATACTTGAAGAAGTTTAAATGAGTCTTTGCCTATTAAACTACTTCAAGTAGATACTTAAAGTAGTTTAAATGAGTACTTTGCCCATCTCTGCTGAGCCTGATATAGAAATTGAAGAAAGATTTATTGTGGATGAAGGAATGGAAATTAATGTATTGGCTTTATTTTATTTTGGCAAGACAAATTGAACATGGCAGTTTCCAAAAAATCAGCCAAGAAAATTTTAAAGAAATATGGCTCTCGTTCTTATAAATATCAACTGTATCAATTTTTTTTATGAGAATGATTACCTTTTGTAATTGTAATCATTTTGTAATTGTGCACTAAGACATGAGATTTTTATCAAAAACATTTTCTTCTCTGATGAATCGAGATTTACAAACAATGGGTTATTTAATCGAACAACGTTCGATATTGGGCAATTGAAAATCCTCATATTATAAGATAGGGAGGGTTTCAGGAGCGATTTGGCTTCAATGTTTGGTTAGGCGTACTAGGCGACCATATCATAGGTCCAATACTAGTTGACGAAAATCTAACGGGACTAAAATATTTAGAATTTCTTCAAAATATAATAATTCTACAGATTATTCGAATTCCCAATACCAATATTAACGAGGTTTACTTCCAACAAGACGGGGCTGGACCACACAGTTCTATTATCGTTAGGGTTTACCTAAATGAATTGTTTCCAGATCGTTGGATTGGGACCCATGGTCCAGTCAGATGGCTTGCAAGGGCTCCTGATTTAACCCCAGTCGAGTTTTTTGTTTGGACGCATTTGAAAAATAGAGTCTACACGACTGTTACAACGACAATTCAAGACCTGGAAGAGAGAGTTAGACACGAAATTGCACAAATAATATCCTCAACAACTACAGAATGTTAGACGTGCAACAATAAGTCGCGCTACGTGTATTAATCAAAACAGTGAACAGTTTGAACAATTTTTATGATCGTTTATTATAATTTAGGTTTTATATAAGGTAAAACACCCAGTAGCTGATAGGTCTCCAATAGTTGACAGCTTTACCAAAATCTCTATAAAATAAGAGTTTGTCTGCAATAAACTCCACTAAAACATGCCTATAAGACACCTGTTTCCATCTGTTACCCAATGTACGATTTTAGCCTTGACAGTACTTTTCCCGCCAAAATGGTGCCATGTTATATTAACTGGTGCATGTTGTTGTTAACTTAAATAGTGTTTTTTAGTAAATGTGTTAAGAAATTTTTAGTGGAAAAGTTGTGGTAGCTAAGGTATGTGTCATATTTTAATGATGAGTAAAATTCAGCTTAAGTATAGTAGGAAGTAAAAGTGACTGTTTGCTGTATTTGTTACCTTTAATTTGTTTGAGGTTGGGTTTTTCAGGGGGTTGTCAAGTATTGGTTCCAAAATATAATGTGGCTCCAAAAGCTGACGAGGCTGTCAACTTTTGATTCCAAAGCGGTTTATATAATTTGAATTTATTTTTTATCTCTTTTCATTCCACTTAAAATACATTATCCATAAATGTGACTTTCGCAGTTCTAATGTGCCGATATCCAATCGCTGACACCCCTTGTCAACTTTTGGTGCTTGATATGTCAACTTTTGATCCTTTCAGGTCTTGAAGGTGGAAAAAATGGCTACTCCAAAGAAAAAGACTCTTAAAAACTACACAGAAGAGAGTATGCTTTCAGCATTGGAAGATTGTGACAGGAGATTATCAGTAGCTGCATCGGCAACAAAACATGGTGTACCCAGAATTACATTACTTTATAAAACAAATGGGAAATATCCCAGAACTTCGAAAATGGGTCCAGAATCCTATCTCAACAAAGAGGAGGAAGGGATTCTTTGTGAATGCATAATTAACACCGCAGAGGCAGGGTTTCCAATTAGCAATAATCAGCTACTAGACAGCGTGCAACAACTCATCAGAGAATTGAAGCGTCCAGGCAAAAAATAGTGTGCACTTTTTTTAAACAGAAATCCCAAAATTTCTCTAAGGACGCCACAGAATTTAACGAACTCCAGAGCTTCCGTCACTCAAGAACGGCTTGGTGCTTGGTTCCAAGAGGTTTTTGAATACTTGCAGAATTCCAACCACGACAATATTCTCAATTACCCTGCACGAGTTTTTAACTGTGATGAACCAGCCTTTTTCCTTAATCCCAAGGGAGACAAAGTATTTGCAAAAAAAGGAGAGAAAAACGTATCAAGTTGTCAATAATGATGAAAAGGAATGCTTAACAGTTCTTGTTACCGGAAATGCTGCCGGAGATATGCCCCCACCTATGATTTTATTTTAAGTATGAACGAATTCCCAAAGACGTTGATCTCAGTGTCCCAGAATCATGGGGCATTGGAAAATCAGGCTCGAGGTGGATGACAGGGGAGACCTTCTTTGAGATCATAGCAAATATATTTTACCCATGGCTTATAGAGAAACAAATCGAGTTGCCAGTAATTTTATTTATAGATCGTCATGCATCGCACCTTCATACTAGCCGTTTTTGTGAACAAAATAGGATTATTTTAGTAGCCCTCTGCTCAAACGCAACGCATTTAATATAGCCTATGGACGTAGCTGTGTTCAGGACGCTAAAGGGTGGTTGGAGAGAAAACACCAGAAGAATTAGGCTGGAACGCAGCCACAATCCATATAAAAAAAGACTGATTTCGCATATCTTTTGAAATTTACCATGGATGAAAGGCTCCATCCTAATATCCTGAAAAATGGTTTCAGGAAATGTGGTCTATGTCCATGGAACCCTCAAGAAGTGCAGTTGAAAAAAGATTCCGTTATAAGAGACAATGGAAAAAAAGCAGATCTTGCAGAACTTAAAAAATTTGAAGAATGAGGTTCTTGGAAACCCAAATAGATAAAGAGAAAATTAACAAGTTTAGAAAAATGGAAAGATGGGAAGGTGCAGTAGAGGACATATCTATTTTTCAATTTCATAAAAAAATTGAAGAGGAAGTAAAAAAGTTGAGGAAGGAAGCATGGGGAGAAGATCTGAAAAATAGTGCATGCGTCGACCAAGACGAAAATGACCCAGAGAACGGAGAAAGTGAGAATTCAGTAACAAAGGACAAATTATTAGAAATTGATACCCAAAATGACAAACAATCATCGCCGATAATCTATGTAAAATGTGAACAACCGTCGACCACTCAAGAAAAAACACCAATTAAAATAATTAGCAATATTTTGATACAAAGAACTAACGAAGAAAATGTACCCTCTCCTAGTGAACATCTGAATGAAGAACCGACGACGTCTCAGAAAAGAACACCTTTAAAAATAATTAGCGATAATTTATTGTAAAACCCCGAGCAAAACCCCAAAGAAGATAAAACTATACCATCTCCTTTTAAGAGAGCACTTATATGGCCAGAGCCGAAACCGGCCAAAAAGAAGAGAGCAGCAAAAGAAAAAATTCCATCGATAGTAACTTCCAAAGCATGGCAGGATTATCACGAATCAAAAGAGAGAAAGAAAAAGGAGGAAGAAGAACAAAAGAAAAAGAAAGCCGAGGAACGACAAAAAAAGAGAGAACTGCAGATCAAATTAAAACAACAGAAAAAGGCAGCAAAAGAGAATGAAACAAAAGCTAAGAAAAATTTATCGAAAAAGCGAACCTACAGGTATAGTTTTTCATCGGATTCTGAAACATCTGTTTCTTGGAAGTCTTCCGGAAGCAGCGATGAAATGCAGGATGATAATATGGATGAAAATGGCGATGAAGAAGAACAATTATTAGTTGACATTCGTAACCAGGACAAAGTATTCAAGGAGAGTGATTATGTTTTAGTCGAGTTTCCTGGAAAAAAGCGACAGCATAGATATGTCTGTGTTATTCAAAGACTGTTCTCGGAGAGCGAAGCAGAAGTTGTCGCAATGAAACAACGTGAAAATACAGAGTTCTTTAAACTAAATGAAGATGACGTAAGCATAACTTGTTTAAAACAGATAATAAAAAAACTTATGATTCCAGATATGATTATATGCGGAGATCGTTTAAAATATAAATTCAAAGAGGAATTATCTGTTGATGGCTAGTTTTTCTATTATGATCTAAGTGTAATCTTGATCTTGCTTGATTCTACTTTTATATTTAAGTATAAAAATTATTTTGTGTTATTTGCTGATATTCACCTATGTACTTAATATAATAATTACTCTTCAAAGTTAGTTTTAAAAAGCTGTTTTGTTTGTTCAAATCATCTTAGTTATTTATGTTTTCTTACCAAAGAGTTGAGTTTTATTTTGCATATTTGCGGATTTGTATTGTATGTGTTCTACCAAAGTTAGGTTATTAACAAAATTATGTTTATGTTATATATGTATCATTTAACAAGTATTTAAATTTTCTCTCATATTTTTATCTGAAATACAAGGTGTCAACTAATGGGTCTAAGACTGTTAGCTAAGAGTATTAAAGGGAATCCTTATAAAATTTTGGTTTAAACGCGTTCTAAAGTTTTTTAAAAATTATTTGACAATGACAAACACACACAAATATTTTTATTTTGATATGGCTTTAAACTACTTAGTTTAGATTAATAAATAAAATAGTTTTGGCTGAAATGTCAGCTTTTGGTTCAAAATGTTGTCGAGAAATGGGTATATCCAAATTTGCATAGGTCAGCTATTGGCTATTTTACACTAATTCAAAAAAAATTATGATGATGAAGACTAATCAATAAACGTATTTTTACGATTGATTTACAAAACACCATGAGACACATCAACATCATATTACTTTTCTTTAAAAAATTGAATAAACCAGTGAAAAATCATATTTATTCCGAGATTTATTCTGAAATTTTCCTTAACTTGTCAGCTACTGGGCCTTTTACCTTAATTTTGTTATTTTATTTATTCATGGTTGTTACGTTATATTAAATCATTTATTTTGTGTTTATCTTTCAAAAATACTTTTTTGCACGTTCAAGCAATTCAACACCTTTACTGAATTGATTAAGGTATTTGTAAGTGACGTTTACAAATTAGCGATCGGTAAGTAATTACTTACCGATCAGGAGGCGGTAAGTAAACTAATAAATATAGAAATTTAAAAATCAATTTTTATTACTAATTACAATTTGAAAAGTTATTATTATTATTAATTAAAAATTATTTAAAAACTTGTACATGTGTTATCTGGTAAAGATTCTTGATTTCTTCACTTTAAGAAAAGCAATTAACGTAGCATATTTTGAAATATACACAGCTTTATACAGAAATATTGTGGCTTTGAGTATAGAGTATTCAGCCCATAAGCTTCCTGAAGACTTCAGGGTTTCATTTCTTGAAACAAAATAGCTTGTATTACCTTTTCTGTGATATTTTCCAATTTCTTCTTGTTACACCACGCTGCGAATAGCTTGAAAGTTTTATCATAGCTGTATTTGGACTTCCCGCGAATTATGGCTGAGTATTCTACTTGCCAAGCATCTTCTAAGTCTGAATAGTCTCTTTCTTGATTCAAACATATCCTCAAACAGTAAAGAACACTTACTGACCTTAATCTAATATATAAAAATCTCGTGTCATAGTGTTTGTTATCGAACTCCTCCGAAACGGCTTGACCGATTTTTATGAAATTTTTGGTGTATATTTGCTAGGTCTGAGAATAGGCCGTAGGCTATTTTTTATACCCCTAGGTGATAAGGGTGGCCCTATCCAGAAATTTTCTTTTTATTTTTTGAACAAAAATTTATAATTTATATGGCAAAACAACGTTTCCTGGGTCAGCTAGTACTAATATATTATTTTTTGTGTCCCACAGATGAAAGGAAATTTCTAGTGTTCCAATCCTACAAACCTTTGACTAGAAGGTCCTGATTTCAGTGGCGAGACCTCGATCGGCGAAGTTAAGGGCGAATCCGACGCTAGATAAGTGACCGTATCTCATCTCGCCGTCCTGGTTAAGTGGTGGAGTAGCATTAGCTAAACTTCGACAGGACGTTACAATAAATAAGACAATTAAAATAAAAAAAAAGCTAATATGTCAAATAGATACGCTGCAAAATTGTATAACACTAAAATGATATGTTGAATAGTCCATCTAAATAAATTTCCTTCAATTTCCTCCAGCTGCCTTGGTCCGTGAGATTTCAATTTCTTAAGTCTACTATTACTCTCGAACGAGGATCGGAATATTTCATAAAATTGTACTCCATTTTCTTACTTTAGCTGAAACGTAATTTATGGTAGTGCGACTTTATATCGATCTGCCCAATAAAAAACATCGAGTAGAAAATTGATTACGTAATGACAGCGGCGAAAGCAATTTTCAGGCAATGAGAAGCACCCAGAAGGGCACTTTGCAACGTCTTTCTGAAAGAAGAAGGAGCAAATTGAATTCTGAGCGGTTTTACATTTTCAACATCAAGTAATATTAAAAATCCTTTCAAACTTTAAGAATCACAATTAGCTCTATGTCAACATTAGCTTAATAAATACGGGTTCACCAAAGTTATAGTTCTTTGACTTTATATTATTTTTCGAGAATTATTATTATTATATCTGTTTTAAATAATTTTCTATTATGATTACATTATACAGAAAACATTCACATTCCCAGTTCCTTCATTCAATCATAATAGTATATTATTCAAGGAGCATATAATGATGTGTAATACAGCTATCATGTACGAGTCGAATACTACACATTATCTACAACCATTTCCTAATTTAAGAAAAACCGCTGCCCAAAAAATCACTACTTCCACATTCAGATTTTCCATCCAAGCCTCTCACAATGAAAAAAATTTGTGTGTGGAAATAATTGCTTATAGAACTTTAATAATATAATATTTGAGAACGTCTATCCCAAAAACCCATGGATAAAGTAAAAAAATATTTTGAGGTTTTTGGTTCTTGTACACACACTAAATCATAATTTTTTTCACCCCCTTTCATTGTTACAAGCTAAATTAGATATAAAATTAATGATGATATCTCAAAGCCGTCAAAAATGTCCTACTCAAAAGTCAATATAATCAAAAAACGAGTTATTTCTTAGTGAATTAGGTGTTTTGATATTTCTACTTTTGAGTAATAGCAAATCCTTTTAACCATGAATACAACTAGTCAAAATAAGTAGATTTTCGAACAGACCCACCTCGAGAAATCTTGCCTGCTCCCCCTGCCCCCTCAAAGGGGCTGCCTGTATCTGCCTATATATATTTTTTTCTCAAAAACGGTAGGAGCTAGAGGAATGATCTTGGCACCATTCGATAGAGTATAAAATTTTGCATAAGACCCTCCATTTGCTTTTTGCTATTTTCTTTTTTTAAGGCCCCACAGCAAAAAAAGGGGCGAGGAGCCTTCCAACAACGACACATGTTTGGCTATACCTCTAAAACGGCCCAATAACTCAAAATTCTACAAGATATAAAAAATAAAGACCATTATTTTTTCTATTGATTGGTGTATTATTTGTATATGTTATTTGTTCATATAAAGCCGTCAGTGGCGTACAAAGAGAAAGATGCACATGTGCGTAATGAATTTATTTAAAATAATTTATTATTTTAAATAACGGGGAGCAGGCATGATTTCTCGAGGTGGATCTGTTCGAAAATCTACTTATTTTGACAAGTTCTATTCATTGTTAAAAGAATTTGCTATTACTCAAAAGTAGAAATATCAAAACACCTAATTCACTAAGAAATAACTCGTTTTTTGATTATAATGACCTTTTGAGTAGGACATTTTTTGACGGCTTTGAGATTTTGAAACATCAGTATATCATCATTGATTTTATATCAAATTCAGTTTGTAACAACGAAACCCCCACAGAACTTATTTTTATGCGTCATATGCAAGTTGACGCTAGCCCCCCCCCCCCGTTATTTTTTCTTCTTCAATTTGCTATCACACAATGTTTAGACCTAGCACACCCTAGTACGACCATTTTTAAAGCTAGCACACCCCCGCGCAAATAATAAATGGGGGGTTGTTTTCGGTGGGGGGGGGGTCAAGTTAACGCTAGTCCCCCCCAGTTAATTTTTTCCTCTCGAATTTGCTAGCATATATTATTAACACCTAGCACACCCTAGCATAACTATTTTTCAAAGCTAGCACACCTACAGGGGCGGTGATATACAGGGCGTATATTTTTCTCAGCCTCCCCCCCAGTTATTATTTTGTCTTGAATTTGCTAATATGCAATGTTTATACCTAGCACACCCTGACACAACCACTTTTCAAGCCAAAGCTCCTACAGGGTCGATAATATACAGGGTAGAAATTTTGCCCCGCCCACAGATATATCATATTTTCTATTATTACTCAGATTACCTTAACAAAAATGATCATATATCTAATAGATGGTTGAAATAGAGAGGTTAATATAGAGGGTTGAAATTTATTTTTTAGCACCCATGTACTTTCTTTTCTCAAATTTGACAGCACACAACGTTTGCACCTAGCACAACTAAATAATTGAATAAATAAATAAATTAAACTGTATTTCATGAAAAACTCTTACAATCATTTTAGTAAATATAATAACACACCACAAAAATAATCATGACATACTTAAAATATAGTATACAGTGTTTTTCAAATAGCTCTCATCATGGTGGGAACATTTTTATTATTGTTTGGCATAAAAATTGTACGGGATCTAGAGTGATATATTTTAAAATTATTCTGACATCTATAAGATATTTGACATAGTGGTGGCAAGCATTTACTTGTATTACTTCCACGTCCAGTGGAAGTATAGTAACGACAAAAAAAAAATTAAAAATTTTTATTGTCCAAATAGGCTTAAAATGTCATGAAACGTCGAGATTTTAAGTTTGAGCGAAAATAAATTTCTGTCTGTCTGTCTGTCTGTAACTTTCTCTTGTGCGCACGTTTACTCTGGAACCGTTTAAGATATTGACTTGAAATTTGGTGCACATATGTACTTTAACGAGATCTAGAACTAGATTATATTTTCATCTTGTTCCGTCGAAGGGTTGGGGGGTAAATTGGGGTGAATTTGGGGTAAATAGGTCACTCAAGCAGGTAATAGTCCATAAAATTGGTATTTAGTATATACAAGAGAAGCTAAGGTCTCAAAAAATTTTTGGCCTTAGCCACCCCCATTACCACCCTCACCCCCTTATTAAATGGGATGAAAAAAAATTGTGATTTAGTGTACTTATGTACAGGAACCAAAAACTTCAAAATATTTTTTTACTTCATCCACTCCCACTACCATCCCCCTATCACCACCCCCCACCCCACTACCGATGTGGGGTATCGTTTTATGGGTTTTTGGGGGAGAGGATTTCAAATATTATATTATTAAAGTTCCATAAACAGTTATTTTCACATACAAAGTTTTTTTCGTTGTGAGTGACTTGGTTAGAGAATCTGGATGTGGAAGTAGTGATTCCTTGGGCAGCGGTTTTTTTCGATGGAACGCTCAGTAGTAATTTATATATTTATATTTGACTCCTAGTTCTCTATACTTGCATATATCATTTTTGAATTTTCACTGCAGGGTTTCCACGTTATTCCATTTTTTTCCATAAAAAAATGATATTTCATAAAGGACCTTTTAAATGCAATTTGGCTTTCACTACTGGGAGCTGAAATTTCATAACATAACATGCTGATCAAAAGTCTCCTTGGTCACAAAAAATTTTAATGACAGGATTTCGAGATATTGGCCAAAGAAAGTCGTAACTTCGTCGATAATAAGACCTTCTTCGGAGACTTTTGATCAGCATGTCATGAATTACCTCTGTGCAAAGTTTCAGCTCCCGGGAATTAAACCAAAATTGCATTTAAAAAGTGTGGGACCCGTGGGCTTCACACTTTTCTTTGACAATGCATGTTTTAATCATGTGAATTTATCGGTTTTAAGGGAACAAAGACAAAAAGAATAAAATGGATAAAAAGAACAAGTAGAACATATAGACAGAAGAAGAAAGATTAGATTATAAAGTTAAGGGAAAGATCAAAAGTAGGAAAATAGGAGATTGTGGTAAAGTGTGGCAAGGGGAGAGGTGGCAAAAAAATAGGCAACGCGTGTCTGATATCGAAAAGTATTGCATTGTGCTGTCTGATTTGGGTTATGTTGGCGGGTTAGCGGACTATCGCTCAGTTTGAATTCGTAGAATTTTTGGAAAACTTCTTGGACGTAGTCCGCAAGTGGGGTTATATCGTGACATCGTGCGTATACATCTCTGAGGAAGGTGTATCTGTTCGAACCAGAGATACAGGTACAGTCAGGACGTCTCTACGCTCGCCCCTAATAGGTAAGTTAATATATCATTAAAAACCCAGTAGTTCACAACTAAAAACATTTTTTGATTGCTTACATAATATTTTAATAGTCTAATAACATTAGCCTTTTACCCGGACATTCAAAAAAACAAAGATCTGATTGTCCCACGATGCTTATTACCCTCCCCTCTGTACTCCCTGAAAAGTCCAAGAAGTTATAGCGTCGATATAGGGAGTGGAAAATAGGATAAAAAAGCAATTTTTGCGAAAATCGTAGGTAAAAATCGTTTCTAAGTCTTTTTTAAATTATTGTTCTTGGCCTATTGGTTGATTGATTATTACGTTATCAGTGTACAGTTACATTTTTTGTGTAATTGCGATATATGTCCGGGAAGGAGGAGGGTGAATGACTGAACAGGAACAAAAGAGTGGGCGTGCTTATTGTTCATATAAAACATGGTTGGTTCCTTCTGCCGGGGACAAGCATTTTCAAGTCTGTGTATTCTGGTGAAAGTGTAACCAGCAAAACTAACAAATCAGTGTCTTCACCAATTACATCAGTTTCATCACCTGTGTTGCGTGCCTCAGCAATAGCCGTTGAAACAATTAAGCGGTCTGCATCTCCCTCAGCTTGAGTCACGATGCACCCTGCTCCCTGTAAGTGACCCGTTAAAAGTTAAATAAACCGCATTTTGTTTGTGGAATTAGCAAGGAATTCTTCTTGCTTTAGGGTTACTGAAATTTGGTCTTCTACTACAATATTAACGTGTGATATTTTGCCAGAGCGACGAAGATGTTCTTCATCTTTTGTGTTCATTTCACTAAATCCATCAAACACTACTATTTGTTTTCCGTAATGGGAAAGTACATACGCAACATATTGTTTGCATATGGAATGAAAGGAAGCAGGGCATTGCCACACGACACGATGGAGAAGATGTCCTCCATCTATGATGTATCTCGCACCACTTGGAGGAGCAGGGACTTCATCTGACGACTTCTCTACTTTACCTACGAGTACATTGACAATAGATGACTTGGAACTCTTTCTCATCAAGCCACTTTCATTGAAAAGGGATGGAGGGTAGACACACATCTCATACTTAAATATCTCCTTCAGCTGAGCCATGACGGTCCATGTGCGGTACGAATATTAATTTCTACCAAAATTTTTAAATTTTTATTTCGAGTAGGCAAACAATTTCGAGACAACAAACTGACCAATTGACCAATAGCCCAAGAATAATTTAAATAAGACTTAGAAACGATTTTTAAAAAATTTACCCATGATTTTCGTAAAAATTAATGTTTTATCCCATTTTGCGCTCCCTATATCTCAGAAACGGTTAGGGTTACAAAAAAATGAAATAAACCTTTTTTGTAGGAAATTTAATGTTCTTTGATTTTGTATAGGAACATCTTTGCTCTAAACCTCATACTTTTTGAGATATTTGAGAAAAAGGGAAAAAATCACATTCTGACCCTTTCCACACCCCCTTCCCCCCCAAACCCGACGCTGTAACCTCTTGGACTTTTCAGGGCGTACAGAGGGGAGGGTAACAAGCATCGTGGGATAATCAGACCTCTGTTTTTCTGAATGTCCGGGTTTGGCCATTTTTTTGCTTAATATCACTACAATATAAGAGGTGAAAAGAACGCCCTTAAGAGCTTTAATGAGACTGTGCGCCTAACAGACAACCGCGACAGATGGCGTGATGCCGTCAGACGTGCTACACAGCAGGCGGAGGTCAACTAGAATAATTTTCATGAATCACAAGACATCTGGCAGGAGGTTGTGAATAAGAAGAAGAATATATTATTTAATACTTCCTTTAAGAAATAAATAAACATATAAAACGCAAAAAATACTCGTTCGGTAATATTTCCTATTTAAATCCTCTGAGTACTGAACTAATTGTGCACATTCGTAAAAGTTTTCATACAGGTACAATTCATTAGAATGTTTACTACTCCATTTGGAATTAACATTTCAGAACAAACACAGCACAATTCCCTAACAATTTCCTTGCATACCGCTGCAGGCATCCAAATCATTTAAATTCTAATTTAATTTTTAAAAGTGGGAATATCACCTACGGCGACACCGATTATGTAACTTCCATGAGGACGAAAATTCTATAAACGTTTTAGAAAACAAAACTTTGCATATTTCATATCTATATTCGGGACGGATACTTCCTGTTTATTGGGAAAATGTTTCCTAGTGAGGGACAGATTAAAATTTATCGTGATTAGTTTTTCAACTTGTATTTCGATCACGTTTTTGATTTAAACTTATAACCCAACTTCTGAAATGTTGGCAACCAGCCAGCCAGCTGAAAAAATGTTTGATGTTCATCTGTCTAAATTAATGATGACAAAATATAATTCGCGTTGTTTGATTTAATGCGAAGACATGTTCAAAATAATTTATAAGAGAGGATTATAAAAAATTTAACGTGATATATACTAAATATGTACTAAAAGTCCCCAATTTTATCTCTTGTGCTCGTGTCGACATCTTGGAAAAATGGTGAGCGGATTAATTTTTTGCTTATAGGGGGAAATCACGGTAAACAGATGGCAGCAGTGAATTTCAAAATGTCGGAAATGGTGAGGAAAACATTGTAGCTGTCATAACGTCACCTTGATTATACTCTTCGCAAAAATGAAGAGTATATTATATTTGATCGGCACATTTCTAAAATCGTAAATATCGCTCGTAGAGACAAAATTTTCATATCATTGTGTTAGTGAACGAATTCTGAACAACTTTCTGTCCATCCGTCTGTCCGTTCGTCCGTCACGTTTCTTGTAAGCACGATAACTTAAGAAAGAAAAGTCCGATTGTATTGAAATTTGGAAAGTCAGTTAGTGTTAGCTATTGTTTTTGAAGAAAATCGATCAGTACATAAAAAATTATTAATTGATTAATAAAAAAAAATATTCTCTTAATTTTTGTCATTGGCACTAAAATGGAAATCTTGCGAAATATTATTTTCATAATATATATTTTTTTGTTTATGAATTTTACTAATTATATATTTCATAGAAGTACGAGTTGAAATATTTATGATTGTCGAAAGATATATACTACAGACAATCAATTTTCGTAGCAATAGGTGGTGGCGCAGCGGTTAAAGCTTCTAGCCCCCCCACTCGAACTATCTCTAAGCTGACTCGGGCCCACCCCGCCCAGCCCCACCCCCACCTCGACGTCACCTATCATTGTCGTGTGGCTGGCTCCGGGTTGGGCTCCGAGGAAGCACATATTGTACTCTTAATACTACATAAATACTTGATTGATTGATTGATTGATTTGCGTTGCAATCCAAAGGTCCCGTGTTCGAATCCCACACAGGTTGGATTTTTTTTTTCATTTTTTTTCATTTGATTTCTTTCACAACAAAGATGGTATCACAAAATTTAGGATGTCCAAAAACTAACATTATGTACAAGGAAACTGCGAAGAGTATCCTATAGAATGTGTAACAATTATATATAAAAAGCTCAGTCAATTGGCGAAGAGAACGTTTTTAGCTTGCTATTTTATTAATTTCCTTACTCTTGTGAACGGTTTTCAAATATGCCGAAGGTAGAATTAAAATTGTGTGATATTTTTGCTTACATTGGGTGCAGAAGTAGATCTATTACGGAAGGTCGAAGCGGTATTTAGAGCTGGACACGTAATTTTTTGCCTAGTCGAAGATGTCGCAAAAAAAGAAAATCTTTGCCCCTTGCTTGCTCCACCAGAATGAATTTAGAAAGTGATGTTGATAAATGAAATTGAATGTGCGACTGCACAGGAGGCCAATCCGGATACTGGAAGCAAACTAGGAATTATTTTAACCATATGCTACACATATATTGTGAAAAAGAAAAGAAATTTGAATAAACGAGATTTTTAAAATTATGTTTTATTACAGTACTATATCAGATTAACATTCGTTAATAATAATACGGACTTAAAACTAGGTGAATTACAAAATATAATGTCTATAACAATTTATTAAGTGTAAATAACGCCATCTAAGGACAATGAAATTTTATGGTGTTTTATATGATCAAATACAGAGTTACAGATTCACTTAACATGCATATAACTTTTTTGATTTTTATCTGTTTTAAATCAAATATTGGTCTCAAAAAGAAGGTCTTTAATACCTACACTTATGAACTCGAATTCACATGCCCTCTTCAAATGCAAAGCCACTCACAACACAAGGTTGAATAAGAAATTATAAGCATTTTCAACAGTTATTTTTTGTATTTATTTACTTATCTGTTAATGTTTTTCAAAGAATGATATAACTTCGACATTTGTAAGAGAGCAAAATTACTTCAAAAAATCAATTAAAGTTCTAAAATTACTAGTGAAAGTAAAAGATAATGTTCAGGCCTCAATGCATCAGTAGGTACTATAGTTCAGAAGCCGTGTCAGTATAGTTTTCCTAAAGATAGAAACTTCGCAATAAATATAATAGGCATGACATAACTGTTACTAAATTTGCGACCTTAGTGTAAAATTCACTTTGTGGAATGCCTTTGTATTAACAATTATGTAGGTTCTACTGAATTCAGGCATTGTATAGTTATAACACTTTCAAGTAACTGCTGCAGAATGTGCAACGACACGAATATTACTCTGCATTACTTTGAAGCATCCTCAACTGTAAAGTGAAAATTGGTAGTAATGCTGACCGCACAGCATTACCAAAGGATCACTTCAAAGTAATGATAACTGCAAATGTTCAATTTGAAGTCCCTGGTACGTTGTTGGGAAATTTTTTGAAATTTCAATGTTGTGTAACTGAATAGTGTTATCTTAAAATAAATGAGGTTATTTCTATGAACAAAGTTGCTTTGAAATGATTTTTACTACAAAGTGACTCACTCATTTTCTGTTATTGAATAAAGATGGCCATACTGACAGAGTTAAAAATATAATTTTATAAAAAAATTATTCCATAACAAATTTTGCACATATAATTTTTGCAAAAAAAATTTTTTCACGAAAAATAAATTTAAATCGTCGAATAATTATAGCACTGAAAATTTGAGGTCGATCCGATAAGTAATTTCAGAAATATACTGCTTTAAAAATGAACCGCGTTCAAAATGCTGACGTCATTCAATCCGAAAGTCTGTTTCGAAGTTGCATTTACACTGTTAGAACCCGGCGATTTGTCTAGCTAGAGATGTACTTGATTATGGTGATTTGGAGACTATTGGAGTATTTTAACACAAGAGTATGCAGCATATAAGTGCCGAAAAGAGGGGAATGAAAATGCAACTAGGATGGAATGATGTCACGCAGCATCGATTTTCTTGATTAATTAAAGCCTACAGAGATCGTAGAAATTTTAATTTTTTTAATTTTTTTGCATTTTGCTCTAAAATTAAGAGATCTTTTGGAAAATTTAATAAGAAAAATATACTTGATGAGCCCATTCGGCCAATTTAGTCACATCATTTATATAACCTACATAATACATAATTGACCAACAAACATTTAGATATATAAATAATCCATAATCAATAATTCACACAAATATAAAAAAAGTAAAACGAAATTCTCCCAAGTGGTATATTAATTACTAGAATTATAAAAATTCAGATATGTTATAAAAACATTTGATAACAGGCAGATGAGGCATATATGTGGGTGATTTTTCATATAAGCTAGTGTTGTGATGTGGTATGCTAAGAAGATTTCAATGTCTCGTTTCATAATTATGTGTGTCAGAATTGCTTTCAGGAGAACTAATATTTTTGGCCGTATGCAGTTTACATTTGTATAATAATATATAGTTACACGGACATGTCAATATTTTGTTTTATAAAATACGGTTTGCAAGAGTTAGTTGGGGCAATGTCAAATAGTAGGCGAATAACCTTTTGACAAACTAAAATTCTATTGACATTGAAACTACATGCATTACCCTAAATAATAATATTATATGCCACATGGAAATAAATTAGAGCGAAATATATATTAAGAAGCGGTTTAATATCAAATGTTGTTTTCAATTGCAGTAAGGCATAATAGTCACTGTTAATTTTTTTGCTTATACAGGGAGTTTCACGAGGATACGGACATGCTTTAGTGGCAAATAGAGGACATCGAGGGTAATCATAATCACCCATAGAAAAAGTTAGTTGGGCCCTCATTGCTAAAATACTGGGCGTTTTATGTATTATTGCCAAAATTTCTTTTGGTTGTTACTTTGTAAAGGAATGGAATAATAAGTTCTTATTTGGCACATATCATACACTAGTCATCCTGAAGAAGTACTTTTATCACACACACAAAAAATCCATGTCCGGACTCAAGAAAAAAGTGTTTTTGTTGTTCTTCAAGAAAACAATACCCTGTATATGTTTTTTTAAATATCAATATTAAATTCGAAAACTACATAAAAAACCAAACAAAATGACTTCATTAATTTTTTTGCCACACTTTTGCCGCATTCTAAATAAATTCCACTAAATAATGCAATATAAGACTTTAGAAAATATCGATGAATGATACACGCAAAAAATGCTTCCACTATTAAATTAGGCATTTAATTTCTTTTTCAGCAATAATTATTATGTTTTTATTACCAATTCTTTTGGAGGGGGTTCATTTCTCTCATTTATTAAGATCTAAAACAGCAACATAACATACCTATTAACAATAACAAGAACGGTAGCAACAAGGTTGCATATCAATAGTGTACATAGTAACAAATTATCAACAGAATAATTGCACGAAAAGCAAAAAATGCAGATATTTGCCATAAGACGTATTCATCAATAGGGAAAACTACCTGATTTAACGTTTAAAGTCATTGTTTAAAGTTGTCACAATTGATCATAGTGGCATCGTATCATTTGTTTATAAGTTTTTTATTAGTTGTCATTTTGAAGTAAGGCTACTACGATCAATAGGGACAACTAATTGATTTTTAACGGTTAAAGGCATTGTTTAGTTGTCCCTATTGATCATGGTAGCCTTACTTCAAAATGACAACTATTAGAAAACAAATGTTCAATTAAACTTATTGGACATTTTATGTGGTGATAATTTGTGTTTATGTTTATTTCGTTAATTAATAGAATTATTTATTTAATATTTCAAAAATGCCGTACCAATTTTCAAATGAAGAATATGCAGACATAATTTTTATCTACGGATATTGTAACGGAAATGGCAGGGCAGCAGAAAGGGAATAACAAAGACGGTTTCCTAACAGACGGCGACCCGACCAAAAAACTTTTGGGTCTGTATATCAGTATTCTAGAGAACATGGCAAGTTTCCTACAGATGCGGTTACGGAGCGCAACATAAGGCAAGAAGTAAACTTAGAAAATAATATTTTACATATGATTAATCAAAATTCAAGTCTAAGTACCCGAAAAATTAGTTCTATGATCGGTGTTCCTTACACTAGGATATGGAGGATATTGAAAAAAGAACATTTTTACCCGTACCATATTCAATTAATACAACGTCTTACACCAGGCGATGAAGTCAATCGTCTGATTTTTTGTCGTTGGGTATCTGAAAATCGACGAGTAATTTACAGAACTTTATTTACCGACGAGGCGCAGTTTACAAGGGATGGCATCAATAATTCTAGAAATGCTCACATATGGGCCCAGGAAAACCCACATGCAAAACGTGAATGCCGTTCACAACATAGATTCTCTGTCAACGTTTGGATTGGACTTGTAGGCGGTCACTTGTTAGGACCACATTTTTTTGAAGGTACACTAACTGGTAAGGTTTATCTTAATTTTTTACAACATACGTTGCCGAATCTTTTAGAAACTGTAAATATCCGAGGTATGTTTTTTCAACATGATGGAGCATTTCTCCAACCAAATTAGAAATCATTTAAATTATACATATCCAAACAGATGCATTGGGAGGTCCTCATGTATGGCCGGCAAGGTTTCCGGATTTCAACCTTGTAGATTATTTTTTATGGGGTCACTTAAAAAGTGTGGTCTACAATTTAGACATTAATGACCGGGATCAGTTAATTGAAAGGATCGTTAATTGCTGCAACGAAATTAGAAACAATCCACATCTGATAAGAAGATCAATTGGACATCTTGTGGACCGCACCAGAAAATGTACTGAAGCTGAGGCGGGTCATTTTGAACATAAAATTTAATTATGATGCTAATTTGTAAATACGTTCGATAACAATATCTGAATATCTGCATTTTTTGTTTTTCGTATAATAGTTATCCTGCTGGTAGCTTGTTGGCATTTTGCTATTTACATTATTTTTATGCAAGTTTTATAGTTACCATTATTGTTGTTGTTGTTAATAAGTAGATTATGTTGTTGTTTTACTAACTTTTAATAAATGAAAGGAAGAAAATAGATTCTGGGTTCGGTGTCCTGTAACATTTTTTTGTTTTTGTTTATTTTACCCCATTCATAAAAATTGGTGATTAAACCATATAATAATTATTATTGTTGAGAAAAAAAGTATGTGCGTAATTTAATGGTGGAAGCATTTTTTGCGCGAAATCATTCAACGAAATTTTCTAGTCTCATATTGCATTATTTATTGAAATTTATTTCGAATGCAGCAATAGTGCGGTAAAAAAATTAATGAAGCCATTTTGTTCAGTTTTTTATGTATTTTTCGAATTTAATATTGAAATTAAGAAATAACATATACAGAGTATTGTTTTCTTGAAGAACAACACAAACATTTTTTTTTTCGAGTCCGGATTGTGGATTTTTTTTGTGTATGATACAATACTCAATCTGCACTGCTACAATTGTAGCTATGGATAATAAGCAAGTCACAATTATTATCTTCCTAGACCAAAGCAAAGCATTCGATGTAGTAAATTTCGACGTGCTAATTGCTAAGTTAAAATATATCGGTTGCAATAACATAGCCCTCACATGGTTTAAGAATTATATATATATAATAGAGCTCAAAGTGTTAAATATAATGATACGATTAGCAATTCATCAGAAACCAAAAGTGGAGTCCCACAAGGGAGTATTTTAGGTCCTATCCTTTTCTCTGTATATACTTTTGATTTACCTCGGTGCCTAAAATATTGCAAATATCATTTGTACGCAGACGATTTACATATATATATTTCTTATTCAATCGATAATATAGCTGAAACAATTAATAGAGTAAACATCGATCTATATAATATTTACAACTGGTGTACAGAAAATGGGTTGCGTATCAACCCCGAAAAAACAGTTGCAATGTGTATAGGTACTCGCCAAATTCATTCAAAAATAAACATAAATGATCATAATATAATGCTAAATGATGTAGTTATAAATTGGTCAGATTGCACAAAAAGTTTAGGGATGACATTTGACAATTATTTAAGCTTCGAAAGACATTTAAATAAAATTGTATCCATATCATTTATGAAATTAAAAATGCTCTACAGGCTGAAGAAATCATTATCACCAAACACAAAACTCAAAATGATACAAAGCCTAATTTATCCCAATTTGGATTATTGCTCTAGTGTATACTATGATTTTCTGACACAACAAAATAAAAATAGACTGCAAAAAATACAAAATGCGTGCATGAGATTTGTATTTGATATACCTTATGCCCATCATGTCACTCCCTTTATAAACAACTGCAAGGAACTAAAAATTAATAATAGGTTTATATATTTATATTGCATTTTCTTGTACAAATTAGTTAAAAATACTATACCAAATTATCTATTTAGCAAATTACAACTAAGATCCGTTGCTCATAACGTAAATATACGGACGAACAATTATACTATACCACAATATGCTCTAAATAAATTTCAAGGATGTTTTTCTTATAAAGCACCTACCCTATTAAATACTGTACTAAATTTACTAAACCTATCAGAAAATAGTTTCAAAACTAAATTAAAAGAATATTTATTACAAAATCAATCATAGATACAGATAATAC
Organism: Rutpela maculata; assembly: GCA_936432065.2. Lineage (NCBI taxonomy): Eukaryota > Metazoa > Arthropoda > Insecta > Coleoptera > Cerambycidae > Rutpela > Rutpela maculata. The sequence continues at coordinate 19,878,271 of OW386293.2, forward strand.
TACACATTATATTCCTGTATAATTCAAGTAATATAAATAGATGTAAGTTTATGCAAACAGCTAAATAACTGTACTCACAGTAGTTCTTAGTATATGATAGGCGGTGTGGAAGATCGCAAGATGTGCGAACACCGACCAATTGTGTAATTGTTTAATTGTTTATCATAACTACTAATGTAAACTCTGTAAACTCTTCCAAATTTCACAATAAACCGTATTCTATTCTATTCTATTCTATTCTAAGTACTTATTGAGGATCACTAGTCTATTATGTGTGCCAAATATGAACTTATTATTCCATTCCTTTACAAAGTAACAGCCAAAAGAAATTTTGGCAAAAATACATAAAACACCCTGTATTTCAGCAACGAGTTCCCAACTAGCTTTTTCTATGGGTGATTATTATTACCCTCGCTGTCTTCTATCTGCCGTTGAAGCATGTCCGTTTCCTCGTGAAACACCCTGTATAGTCACAATTTTCTAACTCATATCACAATCTATAAAATTATCTAAAAATTTAGTAAAACATAACAACTGAATTGTTTTGTTATTTACGACAATATGAACAGAAGATTTCGAGAATAAAATTGCATCGCAACAGTTCTCTCGCCATTTATTATTAAGGCGTTTTTATAACACCAGTTGGTAAAATCAGCAGATAAAGTGTTTAGATGAACTTGAAATTCTTCAGCTGCAAGTGTGACATCATCAGCATATAATAATATGCAGTCACTACAAATATAGGATGGAAGATCGTTAATGAAAATAAGAAACATGAGTGGACCAAGTATTGAGCCCTGAGGAACTCCTAGGTCTGTATTTTGAACGTCAGAGATATTATTTAATTTTACATAAATGGAAGATCGTTAATGAAAATAAGAAACATGAGTGGACCAAGTATTGAGCCCTGAGGAACTCCTAGGTCTGTATTTTGAACGTCAGAGATATTATTATTTAACATTAACCATGATGAGAAGTTGCCTCGAAAACCGACAACGTAAAATTTATCTCTAATGAAAACAAGGTCTAAGCAATCAGAGGCCTTGGAGAGGTCAAAGAATATTGCTTCTACATATTGATTGAGATTGGGGTAATAGTATTTTATTAAAAGTGTAAGTAATTTTATCGACGATGGTACATCCTTGCATAATATGATTCACCCACATACTGAATACCCACACCTTTATGGAACCTCCCTCCGTTACTAACCACTTTTGTTATTAACGAAATATTCATTGGGGGATCTCTGAAAAAATACGTATTCTAGTTTTATTTATTTGCTGAAATTCATAGTACAGTTTAATAATTTTAAACAAAACAGCAAAATTAAATTAAAACTTAAAATAGTTTGAATTTTTTGGAACGAACCATTATTGAATATCCATTAGGGTGGCCCATCTCTATAGGGGGTGAATTTTTTTTGCGTATTTTTTAAGTCTCACCCCACGAAAATATACTATTATACTAGGAATAATTTATGTCAAAGTTTCAGATAATTCGGTGAACGGTAACCCGTGCCGCATTCAGGTAGAAATTTGTAGATAAGATTTTATTACGGTAACCCGTGCCGCATTCAGGTAGAAATTTGTAGATAAGATTTTATTACGGTAATACCCTTAAATTTTACTTAAAATACAAATATCTACCTCTTTTCTCATAATGTTTTATTGGTGTAATTATTTCCTAGAAATTATTTGTTTTGGAAGTTTGGAAATATAATACACCTACGGTAGGTTTTTATGTCAGTTTGCAATTGTGTTTTACAGTGGTGACATTATAAGTTCTAGCATACGTTCCTTTTTGAAAAAACATTTAACGATGGCTGATGTTAGATCCTTACGAAAGGATACTTTCATTTACTCAGTTGGACACTATTCGTCACAAATCATTGGCAATAAATTGCCGTCTAATAGACAAGTTTTACAAGTGCTCTTTTATAACATTCGTGAAGTGAAGCTAAGTGTACATGAAAGTGCTAAATTAACAATAAAAAAGGTGTCAGTTTTTTGGGATAAAGCTCGCATTCCGACACGTCAGGATTTTCATTGTGTTAAACAACTAGATAAACTTTATGCAGAGTGGAGGAACTTACAAAAATCGGCTAAAAGGGCCAGTGCGGGAGGTAAAGAAAAAAATTTCGTTGAACAATTGGACGATCTCTTTGACATTTCTCATGCAAATGCATTGGAGTTGATGAAAATAGATGAAGATAAGCAGTTTTTAATTAACTAAAGAAAAAAAGGACGTCCTGGATTTATGCATGGTATTGATTACCAACTTGCTTCTCAAGAAAAATCAGCTGAGGAGAAATTACAGAAATTATCCGAACGAATGCAACGAAGTCAACAAGAAAAAGCTAGATTAGAGAAAACAGTCACCTGTCCATCATCAAGTAGTAACTCAGCCGACTCCAACGAAAATGAAGATGAAATAATCGAAGCCCAAGAAGAGTTGTTACAAGACCAGCCTGGCCCGTCACAGCCAAAAAAGAGGAGATTGTATGGAACATGTAACATCATCACACCAAAAATAGCCGCTGCATTTGATGCTTGCAAAATAAGCGACAGGTATGGAGTCCATATTTTGACGGCAGTAGCAGAAGCACTAGGACATGACACCACATCTTTGTCCATCAGCAGAACCACATTTCAGCGCTCTAGACAACGCATCCGCGAAGAAAGAGCTGAAATATTAAAAACTGCCTTCGGTAATTCTGAATTGCCGGCCCCAGTCATCCATTGGGATGGAAAACTTTTACCTTCTCTCACTGGAATGGGAAATATCGATAGACTTGCTATCTTAGTTACTAGTGGAGATATTGAACAACTACTTGGAGTACCAGCTTTGCCCAATTCAACTGGAAGAGAACAGACTGAAGCAGTTTATGATGTGCTTTGTGAATGGAATTTGGACGAAAAGGTTATAGCTTTGTGTTGTGATACAACAGCATCAAATATGGCCCATTCACACGACATAAATGGGGCAGCCACACTATTGCAACAAAAATTAGAATATTTTCCTTGTAGACATCATATTTTTGAAGTGGTTTTGAGAAGTGTGTTTGACACAAAAATGCTTTCCTCATCTGGTCCAAATGTGCCACTATTTAAACGTTTTAGGAAATTTTGGCCTAAAATAGATCAAAATAAACTAAAAACTGGATTTCAGGTATCAAAAATTAAACACATTTTACAACCAGTTAAAGCCGAAATTGTAAAGTTTCTAAATGCAGCTTTAACTTTGCAACAGCCTCGTGATGATTATAAAGAATTTTTAATGCTTTCTAAACTTTTTGTTGAAGAAGAGCCCATTCACACGACATTCTATCAACCAGGGGCATTTCATCATGCACGTTGGATGGCCAAAGCCATTTACTGTCTAAAAATATTTTTTTTCCAAGATCAGTTCCAACTAACTAAAAAAGAAAAAATAGGTATTGAAGATATATGTCTCTTTATTGTAAAGGTTTATGTAAAGGCCTGGTTTACAGCGTCATTTGCTAGTAAAGCACCGCTTCATGACTTAGACTTTTGTAAAGAATTCATTAATTATCAAAATATTGACAAAGAAATATCTCAAGCCGCAAGTAGGAAAATAGTGAACCATTTGTGGTACCTTAATTCAGTAAATGTTGGCTTATCTTTCTTTGATGACGATATTTCAGTTACCACTAAAAGAGAAATGGTTAAAGCTTTGAATAGGAAAGCACCATATCAAGAGGGTATTAAACGACTTATGATTAGTAACATTACTGACGTTGAAAACAAGGAAATTCAGGACTTCATATGCGAGAACACTAAACAGTTTTTTCAAAAATTAGGTTTGTCTATGGAATTTTTGGAAAATGATCCAACAACATGGAGGGAAAATGAAAGTTATACCCGATGTTTCAATATTGTAAACAAAATTAAAGTTGTAAATGATGCCGCTGAGAGAGGAATCAAACTTATTACTGACTATAATGACATTTTAACAAAAAATGAAGACCAAAAACAGTTTTTACTCCAAGTTGTAAATGATTATAAATCACAGTTTCCAAATGTAAAAAAAGAAACCCTGTCGCATGCTTTGGCCTAGTGCAAAAAATATTGTTTTTATTACTATATGTCTTGTAAATTTAGGATAACATTTGGTACTATGTATGAAAAAAACGTTTCATAATAAAATACACAAAGATAAAACGAGAGTTTTATTTCAAAAACTTCTAGTCTAGTTTGCTTAGACTACGAATTTACAGTAGTATGACACATGTCAAAGTCATAACAGATAATGTCTTAGATATTTGTATGACTTGATCAGTAATTCTAAAGATAAATGTTGCTGATTAAAAAAACAAAAACAATGCATCAACCAAAGAATGTAAATAATTCCATTTACTTTTATTATTGCATAATAATGCATTCTGCGGCACCTTGCCTTCAATTTGCCTCAATAATATTTTGAGGGGACTGTTTTTTCTTCAAATGGAACCATTTGCAGGGGTGAGAAATAAAAAATTTCGATTTCCAAAAAGATGGGCCACCCTAATATCCATCCATCCATGGAGTTTTTTGATAAGATAAACGGACTTGTAATTTGATTACTTTTCTCTGATTTATACACAATTGCTAATATGCTCAATCAACAAGTTAAAAAAAATCGATGACTACTATTAATTTCCTATTCCACAAAACTATATCTCTTCTCGTGATATATACCAAATAGCTTTTAGCGCTTCAATAAAAAAACAATTTTCAATAATTTAGAGTGGAAGTATCTATAAGCTTTATGTTTGACAAATTTTCCATTTCTAGATCGAGAGAGGAAAATAATGAATGGAGGACCTAAAAAAACACATTGTTTGCGGTTCAGCAGCCAAATGTTCCCAGGCAACTTTAAAAAAAAATATGGCTCGAAAACTGCGTTGGATAAATATTTAATGTTGTCTTCTTATATTACCATTTTGTCCGTATTAATGTAGATAATAAAAGTGTTTGTCTGAGTTGTAAAACTTCCTTAATTTTATTTAATCAGCGTCAAGTTATAAGAAGGGCTTCTCAATTTCAGAAATGTATTTACGTTTCTCTGCTGTTATAAAATGGACAAACTTATCAACTAAATTAAATAAATTCAATTAAAAGTTACAAGAATGAATAATGAAAGAGAGATATCCTAAATGTTATTCGGATTTTGCACCGTAAATTGTCGATAATTTCCATTGGCGTCTAAGCAGACTATCAAAGGTTGGCCGTGTTCATATTTTCACCTATGATTATGTTATTTCGCACAAATTAAAAAAATATATAAAAGTTTATATTTTCAGCATACAGTGTGTTCGCGGATGGCCTAACTATATTTGCCAACTTTCTTATTTCACATTTTAAGAGAAAAAGTCATTTTTCAAAAAAAGTCCTGAAAAGTCCTTGACTGTAGTCAGGATTGTGAAATAATTTAAGGAGTGGTTAAAAAATAAGGAAACGTGAAATTGTGCCAAGGGTATAAGTTTTTTGAGAGAAAATTAAATATGTTACAGGAAAAAGATGTTTCTAATGACAGTAAAAGTTCAGATATGAAAGGAGGATGCCGATTTTGGGCCCAATGCGCCCACCTTAGAAAAGTGTATTACCTTATGTTTTTTGGCATGCTGATTACAAATATGACCTTTAATTTGCCAAAAATTGAGCGGAGAAAAATGGGGTATCCACTAGAGCATTACACAGCCCCTCAAAAAAAAGTAGTCTGTCCGGCGGACTAGACCAGTGTGCCCGTATGTATTTCTACCCGCTGAAACCAAATTCGAAGTCAGAATTGTAAGATTGGCTCGTTTTTCACCCTAACCCCAAAAAACACCTCACAAAAAGATGGTCTGTCCGGCGGACCAGACCAGTGTATCCTTATGTATTTGGACCTGGTGAAACCGAATTCGAAGTCAGAATTGTCAGATTGGCCCGTTTTCACCCCCAACCCCAAAAAACAACCCCAAAACAAAAATAAAGTGGTCTGTCCGGCGGACTTGACCTGTTGAATCAGAATTCGAAGTCAGAATTATCAGATTTGCTCGTATTTCACACTTAATCCAAAAAACACCCCCCCACCCCCTGCCACCCTCAAAAAAAAGTCTGTCTGGCGGACTAAACCAGTGTATCTTTATATATTTGGACCCGCTGAAACCGAATTCAAAGTTAGAAATTCCAGATTTGCTCGTTTTCACCCATAACCCGCAAAAAACACCCCCCCCCCCCCCGATAGGTCCACCGGACAGACAATTTTTTGGGGTAGGGGGTGTTTTTCTGGGGTTGGGGGTGAAAAGCGAACCAATCTGACAATTCTCACTTCGGATTCAACGGGTTAAAATACACAAAGGTACGCTGGTATGGTCCACCAGACAGACCACTTTTTTTGTTAGGGGTGAGGGGTGAAAAACGGGCCAATTTTACAATTCTGACTTCGGATTCAGTTTCAGCGGCTCCAAATACATGAGGATGCACTGGTCTGGTCCGCCGGACAGACCACTTTTTTTGCGGGACTGTGATTATTAACTGATATTTAACGTCTTGACACATACAGTGTAACCATCTAAGAAAAAACCGCTGCCCAAGGAATCACTACTTCCACATCCGGATTTTCTATCCAAGTCACACAACGAAAAAATTTTGTATCTGAAAATAATTGTTTAGGGAACTTTAATAATATAATATTTGAAATCCTTTACCCCAAAAACCCATATAATGATACCCCACATCGGTAGTGGGGTGGGGGTGGTGACAGGGGGTGGGAGTGGTGGGTGGATAAAGTAAGAATATATTTTGAGGTTTCTGGTTCTTGTACACATACCAAATCACATGTTTTTTTCATCCCCTTTAATAATGGGGGGGTGGTGGTAATGGGGGGGTGGCTAATGCCAAAATTTTTTTTGAGACCTTAGCTTCTCTTGTCTATACTAAATATCAATTTTATGAACTCTTACCTGCTTGATTTACCTATTTTCCTCCAATTTTACCCCAATTTACCCCCCAACCCTTCGACGGAACAAGATGAAAATATAATCTAGTTCTAGATCTCGTTAAAGTACATATGTGTACCAAATTTCAAGTCAATATCTCAAACGGTTCCAGAGTAAACGTGCGCATAAAAAAAGTTACAGACCGACAGACAGACCGACAGACCGACGAACAGACCGACAGACAGAAATTTTTTTTCGCTCAAACTTGAAATCTCAACGTTTCATGACATTCTAAGCTTATTTGAACAATAAAAATTTTTAAAAATTTTTTGTCGTTACTATACTTCCACTGGATATGGAAGTAAAAGCACTTTTTTGAAAAACTTGAAAAATTCATGATAAATAAAGCCAAAACTGAGGTCATATTCAATTTCAGCGAGCCGAAATAAATGGGAATACAATGGTTTAGTTCGCTGAGCATGAGTTTTTTCCATTTGTAGGCCAGTGTAATTTATGCACTTGAGCAGCTTCGCAAACTAAAATCTTAGAAATAGCTCAATTTTGGGGATTACGGCTATTGACTTTTTGTTTGCAAGACCAAGTACAATAACTTCGTATACTCTACAAACTTGGGCGTATTAGGCTCAAAGTCCCGTAAGACTTTGGCACCCTTCTTTGAACGTTGGATCCGAAAGTTGATAGTTTTGCCGTAAATGTGATTAAAGTAATTGTACAAATTCAATCAAAGTACATAATTTATAGAATAACGTGATAGTAAAACATAAATACAAAAATTACTCTGTGTTGTTCTCCTTCTCTCCCGTTGCTTTCTAAATTGTTTGTAAACTAAATGAATGATAACCTCATTTCTGCCAGCTATTGCCTATATAATTTTCTTTTTCAAAATTTTTACGTTGTCATGGAGATCGTGAAACGTGGCTTCCAATCTGTATTATTCAAACAAACGTCAGGAGCTCCGCAAGGTTCCATACTTGGCCCTCTATTTTTTGTACTCTTCATTAATGACATTATTGACAACCTTGCTATCTACTTTATGCTGTCGATCTCAAATTATATATTTGCATTAAATTCGAAGACGACTGCTTAAGGCTAAAGCATAGTCTAGACTCGCTTAACGCCTGGTGTGTTTATAACCAACTTCTTTTAAACGCTACCAAACGTAAAGTGATGTACTTTTCGCGTAAGTCTGACCTTATTATTATACTCTTAGCAAAAACGAAGAGTATATTGTATTTGATCGGCACATTTCTAAATCAGTAAATATCGCTCAAAGAGAAAAAAATTTCATATCATTATGTTAGTGAACGAATTCTAAACAACTTTCAAAATATCCGTCTGTCCGTCCGTCACGTTTCTTGTAAGCACGATAACTTAAGAAAGAAAAGTCCGATTGTATTGAAAATTGGAAAGTAAGTTAGCGTTAGCTAGAGGAAGAACCCTATTGTTTTTGAAAAAAATCTATCAGTAAATAAAAAAGTTATTAATCATTTAATTAAAAAAATATATTTTCTTAATTTTTATCATTTGTACTTAAATATGTTATTCTCTATATTTTTTGCTTGTTTATACTTATTTGTTTATTTTACTAATGTATATATTTCATAATAATATATCTAATTCGTTGAAATATAATACTCGAATAATATATACTACAGACATCAATTTTCGTAGTGATGTCTGATGGTCCAATGGCTTAAGCTTTGTCTGGCAATCCAAAGGTCTTGTGTTCGAATCGCGGACAGAGTGTTTTTTTCATTTTTTTTTCATATATTTCTTTTTTACAAAAAAGTTGGTATCACAAAATTTAGAATGTCCAAAAAATTAACATTATTTACAAGAAAACTGCGAAGAGTATCCTATAGAATGTGTAACAATTATATAAAAAGTTCAGTAAATCGGGAAGAGTATAATGCTTCCACTAGTTTTTAATTATAATCTGGATAATTGCGTCTTAAATAGACCTGAGATCGTGAAGAATTAAGGAGTTATCTTCGACTCAAAACTAACTTTCTCCAAACATATTGAGGAATGCGTTACTTGAGCTTATAAATCCCTAGGTTTTATTCTGCGTAATAGTAGGGACTTTAAAAGTTTGTCTACTCTTCGTCTATTATTTATAACATTTGTTAGATCCAAATTGGAATACGCCTACATTGTTTGGGGTCCCAGTTATAATGTCTATATCACCTCACTTGAGAAAATACAGAGACGTTTCTTCAAATCGGCAACATTTATCCAATTGGGAGTACACTTCAGGAATTATTTTTGAACAAATTTGACACATGTAATCCACTTAGAAGACGGGTAATGTGTACTATAATTTTCTGATATAAAATCATAAACAACGAAATCAACTGTCCCTCTATTAGCTCACTTATTAAATACCGAGTATCTAGATTGTCCGCTAGAGCAAGTAACGCACTTATCACACCTACACCTCGAACTAACATCTTAAGCTCATCTCCGTTGCATCAAACCTGTTTAAACTACAATAACATAAAGCAAAGGTTGGATATTTTCAACTGCAATATTTCTGATATAAAAACGCAGTTGTTTCTCCCTTTCTGTCTTGCTTGTTTCGCTATGTATATTATGTGCAAATATTGTATTGTGTATATTTTTATGTTGTATGAATTTTCATTTACACATTTAATTGTTCTGAACGTTTTATATTTTTGTTCTGATAACCTATTTTTCACTTTGGTGTTTGTTATATTCATATTATTTTATTTGTAGTATTGTAATTCGTAATTTTATTCGTAATTAATTTGTTATCTATGTAATTGTGTTGATATTTATCCTGTAACTGGGTTTTACCCCGATAAATTATTGAAAATAAATAAATAAATAAACTTCCCAATCCATTTTTTATGGGAATGCCTATCTAAACAATTTAATCATAACTACGGCAAAAACATCTACTTTAATATACGACGTTCAAATTTGAATCTGAACTGTCATTGATATTAGAAACATAATTTTCCTGTAACATTTTCAATTTCCTATCATAAAATTTATCCCTTACTCTTGGGACAATTTCGCTTATTTCTTAACCGCCCTGTATTTTATTTCAAAATTCTGACTATGGCTAAGAACTTTTTAAAATAAGCAAAACTTTTTATGTGGAATGACTTTTTCTCTCAAAATGCGAAATAAGAAAGAATATAGTCAGGGTGCCAAATAAGGATTTTTACCCTAACCTGAAAGCTGGTTATATTAAAGGTATCCTTACTGTTTTTGGTTCTTTAAAGGGTCAACATTACGATTCCGATTGATGCAACTTTGGCACCCTTGGGAATTTTGAGATATTCAAAATGGCGACTGGCTTAGAGCGATAATCCAGATTTTTCTTTATATGGGTGTGTGACACGTCGCTTTATATGTTTTTAAGGTCCCTTAATTTGTATTTGAGGTTACAAATCATATAGGACGTAATCCTTAAGTATTGTTAATTTACCTTATTAAGAGGGCACGGGCAGCTGATTCGGAGGATAAATTAATTTTTGAAGTAAAAATCTAGTACCTAGTTTTGCTGTATAATCAAATTAGCCTTTAAGAATACGGATAACACCATATCCTTAAAAGAGCAAGTTGAATGGCCTTCAAAAAGCATTGGTTAAAAGGTCATGCTAGCTCAAAAGAAGTAAGGTTTTAAAAAAATTAAACAAACGTAAACTTAATGTTCTGTATTTTTTTAGGATGGAAAGGCATCCTTCTTTATTGTATATTTTTCCATAATTTACTTACTTTTTTTTGTCTTTTATCTATTTTTTAATCTTCTTCGGAATTTTTACCGTCAGAAGTTATATTTTCAGGAATTCTCCTATGACAAGAATGTTCTGTGCTTAGTTGCAGACAATTGCACATTAAACTGCATGACAAGCCATTAGCCACGCAGCTGCATCCTGTTGTGTTACGTGGATTTATTGATTTGCATGAGCATTTTGCTAATGCCAAAATGTAATCTGGGGCAATTTGAGTCTTTTTTGGCAAGGCGATCGGATGCATTTCCATTTTATCCTCATCAGCCTGCCATCCGTATTGAGAGGAATCTATATTTGGCCAAAAGAAATCCATTACAGACAACCACAAAAATGTGCCCTTTTTACGCTTTCTTTAAATTATTCAGTAGTTGGCGGAAGAGCAGAGTATGGAGGAGCTATTAATTATCTTTTTTTTCCAACCTCATGGTACTTTTTAGTCTTTTACGGAAGGAAATATAATATTCAATTATTAAATAAAGGGAGAATTATTTGTTATAAAACATAATTGCCTTTTATTTCTGGGGTATGTTTCTTTCTGTATCGAATTTTTTTTTGACAAACACAATATTTTGATAGGGCAACACAGAAGGAAAAAAGTCTTTTTAGACCTCGGATTTGTGTTCCAGAACGTAAAAAATATAGAAAATGGTGTATTATATGCCCACATTTGGTAAATTAAAATTAAGCCACCATCTTGAATATCTCAAAATGCTCGAGGGTGCCAGAATGGCATCAACCGGATTCTTAAACTAGACCTACTAAGGTGCATATAGCTGTAAAAAAAAACTTTTACTATACCTTACTCCACCTTTTTGATTGACACCCTGCCTATATAACGAGATCTGGAGTTAAAGTATATTTTGAACTTATTTCGTTAAAGGATTGGGGGTAAATGAGCGTAAGTAGGTAAAGTAAGAAAGTAACAGTCCATAAAATTTGGCCCTAATGTACGTACAAAAGTCGAGGTGTTAAATTTATTTTGGGCGTCAGTCACCTGCACTATCACCCCCACTCCTATCCCCACCTCATTATCAAAGAGGATAAAAAAATAAAATGGTGATTTAGCGTGTGTACTAAAACCTTCTGTGGCATAATATTTTATACAGGGTGTTTCGAAAAGATTGGGACAACGCTCAGCCGTAGATTCTTGACATTAAAACAAGTCGATTTAACTGAAAAAGTAGTGGTCTAATTCTTTTCGTTTTCAAGATACAGGGTGGCAAAGTAAAAAAAATTGTATTCGTAATTTGTCTCTATCTTAGAGACTATTATACGTATCTACTTCAAAGTTGGTAACGACATGTTTTTCAGGTCGTTAATTACAATGGTGCTATTACCGATGCCATATTTTATAGATGGCGCTAGTTACAGGACTTTTACGTGACACTTTAAGCCATAAATTTTTTGAGGTTAGGTTTTGGGCATCGTCTTCTACTATAATCGAAACGCAATTTGGTTTCCTAAAGAAAACGTTTACTTGTTTAAACACGATAAAATACACCCTTTCAGAGAAATACACGACTTACAACTTTATCACACACCATTTCGAGGAAATTCAATTATACCTAAAAGTGGTTCTTATCTAGTAGGTGTACGTCAAGTATGATGTCTTGAAGTCATCAATAGTGCTTGTTGTAGAAACGCATAATATTCTCCAAGATAGAGACAAAATATTAAAAATTATTTTTTTTTCCTATACCACTCTGTATCTTGAAGACGAAAAGAGTTAGACCGCTACTTTTTGGGTTGAATCAACTTGTTTTGATGTCAAGAGTCTACGTTAAGCGTTGTCCCAATCTTTTCAAAACACCCGGAGTGTTGAATCTCTTCGAACTCGTGTGTGACAAAGTTATAAATAGCGTATTTCTCTGAAAGGGTGCATTTTATCGTGTTTAAACAAGTACATCTTTTCGTTAGGAAACTAAATTGCGTTTCGATTATAGTAGAAAACGATGTCCAAAACCTAACCTCAAAAAATTATGGCTTAAAGTGTCACGTAAAAGTCCTGTAACTAGCGCCATCTATAAAATATGGCATCGGTAATAGCACCATTGTAATTAGCGACCTGAAAAACATGTTGTTACCAATTTTGAAGTAGATACGTATAATAGTCTCTAAGATAGAGACAAATTACGAATACAATTTTTTTACTTTGCCACCCTGTATCTTGAAACGAAAAGAGTTAGACCACTACTTTTTGAGTTAAATCGACTTATTTTGATGTCAAGTATCTACGGCTAAGCGTTGTCCCAATCTTTTCGAAACACCCTGTATAGATTTTGGGAGTAACCGGTTTCAATTATTATAATATTAAAGTTCTCTCCACATGGTGGAGTGTAAATATAGTATCACATTTTGATTTGTTTAAGATACTTGGATAGAAAATGTGGATATGAAAATAGTGATTTGGTAGCGGTTGTATATTTTATTTTCTGCTATTTAAACTTTAAAGTATTTATTATCTATCGTTTAACTACTGGTGGCATAATACGATGTTTTAGCAAATCCAAAATACATTAAACTTAAATGTCAGGTAAAATGTAGCAAATGAAGTATTGCCTTTAGAGAAATCGGAAATACGTCTATTTCGAGGGAGCTATATCTATTAAACGAGCATACGCAAACAAAGTGAGGAACATCTAATGGAAACGTTGAGTTGATAAAAACAATTGTATTTTCTACAAGTTTAGTCTTTCCTGAGTTATACAATATATACGAGATACGAAATTACTTACAGATTATGTACAATCTTGTAACTTATGTAACTTGACTATGAATTACGTATTACTATTATATTTCAGTATTTACATTTCATTTACGCATCATGTTGAAAGTGCCGCATTTCTATGAAGAAATTACCCCAATCCATACAGTGGTGCAATACTATCGGTAAGTTACAAACATGTGATATATGAAAAGCTATAGTCGCGAGCAAACCGAAATTTTTAGCAGAAAATTATTACCGGCAGTCCAAGTTAAATTGCACTCATACTCCTCTAGGAAATTGTGAATCTTTTTGTACCAAGCCGATTACTACTATTCACAGCAGGGTGGTTGAGATACACGTCATCTAAAGGAAGCGTCCGTCCTTGCCCCGTTTGGTAAGCGGATTCTTATATATTATTATATTAATAGATAGGTTTTATGCCCACATTTTACTGTACACTTTGATATTATTTGAACATCTGCATTTCATTTATTTAATGATTAACTTTAAGTTTAACCTCTCGGAAGTTTTTATATGTTAGGTCGACAACTGAATGTAGTACCCTCGTAAAATCCTCAAGTCTGTTATTAAGGACATCGATCAGAAGCTAAAGGGAGGAACTCTATAAAAGTAATTAGGAAATTAAGGAGTGATAGATCCACAGGAGTGATTAGAGATAAAGTGATCCGTCAAATATCGGAAACTATCGTTAAATATCACTTTTGAGTGTCATATCAAAACTTATAGAGAGAATAGTGTACAATGTAATTGTAAAATTCCTACAGATAATGCATAAAATACCATCAAGCCAACATGGATGTAGACAAAATATGTCCATAAAAACTGCCTTTTATCAGCTACTAAATTCTGTATATAAAGAATGGATAATGGGAAATATGTCTTTAAGTTTGATCTTTCGCGGGCTTTTGACACAGTCGATGCCGAGTTTTGAATAAAAAACTATATGCAGTGGGTGTTAAAGGAAGCATGTTTCAATGAATCTCGTCATATATTTCCAACAGGAAATTATTGGTTAAATATGAAAGTGTTAAATCTGGGAGTTCCGCAGGGCTCTGTATTTGGACCTCTGCTCTTCATTATTAGATAAATGACTTACCATCAAATATATTTAAAAGCAAAGTTACTATCTTTGCCGACGATACCACTGTAACTATAGAAGCCCTTACCCAAGAAGAACTCTTACTAAAATTGAATTGTGTGCGAGACGAACTATGACAACGGTGTCAACGGAATAATCTAATTCTTAATAACAAGAAAACACTCTCATTAAATTTCTATATAAGAAAACCATTATCCTTAAATTTTGAAACACTAAATAATATTGAACTTTCTGAATCTGCATTCTTAGGAACAGACTTGAATAGTAAATTAACGTGGAATACACACATTGATTTTATTTGTACTAAACTCAACTCAACAGGTTGGATATATTTTTTTTTTCATATAATTTTTTTCTCAACAAAGATGGTATCACAAAATTTAGGATGCCTTAAAACTAACATTATTTACAAGAAAACTGCGAAGAGTATCCTATAGAATGTGTAACAATTATATATAAAAAGCTCAGTAAATTGGCGAAGAGTACGTTTTTAGCTTGTTTTATGTTTATATTGTCTCGTAGAATATATATTTCTTATGTGATCAAAATGGCAGAAAAAGCTGGGCGAGTGGCAACGGCTGGCAAGCTGATGCATAATACCAGCGGACCGAAGGCCAGCAAGAGGAGGGTGCTGTGCAGAGTGGTGCACTCCATTCTCCTGTACACGGCCCCGGTATGGCTAAGTGCGGCACTGAGGATCCGCAGTGCCTACAGGACGGTCCCCTATGAAGCAGTGTTAATAGTCGACCCGTCGACCTTCTAGCAAAGGAAAGGTGGGAGATATACGAGGGAATTGGCAGGAAGGAGGCTAATGATAGACTCTATCAGAGGTGGCAGGGGAGATGGAATATCTCGAGTAAGGGAAGATGGACGAGGAGACTCAATCCAGATATTAAAAGATCGGTGGAGAGAGAACACGAGGAGGTTTACTACCTTACACAGGCCTTAACAGGGCATGGATGCTTTGCAGAGTATATTTACGACATCGGGAAAATCGAAGATCGAGAATGTGGGGAGATAGACGATACGGAGCATACTATGTTCCAGTGTAGCAGGTGGAGAGAGGAAAGGCTACGAGCCATAGATAGACTCAGTTACACCCGATGACATGGTGGAGGGAAACTGGCATGATAACGTCAGTCATGAAAACCAAGGAAGTAGACGAAAGAAACTTGAACCTCTAATCGTTTCAACGATAGTAAGGGGAGGACATCTCTGCGGAGGCAGATCATTTCTAACACCTAACACTAAGATTGACTTGATATTCCGACCGATATGAGGAAATACTGAAGGCAGGGAGGGGGCCATTATCCCGGAGGATTTTAGCTTGATCAGAGTCCAGCACTACCCAGCGTGATAGATCCAAGGCGTTGGGTGTCCGTGATGGATTCCCTCTCCCCCCCCCCCCCCGCACAAAAAAAAGATTTTATATTTATATCTTATACTTTATATCTTGATTAGGTATATATTTTATATTTATTATTATTTTTTTACCCATGACTTACCATATGTACATAATTATGTATCTACTTATTGGACAGTAATCTATCTAACTATCATGCCCTTGTCTATGCCATTTTATATTTGCTTTAAATTTTTCTACTACGACCTTACAATATCAACCGCACGGCTGTATATTATGACAGCATTTCACCGTAGAGCTCGTTACTCACAAGTGGCCGCAGACCGTGAGTTCTCATAATGAAGCAACTAAAACGTAATAATTATAATTATGCATTAGCTACCTGTTCAGGAATTGTAAATTTTCCAAGGAATATGAAGCGAATGTGAAGTTCGTTATCATCTATTTTGAATGATTCTTTAACGGAAACTTTATATAACGAAAAAAGTAGGTTATTAGGAAATCAATTGGACGGAACTGAACGGATTTTCCTAAAAACCTTCTATAATCAATCGTAAATGAAGTTTTGTACTACTCTATTTACTACATAATACAGGGAAATTAGCCAAAGAAAGAAGGAAACCGGAAGAAAATTAGTAAGAATCTGAATTTTTGCACAGACGTTCTTTGAGGTGTTCGAAACAACCCAAATCCACAAAAATCACAAAAATTCCAACATGGCTACCCAAGATATCAAAGGTCAAAGTTTTTGCAAATATCTCACGTCCTATGCATTGGGTGCCATTGAGATCAATGTGGAAGTTGTAGAGAATTAAATTATCTACAGGTTGTCTTTTTTATTTTTTCCCCTTTTCGAGATATTCAAGGTCAAAGTTTCAAAAACATGGTTTTTCGCGAATATCTCGCGCCAAAAAAATCGAACAGCAAGTTAACATGAAGGTTGTAGAGAATTCAATTATCTACAAGATTGGTATTTTGCATTTTTTCCAAAACCCTTTTCGATATATTCAAGGTCGGAGTTCAAAAAAACGGTTTTTTGCAAATACCTCGCTTCCTATGCATCGGAAGTACATGAAGCATTATTATTATCATCGACAATACTCTCCGAAGCGAAGTGGCGCACAGTGGGGCAAATAGCTCATTTTTTGGACAAACGATAATTCCCAAGCCTGGAATTAATGAAACTTAATTTTTTTTTTAAACTATTCGTTATAAAATTGCCTTTAATTCTATCGAGCCTGAATTTTGAAATTTCAAAGTTAAAGATGGCTAATCCAATATAGCGGACATAAATTTTGAAAGTAAATTAAAATTTTATCAAAAGATTGTTTAAAATTATAAAAAATTGTTACTTGGGGTTTTTTTTTTGGTTTCTAATCTCATTTCTGATCCCCGAATTTTGCGATTCAAAAAACCAAGATAGCGGATCCAATAGGGCGGCCATAATATTTTTTTAAATGAAATGTACATGCACAAACTGTTAAGAATTGTTACTAAGGACTTTTAAAGGTTTCTGATCGAGAATTTGAAATCTAAATAATGTCGAATCCAATATGGCGGCCATAATATTTTTTTAATTAATAATAATAATAATAATAATAATAAGTTTATTAACCAATTTAGATATATTTAAGTACATTTGGTAAGTCAGGTAGAATAAATATAAATAGAGTAAATATATAAAGTAATAAGTAAATAGGCAAATACTAAATTAAATAACGACATTATAATACATTTAACAAATAAAAACAGTAAATACAATAGTATTTACATAGTCTAAACACAGATAAAAAAATAATAAAAACAGTCTACCTTAAAGAAGACAGAGTTAATATGAAAATAAAATATAATATATTTAGTTTGAGGTAACCGTTACTGCCTAACAGTTATCCTCCATATATTCTCTCACTGAATAATATGTTTTTGAGATTAAAAACTCCTTTAATTTTCCTTTAAACTTCTCTACTGATCCAATATTTTTTATTGCGTCTGGTAATTTATTATATAAGATTATGCCAGAATGATTGGGTGAATTTTCATACAAAGTTGTATTGACATGCAAATGCGCAAATTGTTAAAAATTGTCACTTAAGGGTTTTAGAGATTGCTGATCATGAATTTGAAGTCCACATTACGTAATATCGAAATCCAAGATCGCAGATCCAATATGGTGCCCGTAAGTTAAAAAAGAATGACAAATCAAGAAGGAAACTGTTAAAATTTGTTTTTCGGAGGTTTCGCAGTTTGCTAATCTCGTTTCGGATATTAAAATTTCGTTTTTTTGCAAACCAGAAAATTAAATTCAATATGGCTGCCATAAATTTTTTAAAAATTATGATGCATGCGAAAATAGTTAAAAATTGTTACTTGCAGGTTTTTGCGATTGCTGACTACGCATTCGTAATTTCGAATTCTAAGATGGCAGATTCGAATGTCCAATCAAAAATGTTGACATCTTTAAACCTAATTTTTAATAATTTGCGTATGTACATTTCATTTAAAAAAAATATTATGGCCGCCATATTAAATCCGCCATCTTGGATTATGATATTACATAATTTAGACTTCATATTCATGGTCAGAAACCTTTAAAAGCCCTAAGTAACAATTTTTATCAATTTGCGCATGTACATCTTATTTAAAAAAATATTATGGCCGCCATATTGGATCCGACATCTTGGATTTCGATATTACGTAATTTGGACTTCAGATTCATGATCAGCAATCTCTAAAACCAAGTAACAGTTTTTAACAAATTGCGCTTTTACATGTCAGTTAAAAAAATATTATGGCCGCCATATTGGATTCGCCATTTTGGATTACGACATTACGTAATTTAGATTTCAGATTCTCGATCAGAAACCCTTAAAAGTCCTAAGTAACAATTTTTAACAGTTTTTGCATGTACATTTCATTTAAAAAAATATTATGGCCGCCATATTGGATCCGCTATCTTTGTTTTTTGAATCGCAAAATTCGGGGATCAGAAATGAAATTAGAAACCAAAAAAAAACCCCAAGTAACAATTTTTTATAACTATTTTAAACAATCTTTTGATAAAATTTTAATTAACTTTCAAAATTTATGTCCGCGATATTGGATTAGCCATCTTTAATTTTGAAATTTCGAAATTCGGGATCGATAGAATTAAAGGCAATTTTATAACGAATAGTTAAAAATAAAAAAAAATAAGTTTCATTAATTCCAGGCTTGGGAATTATCGTTTGTCCAAAAAATGAGCTATTTGCCCCACTGTGTGGCGATGAAAGGAATAACAGACAAGAACAGCAGCTCAGCAGCATATATCCAGAGCTTATTACCAAATTCAAATTTATTAATAATAATAATAATAAAAAATATATTTATTCATAAATGAAATGGTACAAATTCGACAATACTGCCCTCTTCCATTTGCTCAGTACTACTCACTAAACCTAAATTAAATAAAACTAAAACTAACATATCTCTTTTCATGACAATGATGTATCACAGGCTAACGGGGGTGTGTGCGAGGTCTCCGCACGAAAGTCTCCGATAAATATCCTACATAACCCATAAACAACTGAAAATACAGGGTGCACCACAGAACTATTGACGTTGGATTAGCAACAAATGAGTTTTAACATATTTTGAAAATTTTTTATATTTTTCAATTTTTATTTCATCTGGGAGTTCATTCTACAAATGCGCTGCTATATACGTGTATGAATTTTGAAAAGTAGCCGTCCGGTGAGGGACTATTACAAAGTTGGTCACATTTCTGGTATCATGACCGTGGTTATGTGTAATTAATTTAGAACTTAAATAAGTTGGCTTATTTGTTTTAATGATCTTCCATATGAAACAATACATGTGATATAGTCTTCTGTTTTCCTTATTTGAAATTTTGTGCTCATTTAGATAGGGGGTGATATGATTGGGGAAGGGAATATTATAAATGTACCTCATACAAGAGTTTTGAACTTTTGTATGGCATGTTTAATTAAAAAAGACAGCGTATTACCATAAACCATATCTCCATAATCAAGTAGAGATAGTATTAACGAATTACAAAATATTTGTTTACATCTTTGAGGAATATTATGTTTTAAATGGTATAACTTTTTTAGACGAAAATATGCCAGTTTTATTTTATTTTTGATATGGCTTTCAAACTGCAGGAATGAATCAAGAATTACTCCCAGATTTATTGCTTCCTTTACTACTGGAATTATTTCATTATTTATTTTGAAAGTTAAATTCATTGATTGGGATTTTTTATTCATTAGCACTGTTCCTATTAAAATGACTTGTGATTTGGATGCATTTATTTCAATTTAGTTGGGGGACAAACTAGAACCTCATGAATGGGGCTGGGTTTCCAATAACAATATCCTTGAGGAAATTCCCACAGTACTGCCACCAGCACCAGATAAGGTACTGAACCAAATCTTTTGCAATTGCCGAAAAGTTTGCAACGCAAGGTGTGGTTGCAGAAAAATCGGACTTTAATGCTCTGAAGCTTGCACCAATTGTCGGGGGTTATCGTATATAAATAGTAAAAAATAAAAAAGTCAACTTGTAGATAATTTAATTTTCTACAACTTTCATATTGACCTCATGGGCATCCGATGCACAGGACGTGAGATATTTGCAAAAAACTTTGACCTTCAATATCTTGGGTAGCCATGTTGCAGATTTGGGTTTGGGACACCGTCTGTGCAAAAATTTAGATTTTTACTAATTTTGTCCAGGTTAAAAAATAGGGAAAATTAGAGGAAAAACTGATGAAGTTTTCAAACTTGGCAGAGATGTTCATTAAGATTTACTAGTAAATATACTAAAATTGCACAGCTAAGACTGTTGCGCTCGAGCCGCCATCCTGGTAAGATGGCGCTCTGATTCAGTTTTTTGCTTATATCTCTCTATCTATTTGCGATATCGAAATTACGTTTATATAAAAAATTAAGCCTATAAAATTATCTACAAAAAATATTATATGTATTTCTTTCGTATCTGTTATTATACTCTTTGGAAATACGAAAGCAAAGAGTATATTATTGCATTTCATCGACACATTTCAAAAATTGTAAATATCGCTTGTAGAGAAAAAAAAATGATATCTCTGTATTAGTCACAGAATTCGCAACAACTTTCAAAATGTCCGCCTTGGATCCGTCTTTCTGTCAGTCTGTCTGTCTGTCCATCTGCCCTCCCGCCCGTCACGTTTCCTTTAAGCAAACTAACTTAAGAGAAAAAGTCCGATTTTATTGAAATTTAGAGAGTAAATTAGTGTTAGCTAGAGGAAGAACCCCAGCGTTTTTGAAAAAAATCGATCAGTAAATATAGGTTATGAAACATTTTAAGGAAAATATTAACCTGATGACTATTGTAATCTTTGACAAATTTCTATAAACACAAAAATACTGCTTGGCATATAAACGTTTCGATAATTAAGATGGCATCATCGAGAGATGATTAGAATTGCACGTATAGCAATTACATCTAAAAAATTTATTTATTTTCAAAGAATTGCGAAGCCTAACGGCTATACAGGGTGTAGTCAGTTACATGTCATTGAAGAAAACTGGTAATGGGGACCGACTAGACAAACAAAAAACCTTTATGACTTTTCCCCCTAGGGGCACTTTGAAAAAAACTAACCTAGGTCAACGATTTGAATATTAGGATAAGAAACATTTGAGAACCACTGCCTTTCTGGGTCAATGGACGTGTAGTAGGATGGCGGCACCTTTGATGAGTGCCTCAAATAAAAATGTAAGTAACATAACATAACACACCAGAGATAGTAGACAACCCCCAAATCCAAAGCCAAGGCTGTCCGGAAGGGGGTTACACATTCGGAAAAACGCAGACATACATCCACACCCACCGGTGTTGTCAATACCGGGGCTAGGGGTCGAACCCAGAGCGCGGTAGCGAGTCGATCAGCGTATTCGCCACTCAATACGCCTTAACCGATTGAGCTACCGTGCCGTCGTTATCTCTTTTTGCAGAACAGCAAAAGCAAATGGTGGGCGTAGAAGTTAAATACAGCATTTCTTAACATGTGTGTTTTTTTTTATTTAGAGCAAAATATTGGAGCTTTTATTGTTGTTTATAATTTATCAGATTTAAATGTGGTTTATTAACATTTGTAACCTAAATGAGGGTTAAAAGCTTAAAAAACGATTGATTATTGCATGACATGCCGAGACGGTAGCAGTGGGCTAGACTGCGGTTGTGTGAGAGACAACACGGTCTAGTCGCTCTCCTCTCCTGAGTTCGAGTCTCAGCTGCGGCAGATGGCAATGTCGCAGGGAATGGGTGTTGTGATGTTGTCTATATGTGTCCGTCCGTCCTGGTTGAGTGGTAGAATAGCCTTTGGCTAAACTCCGCCAGTACATTAATCTAAATAAGGCGATTAAAAAAAAAACAAAATAAAGAGTTAGACGTATGAGATACACGATAACAGAAAACAATTATGTGTATTTTAAGTTAGGAAAAAATCTGACGAATTGCCGATCAGGTATCGAAAACTAAAATATTCGGTAAATTTAGAATTTACCAATAAATTTGTTGATTTACATAAATTGTTCGAAATGGCTTCCGTCTGCATCAATACACTTTTCGGCACATACACACTCCGTTCAAGACATTTGGTAAATTAGGATAATTTTTTATGGTTTCTATGCACATTAAAATACCACTCTAAACTATTAACTTACGTTGTCAATAAAAAAAATAAAAATAAAAACTTGGTCCAAAATCCACAACAAACACAAAAAGAACGAACAAGTAGAGTCTGTACGTAATCAAGAACTTAACGACTTGAACGGTAAGCCAATAAAATAAATCTTAACTGTAAATACGTGGTCCAAAATTCAAAATGACAAAGTAACACACAAAACAACGGCTTCCACGTGTGTACTTAACGAAATGTTCACAGAAACTAAAATACCGCACCACTAAAGACCTTACCTTACCTAATTTTAAAAAGCCATAAAAAAGTGTGACTACCAACTCGTGTCCTCGTCGACGCGCGGCCTCTAACAAAGGAACGCGGCACTTTGAAAGAGCCGTATTAGCGTATTTGATGGCTGGAGGCGCCGATATACACGAATATAAAAGCCTATCCCAGCATTCCAGCAGTTCTCAAACAATTTTACTGAAAATTTTCGAAATTTTTGTTTATTTCTTTTTTCTAAAACTAAGGGTTTTTGACCCCGTGTTATAAAAGGTTTTTTTTTTCATTTACTCTTTCCCCACCACCAGTTTTTTTTTAATGACATGAAACCGATTACACCCTGTATATGACTGATTTATCATTTTCTGTCGCTTCCGATTTCACTGGAAATGATGCTAACTTTGGATTTTTTAAATGAACACTTTTTTGATTCAGGAGTTCATTTTGCATGAAACGGTGGCATATTAGTCCAGTCGGTAAAGTAAAAAATACACCAGACGCTCGCAAAAAATGTTATCTGAGATTTTCCTACAGTAACTGTTAGTGGAGGGGTTATACATCACAAAACGACAAAAATCCGTTCTGGGAGTGCTGCACAACCCCCCCCCCCCCAAAAAAAAACTATCCCTTCGGTGAAAAAAGCCTTATTTTACTCATAACTCGTTAATCGTTGAAGATAAAAAAAATGCTCATTGTAAAAAGAAAGGTTGGCTAGTTTCCTAAAAAAAAGTCCTATTGTAATTTTGTTGTATATGCCATGGTTTTCGAGAAAATCGATATTGAAAAAATTCCAAAATTTATATTTTTAATGCGAGTGAATTTTCGTTTATTTGAAATTTATTGCGCGCGGCCTATAGAAAAAATTGAATTGCTCGAAAACCATACAAGCTAGGAAGTATAAATGGGTTTTAAAGGGGATATAAAATACTTTGTGTTGCAATTTCTGATGGCTATTTTATTTATTATATATAAAAATAACAATATAATATAGTTATCTCTTAATTTTTTGCGTCTCTAACTATTCACAGGCTCATAAAAAATAACTGACTTTAATATAAATTATAAATGCATTATCTTTTAGTTCAAGGTAGTACTTCAATGCAGAAAAAGTTAGGAATAAGAAAATATTCACATTTACTTTACCAGCATGTTGAAGTTAGCCAAATTTTGGCCATTTTTTTATTTTAATTTTGCCAATATAACCATTTTCATATAGGTAATCCAAAGTTTAGCCGTTTTTCCTCTCTTTTCAATTTCCTCCATTTTATTGAATAATTTTTTGATCTAAATTTTTAAGATATTTCAGTCTTTTTTTTATTTTTAGGAACCAATAAAAAATTGACCAAAACCAAAACTTCAACATGCTGGTAAATTTGTAAATGTGAATATTTTTATTCCTAACTTTTTCTGCATTGATACTACCTTGAACCAAAATATAATGCATTTATGACTTATATTAAAGTAAGTTATTTTTTATGGGCCTGTGAATAGTTAGAGACGCAAAAATTTAAGAGATAACTATATTATATTGTTATTTCTATTTACTAATAAAAATCAATAGCCATCAAAAATGGCAACACAAGAGAGTATTTTATATCCTCTTTAAAACCCATTTTGATTTTTTTCCTAGCTTGTATGGTTTTCGAGCAATTCAATTTTTTTCTATAGGCCACGCGCAATAAATTTCAAATAAACGAAAATTCGCGCGCATTAAAAATACAAATTTTGGAATTTTTTTCAATATCGATTTTCTCGAAAACCATGGCATTTACAACAAAATTACAATAGGACTTTTTTTGGGGAAATTAGCCAAGCTTTCTTTTCACACTATGAATTGTTTTATGTCTTCAACGGTTAACGAGTTATCAGTAAAATAAGGCTTTTTTCACCGAAGAGATGGTTTTTTGGGAGGTTGCGCGGCACCCCCAGAACGGATTTTTGTGGTTTTGTGGTGTATCCACTAACAGTTACTGAAGGAAAATCTCAGATAACATTTTTTGTGATGGAAATTTTTATCATTATTGGACTATATTGAGAGTTAAAAATATTAATGACTGACATTTTAATGAGCTAATTTAATTTTTCATGTATAGGCGGCCGTGACGCCAAAAAAATGTTTTGTTTTGCTTCAATACTCAAAAAAATACAATTATGACATTATGTCTAAATAACTCATTTTCTTTTCAAATGGCATTGCAGCAAATGCCATTTACGTACAATTTCATTAGTTTGTCATTTTGACAGAACTAAGACGTCACCAAAGCACATTTTCCATATTTTTCAATAAATGTAATTTGTCCTCTTGAACCTTTGCGGTAACTTTCTCGAAAACGGTTCGAATTATCAAGTTCTATCAAGTGTACCTTTTTACGTAGAGACGACTCCTGCATGATATTTTCTAGTCAAAAGTTCCACAATGTTTCGTAAAAAAAAATAAAAAATATTCATTATCAGGTATAGCTCATAAATTATTGTTTCTTAACTTAAGAAATGTTTCCTTACCAAATTGGGAGAAGATCGGTCAAGATGTAGTTGAGATGTTGCAAAAAAAAATACAATTTTGACACCTGTATCTTTTTCCACAAGAACAATATACTAAGGCATGTTTGGTTATATCCATATATTTTGGTCCAAAGGATCTAGCCTTGAACTATGGCCCATTATTAATGGTCCACCCTGTATAAGGATAAATAAAGTGACTGTAATAATAAACTACAATCAGTCAATAAACAATGAAAATGTTCATAAATCAAATGATATTGTGCGAAAGAAATTGGATGCTGAAGTAAACGACTTAATAAATTATTTGAAAACTTAAAGCCTGATGTTCTAAGTTCAATATAATCTTAAATTGAATTTACTGTAAAGGAACATTTTAAAACTTCTGCGTTGGAAAGTTTAGATACAGTTGGACTGGCCAAATTACTACTTAAGCTGATGTTGCTAGCACTAAATCGTCATTTCTTGTTACGCAAAAGTCATCCAGAACTCCGCTGTTACTGAGTTCCATGTGCTAGAAAATGTTAATTCCATAAATTTCAACATCAACTTTAAAACACCGCTAAAAACGAAGAATAAGTAGCATTGAAATGAAAAATAATTATCACATGATTCTCTTTTATATTGTTCTAAATAAATTACGACAAAATTTAACATTCTAGAGAGTAAAAGCGAAGCAAAGAAGAGTATTTACAAGAGCTGTAATTCATTATCGTAAAAATTGAACAACCCACAAAAAAGGTCGGTACTTAAATATTATGAAATGAAATTTAACCATCGCCGTTAATTCTTATTACCTAATATCGATATCGAAGTCAGTTAAAAGTACGTTTGATCGAGCAGATATACATTTTTTTTAACAATTTTAATAACATCTACACTTAAAAACAGTTGACCCTTATTTTTTATTTTATTTTTTTATGGTAAAAAAAAATCATGAAGTTTAAACTGTGTTTAAATATTTAGATATTGCCGTCAATGTTCGGGCTATTCTATTGGTTGTGACGTAATAACGTAATCACCAGATTCTAATTTGTGCTTGAAGAGAGAATCAAGTGCTACGTTGCCATATTTCGATAAATACTGTAAGATATTCTGTACTGCTATACGAAATCCTTTGTAATATTACAATTCTGTATTAGCAAGTTATCAATCAGCCTTAAAAATATATAAAATATTTACTTGCTGGGTATTTGAAACAATGTTAAAAATTAATATTAAAATTTATTTCAGACAGTGCAGTAGTGCACATTCTTTTTTAGAAATGCAGCAACGTAGCTAGTTACTGTCAAGTGTAAAGTGGCCCTGTTTTAGAGGTTATTACGCTATTATGTCACGAGATATCCGGAAAACTACCTTATTTTAAATCTACTCTGATTTTAAGCATATTCATTTTACAACAAAACCAATAATAGTCGGTAAAATCACCTTGGATTGATATTTATAACATTTTGGAGAGCCATACTTTAATACTATATTATTAATATTGTCGTTTTCGTTATTGTCTACTAGCCCACTGTTGTTTGTTTATCTCCATACCATACTAACCTCAATATCGATATTAAGTAATGAGATTCAATGAAGTCAACGGTGAAATTTTACTTCAAAATGTTGAGCGTTTGTTGAAGGCGGTTAAATAAAAAAAAAATTGCTTCCTTCTTAGTGACGTTTTCCAGACCTATAGCTTTTTTATCTTCTTCTATGTTGGGCATCAAATTGTAGATATTTTCAGGGAGTTTAAATATGCATATAGAGTGATTTAAAAAACAAATTTGAAAAAATTGTTGAGAAAGGAAACTTAATTTCCTTCAATATTTTTTTACCTCACCATGTACATGAACTGTGTTAATATTTTCTTATAAAGGTTTTAATTAGCTTCAATTTATGTTATCACGTCAGATTCGAAATTCTTTTTGATTTTAGAAATGAAGGTAAAAATGCTCTTTTCGAATCCCAACTGAATTCTTTTAAAATAACTTTGAAAAGAACGCAAATAATAATTTTATGCTTTATTTGTAAAAACAATAAAAACAATATTTAAAGTTACAAAACAGCAACTGAATTCTCAAATACAAACTTTATAAACCACATATTTTTAACCACCCTACCTTTCTCGACGGCGCACAGTGGGGCAGGAATTCGAAAACCTGGCATTTAATCGTAAAATGAAACGAACTAAAGGACTATATGTTGTTGATATATGGCAAGAGAACATATTAGTGTATCATTTGCGCCACTATCTAACTTCATTCGAGGTCACCTCGCATTCTACCGCCTCCCTGACATTGTTATTGTTAAGTAGTATTTGCGTATGCTCGATGCGCTAAATCTGATAGAACTTTTAAGTGGAAAAACTCATTTATATCTGTAGTTTTTTACTTAACTTTGAATTAACTATGGATCCAATACAGTCAGGTATGTACTCAATATGTACTCAATATATATTTTACTATAATTGTTTAAGTTGTATAGTAATTATAATTTCAAAAACAAGCCTATGCAAATATATCAATAAACTAGAATATATTTTGTAACCAAAGAAAAAGTTTACTTTCACATACATCCATTTTGTGAATTTGATATATTATTGTAGGTGAACTATTCTAGTTTAAAAATTAAAGTTCAACTGGTGCTCATATGTACTCCATAAAATTTAAATTGAATTCCTGAAAATGTATTTCAAGAATATTTTTGAAACGTGTAATACAGTCGAATTGATTTAATTCAATTTCTTTCAGTGACAACATTCTACTAGAAATTTTATAGTTGATTTCTATGTATTATTATCTCCTGATTACGAAAAAAATAATTGCGCTCAAAAATTCCTAATGCGTCAAAAGTTATATGCAATTCTTGACGCACTTTCGCGGATTTTCTACTTATCTGCTTAATATATCTCGAATAGGAATTTTGAAAATACTGACTTATTTGAAATAAAATTCTTAAAAATTAGAGACCTATCCGACATGTATATGTCAATTCGCCATTCGTGGAAAAAATATAAACACCAAAAATGTCCGAAAAAATCAAAATTGAATATTTTTTCGATAAGATGGAGTAATTTCACTAAAATTGCCAAAAACAAAACTCATCTATGATCAAATATAATGCACCAAACCAGGACGCTCTAAGTCACATAGAACGCTCAAAGATAGCGGACGAAATAATTTTTTTTTAATTTTTCGTCAAGAACCTAGGAGGCTTTGCGCGTCACTTTTTTTCGATTGTAGGTTCTCTTAGGTACTTTAAGTGGATAAAGTTCAGTTTTTTTTCATTTTCAATAAAAGTGTATTTTCCATAATTTTTAAAAATACATTTCCTTTGACCTTCCTTTTTTTCATATATTATTATTATTACCATGCGTACATATGCTTAATGAATTTCGTTATCAAATTAATGGAGTTTCATTTTGTATTATATTTTTGAAGTTATACGAGACTTTCTATAGTATATTTCATTTTGTTTTGATGAAAATTGGGTGAAGGAAAGGAGGGCCAGAGAAAATGCATTTTAGAAAATTGTAAAAAATGCACTTTTTTTGAAAATAAAAAAAAGAACTTTCTCTCCTTTTCAAGATTAAAACTCAATTTACATAAAACGCTCACCTCCAAAAATAGACACAACTTCACTGTGCTGTTCTTATGACATACAGATTGCTTTTCCAAAAAAATTGCCCCTCTCCCCCCCCCAAACAATCTTCGAAAAAAATTTTTGTTCGACTATAATACCTTTAACATAAAATCTTTTTTATTTGCGTTCGTAGACTATTATTAATTTTATTAATGAACAACACTCTGTGTAAGCATAATATATACACTATTTTACTTATGATAAGATAATGCTCTGCATTTTAAATTCCTTGATCAACAGTTAAATGTAAAATTTTCATTCGCAATACCATTGGTTCATACGCTAATGGACTTATTGATTTTTGCACGATTAATTTTGTGGTTAATTTACCACGCCTGCAGCCATGTTGTCTTATTAGCTTGTCCCTACCTGAGAGAATCAAATTTTCTCGTCACAGTCCATTTGCTCCTCGTTTCACAGGGTAGATGGAAATGCCAAAATCAATGATTACTACTTTCAAAGAGCAGTGTTTCAGGACAAAAAACATTATTTTGCTTTTTGCGTATGGGATCTAAAAACTTTAAAAAAGGATATATTATTTATTTATCGAATGTTTTATAACTGACATAATATATTACAATAAAATATGAAAATTGGTTTTACATATAAGAGTAAATAACATGGCTACATACCGGGTGGCTCAGCCGATAGGGACACTCTTGTAACTCTTGAACGGGCGAATTGATTTTTTTCAAATCTGGTGTAGTAATATGGGATGAGGCTTCTCCAATTATACAACGTAAAGATCAAAAATACCTGACTTCCGGTTTCGATGCAATTGACAAGAAAATCAAATTTTTATTTTTGTATATTTGGATGCTGCTGGCCAAAATACATACGATCTTTGTTGTCCAGTATATGTTTTCGAAAAACAATTGCGGGCTATATGTCCAAACTTGTGACACCTAAAACATGTAACGCCAACCTTTTTTCCATTAGCTGAATTCTTGGAATCAAAATATTTCTTCCCCTTGATCATCAACGCTGCTACTCCTTCTTCTCGACGCTCTTCTGTTTCTCTTCTCACAGCTTCTTGTAAAAGTTTTTGTTTCACTGGTTCACTTGTGATTATAACTCCTGAGTTTTCCAGAGCTATGCACATGGGACGATAGTCTGGAGTAAGTCCCCGCATGATGAGCACTGCCATGAAGTCATCTTCTATTGGTTTATTTATGTCTGCTAGTTGTGTGGCCACTGCCATGAATCGAGACAAGAACTGCTCCATATTTCTAGAGTCTTCTAACCTTAAATCGAGCAACATGTCAACAAGACCCAAACGCTTGTTAACGCCTTTGTCTTCATAAGCTGTTTCCAGGTTTTTCCAAGCTTCCCTGGCAGTTTTAGCAGATCTTACGTACAACTTTAGTCCTGCATCTACCATTAGGCAGATCTTCGCAAGCGCACGTTGCTCTCGCTTTCTATCACGAGTCTCCGCAATATTTTGTTCTATAATGTAGTCTCATAAATCCTCATGCATAAGATACATTTGCATATCGAACTTCCAACCTGCATAGTTAGCCATACCCCGTAGTTTTTCAATTGGAGGTAAAGAGCCGCCATAACTCCCACATCCCGACAATGCTTGCAACGTGGCAGACAACACATTAGTATTAATAAGGGCCCCTGCTTCAGTCTCTGATTCGCGTGTTTCGTTGGGCATTGTTTATTGTAAAATTGAGGGTAACGTAACCTCACTACACAAGAGTTCGTACAATATCACCCAAAAATTAGTTCATTTCATTAAGGATACGTAGTAGATTCAGCTCTGTGTCCATAACCTTTCTTGATTTTACATCTGTCTTGGTCACTTTTACAAAATAAAAAGAAATCATCTACGTATAAAGCTAGTATTGCTACTGAATTTCCCATCCTTTTTACGTAGACACGAGGATCAGTCTCCGAACGAGAGAAACCTATACTCGTCAAAACTGAATGGCATTTTTCATACCATGCTCTTGATGCCTGCTTTAGTCCATAAATCACCTTGTTCAATCGGCATACTTTATTTTCTTCACCTTTCTTCACGAACCCCTCCGGCTGTTGCATATAAACTTCCTCCTTTAAATCCCCATGCAGGAATGCTGTAGTCTCATCCATGTGATAAATTTTCAAGTTCAACTCCACTGAGAGTGCAATCAGTAGTCTCAAAATAGAATGTCTGATGACAGGCGAAGAAGTTTCATCATAGTCGATTCCAAATCTCTGGGTAAAACCTTTAGCTACTAGTCGTGCCTTATGTCTTTCCAGTTTACCATTCTCGTCACACTTTGTCTTAAACACCCACTTGGATTGTACAGTCTTTTTCCCTTCGGGCAGGTCGGTTAAAAACCAGGTATTCTAACACTCTCCCTTAATTCTGTTGCAATAACCCTAACCCTAAAATACATTTATTATGTTTACATTTTGGCAAAACTTTTGATAATACATCGGCAATCATATTTTCAGTCGAAATGTAGTTCAACTCCACAAGATGTTTATCCACGACTTCTCTTATAAAATGATGCCTAATATCAATATGCTTCGTTCTTTCATGCACCACATGATTCGTTGCCAGTTTCATGGCAGGTTGATTATCCACATACAATTTTACAGCTGACTGCTCTCCTACTAATTCGCTCAGCATTCCTCGTAAGAATAGTGCATCCTTAGTCGCTTGCGATAATCCCATGTACTCAGCCTCTGTGCTTGAGAGCGCAACTGTCTTTTTCTTGCGGCTTTCCCACGAAATCGCAACATTTGCGAGAAGAAAAGCAAAACCAGTAAACGATCTACGATCACACTCATCTCCTCCCCAATCAGCATCGACATAACCCATCAATGGTTTACCTGTCTTTTTGAACACCAACAAATAATCTAATGTTCCTTTGAGATAGCGAAGTACTCTTTTTGCACATTCCCAATGTTCATCATTATAACATGTGTTAAATTGGCTCAACTTACTTACTGTATGAGAAATATCTGGTCTGCTACATACAGATAAGTACATCAAACAACCTATCAGTTTCATTAATAAATTCCCAGTACTTCCTTTATACTTACATTTTAACTATAGGGGTAGTTTTCACCCTCCTAGATGTAAAATCAATTAGTTTTCTTAGTAGGGGATGAGTTTTATGTCTCAAAATAATGATTATGTCATTTTTTTTTATTTCAATTAATACCCTTTTTATTTTATGAATATTCCTTGTTCGTTAAAATTGTCCCCACAAGCGTCCTTCGTTTACCAACGCCTGCCCTTCTATTTATGGTACTGTGCATATATTAGATGTGAGAGACACCATCCATTGTCAAGTTAAATAAATGTTTACAATAAAGTAATTTGTTAATGCAAACAGCATTTTTTGTTTCTTATTTATAAAGCTATTTAGTCAATCGTTAGTGATGGTGATGAATATTATGGTTATTAAAGCTTAATATGTATTGTTTAAACTATTTTTTTTATTACAGTACACAATTATAAAAATTAAAAAAATATATATTATTTTTATGATCCGTTAGAAAATGTTTCCAAAATGCTTTATGTTTAAAGGACCCCTCACAAATCTTATGGGAAATTGGTTTACGGTGAAATCGGCCCAAATTTTGATATGTTGTTCAACTAATCCAGTAGATCAAAAGTCTCAATGGGCACGATTCCCAAAAACATACCCTTCTACCTTTTTTTGTCTTCTATTGGGGTGAAAAGCGCTTGTATAGGTTTAACAATTACATTTCTCTAAAAAAATATTTGTACCTTTCAGCGCGGTAAAAAACCTCAGTCGTAGGATCTAACTTACATTTAGACATTTCCACCCTTTTCCAGCCCTTCCGGGGGGTGAAAATTGCTTTCACAGCTGCACAGCGGTATCTTTGTTCCAAAAAATATGAAACTGCTCAGTTGATTACAGTACCTTAAAAAACGGTGCAAAAATCACTTTAAAGTACCTCCTAACGCTTTTCCACCCCTTCCGGGGGTGAAAATCGCTGTCACGGCTGCACAGTGGTATCTTTGTTCCAAAAAAATATGAAACTGCTCAGTTGAACACAGAACCTTAAAAGACGGTGCAAAAATCACTTTGAAGTACCCCCTAACGCTTTTCTACCCCTTCCGGGGGGGTGATTCTCAATAAAACGGCTGCACAGCGATAGCACATCTCACAAAAAGTACAGCAATGACTCTGAGCCAATCTGTAAATATTTTCCAACCCCTGCGAGGGCAGAAAATCACTTTCACTGCTGCACAGTGGTATACTTTTACCCCCGCGAGGGCGGAAAATGGTTAGGGGTAGAGTAATTGCTACACCTTTTTTGAGACGTAGTACTCATCTGAGTGGTTGCATAACTTTTCTGAAAGAAAGATACCGCCGCGCAGGGGTAAAAGCCATTTTCACCCCCCGGAAGAGGTGGAAAAGCGTTAAGGGGTACTTCAAAGTTATTTTTGCGTCGTCTTTTAAGGTTCTGTGTGCAACTGAGCAGTTTCATATTTTTTTGGAACAAAGATACCGCTGTGTAGGCGTGAAAGCGATTTTCACCTCCCGGAAGGGGTGGAAAAAGGTGGAAAGATGTACAAATATTTTTTTAGAGAAATGCAGTTGTTAAATGTATACGAGCACTTTACACCCCAATAGAGAGCAAAAAAGATAGAAGGATGTGTTTTTGGGACTCGTTGCCATTGAGACTTTTGATCTACTGGATTAGTAGAACAACATATCAAAATTTTGCTACAATTTCAACGTAAGCCAATTTTCCAAGGGGTCCTTTATTTGCGAAAAATGCTATATGGCACATGTCCTATTATTATATCGATTTTCAGATCGAAGCTAGCACTGTAACCATTCATTTTTTCTCTTCCATTACCAAACCGAAATACTAGTTGGCAACAAAAAAATAGTTTGGTTAACTAATTAATATAAGTGTTGATGAAATGTATTCCTTGGAAAATGTATTATTTGCCTAAATTCTAAATCAAAATTATTTATTACTTTTAAAGTATTTTGTTAGCATATATTTTAAGGCAATTTCCAATAATTCTGGTTTACTGTGCCGTTTTACGCCAGTCATAAAACGGCAAATACGCCGGGGACACTAAAATTGAAGCTAATTTTACTTTAACGCCTTGATACAATAAATTTCTGCTTATAAAATTTAGAATTAATATATCGTTATTAAATAGAAGATATACCTTATTATACCTCTAACTTTGCAGTATAATAACATCAATAACACACATGTTAAAGTAGATGTTTATACTGTGGTAAACAAAAATTAATTCCTGCTGATCACCATTTAGTTATTTCTCAGTAATACTGAAAGAAATGTTTCATACAAATTTCAAAAGTCATTTGTTTGATAGAAAACGATCGTCGTGGTATTACAAATTAGGTATATTAAAAAAGCCTACTATTCGGTAGGTAATTTTATGCAGGATAATATATGAAACTATCAAAGTACGTATAGTGGAATCGAATGAATTCTTGTATAAGTAAGAAAATGTATATACATTTCACTAAATCAATGTAAAATCTTATAAATCTACAGTTATACCACATTTTGTAAAGTGTGTGTTTACTCAATAATTAAATTATTTATTGTGCATAGCACTGTACCATATATCCCACACATTTCCACACATGTAATCGTGTTCTTGAAATAAATGAATTCTATTCTGTTCTATAGTACAGTAACTAGAGGTTTTAACTTCGGAATAATGTCATATGAAACGTATTTTTTTTGATTTTTGGCAACTTAATAGTAAATGCATCAAGGAAGTTTCTATATTATGCGGCGGTTTGTTAATTTATAGGAGGTGGATGCCACCCATTTTGAGGAGGTGACAACTAAAAAAAAAAAACAAAAACAAAAACGTTGGAGCTGAAAGAGAATCAAATTTTGAGCAGAAAGAGTTCTAACTTTTCATATAAATTGACAGTTGACTAGAAAATTGGGATTTTAGCTAGAGAAAGAGATATTTCATATAGGTTCTCGTCAAATACCTGAAAAGGTATTACATTGAGCGAAAACATGCCAGAGACAAATAAGAAAGCTACCTACTAAATTGAGGATGAATTTCATTTTTCTCTAATGTATGGAGTGTTAATGGTTTCGGAGATCTGAAAGTATAAAGGTGACATCCGGATATTTATAAGGCCAAATATTTAGTTTAACCCTTTCGCGTCCCGCCTATTACTTATTGTTATTCCTCCCATCGTTAGTTCATTTTTTTTTTTTTAGTGTACATTATACATTTCATCAACACTTATATTAATTAGTGTATATTTTATGTGTGGCAAACAAAAGTTCTATTATTAGCATTTTTTAATTGACATTTCCCTTAAATTCATAAAAATGTTGTTTGTAAAGCCATACGTATCTGAAAAAGCTACAGTTCGCGGTTGCAAACAAATCCGCAACCGCAGTCCGCTGCCGTCCTGAAAGGGTTAAATATTACATATCTCGGAAACTATGGCACTTACGTCTTACGCTAACAACCAAAATGAAAGACTATTAATCAGGCCTTCAAATGACTTTTTTGTCTATAATTAAAGCATAAAAAAATAACGAACTTATGACAGAAACAATGTGCTTTTTTACATTTTTTCTAATAAAAACGTCGTCATTTTGTTAATGTAAGTAGTTAGTAATTAAAAAAAAATATTCCTATATACTGTTTTTCGTTAATATATAGTATGATCTGTTCGCTTACAGTGCTTACTTCAGAAAAAATTGCATTTTAAACTATAAAGGTATTTTAGAGAAAACGTAAAATTTTTGTTTCTCTGCAAATATTTCCATAAATATTATTTCTAGAGAAAATATGGCGGATATCAAAAATGAAGCTTAAAAACTGGGAATGAATTTGTTTTTTTTTAATTATTTGTATAGGGTTGATAGTTTCGGAGATATTTAATGTTATAGTTGGCATCCGTCCAATTTTAGGATGCAGTATTTAGTTTAAAATGTTGATTATCTTAGAAACTGTGACACTTCCATCAACAATTTTAAGGGACAGAATTAAAGATAATTAATTAGTCTTTATAACGACTTTTTTGTTTGTTTCCATATCACAAAAACTAAAGAAGTTATGGCCGTACAATGTGAGTTTTCACATTTTTTCTAACAATATGTCACCATTTTGTTATTGAAATTGCTCAGTAATTCATTTTTTTTAATGCTGTTTTTATAGCTTCGTTTAAAACACTTGTTTTAGAAAAAAATCTATCCGCCATATTAGAACCGCTATTTTAATTTTTTTAATTTTGTCGCAATTTTGTTAATGTACACTTCTGTGCAATAAAATCCCGTACACTTGAAAAATCAAGTAATCCAGTTTTTACTAATATTAAGTGATGTGAATCAGTCTCTTCGGAATGTAGATTTTTTTATTATCATATAAGTTATAAAAAAGTGACATTGATTGTGAAATGTCATAAGTAAGGTATTTGGAAAAATGTAAAAATTGACGTTGAAAAATTGTGTCCGAGATAAGGCCAGATTCTGAAAGCTCAAGACATTAAAGAGCGGTTTTCTGCATGACTGTTCTGCACGTATCTGCCTGTGATAATTTTACTTCCACATCCAGTGGAAATATATTAACGACAAAGAAATGAATGTGTTGTTTGGATATAATTGTTCCACTGAAGGAAGCATAACGTTTTCCAAAATATCCCTAAAAAACTGTCCATTAAATCTACCATTACCCATGATAAGCCACGCTACACCAGGGCCATACACGCTTATCCATGCCCAAACATTAACAGAAAATCGCCCGGACCTGTTCCGCAGAGATACGTAGTAGGGTGGAGCGAAAACAATCAATTTAATTTTTTTTTTCAATTTTAAAATGTAATACCGCAAAAAAGTTGTCTTTTGTACCACCTAGTATTGTGGTGAAAATTGGTTGAAATCGGTGAACATCTTCTGCCTCCCCAACGACCTTGAATTTTTGCAATATTTAAAATTTTTGATAATATTATACAAACCGTAAAAAATATTTCTGTTGGAGAAATATAAATCTAATATTGAAGGAAAGCTATCCTATGTACTACTTAGTATTGTGGAAAAAGGTGATTAAATTACGTTAACACTATCTGCCTCCCCAACAACATTGAATATTCCCAAATATTACATTTTTTTTTCACGGTATTACCAAGAATCAAATTTCATAGTATACTTCTGTAGCACTAAAATATAACTATATATCTACTTTAGACAATACATACCATACTCAGTTTGTCCTAAATAAGTTTCTCTTCATTTGGTTTCATCAAAACTTATTTAAAAAATGGTAGAAATGGTTTGAAGACGGTATATTATATGTATCAAAAATGAAAAATACTAGTACAAGTAACACAGAAAACTATAATAAATCTATACTCTAGAGTACTACATAGAGTATTTCCTTAAATATTTTACTTCCTCAGGACGTATTCTGATTTCGTGTTAAAGCAAGGCATGCTTTTCCTGGAATCAACTCGCGCTCTTATGAAACCATCCCTTGCGTCGACACCGCAAACTGCTGCAGAAGCTTCTGTGACAAGCTTTACACATCGTTCAACACACTGTGTGTGACAAGGATACTTTCCAAAATTTATTGTAAGTACGTCAGGATTGTTAATAAATTCTTGTAGATCTTCATTGGAAATACGGGATGTAATAGGTGGTTCTGTTAGCTCACATTCTTGCCAGTTGATAAGTTGAAAGTACTCGCTTGCTTCAAAATTCAGAGGAGATATTTTGAACACCCTAACGTTCTTGGAGGATGCAAGTGCGGATAAACTTCTTGCCTTTAGAATACGGCGAAGCCCAAGTTCTCGGATATGGATCCTGTCGTCCGATATCATACTGAGAAGAATATTTTCGTGGTGACCGAAGAATCCATTTCGTTGAATTACAGCGTCAACAATATCTCTCAATTCCTTGTCCAGGTAGCGGGACAACTGTATGGTAAGCAATAGGTGTTTTGCACCACTTTTACATGTGGGGTAGGATTTTATATTAAACCACATGGGAGCGTATACTTTCATAATATATTCTGTCAGCGTGTTCAAACTTGGCGATGGATTTTTGCTGCAAATATACAGTCGAAGAAGGCGATTGGCCGTTGTGACCCACCTCGAGTGCGCTATTTTCCTGGATTCCGATTTGAAAGACTGGTATTACACTGGCCACTAGCAATAGCTTGACACATTTCAAACAGATATTTCTGATCCGTACTAAGTTCCTTTATAATATCTTCGGGCATTGAGGGAAAATTGCCCTTAATAGGTTTGAACTCAACTATCGGCAGCTTCTCACAATTCTCCAACTGCTTGCCAATAGGGCCTGCAAATCCACGAGGCCCGGAAGTGTCGCCATCTCAATGGATAAAGAGATGCCGAAGAGGAAGTTCATTTGTGTGTAGCATACACACAAACCAGTGAAGAGGTTTTCGAAAGTGTTCTTCCAGTAGTCTTATTATACCGCCTTTAATGCCAGTATTCACAACGGTTCCATCACAGCCAACAGCTTCCAGATCTTTAGTCGCAATCGCATTTTCTTCTAACAACCGTACGATACTTGTTTTGATACTTTGGGATGTACCAGAGGACGGTGAAACATGTCCGATGTACTTACATTCTGGCTCTTGTACCAAAGTTATGTGTTCTTCCACAACCGTTTGTCGATGAAATTTGTTTCCCTTTTTTACTTGGACTAGGGTTTTATCTCTACGCCCGTCGAAATACAGACCATGTAAGCTTATTTCAGAAAGTTCTTGCAGCTGGGGAGTAGAACGGCTTTTTTTCCTTTCTCTTCTGACTTTACTTCTATCAATAACTTTAGAAGGGTCTTCTGGTGTTACTATTCCAATGTCATGTAAAACGGCGGATGCAAGAGCAGCTGCAGATCTATCCGATATGCCGTGTCTGTCGCATGTTTTTGCAAAAGCCGTGAGTTGAATTCGCATTTGCTGGTTTTTTTCGACGTCGGTGGAAGTTGAAGGTCCAGGAACTGCTTCCAGGAATTTAATTTCGCTGTCAGAACAATTATTTGACTCTGAAGTGGAAGACGAGTCACAGTCAAATAAAGCTTTTGAATCGACGGTTTCTTTTGCGGAATGCATTAGGTAGTTAACATTTCGAGATACTTCTTTCTCTTGTCTTTGTTCTTTCTGCTTGAGTTGTTTTGTTTTTTTCACATCGAAGCTGCTAACTGCCACTTTTTTCTGTGTCCTCTTTGATCTAATAGGAACTTTTGTTCGTCAAGAGGCACTTTGCGGGATTTTTCACAAATGCAAGTAGAAGATAAATCACATTTGCACGCTGCGATATCAAAAAGAGTGATTTTACTTTCCTCTTTGAAACACTGAATCTTGGACTTGTAAGTTTCACTGTTTTGTCTGCTCTTAAATGGCTTCATAAGTTTCATGTATTTGGCATGGTATGCTTCCAAAAGCTGTAAAACTCTGGTATGGGAAACTATAGGAATAGATGCTTTATGCCAAATTTGTTCTAACTTAACTGCCACTTCCTCGGATATTTCAGAAAATGTGGGCTCTTTTTTGGTAACTTTCTTATTAAACCTAATCCACGCACAAAATTTCATGACTTGTTCATAAGTTGGCAACACATTTTCAGGTAGTTCCGACGGTTGTCCGAACACGGGGCAGCTCACGGCACATCTTGTTTTCACTCCTGATGGTCCTGGTGATAGGATATTAACTGCTTTCGCCATTCTTAAACACATAAATAATTAAAAACACAAACACAGCACGCATTAACAACACGAAACCACTGGACGGCACTAATATCTGGCGTAGACTGAAGCAAAGCGGTGGAAGCACATCGCAGACTCACACAGACAAGTCTAAATAAATTAACGCGTGTGCAAACGCGCTTGGTCAGTTGGTCACCTAGCTAGATAATTTGAATTTAGTGTAATATATATTAACCTTTTAATTATGTGAAATACACATTTTTTTGATAAATTTAAAGACGTTGGGGAGGCCAAAGAAGTTATCAGGATTCAAAGATATTTTACCCAGTTAATAAGTAATGTACCAGGTTACTTTTGGGCGGTATTAGATCAAGTTACTGTAACTTTTGTTTATCAAAAAAAATATATTATGTGTAACTAAAAATCGTACATTTAAAAAAAATGAAGACCGCTGGGGAGGCAGAAAAAAACTTTAGAAATTAAAAAGGAAAAAAATGGAAATACTAACAAATAACACAGGCAACTTTTGCGCGCTATTAGATTTAAAATTTCCAACTCTCACTTTTTCACTCCACCCTAATACGTAGTGTTCGTAAAACCTGGTATTTGCAGGACGGTACACAAGAATATGTCCATCATTACAAGACTGAAAAACTTTTTCATCGGTAAACACAACATTGTTCCAAAACTCCAACGGGCGATAGACATAATTTAAACAAAACAGAATGCGGGCTGCTTATGTTCTTCTGTCAATATGGTCTTCTTGGCACTTACACAGTTTTTTGATTCCGATTTTCCTATCCTTCGGCTAGCTATTGACCTCGATGCTGGAAAATTTGTCATGGACACAGCGTTTACTGCTGTTTGAAACGGATTTTCCCCTCAAATAGCCAAGGAGCGCTTCATCTTGAGCGCGATTTGAACTTCTCAGTTGGCCTGTGAACCGTCTTTTCTCTTTATGATACCTTCCTCCTCTCATCTTTTCTTCACACTCATAACGGTACCTTTATTAAAGTGATAATGGTTAGCAACTGCTCTGATAGACCATCCCTCTTCAATTTTAGAAAGAATTAGAATTTTTTCATGTTCAGTTAATTTCGGCATATCGAAAATATGACACTGACACTGACAAATAAATAAAGAATGATTTAATATGGCGAAAAATAGGTGTACGGGATTTTATTGCACAGAAGTGTAAGTAGTCAGTAACTAAAAAAAAAAGCTTTCCGTTAACATATTGCTTTAGAAGATAATTGCATTTATAACTATAAAAGGATATTCGAAAAAACGCAAAGTTATCATTTCCTCGCAAATATCTCAATAAATATTAGTTTTAGCGAGAAAATAAAAATAAAGCTTCTAAACTGGGAATGAATTTGTGTAGGATTAATAGCTTCGGAGATAGTAAAACGTATAGATGGCATCCGAACGTTTATAGTATGAAGTTTTTAGTATAAATCTTGAATATCTTAGAAGCTACGACTCCCATCAAAAATAGTAAGGAACAGAATTAAAGAAAATTATGCAATTTTTAAAGCGATTTTCTGTCTGTTTTGGTATCATAAAAAATAAAGAAGTTATGGCCGAAGCAATGTACGTTTTCACATTTTTTTAAACAATGTCGCCATTTTGTTATTGTAACTGTCTACCAATTCTATTTTTCGTTATTATAGAACATCACGTAGATGCTCATTTTTTTTGTCAGTTTAAAATACTTGCTTTAGAAAAAAATTCCGTCCGCCATATTGGATCCGCCAATTTGAATTTCTTACTTTTGATTTGTAATGAGCGATTCCAAAAAGTAACGTATTACTTTTTATTTAGTTGATGAAAGTTGTGATTTGCTTAATACTTGAATAATATTTTAAAATCATGATGAAAGCAAATAAATAAAAAATAATTATAAAAATAAATTAAGAATAAATGCTTGTAAATAAAGAATAAATATTTCTATTAGTAGAAGAGCTGGCAAACATTATGGCGAACGATAATATTCAAAATTTTCACTGACGGCAGTTCATTCTTTGGTCTTTGGGTATGT
This sequence comes from Rutpela maculata, assembly GCA_936432065.2. Classification (NCBI taxonomy): domain Eukaryota; kingdom Metazoa; phylum Arthropoda; class Insecta; order Coleoptera; family Cerambycidae; genus Rutpela; species Rutpela maculata. Next base: position 19,919,955 of record OW386293.2, read on the forward strand.
CAAAAGCGATCGTCTGCCGTTTCAAAGTGGAAGCATTAACTTGGGGGTGTATTCAAAAAGGGGTGATTTTAGGTTTTAGTGAACCAAATTGTTCAAGAAAAATTTTTGCACGGATGACTAATATAGTTAGTCTAGACGGCATTTCTATCTAGGCAGACGATTTTTCTGGTAGCATTATCTTAGCAGACGCAACTCAAAATGGCAAAAAATCACATTTCGGTGAACTATATTGTTCAAAAATAATTTTCGCGTCCTTCGATTTGTCTACTTATGGTTTAATAAATAACGAATCGGCAGACGAAAAAATCTGTAGCATCGCCCTAGCAGACGCTGTCAAAGTGACAGATCCGGTTTTAATGAACGACATTTATCAAGAAAAATTATGTAAGGAATGATAAATACAACAACTCAAGATTATATTCTCGCCCGGGCAGACGATTTTTTTTGGAGCTATGTGTATGGCAGACACCTGTTAAAATGGCAAAAATCACGTTTCGGTGAAGTATAGTGATCAAAAATAATTTTTGCGTCTCTCGATTCGTCTATCTATGGTATGGAGTATGGAATTAGCAGGAGGGTGATCAAAAACCACAGCACTTAGGCCCCATTGGACCCCTTGTACATCCTCCCTCTAGGCAGACACTCGCCTAGGCCTTCAACCAACCTAATCTTTCGAAGTAGGTGGTGATGTTGCCTAGGGGCATCTCCCTTACATTGGCCAAGGTAGGTCAACGCTCTTCCCAGATGGATTCTCTGATTGATGAGACGGCTGAACAGTCACAGAGTACGTGTTGAACCGTCTCATCTTCTTGTTCACAACCTCTGCAAAGAGGTGTTTCGCTTAATCTCATATTGTATAGATGTTTCCTTAGCGGACAGTGTCCAGTCTGGATTACTGTTATAAAACGTAAATTCCTTCTGGTCTTTGCCAGGTAGTCCATTGCTGTTTTTTTGTTGGGATACGTGAGTAGTTCCCTAGCGAGCTGACAGCTGCTTGTTTCATCCCACAGCTTCTTAAATTCGTTGTGGGTGTTCTCCTTAATTAATTGTATTGTCGCCGTAATCGGTAACAAACTGGCCGGGCCTGGTCCAAAGATAAGTTGACCTGCTGCCTTCTTGGCCAGTTTGTCGGCTTTTTTGTTGCCACTGCACTGTGCGTGTCCTTTCACCCAGCATACCGAGTGTTGTTCGTACTGGAGGCACCCACAAGTGCTTGATGACATTCCCATACTACTCCTGTGGTTATTTTGTAACTTCTCAGGGCTAGTAGTGATTGTCTACAGTCTGTGTAGATCCTGATTGTTTTGCCCGTAGTTTGTCTGCGGACAATCTCTTTTGCGGCTATGGTAATGCCCGCCAGTTCAGTTTGTACTATGCTGGCTCGCTCATCCATAGTCCATTTATATTGGATTTGCAGGCTTCTGGAATATATTCCACATCCTGCCCCCTCCTTCTTCCTTGATCCGTCTGTGAAAATGTTTATCACACCTTCACCAGCGGTCTCGTTTTCACTATTTGTCTGTATTGTGTAGGGTCTCTCAAAGACAAATTGGGGAGAGATACCATCTGTGCATGCCTCTACAAGAGGCATCTTCCTGACAGCCTCGTTCCACAGGCGACTTCTGGTCTCCCCACAGCCTACATTTGGTTGTAGGCCAACGGACTTGAGGCGTGCCATTGTTATTAAGGCCACTTCTCCTAGATATAGATCCAGTGGTGGCAGATACAGCATTACCTCCATTGCTCTCGTTGGCGCTGTTCGCATAGCTCCTGTTATGCTTAGGAATCTATGGTACAATAAATAACGAATCGGCAGACGAAAAAATCGGTAGCATTTTCCTAGCAGACGCTGTCAAAGTGAAAAATTTTAATTTTTTTTTTCTTATATAAATAGGCTTAGAATGTTGCGACGAAATTTTAAGTTTGAAAAACAAAAATCTGTCTCTAGGTCTGACTGTAACCATTTTTGTGCGCACAATTACTCTGGAACTGTTTAAGATATTGACTTATGGTGTATCTATGTACTGTAACGAGATCTGGAACTAGATTTTATTTTAAGCTTATTTTGTCGGGGGCAAATAGGGTTAAATAGACGTGACTTTATAATAGATAACCGAGAGAAATTTGATACTTCAAACTATCAGGATGGAAATATATTTAATATCCCGATTTTGGGAAACTTTAAAGATGTATTCCCCTCGGGTCCCATAATTAGTTTCTATGGTACAGGAGCACAAGCATATTCCGTGCAATCTGTAGGTAGCGAGTTAAAAAAATACCACCTTTTTGTTACTTTTTAAATAATATTTATTTGTTTATTGCGATATTACCATATTGTAATATTACAATGTAGGTATCTAGGCATTTTTATATATCAGAGTTTATGTTTTTTGTTAAGTAAGGATGTTGATTTTTTAAATGAATATTTAAGTTATAAGTTGCTTGTGATATCGTATTTAATCTTCCTTTTGGTAATATAAGTTACTGTTATCAATAAGTCATTTGTATGTTTCTTATAGTATAGCCTCATATGATAGATTAATATTCTTATGGCTATACATATTATTTGTTACTATTAGATTATTATGTTCTGAAAATAATGTATTCCAGGCTTTTTGTTATGTTATTTTTTTATTTGTATAGAAGTAATAAATCTGTTGTTTAAAGTCAGATGTTTATTTTTGTTTTATTCGCATAGGAAATATAACGAACTGTCACCGATTTTTTGTATGCAGAGGAATTCTTTTTTTGAAAACTGCTGTCTAAGGAATCACTATTTCCACATACCATCAAAGAGGGTCGAAGGTAACGGGGTGGCCGTGGCGGTGGTCGATGGCAAAATGTTTTGATAGTGTTGCTTCTCGTACACACACTTGATCACAATTTTATTTCTTTAGCCCATTTAAGATGGGGTGGGGGTAGCGGCAGTGGTTGATGTCAACAAAAATTTGAGACCTTTGGTCCATTTAAATAATAGGGTGGGGATGGCTGATGCCAACAAATTTTTAAGACCTTGGTTTCTCGTACATACACTAAATCCCAATTTTATTAATTCTTACTTATTTGCTTTGCCTATTTAACCCTATTTGCCCACAACCCTTCGACAAAATAAGCTTAAAATATAATCTAGTTCCAGATCTCATTACAGTACATAGATACACCATAAATCAATATCTTAAACAGTTCCAGAGTAATTGTGCGCACAAAAAAGGTTAGAGACAAATTTTTATTGTTCAAACTTAAAATTTCGTCGTAACATTCTAAACCTATTTATATAAGAAAATTTTTCACTTTTTCACTAGGAAAATGCTACCGATTTTTTCGTCTGCCGATTCGTTATTTATTGTACCATAGATAGACGAATCGAAAGACGCAAAAATTATTTTTGATCCCCATAGTTCACCGAAACGTGATTTTCGCCACGTTGACAGGTGTCTGCCATACACATAGCTACGAAAACAATCGTCTGCCCCGGCGAGAAAGTAATCTTGAGTTGTTGTATTTATCATTCCTTACATAATTTTTCTTGATAAATGTCGTTCATGAAAACCGGGTCTGTCAAGTTGATGCTAAGGCGATGCTAACGATTTTTTCGTCTGCCGATTCGTTATTTATTAAACCATAAGTAGACAAATCGAAGGAAGCGAAAATTATTTTTGAGCAATATAGTTCACCGAAATGTGATTTTTGCCATTTTGTGTTGCGTCTGCTATGATAATGTTACCAGAAAAATCGTCTGCCTAGGTAGAAATGCCGTCTAGACTAACTATATTAGTCACCCCTGCAAAAATTTTTCTTGAACAATATGGTTCACTAAAACCTAAAATCACCCCCATTTGAATACACCCCCAAATTAATGCTTCCACTTTGAAACGGCAGATGATCGGTTTTGACATACCCAAAGACCAAAGAATGGACTGCCATCAGTGAAAATTTTGAATATTATCGTTCACCATAATGTTTGCCATCTCTCCTACTATATATTCTACTGATAAGAATTCGAAAAACTTGTATAACTTTTCTAGGGTTGAAATACAATGTAAGGTTCAATAATAACACAGGTCAACATTTAGTTTGAAAAAATACATCGGACTCTACCTAGGTACCCAGGGGTTTTTGGGGTCGCTGATTCCGATACCGAAGTCGGTTAAGCTCTATCACGTCAGGTTCAAGGTCGTTTTAAGGTCAAACTAAGAAAAAGTGATTGAAAAATCAGAAAAAATTCACACGTCGGTTTTTGGGTCGCTGAGTCCGAATCCGGTATTCGCTTACCCTTAAAAGACATCAGGAGGTCATTTCAAAGTTAATTTGAGAAAAACAGAGGGGAAGCCGTAAAAAAATGTGAAAAAATTTATATATAGATTTTTTGGGTTACTGAGTCTACATCCGATGCCAGTTGACCTCTACCACGTCAGTTTCAAGGTCATTTGAAGGTCAAACTAAGAAAAGGTGGTTGAAAAAATCTGAAGAAATTCACACATAGGTTTTGGGGTCGCTGAATCCGAATACAATGTCGGTTGACCTTTATCACCTCATATTCAAGGTCGTTTGAAGTCGTAAGAATAGGAGGTGAAAAAAAAAATTGAAAAAATTTATACGAATGCTCACCTGCCTACTTATTGTCTGTTTATCTGCTTTTATACCTGCACACCTGTTTGTTTGCTTGTTAGTCTGTATTTTTCGTTCGCCTGCATTTTGTCTCTGTCCATCTATTTGATATCCTGCCTGTCTACCTGCCTTTCTGTCGGTAATTCTGTCTATCTTCCTGTCTGACTAAATGACTAAATGTTTCTATCTGTCTGTTTTTCTGCCACCTTCCATCTAAATGTCCACCGACAGTCTGTCTGCCTCCTTGTCAGTTTGTCTTACCTTTCTGCCTACCATTCTCTCTGGGTTTTGCGTGATTGTACATAAACTAGACTAAAAAAAAGAACTTTTGAAAGCCTTCAACAAATCAATTCGCTTCTCTCAGGATAAGGGTATTAATCGAAATTCGTGCGAGAGCGTTTACGTTGTTCCTGGAATGATCTAATTTGCTGTTGATATGTGTTAAAATTTCCAAAATTTTATACTAAAAGTACTTACATTTAAAAACCATTGATACTGACATGATTGAGCTCCAAGTGAGTAAAGTCAACGCCCGCGATTCGCGCCGAACTTACATCCCTCTTCTGCCCCAACTAAATTGCGGTGGGCATGCGCCATCTATCGAATACTAAAGGTACTCTCTACTTTCATGTTCGCTCTGCTTCTGCAACTAACCTAAAGGCCAGTCTTTGCGTTCCACAGGATTTATATGGTGAATATAAGCTCGTCAACTTTTACAGAAAAAAATAAGTAGATGATTCATTGAGTTAAATATATTTGCACTGATATAGACGAGGAATATTCATGGGCAGCTAAAGCTGGCGGACGAATGCCGGCTTGAAATGACCTCAGAATGACCTTGAAATGACCTCTGGATGACTTTTAAGTTTAAAGGCAATCGAACACCGGATTCAGACTCACCGACACCAAAAACCTATGTGTGAATTTTTTCAGATTTCTTCAACCACAATTTCTTAGTTTGACCTTCAAGTGACCTTGAAACTGACGTGGTAGAGGTCAACCGGCATCGGATGCAAACAGAGCGACCCAAAAAACCTATATATAAATTTTTTCAGATTTTTTGACAACTTCCCCTCTCTTGAAATGACCTCCGGATGCCTTTTAAAGGTAAGCGAACACCGGATTCGGACTCAACGACCCCAAAAACCTATGTGTGCATTGTTTCAGATTTTTTGATCACCTTTTCTTAGTTTGACCTTCAAATAACCTTGAAACTAACGTGGTAGAGATCAACCGGCATCGGATACAGACTCAGCGACCCAAAAACCTATATATACATTTTTTCAGATTTTTTGACAGCTTCCCCTCTGTTTTTCTCAAATTAACCTTAAAATGACCTCCGGATGCATTTTAAGGATAAGCGAACACCGGATTCGGGTTCAGCAACCTATGTCTGAATTTTTTCAGATATTTTTCAACCACCTTTTCCTAGTTTGACCTTCAAATGACCTTGAACCTAGCGTGGTAGAGCTTAACCGACCTCGGCATCGGAGTCAGTGACCCCAAAAACCCCTGGGTACCTAGGTAGAGTCCGGTGTATTTTTTTAGAATAAATGTTGACCGTGTAATTATAATCTGATGAATGAATGACTGAATTTCAATAAATGATTTAAGTGTTTTCAATATATTTTTTTGCTTTAAAATGCTAGAAACTCTATCATGTAATTCAATACTTCGTCAGTATCAGCTAGAAGAGTAGCTGTTTTGATAAGTTCTCCAATAATAACTGTTTTAAAGTGTCCCCCCAAGTAGTATATTAGCGTGACTAAACTAAGATACCAAAATACAGAAAGCAGATCATTTCATGTTGGTGAAAAAAGTGTAAATGACTGAATTTAAATAAATGATTTAAGTATTTTCAATATGTTTTTTTCGTTTAAAATGATAGGAATCCTATTATGTAATTCAATACTTCAATACGAGGTTGTGATTTGCTTAATACCTAAATAATATTTTCTAGTCAGCAATATTATTTTAAAATTTTTATTTTAATTCATATTATCTGCCAAAGAAACGACTTCTAACCGTTCCTTTGACGTAAAAGTCACATGTTTTGAGGTTATTTTCCAATAAAATACAGGATATTCTGTAGATTTCACGGTCATGTTTTTTAGACGAAAATACTTCGTTTCTGCAAAGGGTATAATAAGAAATACGCCGGCCCTGGATGAATTGCGGAAGGAATGGACATAAAATGGTTGGATTGGAATGTTATAACGAATTTATATTCCTTTTTTCACTTTACCACACCTGAAAGGGAAGCGATATTCATAAGCTTAGAGAATGATTAATGAGGGTCTATCTCGTTTTACAAACTCTGTTATTTTTTCCACATTTGTCTTTTTATCTTGATAGTTCAACTTTTTCGTCGTTAGTGGAATATCCAAAGTTGTCAAAAGCAGCGGCTTAGATAGACTGTAACTTCAGCAAATATCAAGCTGATTACTTCGTTCTAGATTTCATTCCAAAATTAGGTTAATTATGGTTTAAATAAAACTCTTTCCGTCTTCAAAGTTGTTCCGAAATACGATTAATTCGTAATTATATTTTTGTGCGACAAAGTAACTCTGTGAGAAGGGGATGAAATATTGCCTTATAATGATTTGTATGAAATAAAGCTCAATGTTTCTCCATGTGCAGTTATGATGCATAAACCTAAAATAAGCAACTTTAACTGGACAAAATAATTGCTCGAATTTTAAATTTATACTTAAACTAGCAAAAGGACACCATATTGGAGCCATCATTTTGAATTTTACAATTATCATAATTTTCTTGAGCGTTTGAAAATTTTTTATATCTACGTGCAATACAAGATGTCCCACTAAAAACTCCCTGCGCCATTTTCTCGATAACCAAAAGCAATATTTGAATTCGGTAGAAAGTGTCCAGTAAAATATATAAATGACTTCAGTAAAAATGGTTATTTTACACATTTAGGTATAGATGGCGTAACGATGCAAGGAAATTGTTCGATCCTAGGAACGATGAAATGTGGTGCAAGAGATGGAGAATTATATTCTAAGCAACGTTTTTAATATGAACAATTTTCGAAAAATCACTGGTTTCGAGATATTTGTAATGTAATTTTTCAAGTAACAAAAATCGCATTTTTTTCATATGTCTACAATTTACAATGTAAAATTTAGTCGAACATGTAACATAAACGTGACGTGAAAACTAGACAAAACACAATAAATAGAAATGTCAAAATCTTTAATCTCCAAATAGCAGTTGCAGCCCCACCTTTGTTTTACTTGAAAAAAAAGTTATTTTGTGTTTTGAAATAAATGTTTCTTTACCAGCTAAATCAGTCTGATTCACTATGAAAAATATACCAAAGGACTTATGGTCTAAAATGTATTTTAAAAAAGTTATGACGAGTTTTATATTTAAAAAAATTATATTGAAGTTCAAATATCTCGAGAACCAGTGATTTTTCGAAAATTGTTCGTCTTATAAAAGTTGCTCAGAATGTAATGTCCCATCACTTGCATCTTATTTCAACGTTCCTTGGGTCAAATAATTTCTTTGCGTCGCAACGCCATCTATACCTCAATTTGTAAAATGACCGTTTTTACTCAAAACTGATATCATTTATATATTCTAGTGAAAACCTTTTACAGAATTCAAATATCTCTTTTATTTATCGAGAATATGGAACCGGGAGTTTTAAGTGGGACACCCTGTACATCAAGTTTCTAATGTACAGGGTGTTCCTTAATATGTTAATATTTCAGGGTGTGATTTGGGAGGTCATTTTATGAAGAAAAGTTCATATGAACATATGTCCGCAACATCTTAAATTTATTGCTACAGGCTGTTGATTTTTTTTTTTTAAATTGTCATATTTCAGTATTTTTGAAAGTACTTTAGATATTGTTTTCAGTTTCGGTATGTGTTAATAGGATATAAAACCATATATTTTGGTTAGAAAAGTTATTTTATCGTTCCACCAGCGGTGTCATTGCAAACATGTCCTCTGATATTTTTTTACCAAACAAGTGGTAAGCCAGTGATATTTTCCATGTGGATATTTTTTTGATTAGCCTGGTAGCCTGGTCAATTCTACATGGAAACAGTATCTTGCGTTTTTTTTATTAACTTCAAATTGCTTCATTTAGCAGTATCGACTAATAAGTTTTGAACATACAAATCTAATTATCCTGGAATAAATGACGTTTTTACAAACATCATTTTCAAAATAATATTTGTTAACATAAAGTCAGTTGTTGGCGTTCAAAACTGGCTGTCTTTGTGAAACTGGTAGTTTCCAAAAAGGTACTTCGGAAGGTAGACCTCGAACTGTCAGAACACCCAAAATTTATGAAGCGAGGCCGCAGGAAATCGACGAATCAATAATGAATAACACTTGACGATATTTTCAAAATACCGCAGTTAAAAGTGTGGGAAATATCACCTGTGACTTTTCTTTATTGGCAAATAAACAAGTATCCATAGGCGACTTGACAGAACTCGTAAAACCAATTTTTGGTAATTTGCATGGAAATTTAAATTTTCTCAAATTTTGATGAAACTTGGGATTTGTAGGTTTTAAGCGATACTGAGTAACTTTTTCTTATAAAATTTTTCTATAAAAAAAATGCCTAATATGACTTCTTCACTTTTGGTATTACATATGGAATCATCGTAGGCCTTGGAAATTCACCAGGAAGTTGTTACTGCTTAATATAAGTGAAACTCAGTCAACTTACCATTTGCCAAAAATCACGCGCAACGGGCAAAATTAGTGAGGCGCTGCAATCTTATTGGGCATACTCTATATATGCATTCAGACTTAAGAATTTGTCATAAATAAAATTTTGACACTCTATCTAGTTGCTACATTACCAAAGTATGTCAATACCGAATTTTAGGTCAACACACTGAGTGATTATAGCATGTGGCGATTTTTGTAAGGAGCAAGAAATTTCTCAAACATCACAAAAGTTCGAATAATTTTTAAACGGTTGACTTTCGGATAAACCTGTATCATGTTCGGGGTGCTGATGTTGATGTACCCTAGTGCTAGACTTCGTTTTGATCCCTATTTCTGGGACACCCTGTATATTAATTATTTGCATTTCTAAGCGATAACAAAGAAAGCTGTACCTCTAAGTATATTTACCGGATAGGAATACTTTGATTTCACAGCACAGTTTATGCTACATTTACCTATTGCATAGTTAATATTTAAAAATACTAGTTAGTCGATATTATTAACTATAATGTTTTGTTCAAAAGTTACCTACATGTATTTAGCGCAATTTAATTTAATCGGTAAACTAATTATGATGTCAAGGGTAATTACGTTCAAATTTGATTGTATGCATTTGTTAGAGTACATTATAGATTGCAAGTTACATGTTCAATATTAACAGAAGCAAGTTAAAATATTCAACGCCCACAAACACGTCTAAAAAACATTTTATATACTGCAGTACCAAGTCGAAAAACGGTAAGTTTCAACGTTTATAAATCGTATGTACTAGACCTAAAAATGTAGTTAAAACATGTCATTTAATAAATGTTTGATAAACATTTCACAAATACATTTTAAAAGCTGTATGTTAGTAAAAAATTAGTTAAATTATGACATTTAAAATTGTTTTATAACCACTGATAAAGCGCACCGACTACCTTTATTATGCGAGCAAGTTATCCGCATTAGGCCAGAGGTCAGAGGCCTAACCTCAGTGCAATTGAAAAGGCCTCACCATGGGGGAACCGCCTTATTGATCACAGCATCACTATGCCAGATAACATGATTGTGTTTGCCCATGCTTCATATATATATCTGCCTCTTTAAAGTATTTGACATGATAGAAGTAATTCAAAGTAGATCAGCAACTTAAAACTAATCTAATCTTCCTGTATGAGACTGTACTTTTATAAATCAATAACAACTTTGGTTTACCTCCTAACTTAAAATCATCCCCATTACCACTCCCACCCCCATTATTAAAAGGAGTGAAAAGAACTAAATTGTGATTTAGTGTGTGTACAAGAAAGAAAGGCCTCAAAATCAGCTACCTTCGCCACTACTCCCATTCCATTATTAAGGGGGGAAAAATAAAAATGTAATTCAGTGTGTACAAGAACCAAGTGCCACAAAATTTTTTCTTGGCATCAGCCACCTCCACCTCCTGATTAAGAGGGGTAAAGAAAATACATTTGAGATGTAGTGTGTGTGTGTGTGTGTACAGGAACCAAAGGCTTCAATTTTTTTTGGCATCAACCACAAACCACCCCTATCCTCACCCCTACCACCACAGGAAATTTGGTTGTGGAATTAGTAATTCCTTAGGCAGCGGTTTTTTAAAATGAACCTTTCTCCGTATATTGTTCACAATTTCTTTATTACACCATGGCGGATAACGACGATGTATTGCAGAAAACATCACACGCCTCATTGGATAATATATAATTCAGATCTGTTTATATTATATTTCAGTTCAATTTATTTCAATTTATTCACCTTTAAATGCTACAATGGTACAATTACAATTGTCAATTCGAACAAAAAAATATAAAGCTATGAAAAATATTATATGTAACAGTTATCTATACCAACAGGTAAATTTCGTTATAAATAAATGCAGATAAGTAACAAATAAACAAATGAAACGTAAGTAACAAACGAAAAATGTGATACGATTAACTACTATTAGTTAACGACAGACGACAGAAAACATTTTATAGTGAGACCCACAAAAACTTGTAAAATTAGTAATTTTCGTTCGTGAAAGTGTATAGAATAATATTCTAAAAAGTTTACATTCCGCTCGGATGCAGAACATAAAAAAAGTGAAAAAAAAAATTTTTCATCCATTTTTTCAAAATTTTGGAATTAAGTCAGGGTAGGAAAAAATAAAAAAATACAGGTGGATAGACCACGTGCTTCTGAACAAAAAAATGTCCTAATAAAATTAATTCCTAAAGCCACGGTATTCCTAGAAAAAAATAGTGTAATAATTTTGTCACTCTGCGCGACCAAGTGCACGGTTAGTATACATACTATGGAAACTAAAAATTCTTATAGTGGAGTGCCGTCATATTTATACCTAGGAACCCGGTTCCTATGAATCAACTTTAATGAAACTTTTTGCATTGTGCTGCTAAAACCTAATACTAAAATGTTTATGGATTAGAAATTGACGTTTTTATCCTGGAGGTGGATGTCACCCCTTCTCGTTGGTGGAAATTATTATGTTCAAAGTAACTGCAGAAATCGATAGAGGAGTGAATTTTAAGCAATACATGCTCTATGCAATTTCTTCGATGAGTCAATACTTTTTAAGTTATTCTTGATTGAAAATGTTGATTTTTCATCTAAAAGATGCATGTTTTAGAACGATTTTTCACTAATAACTCGAAAACTTTACGTTTTACCAAAAAAATTATCATAACCAAAAATGAAGCCTATAAAATAACAAATGGATTGTTTTTTTTTTAATTTCTGTAGATGCAGTACGAACTGAGTTATGGCTCGATGAAAGTGACTTTTTGTTTACCGAGAACTGAATTCGATTCTTTCAACGTCAAATAACGGAAAAATGGAAAATTTTTGGAGGAAAACATATGAGACATTTTTAAAAATACTTGAAAAGACCTTTAAACTGAATTTCGGTAAAAGTCTATAGCATGAAAATTAACGTAGTTATGATGAAAATAAAATTGTTTTCAGTTTTTTCGGAAAAAAAATCAGCAATGAAACCAATGGCTTCACCGCGAGAATTGAAATTGAACGTAATCCATTTACAATTTACTTTATTTAAGAACTAGCAATATGTTAATATGTTCTAGAAGTTTGACCGGTTGAAGATGCCTATATTTGAAAAAAGTTTGATTGAAATTTGAAATGATTCTTGAAATTTTCATTTTTTCACAATAATTCAAAGACTAAAGAAGACACGTCAAAAATGCTATAGTACAAATTTTAGAAGCCGGTAGGTACTGCACAATATCACTGTATGGAGCTGCTAAGGAGGTACAGTTGAAAAAATTTTTTGACGCTGAGAGGATCGAATTCAGTTCTCGGCGAACAAAACGTCACATTTATCGAGCCATAACTCGGTTCCTATTGCATCCACAGAAATAAAAAAAAAAATCAATCGATTTGCTATTTTATAGGGTTCATTTTTGCTTATAATAAAGTTTTCGAGTTATTAGTGAAAAATCGTTCTAAAACATACATCCTTTAGATGAAAAATCAACATTTTCAATCAAGAATAACTCAAAAGGTATTGACACATCGAAGAAATTGCATAGATCATTTATTGCTTAGAATTTATTCCTCTATCGATTTCTGCAGTTACTTTGAACATAATAATTTCCACCCCCGAGAAGGGGTGACATCCACCTCCACGGTAAAAACGTCAATTTCTAATCCATTTAATATTAGGTTTTAGCAACACAATGCAAAACGCTTCATTAAAGTCGATTCATAAGAATCGGGTTCCTAGGTTTTTTAGTTTTCAAGTCTAACGGCACTCTACTATTAGCAGTTCTAACGAATAAAGTTTTTTCTCTTTCTGATTACACTTATTTCTGATTACACAATATTTTTCTTATTGAATGGGACGATAAATAGTGAATATGGAGGGAAAATATATAATTATGAACGCATACACAGACACCACACATAACTGCTGAATCGCTCGCATGAATTTTTACGTGCCTTTAGTGTACTGTATTTATTCACATTTCAGCTATATCCAATGGATTTCTTATACATTTGTTAATGTATTGGAAAAGTTCCAGAATTTATATTCAAAACAATCAAAGATATTTTTATAGTTATAAGAATAAGATCGTGAAAATCGCAATTTCTCATCATGATCTGATTGATTATATTTTCAAAAAAATGCATACAAGTAAACGAATTTGTGTTTGAGCATTCGAAAAGCATACATTTTTCAGAAACAGTGATATTTTATTTTCTCCAATGGGTCAAGTTCTCGGCAAGTTACAGCCAGGCCCGTCGAGAGGGGGGGACAGCCGGTACAAAAGTACCGGGGCCCGAGCGCCGTCAAGAGGCCCCTGGCTGTGTAAATTTTTTTTTTTTAAATGTGGGGAGCCGGCAAAATCTCTTGTACTGGGGCCCACTTTGGATCTCGACGGCCCTGGTTACAGCCTCCAATATATATATTTATCAAGAAAATCTTCAAGCAAGGAAATTAAGATGTACTTTTTTATGAATCCACGTTACTACAAATTAATAAACCATGAAGTATACATAGTTTACATACTTTTTAACAGTTCTCAATGAAAAAAGAATTTTTTTGAAGGTCTTTTATTTTTTTCCATATTTTTTATTGCGACGATTGAGTTCGGGCGTGATAATTTATAAAGTATATATTTTTCCCATCCATCCTTTGCTTGTATTATTTAAAACAAATAAGCATCAGAAAGCTACAATTTCCATATTTTAACTGAACCAACACTCACATAGATCGAAAAAATTCTGATTTAATGACGTGTAACTCAGTGAGTCGGTGTCATAGTCATGCGTATTCAAGCACGCGCACGCATGGATCTCGCTCCGAGTTATAACGTTACATTTGACTATTTTTTTCCGGGAAAAACGTGGCTTTAGCGACAAATTTTTTACGGATATTTTTTGTTCATAAATACGTGATCTATCCATTTGTATTTTTTATTTTCCTACCTTGACTTATTTTCAAAATTTTGAAAAAATGGATGGAAAAATTTGTTTTCACTTTTTTTTATGTTCTGCATACAAGAGTAATGTAAACTGTTCAGGATATTATTCCATACACTTTCACGAACTCATTAAAAAAATATATTTATTTTACAATTTGTTTCATCACATGTAAGTACAAATTTATATAAACGGGGAAAGTTTACTTTTCTAAAGTTATAACTTTTGTGATTAAAATTATTTATAGTGAACACTAAAATTGACTAAACTAGAATGACAAATATCTGCTTGCATGCCAAATGATAATGATAATTTCAAAATAATTTTGTTTTTTTATGTACACTTCTGTGCAATTAAATCCCGTACACTTGAAAAATCAAGTAATCCAGTTTTCACTAATATTAAGTAGTGTGAATCTTTTTAGAATTTAGATTTTTTTATTTATTTATTTATTTTTTATTCATTTTTTTAACTATTTATTTAACGTCGGCCTGTTTCCTCTACCAGGGCCTATCACCGACGCCAGGAGATGAGCTACCCCCAAGCTGGAAATTTTGCCGAACTTCTTCCCTTAAGAAGAGTAGGGATCTTTTACTTGCCTAACATATAATAGACAAGGGACCGCCTGCTTTACATCCCCTCCGAAGGATGGTATATCCACTACGTAATCTTCGTCTGAAATTACGTAGCTTCCGCGTATACACTGATACACAAGCCGCTAGAAGGTGGGACGAGAACGCTGTATTTTCCAAGATGGGTCACCCATCCAAGTACTAACCGCGCTCGACGTTGCTTCAACGGAATATCGACTGACATTCACATTGAAGTCGCTTCTACGCTCGCCCACCGATTTTTTTATTATCATATAGGTTATAAAAAACTGACATTGATTGTGAAACGTCAAAATTTGAATAATGTTAATCCAGAAGAAAAACATAGGTATTTTTGTTTTTTTCACTTTTTTACACCATTCGATGGGAATGATTTCGATTTATAACAAATGTAAAAATTTATGTTCAAAAATTCACAGATACGACTGCACATAACTGCGATTGTATTTATTGTGTAAATAATGTAACCTAATATTTTGTACATATGTCCGTCATTACAAGACTGAAAAACTTTTTCATCGGTAAACACAACATTGTTCCAAAACTCCAACGGGCGATAGACACAATTTAAACAAAACATAATGCGGGCTTGCTTCTGTTCTTCTCTTAATATGGTCTTCTTGGCACTTGTACAGTTTTCTATTTCCGATTTTCCTATCATTCGGCTAGATGTTGACCTCGATGCTGGAAAATTTGTCATGAACGCAGCGTCTCCTGCTGTTTGAAACAGATTTTTCCTCAAATAGCCAAGGAGTGCTTCATCTTGAACGAGATTTGAACTTCTCTCTGAACCGTCTTTTCCTCTTACGCCACCTTCCTCCTCCCACTTTTCTTCACACTCATAACAGTACTTTTATTCAATTAATAATGGTTAGCAACTGCTATGATCGACCATCTCTTTCAATTTTAGAAAGAATTAAAATTTTTTCATGTTTAGTTTATTTTGGCATTGCAAAAATATGACAATGACACTGACAAACAAATAAAGAATGATTTAGTATATCGAAAAATAGGTGTACGGGATTTTATTGCACAGAAGTGTACTTTACCTTTATTTTCGTAACGACCAATCCACATATTTGTCTCACACAGTAGAAGGAAAACATTCACGTAAAGAACTTATACGTAACTTTAGTTATATAGTATTTGCAGAAATAAGTGTATGTGTCAAGGAAGTTTTACCAAATTTACAGAATATATAAACATTCCGACCGCATTTTCATAAAATTTCGTAATACGGTTAAGTTATATCACAAGTTACATCTCCAAGATGCATAAAATAATGAAAATATCTGGTTGAAGTAGAGCTGAAAATTAAACTGGGTAGAAATATTGCCTTTAAAATTGCCTCCGGCTAGGAAAACTTAAATGAGAGGTGGTTATACTCGTACTAATACGAATTTCATGAGGTAAAAATTTATAAATTCTGTAAGCTGTTTCCAGTAACTAACTTTAAGCGATTACTTCGTCGGACGTATCTACAATTTCTTGGTAAATAAACGCAAGATTAAATAAATAAATAAAAGTTCCTTGTGCAATTTCTCTTGTAAAGTTTTATTTATAAACTCGAAATTTATTAGTTTTTTTTAATAAGCTGAAAATTGCTACGCTCAAGTTTATGGCATTAGTTAAAGTAGAATTTTTTATCTACATTATATAATATGAGAAACGCATATTTCTACTACGTATCTGCGCGTATCTTAAGGACTTAAAATTACTCATCTGAATTTAATCACTACCTGTAGCCGAGACTAAAGCCAAACCACATTATGTAATGCAGATTGCAGATAAAATGTTTTAGTTTAAAAGATTGGGTTGTTGCACTAAGTTAAAATTTGAGGAGAATTTGTATTGAACAATGACAATTATTTATAAAAAATCATTAAAAACATGTACAAGTTGAAAATAAAGCCTTATAATATGATATCAGTTATAAAAATATATTGCATTCAAAACGGAGATGAAATCATAAGAGAAGTTAGTTATAAAACGACGAAAACAGGTACTAATTTAGAAACTCGTTGATAGCGACGGAGAAAAAGGAGAATCGCATCAGTTGCATCTAACATTATATTTAATGTCAAATTCAATTGACATTCATAGGTTATAATTCGGTATAGTTTAATAGCATCCAGTTATGGATAAATATAAGTATAGGTGGTGTTCCTGCCGTACTGTGCAAATAATACCACCAATTCACCAGAAAAACTATACTTAAGTGTTCTAATAATGAATACTGAACTTAAAAATGAATGATTCGAAGCCACCAGACAAGGACCGAGTCTTTTTACAAGCTTTTATTTAACTTGCCTTGTTAGTATGGGTCAAATCTTGCAACTGAATTTTAAAACAGGTATCCCCAACGTATTGAGCTGAAATTTTGCATACACATTTAGTTTGGATGACAATGCGTGGTTAGTTATGTGACGTCATTCTAAATCCAATATGGCGGACTCCCAAAGATGACGGACCAGTTATTTTTTATGCACATGATATGGGTATCAAATAAAAGGGTTTGCTGAGAAGAATACGAAAAATAAAATGACGTCACACTAAATTCAATATGGCGGACGGTTACACTGTCGTGTACAAAAAAAAATGGGACAAGTCTTATAACGTATTTTTGCTAAAATCTGTTGTGTACATCTAACTTTAATTTTTGTGACATAGTCAGTCATTTGTCAAAATTCATTGCAAGTGTGCAAATGTAGACAGATTTACATTAGAAAAAAATAGTTGTCCTATTTTTTTTTGCTCACGATAGTACCATTAACTAAATAACGCTATTATACAATTTGTGTAATGGAGTGAAGGATGGGAGTCAAAAGCTGCATAGCTCGGTGAGGTGGGCATCGTTAGCATTAGTCTGCCACCTGCGTAGGAGAAGGAAAACTCCAAAATCAAACCCGGACTGAAGTTTCCATCAGGCGCGAATAAGGTTCAACCTGAAATAAGCGGCGGAATGTAATGCACCCAAGTCAAGGTGAGTCCGTGCTGATGACTGAATGGCAATAGGGTGTCGAAAAATATAATGTCGCGAACGCACCACCTCAGTGCACCAGGGCGCACACTGTTGTATTCAAGCCCATGCCCTTCTATCCGGATCACTGGGGGGGGGGGGGGGTGACAGTTTAATTATCCGATACTCGTGGGAACAGCATGGGAAAAGAAATATCTACGCAAAGAAAAAGAAGACTAGAAAAAGCTAAGAACAAACGCAAAGAGAAACTTGCTGAAGAAGACGATGAAACAAAACGCATGAAATTAGAAATAAAATTATTAATTAAGAAAAAACTTTTTAAAACAAGCTTTTATTCAATATTTCAGTTGTACTAAAATGAAAATAATAATTTTATGCAAGGGGTGTGCTGAATGTTATTTATAAAGGTGAATATAATAAAATCGATCGATCGAGATCCTGTATAAATGTACCTACTTATATAGGAACGATGTTAGTATAATCATTGAAAAAATAAATATTTTTAAATTATTTAATGTAACAGAATATTAGCTATAATAATTAGGAATAATTATTTTTTTCAGTGATTATCCTAACATCAGGCCTATATAAGTAGGTACTTTTATACAGAATCTCGATCGATTATTTTATTATATTGATCTATATAAATGTCATTCAGCACACCCCTTGCATAAAATTATTATTTTCGTACAACTGAAATATTGAATAAAAGCTTGTTTTTAAAAAGTTTTTTTTAATTAATAATTTTATTATTGTGAAGACCATTTCAATGTCAAAGAAAAGAAAATTCAAAATGGGTACAGAAAAAGCAACAAATTACACAGGTGTACTAAGCATTTTATTTGTGGTAAGTTGTATCCAAATGTAAGAATTTGATTTTTAACATGGGCATATGTTGTAGGAAAAACGGCTATATTACAAGTCTAGTGTAGCATTCTAGCTGTTACAAATTTAAATTACCCGTCAAACTGGTGGATAAAGCAGAGTGTATTATTAACGTCTCCAGTTTAGAATGTTATTCGGATTTTGATTAGTAGGAAAGAAATGGCTTTAATGTGCTTTTATGTATTTTATCTAATTTATATTGGATAAAGTGCAGTTGATTTTGTTAGTTATTGATTATGAAGCTCCTAGACGGCCTATACTAGGATGATCCATAAATTAAGACAGGAACTTTAAAAACTCAATATTGAAAACTATGAAACTAAAACTGTGAAAGTGGTCTAAACTCGGTGAACACATAAACAGTCCGTTACATGCTGTTTATTACTTAGATAGATACTAGCATAAAGTAGGTATCTATATATTATAATTATTTATTTTTTGTATAAAGGTCTGTATTATAAATATAAACCTTTCATTATATCTTTAGTAAGTTTCATGTTGACTCTTCTTGAGAATATCGATGGATAATAAATAATTTCTTTAGTAGATATACTTATTTTGTTATGTAAAGTAAGTATAGTTAAAAAATTGATCTACTTGAAATAGTAAAATGCATATTAGACATATCATATAATATTAATAAAATAAGTTGGTTTGTATTGTCCAATCTATAGCTGTAACGTACCTTGCAGCTTTTGTACTTTCAACCGCTGCAATGCCAAAACGATCGTCTCCTTTTAAAAATTCTCTGACCATAAATATATCTACCGCAAGTAGAATGTCAGAATTAGCTTTTACAAATATACTGCCTTGGTCGTATTGAAAAAAACTGTTGCCCAAGGAATCACTACTTCCACATCCAGATTCTATATCCAAGTCACTCACATCGGAAAAACTTTGTATGTGAAAATAATTGTTTATGGAACTTTAATAATAAAATATTTAAAATCCTTTACCCCAAAAACCCGTAAAACGATACCCCACATCGGTAGTGGGGTGAGGGTGGTGATAGGGGGGTGGTAGTGGGGGTAGATGAAGTAAAAAAAATATTTTGAGGTTTCTGGTTCTTGTACATGCACTAAATCACAATTTATTTTCATCCCCTTTAATAATGGGGTGGGGGTGGTAATGGGGGTGGCTAATGCCAAAAATTATTTTGAGATAGCTTAGCTTAGCTTCTCTTGTATATACTAAATACCAATTTTATGGACTCTTACCTGCTTGATTTACCCATTTACACCAAGTTTACCCCAATTTGCCCCCAACCCTTCGACGGAACAAGATAAAAATAAAATCTACGAGTAGTTCCAGATCTCGTTAAGGTACACATGTGTTCCAAATTTCAAGTCAACATCTTAAACGGTTCTAGAGTAACCGTGCGCACAAAAAAGTTACAGACAGACAGACCGACAGACCGACAGACAGACAGACAGATAGACAGATAGATAGACAGAAATTTTTTTTCGCTCAAACTTAAAATCTCGACGTTTCATGACATTTTAAGCCTATTTGAACAATAAAAATGTTTAAAAATTGTTTTGTCGTTACTATACTTCCACTGGATGTGGAAGTAAAATATTAACAATAACAGCAAATACTAATCACTACTAGCTAAACGTCAAATTTACTTTTGACATATGAGGTTATTTTCTTTGTCGTCAACAATGTCAACTTTTCCGTCTTCTTCTGTTCTGCGCATAAGTTCACATCTAACCGCCGTTGCGATGTCACTTCCGTATTCATGGCACATTCAGATAGTCGAAGTTTAATAATCTTACTTCCACGTCCAGTGGAAGTATAATAAAGACAAAAAAATTTAAAAATTTTTATTGTTCAAATAGGCTTAGAATATCATGAAACGTCGAGATTTTAAGTTTGAGTGAAAAAAATTCTGTCTGTCTGTCTGTCGGTCTGTCCGTAACTTTCTTGTGCGCACGTTTACTCTGGAACCGTTTAAGATATTGACTTGAAATTTGGTACACGTATGTACTTTAACGAGATCTGGAACTAGATTATATTTTCATATTGTTCCATCGAAGGGTTGGGTGGTAAATTAGGGTAAATGGGGGGTAAATAGGTAAATGAAGCAGGTAAGAGTCCATAAAATTGGTATTTAGTATATACAAGAGAAGCTAAGGTCTCAAAAAATTTTTTTGCATTAGCTACCCTCATACCACGCCATCCCCATTATTAAAGGGGACGAAAAAATATTGTGATTTAGTGTGTGTACTGTGTACAAGAACCGAAAACCTCAAAATATTTTTTTACTTCATCCACCCCCCACTACCCCCGTCACCACCCCCACCCCACTACCGATATGAGGTATCGTTTTATGGGTTTTGGGGTAGAGGAAATCAAATATTATATTATTTCAGTTCCATAAACAGTTATTTCCACATACAAAATTTTTTCGTTGTGAGAGACTTTGATAGAAAATCTGGATGTGAAAGTAGTGATTCCTTGGGCAGCGGTTTTGTTTAATATGTTGCGCTTAGAATTTTTCTTCCAAATTCCAATATAACTAAATAACCGCCTCCACTACTATACTTCACCATTTTTGAAAATTCGTCACCAACCCAATCGTTGTGTTTAATTCTTTTGAATTTTACTTCAACATTCTGTGGAAGTATAGTAACTCAAGTTATCAATTTTTTATTGTTCAAATAGGCTTAGAATGTCATGAAAGGTCGAAATCTTAAGTTTGAGAAAAAAGTCTGTCTGTCTGTAACTTGTTTTTGTTTCCACGATTACTCTGGAACCGGTTGAGGAGTAAATTGGGGTAAGTGGAGGTAAATAAGTAACAAGTAAATATTTCTACAATATAACATATTCGAAGATTTGATAAGTTTGTTGAAACAGAATGAAGACTTATACACTGATAATTATTTGACCTAAGTGGTTTCACTTTCTAATATTATTTCATTTTTGTTAGTATGCATTTTTAATGTTTTTAACATTTTCCAAAAAAAAAATTGTTTTAATGTTGAACCGCCTTCAAAAAGAAGAACATACACATTACACACGGGTATTGAGAACCGCTTTCTTTTGTAAATTTTTTGTAATCGGTAAAAAACATGTAAAATGAACCCACATTCCCACGCAGGGAATTTTCAATGAGCATTATTTTTCGAGATAATAAAATCAAAGATGGTGTCTGTTTTTCAAAACGGCCACTAACACAGCCCATCACCCAAGTTTTTTCAATTACGAAATTGTACGTGAAGACGTTTTCAACCTTTGAAATTATTCTATAAAAGATTGAACGATTGACAAACTAACATGGCATGATGATTAAATTTAAAATTTTAGCAACGAAACTTAAAAAATTAACTTATTTTCAAGAAAACCGTTAAGAATATCCTTTAGAATGCTTAACCATTACTTCATACTTCAATAAATTTAATTTATATAACACCAAACAGGAAAAATACAAAAGCAAATTCCATAAAACAGCGTGGTTACGGCGCGGAATTTTTGAAGCCTCTAATTTATATGACGTAGTTACACGAAGCCTTTGAAGAGTGTTAAAATACCATTACTTTCCGTAATAGAAATGATTAACTCAAAACCAACCCAACGCTAACGACCCACGGGCCGTCGACTGGACTCTGTAATATTGTCATATCTGGATTAAACATGTTTATATACCTCATAATCTAAAACTTTCATGACTGTAATAACCGACACGGTGGTAAATTAGAATTATACCAGTTTAATAATTACGAATGATGTTACCGTATCGTAAAATATATTAGTACAGCACCTCTGAGCGCAATTTCAGAATTCCCGGATTCGCTAAGCTCTTACTTGAGCCCCAGCGTTGGAAGTGCGAACGATCGTAATGCACCAGTATAAAATAAATTCTTTGTATCATTGCGCCACTTACCTTAATAGCGAGAAATTAAATTCGTTGCTAAAAGGAATTTACACGATCGTACTGAATTTAATAAAATGAAATGACTCTCCATTTATTTTATTATTTTACATTTTCTGTCAATAGGTTTATTCAAAAGCACTGGTGGGCGAGAAATATACTCCAGTAATAAAGAAAATACAAATAGTGGAGTCAATAGAGACTGAAAATATGCATTATTTCGGAATAATTACGGGAAGCTTCGATTTTCCTAAAACCTTTTGATATCACTTTTACGTAGCTTAAATTAAAAAGTTATAAACATAACTAGTGAGGAAATGGTTTATTAATTATTATATTATTTAAACAAAAAGAACAAATGGACATATAAGGGGGTTCTCGAGGTCGCTGAAACAAATTATGATGTCAAAAAAAGGTAATTCAAAATGGCCAACTTCTGTCAAGCAATAAAATAATTCAAAACACTATTCAATTAAAAACACAATTTAAATATTCACATAAAAACTTAAAAAGAATCTGAGAAAGCGTTATATATTGTACATAGCATTACAAGACCATCTGTGTACAATGCTCTGCGGACACACACACAGCGCAGCGTGCGGGGCAGGTGATGCATACTGCTTGCCGCGAAGATGTTATTTTACTTTCAATCTCTTTTTATTAGTCAAGCATTATAATTTGGCTCATGGCCCTGTACCACGTGAATGTTTTTAATATGTTTTCGATATTTTAAACAGGATAAAAATTGTAGATCATTGAGTCAATTTACCGAAAAAACATGATTTTTTCAATATTTCGAGAAAAGTATAGGTTTATATACAGAGTGTCCCAGGATAGATGTAACAAGAGGTGTAATTTGCCAAAAATTTTGGAATTTTGCAATAGTATTTGGGGATTGAGTCCTGCTTGTTGTAAAACTAAAGTATACCATAAATGACTTGATTTGGTGTTCTACAAGGTGTTTTATAAGCAAAGTTGTAAAAATCACCACTAATAAAGTACCTTTATTTTTAAAAATATGAAAAAATTCCACTAAGAAAAGTTATTTAGAATGCAATTTTATGCCTCTATACCAAATTTCAGGAATATAAAATTATTTTTTTGGCTTTCCCCATTTTTTTGCGAATTAAGAGTTGAATATTTAAAGTAGTGTAGGAGCAAATGTTAATCATCTCAACAAGTAGGCTATTGGTAAATAAAAAATTGAATATAAGAGATGTAAGAAGGTATAATGTTAATCGAACTGATTGTAAAACAAGAAACAATTACTGACAGAATATTAATGAGGTTTAAAAATTATAACAAGTAATAAATGTCAAAAACATAACAGATTCACAAACAAATTAATTATTGACCAATACAAAACAATGTTTACAATTTTTTTATTATTCGACGTAGCTACCATCCACATCCACACACATTTCGATTCTTCGCCTGAAGTCCTTAAAACTGTTTCGAATATGATCTAACGGTATGGAGTTTACGGCATTTGTAATTCTCTGCTTCAATACTGCTACATCGTTAGGAAGTGGTTCAGCGTAAACCAACTGCTTAAGGCGACCCCATAAAAAGAAATCCAATATTGATAGGTCTGGGGATCTCGCCGGCCACTTGATCGGTCCATTCCTGGCAATCCAATTTTCTCCAAAATTTAAATTCAACCACCGATTAACCATTTCTGTGGAGTGGCCAGGGCAACCATCATGTTGAAAATGAACTAAAGGCATATCTCTTAAAATATTTAAATGTTCTTCAGAAAATCTTTCAAGAAGCTGTAAATAAGTGTGCTGGTTTAACCTTCCCTCAATGGTCCAATAACTCCAACGTGATAAGAAACGGCACACCACACATTCAATTTTTTATAATATTGTCTTCTACAATGAATTCTAAAATTTGGATTTTCAGAAGTCCAAAACCGACAATTCTGAGATGAAACAACGCCATTGGTTGTGAATGTGAATTGATCTGAGAAAATTATGAAATGATGAAAAAATCTCTCTTCCATGATTTTTTCTCCAATGGTCAAACAAAAATCCAACCTACGGCCGTCATCTCCCTCTTCAAGCGTATGTTTGTAATTTGCTTTATATGCCCTAATTTTCTTTGCCTTGTAAATTCTTTGGAGTTCAGACTTGCTAATATTAATAAGAGCTGATCTCTCTCTTAGTGGCATCCTAGGATTTCCTATAACAGAGTTATGAGCTATAATATCCCCAACATTGTCTTCATCATATGCTTTTATTTTTCTTTTCATGTTAAGAACACTACCAGTAGCCAGAAACTTTTTAATTATTCTCATAGCCTAAGTACGTGACAAAGCAGTGTTTGGAAATTTCAAATTAAATTGGCTTACCACTTCTCTTAACGAGTTTTCACCGCCAATTCCGTAATTGCACAATATAAACTTTTTCACGCACTGTGAGTACCATTTCACTTAATTTTTTATGTTTGGTTCGTTAATTTGAAACAGAAATTAAGGATAATATTGACTACGTTTGACAGATATGTCAATAATAAATGATAAATGTGTATCCACTGCTTTTCTCATAACCTACTTTTAGCTTCTACGTAACTTTAAATATTAATTCACAAAAAATAATTTCTATGCAGTTTTATTTGAATGGTTCAAAATAAAATACTAATTTATTGAAAAAATGGGAAGTTTCAAAAAAATAATTTTATATTCCTGAAATTTGGTATAGAGGTATAAAATTGCATTCTAAATAACTTTTCTTAGTGGAATTTTTTTCATATTTGAAAAATAAAGGTACTTTATTAGTGGTGATTCTTACAACTTTGCTTATAAAACACCCTGTAGAACACCAATTGAAGTCATTTTTGTTATACTTTAGTTTTACAGGAAGCAGGACTCAATCCTCAAATACCATTCCAAAATGTTTGGTCCATTACACCTCTTGTTACATCTATCCTGGGACACACTGTATATCCCAACATTTTTTCGTCATCAGATTTACTTAACTTAAGGTCCTACTATAAACGTATGCTGCATTGGTAGGCGAAATAATTTTTTTTTATAAAAGTTATTAAAGTTTATTTTACCCATAATTTCACGAATTTTAGAGCAAAAAAAATTTTCTTTATATTTTCGTAAAAAAAGGGATTTAATTTAATTTCTAAGGTAAATCCCCTTAAAGCATCTTAAAGTACATATTTCAAGCTTTAAAAATCGCTCGTACAGAGATCTAATAACGCGATTTAAACCAGAGAAATAGGTGGTTAAAGTTAGTTATATATATATCAAATTTTATCATTTTCTCAAAATTTTGAAATTTTGGAAGTGTATATCTACAAAAATAAATTTCTGGGATTTTTTTCACTCATCGGATCTTTTTATACATTACTTCAAGAGGAAAACGTGAGACACAAGTTTTTATCTTTAAATTTTTAGAAATGGTAGAGCTTTTACCTATTTCATCGCAAATCTCTTTATGTTCCGACTTCATATATGTACTATTCCTATAGACATTCATCTTTATATTTGAAAATATTATAATCCAATAGCTACACGTTTCTTCTTTCATTTGAGGTTTTGTGAGGTCAATTTCATTAATTAGTTCAAAAGTTACAACAAATTTAGTGTAGCGCTTCGCGCGCCGTAATTACGTATCTCCTTATTCCATTTTCGTGCGTTAAACAAAAAATCTGGAGCCTACATTTTTGATCGTACAAAAAACTTCGTATACATTTTTTATGTGAAATTTCCCGTAATTTCGAATGGTGAAGAAAAAAAATATTTTAAGATATCTTTGACAAAGGATTTGGTATATTACAACTAATTTGTTTAATAACAAATTACGGTCGAGGACTATTGTTGGTACCTTTTGGTATGTTGTTTCTGACATGTTCAGAGATGTATTCTCAAAATTTTCCGCTTCCCGGAATTTTTCCGAAGTGAAAATCTTTATTGACTCCACTGAAAAGAAAAT
Organism: Rutpela maculata; assembly: GCA_936432065.2. Taxonomy (NCBI): domain Eukaryota; kingdom Metazoa; phylum Arthropoda; class Insecta; order Coleoptera; family Cerambycidae; genus Rutpela; species Rutpela maculata. The sequence continues at coordinate 19,946,524 of OW386293.2, forward strand.
ACAAGAGAAAAACAAAAAAATGCGACAGTGGTCTGGTCAAGGCAAATACTGACTATCAAAAATGTTTAAAACCCTACCAAAAATCTATTTGAAACAGTTTTAATATTTGATTCTTACTTCGATAAGTCATCAAATAGTTCCGAACGCATTCGTCGTGTAACATGCGGTCTTTAATCTATTAGAAATACGACACCAATTCCTACATAACAAAAATAAATTTTGGTCCTTCAATTCCAACAAAGTTAAACTTCAAAACTGCTTTAAATCGTATCTACTATAAAATTGAAGCAATATATGATCAAATTCTCAAATCTTCTGTTATACAAGTCTTTTAATAACCTAACCACATGCATATCCATACAGCAAACTAATTTAAGAGAATTTCACGAAGAACTACAATTTGTCATATAAAGGAGGCAGATATTCATATTACGTTCTAGTTCTTCTGTTATTTCATTGGACTACCTTTAGGAGTCTTCGATTGAAGAAATTATGGATTCGTGAGTAGCCCAGTCACTTTATACGTGAACCTTTAAAAAATCCAACTGAAGACTTTCCAGCGGGATTTTACGTTAATTTTGGTTGTTATAAAATTTGTTTGTGAGATAAATTTGCATAAAAAAGGTCCTATACAAAATTTACCTAGAACCAAGTTTTTGAGATATAGAGCTGAGAAAACTCGGGCATTACGCTGAATTCGTTTCCGCAACAACTCTGAGGTAGAATGCAAGACCTAATCCATGGGTTACAAGTTATATTATGATTTTTTTGATTATTTTTCGTCTTTGCTGACTTCTTCGTCTCCATCTATCTCTTCTATTTTCACTTCTTCAATATTTTCATCTTCATCAACAATCATCTCACCGGAAAATAACGAAATGAGGTCGGCTTAATCATCGTTGAACTCAGATTTAACGGTTGTATCCTCGGACATCGTATTGAGACACGACTGGTTCCAACAAGAGCCGACACTATGGAATATACCAATCCCATTTTTCTTCATCCACAATTGATGTCACAAAATTTGTGCAATTACAGAAAATAGAATTGAGGAGTTCATCTGGTGCAGGAGGAATCAGAGTAATTGTTGGCTCTAATAAATTATTGTTTAAAGTCCATTGTTAAGGGTCTAAATCTTCTCCCAGCCAAGTTAGAACCTGGTAATATACCCTAAATAAATGTTGTTGAGTAGCTGCTGCTGTAAGTGGAAGTGACGATAATTGCATAGGCTTATTTAGTCTAGTGCATTTTGCAAAACTAAAATATCTATAATTATCAATTGAAGTATCTTTTTTTGAAGCTCCGTACATAGCTAAAATAAACAACTAGCAAATTTTAGCAGTTTTCTATTTTGAATGCCGCCAATGCTTCCTGTAAATCTGATTTTTTATAACCCTCTTCGGGGTTTAGGCACTTCTTCTTTAATGTAATATCATAAAACGTATTTGTATGCTAATAATTGAATAAATGAATTGAATTGAATTGAATGTTTTAAATGCGTTTATTTTTCCTTTTCGAAATAAAGCACTAGTGGTATCGCAACCACTAACGGCATGTAAAAATAGAATATGTTCTCTACAATCTACATACTTCTGGATTGCCCAGGGATTGTAGATCTTCGATTGGACGTTTCCTTTTCCAGGTTTAAGAAAATAGATATTGTGAGTAATCAGAGTGCGTCCTATTAAAAGTATGAAGAGATCAATATCTTCTCCAACAACAATTGACCGCTTCAAAGCTGTTTCTATGATTAAAACATCAGCATCATTCGGGGCTTGTATTCTATTAATTTTGAACATTTATAAGTTTCTCAACCCAATTTCATCTAGTTTGATTCTATATAAGGACATCTTTTCGCTAGAGGTCATAGTTTTCGAGTTATTCAAGAAAAACGTGAAAAGGGGACCTTTAAACTACCCCCTACCCCCCCGATCATCACCCACTGGTCAGGACTTTTAGTATGTTGTTCAGGGCACTTCTCCCGACAACTGTACAAAAATTTGCCTCTAGACTAATTATTTCCCATAATCGGCCTTTTTTGAACTCATTGACTGGATTATAATAGCTCGAAGGACATTGAAGATGTGGTTAAAATGTAAAACAACTTTCTCATGAGGTCATTATTTTCTGTTAATCATCCATGTAGCATCATTTTACATCTGAATCCATCTCTATCTTTGAATCCAGATAACAATTTCGAATGAAATATACAATTTATATTACAGCAATAAAACTAACCCAATTTCGCAGCTTTAATCCATCCCGGCAATAGTAAACATTTTAATCCCCAAATGACGATATTAGCGGGACATTATTATGCATTTTGCAACACCAGATGAGTTTTTCTCAGTGTGACAGTTTAAGCCATTGATGTGATTTCCCGTCGTTCATTTGTATGTATGGAATGTCACTTTGAACATTATATTTGCCAGGTAATACTAACTGGATCAAATCGCCTATGTAAATTTAACTAAAGCTGAATTAATTCTGTCGAACAGTTGTGCCGGATTATGTGTCTATGGAAATCATTGATGTATGGAGATAATATATCTACCTACACATATCTCGCATAACGAAAAAATGTTCTAGTGATCTAATAATAGATCATATGAGAATTCCTTACCTAAAATCCAATAATATAAACAATATACAGTTAATAGTTTAGAACAGGATATGAAGTTAAAAATTTACCGTCTGAGCAATAAGTGTAGACGTGTAAACGGTAGACCCATTGGCGTGCAAATTTACAAGCTTCGCGAATTCCATAATTTGTTTTGGCTGTTAGTTATTTATTAATATATTACATTTAATAAAAATTTAATTGAAACCCTGATGTATAAAACTCCCATTAACACTTTAGAAGATTTAAGAGAGCGAATAGTTGCCTCGTGTGAAACAATACGGAATACGCAGGGAATATTTTAACGAATGCGCAGTTCAATGCGAAGACGAGAGGAAGCATGCCTTTTAAGTGAGGGAAACAAAATTTATCATTATCAATGTTAATAACAATTAGTCTCAATTTGAATATAATTGATTTAATCAAGAACTGTGCATCTGACGAAAAAAGCGCAAGAGATCGTTTTCATGTAGAATTGACAAGGCTAATCAGAAGAAATATCCACATGGAAAAATGTCAGTGGCGTACCACTTTTTTGGTAAATTAACTCAAAGGACATGCTTGCAGGAACGCCACTGGTGGAGCGATAAAATAACTATTCCAGCTAAAACATGTGGTTTTATATCATATTAACGCATACCAAAATTGAAAATAATATCTAAAGTACTTTCTGAGATATTAAAAAATTTAACGATTTACAAAAATTCAACACCCGGTAAAAACATCCTATCTAAAACAAAATTTAAAATCAACAGTAGGATTTTGAATATAGTACATGAAAACACTTAAAGACAATTCAAATAAAACTTTAAAAATTTTCGTGCACTGTGGAGCGCAGACACTTAAGAAATTTGGTTGCTGGCACGGGAACACGAAACTCAATTAAATAACCCCTTCGAAGCAATTCCACCCTGGTGGTCTTCCTGCCGCCAGGAAAATAGGGTGATAAAAAGTTGTGGTTTTTTGAAAGTTATAATTTTTAAGAGTTGAATTTGGAGACAAAAAGAGGACAAACAGAATGAGGAGGATAAAACAATGAACATACAGAAAAGGAATAGAGTGGTTAAGATTAAAAAGTTAGGCAAAGATAAAGTAAAGGTAAGTTGTAGTTTTGGAGAAAAGGCTAAGGGGGAAAATTCTCAAAATAGGTAACAACTCGCATAGTAGTGGGTGTTTCAGATTAAATAATATTGTAATTTGCCTTATGTTGCGGGTTAGCGGACTAGCGCTCAGTTTGAATTCGCAGAATTTTTGTGATATCTCTTGGACGTAGTCCGCTAGTGGGGTTATGTCATATTATACGAAGATGTGTTGGTGTAAATTGGGTATACAAAGAAGAGAGATAAGACATACAGCCTACAATAAATGTGTGTCTTTTCACGATTACAATACTTCTGTTCGAGGAATATAAAGAATTTACAAAATTATTTCCAAAAATCTCCACTCTATTTGACACCTTCTATTCATTAATTATCTTATTTCTTCCAGTGATCACTTTAAATATTTTTTATCAAAATTGTAGCAGATGTTCATCGTTGTCAACCACATTCCAAATACTTTTCCTGACATTTAATTTTTTAAAGTATCCAACCTTTATAGCTTTCACTAAGAGTTGTCAATATTATTTTTTTCCATCAACATTTCAGAAAGTGATTCTTTCACGATTATAATTAATTAGTTACATAGTATATTGTGTATTTAGGTGTGAAAGCAATAGATTCCCGGACGACGATGCAAATTGTTGGCCGAGGCGCTAGCCGACGCCAACAAGCATCGAAGTCCGGGAATGTGCTTTCACACCGAAGTACACATACTATTTTTTCTGAAATCACAATCAATATTATTATAAATTAAGGAATTTGTATTAATTTATAACATTTCTTCATTACAATCTAACTGCTTACTAATAAATGCAATTTTAATATGAGTTGGTTTGTCTGCGTGTATTTATTTACTGTCTAAAATATACCTAAAAAACCGTACGGGAATGTTACTTTCCCGGCCTAGGCCGGGAAAGTAACATTCCCGTACGGCTTTGTTGATCGTTGTTTGGCAATGGATCTTTTCCGGTCTGTTTTCTGATAATGTCTTAGTAACGGACTAAAATACTGGAATTGTGCATTTTTCGATCTGAAATCGCGCCGAAAATGTAGACATTGCCGATCGATTTCAGAAAAAATATTTTTCGAGCCCTAGTCAAAACTTTCTTCATTGTTATCGTCTCCATATACCCTAAATAAATAATTAGGAAATATTTCACTAACGCAATGCAATGCAATTCAACATGACCAACGTATGCACCATACAGCGATAACATATTACTTTCACATCCAGTGGAAGTATAGTAACGACAAAAAAAAATTTTTAAAATTTTTATTGTTCAGATAGTCTTAAAATGTCATGAAACGTCGAGATTTTAAGTTTGAGCAAAAAAAAAATGTCTGTCTGTCGGTCTGTCTTGTCTGTCTGTCTGAAACTTTTTTTATGAGCACGTTTACTCTGGAACCGTTCGAGATATTGACTTGAAATTTGGTACACATATGTACTTTAACGAAATCTGGAACTAAATTATATTTTCATCGTGTTCCGTCGAAGGGTTGGGGGTAAATTGGGGTAAATTTGAGGTAAATGGGTAAATTAAGCAGGTAAGAAGTGTCCATAAAATTGGTATTTAGTATATATAAGAGAAGCTAAGGTCTCAAAAAAAATGTTGGCATTAGCCACCCCCATTACCACCCCCACCCCACTACCGATGTGGGGTATCGTTTTATGGGTTTTTGGGGTAGAGGATTTCAAATATTATATTATTAAAGTCCCTTAAACAATGATTTCCACATTCAACGTTTTTTCGTTATGAGCAACTTGGATAGAGAATCTGGATGTGGAAGTAGTGATTCCTTGGACAGCCTTTTTTTATATTAAGTTAAATTATTAATAGGCTGTGTATAAGATGGATCACAAACAACACAACACCTTCATAATATTTCATAATATTAAAAAAATAAGCAAATTGACAAATAAACAATTGTCGTCACCTAAAATAGGAATAACATGTCTTTCCATGATAAAAAGAGATATTCTCCAAAAAACAGTTTATCTTAGAAATGAATAAAATCAATGTGAAAATTAATTCGAAGTTCTTTTCAACGGAATGTGAGATATGAGATATACATACGCTGGCTCTAACTGATTTACTCAGATATCTTCGATCAACTGAGGCCGTTACATGCACAGTTTGATGTAACGTATGTGGATAAAGAACTTTATTTCAAAAAAAGGATCATCAGAATCCATCCAGTAGGGGCCGCTTGCGCCTTGTGTATTTATTTGTTTAAACAATACTTTTTAAACAAACTGTTGCGTAATTAGCAATTTTTCCATATTTTTAAATACTTTGTAATAAAGAGAACGATGCAAAAAATATTATCATGGCCTCATTAGTATGAGTCAACTGAAAGCTTTATACCACATTCTGCATGACCACCCTGAGATAAACGATCCACAGTTCTGGCAATAAAGGAGATAGCAGTTATAATATACAATATACATTTATTGCGTATTTAGTGCTCTAATAAATTTACATTTAATAAAATCTCATAATAAAACGCTTGCTTTTACCCTTTAGTGAAAACCACATTATTATTTCGCTCTCCATTTAAAACACAATAAAATCGCGGTAATGTAGTAAAAATAATAATAAAACACACTGTAATGTGGTAAAATTATTCATTATAATCGTTATATACTCAGAGGGAGTAAAAATAACGATATTAGTCATTGATAATATTGCACTTTATACTATTGTTACTATGGGCTATGGGCTATCGGATTTTTTTAAAGAAACTCGCAACATGTTATGCGTTAAAAATGTATTGAAAGAACCGTTAATTTATAATCCTCTTTTTCATATACAGGGTGTTCCTTAATGACGTGCTAATTCAGGGTGTGATTCCTTAGCTCATTTTATGAAGAAAAAATTTAATACGAACATATATCCATAACGGCTTAAATTTTTTGCTACGTGTTGAATTTTTTTTTAAATTGTTATTCTTAAATATCTCAGAAAGTACTTATTAGATATTGTTTTCAATTTTAGTATGCATTAATAGGAAATAAAACCACATATGTTAGTTGGAAAAGTTATATCATCGCTCCACCAGTGGCGTCCCAGCAAACATGTCCCCTTTTTTTACCAAAAAGTGGTACGTCACTGACATTTTTCCACGCGAATATTTTTTCTGATTAGCCTGGTCAATTAATTCTACATGAAAACGGTCTCTTGCTTTTTTTCGTCAGACGCACAGTTTTTGATTAAAACAATTAAACTAAAGTTGCCTTATTTAGCAGTATTGACTAATAATTTTTGAACACACAAATCTAGTTATCCTGGAATAAATGACGTTTTTAAGAACATTATTTTCAAGACAATATTTATTGACATAAAGTAAGTTGTTGGCTCTGGTTTCCGAGATATCCTAACCTAAAAGTGCAAAAACAGCGATTTTGGCCTATATTTGACGTTATGTAGCATCGAATTTTTTCTCTGACTCAAAAAACTACACCCATCATCATCTTAAAGTATAAGCCTTGCCCTTTCAAATGCCGTTGAGTTTGCACAAATATCTATTTTTTTCGCTGAGATTTTGAAATTTTCATGTTTGTGAATGTACCTATACCCAAAAACCTATTACGGATACGTGTGTATTACTAAATTGGAATTTTTATTAGGAGACACAGAAAATATTTAAAAATCAATAAGAGGTCAATTTTTTATTACTAAGAAGACATTTTTCGAAATTCCACCCCCAAGAAGGTGAAAAAGGGAGGTTGAAATTTTAGGCTTTTTCGGAAACGGTTAGATCTAGATGCGTGAAATTTGGCAGAAATACTCTTTATTGGAATCTATTGGACACGAGTAAGACGAAATTTCGATTTTCACTTTTTGAAGGAGTGAAAACGGGGGTGGTAGATGGTTTAAAGCGTACCCGTATCTCTGAAATCGCGTAAGTCAGAAACATGATATTCCAGCGATGGGCTCTTCTCAGAAAATAAGGACACACGTAATCGACGGTTTTCAAAAAGAGACCCCCGAAAGGGTGAACGGGGAGGGGAATGTTGTTAAGCATGAAATTTGACTCGCACCCGTCCATGTGCTATATCGTCTATTAGTAGCTATTTATATGACAAGGGAGAAAAGTGCATAATTTCCTCCAGCGGATAGTTTGATGCCCGACGCGAAGCGGAAGGCATCAATATCCAAGGGAGGAAATGGTACTTCGCTCCAATGTAATACATATGATTTTTTCTACAACCATTTACAGTGTTTTTTACATTATATTTTCTTATGCATGACAATCAAAAAACCAAATATGTCAAAATGTCATAATAGGTATTTAGATAAGTAAATATTTTTAAAAATCAAAGTACATTGCTAAGGTTGCTTCTTGTTTTCAAAATAAACAAACTTCCAAAAATTTTATAATAATGTATTCCGAATGTGAAGATGAAGTTCCTCAAGATATTCTGGAAGAAGCAAACGTGGTTTCGTTAAATCTATTACCGTTAAAGTCTCGTGAAAAATATGAAAAAGAATACCAGCTATTTAAATGTTGGATGGAGACTAGGCAAATAAGAAAAATATGTGAAAAAGTGGTCCTATTTTACTTTTCCAAAAAATGCGCCGGTTTGAAGCCTTCAACATTATGGAGCAAATACAGCATGTTGCAATCTACACTCCAAATTAAAGACAATATCGACATTAAGTTTCCTAAATTAGTAGCTTTTTTAAAAAGGAAATCTGCTGAATATACAGCCAAGAAAGCCAATACTTTTTCAAGGGAGGATATCAACAAGTTTAATGCAGAAGCTCCAGATGAAACTTACGTATGAAGGTAAGATTGATCGTTATTGTTGAAGAATAAATAAAAGCGTAACGCAGTATTTGTTATTAGAAAGTATATATAAAATGGCAATTAAGTGACATTTTAGGCAGTTGTCATAAGTGCATTTTCCTTTTTCAGGTCGTGCTTATATTTGGAATTGCTGAGGCATGCCGTAGCAATGAATTAGTTAATATGGTGCTTGAGGATATCAGTGATAAAGGCGATATTTTGGTGGTGAAAATACCTGACTCAAAAACTAATATCAAAAGGACATTTACAATAACAAATTAGATTTTAAAAGGAGTATCTGTCTTGGATATGTATAGAAAATATCTGGACTGTAGGTCCCCTAAAACATGTCATTCTAGATTTTTTGTAACTTATGCTAAAGGGAAATGTACAAACCAGGTAATTGGCAAAAATACAATTGCCAAAATTCCATACAGAATAGCAATATTTTTAAATTTGGATGATTCGAAAGGCTATACTGGACACAGTTTCCGCCGTACTTCAGCGACGTTATTAGTCAATGAAGTGACATTCTCACTCTAAAAAGACATGGGGGATGGCGAACAAACGTAGTAGCACAAGGGTACTTAGATGATTGTATTTCTAAAAAATGTGAGGTAGCCAGCCAAATAATTACGGGAGAAAGTACTACTTCAAGTACCAAAAAACGTTGTTTTGTTTTTGAAAATTTTGTTTCTACAAGTACTTCATCAGCGACCAAGACTTTTGAAAACAACAAACAGGAACTGATCTCCACCAGCAGAGACAATATTTCTTCAGGGGGAATCTCCATTAGTAATTTAACTAATTGTACCATAAATTTTAACAATACTTAGTTACTGATGTTAATTTAAACCTTGATTTAAACTGTTTTCAATTTTTATAAATAAAAATAAGTAATAAAAAATATGTTTCAAAGAAAAGCATAATTATACATTTTCAGGAAGTTTGTGTATCGATAAAAGAAGTCTATACACTACTATTACAGCTATTTGAAGTTTTTACTTGTTTGCTTCCAGAGGGAGCCAAAGTATTTTCCTCCCGAGGGAGGAAAAGTACTACTTTGCTCCCTGAAATGAGCTAGCAAAATAGTATTTTCTATGTAGGGAGTAGAAGAAATAATTATTTTTTCGTTTAACCCGCTCTAACAAAAAAATAAACAAATTACAATGCGCAGTGGATTTCCCCAAGTACTATAGATGCGCAGTAGGTTTCTCGAGAACCATGGATGCGCAGTGGGTTTCCTCGAGCACCATGGATGCGCAATGAGTTGAGTCTCAGGGACAAACCCTAAAGTTGGCCGGAGTGGACTTAAGGGAGGAACGCCTCTCACACGGTCAGTTTTACGTAGCCTGCTCGAGAGTAAGCTCACCTAGCAGCCTGGTAATATTGGCACCTAACGGAAAGACCAAAAACGTCGTCTACAAGGGAGTACTATAGGAATAGGTATGTAGTACTTCTTTATAGGCATAAGTTAGTATGTCAATGTTCTTAATTCCACGCGGACGAGGTCGCGGGTATCAGCTAGTTCAGTAATATACACGTATTCGTAATAGGTTTTCGGGTATAGGTACATTCACAAACATGAAAATTTCAAAATAGATATTTGTGCAAACTCATCGGCATTTGAAAGGGCAAGGCTTATACTGTAAGATGATGGATGTAGTTTTTTGAGTCAGAGAAAAAAATTCGATGCTACATAACCTCAAATATAGGCCAAAATCGCTGTTTTTGCACTTTTAGGTTAGAATATCTTGGAAACTAGAGCCAACTGAGACCTCGGATTCGGATTCAGCGCACTCAAGACCTTTGAAAAAATATATTCTGGTTTCTGAATCAGAGGGTCGACATGATTTTGTCGGCCTGTGTTATTAGTGTTTCATTGAATTTATTTTATTTTTTCGATATTTTTATTCGAATATCTCAGTAAATATGGTAAATTATACGGATTCGGAAATGGCGATAGTGCATTACGTATTCGGTCTCGCAGATGGTAATGCAACAAAAGCTAGTAGTACGTATCAGGAAAGAAATCCTAATCGTGCCCTGCCAGATAGCCGATTTTTTCCACTATCCATCGCCATTTTTGTGAAACTGGTAATTTCCGGAAAGCTACATACTATAGATCTCGCACTGTCAGAACACCCGAAATTGAGGAAGCGGTGCTGCAGGAAATCGACGAACATTCCGAGATGAGTACGAGGAAGATTGCTACAGCTCTGCGTATTTGTCATCAACCTGTTTGGCGAAGAAAATTTCCATAATAATAATGCATGGCCCATCAATTTTCGATTAATATATGGGTAGGAATTATTGGTAATAATCTTATAGGCCCTGTGTGCCAAGACGCCTTAATGACCAATCATATCTGCATTTTCTCTAAGAATCTGTGTTGCTTGAAGATGTACCAATTGCATTAAAGAATCAAATGTGGTATGTGGGGTTCCACACAATCAAAATCAAATAATATTTTAATGTGGTTTAATGTAGTTAAAACATTGAAGATAAAATTTACATTAAGACATGTACCACATAAACATATATAATTATCTTCTTAATTCAGTAACCTAAGTAACGGATTTTATTTTAATCCTCGGGATCTAGTTTTATGTAAAACAATATAACAAATAATAAGGGAAATAGTTAGGTAACTACACTACATACATAATACTCCCCCTCAAAGAAAAAAATAAACCAATCAATCAAAATCAAAACGTACTCTTTTAGTCACCAACGGAGCAGGACGATCTGTAATGCCAGCTAATAAACAAGCTAAAAACGTACTATTCGCCTGTTCACTGAACTTTTTATATAATTGTTACACATTCTATAGGATACTCTTCGCAGTTTTTTGTAAACAGTGTTAGTTTTAGATATTTTTAATTTTATAGTACGAACTTAGTTGGTAAAAGGCTGCGTGTAAAACAAAGTAAAAATAAAAAAACCATACCAAATCCCATTTGGGTTTCGAACCCGGGACCCTTGGATTCAGAGTCAAAAGCATAAAAACTACACCACCACCTTACACGTAAAAAATGCAAATGTTTACATTATAAGACACGAGCTAAAATCATATTTTCACGGCTGTATATTACATTATGAAATGTATATTTGTAAAATATAAATATTTAGATATTAAAGTGAAATATCATTCCACCAGATTTCTATTCAATTATAAAAATATAAAAATCAAAAAAACTTGTTTTCAAATTTAAATCATTAATAACATTTTTATTTACCGATCGATTTTTCTTGAGTTATCGTGCTTACAAGAAACGTGACGGACGGACGGACGGACAGACGGTAATTTTGAAAGTTGTTCAGAATTCGTGCACTAACACAATGATATGAAAATTTTTTGTCTGCGAGCGATATTTACTGATTTAGAAATGTGCCGATCAAATACAATATACTCTTCGTTTTTGCGAAGAGTATAATAAGCTGGTTTAATTCTGTCAATACTGCCAGTCACTTTTTTTCCCTGCTTAAGGATGGTGATAATTTTGGCTGTACGTGAAATCACTTCGTAAGGACCTTCAAATAAAGGTGTGAAAACAGGTTTAATACGTGCCTTACGAAGAAATACAAACTTGCAAGTATTAACATCAGGACTTACGAATGATTTCTGAGAAAAATGATTAGGATTGGGATTTGTAAAATCTAATTTGTCAAAAGTGTCATGTAACTTATTAATAAAATAAGGAATTTCCGTATGAACGTGTGATTTAATAAAAAATTCTCCAGGGATACGTAATGCTTGACCAAATACCAGTTCTGCAGACGAACAATGTAAATCAACTTTGGGCATAGCTCTCAAACCTAACTAAATAATAGGGAGTTCTGAAACCCAATTAATTGAATTTGCTCTAGCTAATAAAGTAGTCTTTAATGAGCGGTGGAAACGTTCCACTATTACGTTGCTTTGAGGATGGTAAGCAGTCGTGCGAATATGATGAAATTATAAAAACTTCGCGAAACAATTTAGATTCAAATTGCATTCCCTGGTCCGTCGTGATATGAACCGGAACGCCAAAGCGACAGATGTAATTTTGAAACAACACTTTGGCTGCCGTCTCGGCAGTGCGATCTGAAATGGGGTAAGCTTCAGGCCAACGCATAAAACGCTCAACGATGGGGAGAATGTAAGAATACCTCTGAAGGAGGTAACGGGCCTACAAGATCCATATGGATGTGTTCGAAACGACCTTTAGGTATATTAAAATTTCCTATCGGAGTCTTTGTATGTCGATTAACCTTAGAAGTTTGACAACTTAGTTTTGGTCCATAATGTGCAGTCAGAATTCATTCTGGGCCAAAAATATTTATCAGAAATTAATTTTTTAGTAGCCCGAATACCTGCGTGAACTAGGTTATGAAAAATGTCAAAAACAACATGACGCAAAGTTTTGGGTACATAAGGACGACATTTAGAATTAGAGACGTCACACCAAATAAGCTCTGTTGAAGCAATATTAATTTGTTTTAAAAAGAAATGTACCTTATTGTGTTTATTTTTAACAATCGTTCAGACGAGACATTGTATCTGCGACGACGTTACGAGGACCAGGAATGTGTTTAATGTTATTCATAAATTGTGCTATGTATTCCAAGTGACGAGTTTGTCTCTACACTGCATGGTACATGCCCGATGGAGCTCCTGTTCATATCAGTGTAATTATTCGCGACCGTTTACATATGATTTATCCATTTCGTTAAATAGGTCGCAGGGGACCTCAGCAATGGCCAGCATGATTCCCGATTTCAATAGTTTGGATTTATTTTTGTGGGGTCATTTTAAAACACTGGTGTACAAAACTCCTAATAACATTTTAGAAGATTTAAGAGAGCGAATGGAACCTCGTGTGAAACAACACGAACTACGACGGGAATATTTCTTCTTCTTTACATGATAACCTTCGCACTACTGTTCATTTAGCCATCCAGGAATATTTAAACGAGTGCGCAATTCTGTACAAGTATCATATATATTCTGTATAAGTATCACATCGTAAAAACATTTAGGTATTTTACTTTTAATTTTAGAGTTAATTGTAAAATTTTCCTTCTTCGTTTATGCCTCTGTCTGCTCTGTTATACGATTACTTTGATTCAGTTTGCAGAGCGTGGAATGTTCGTGAACTTCGATTTTCTTTTATCCATGCTGTTCAATTAGAAAATTCCTTTTAGGAAATAATCGATATTTCCCAAAATTCGTTCTATCCGTGATTTTAAATCAAAAACTGTAAATCTCAAGTGTACTTAGTGATTATAATTAAGAGAAATTAAATTTAAGTTGACGTTGTCAGAACGTGATATGTAAATAAAATTAATTTAAACTAAAATTTGTTCATTTTATTAACAGCGTGTGATTCAGTCTAAACTCCCCACGAATAACATACAGGGTGTTCTAAATTTTAGTGTCAAAGTTCAAAATCAAATTACCTGTTTAGTGTCTGCCTGTGCAAGTGGCCTCATTAAAACAGTGAAGATACACTAAGAACATTGCCGTTAAAATGTAGCCAGAAAATGTAAAATAGATGTGTTTTAGGATTTTCTACAGAAATACTGTATATCAAATATTTATTCCAGTTAATTTCCACAGTATAGGTATATTAATAAGCGCATGGTGCTGGTTTTATATTCAGAAATCTATTTCGTTCAGAAATAATTTTCATATTAGCATACAATTACGTCAAACTGAAAATTCAATATGTAAGAAATTTTAAAAAATCATTAAGGTTACTAACAAGATATGAAACTCGCGGTATTTTTTAGACATCTACAGATTTATTTAAACATGCGTGTATGTCGAGCCGGAGTCTAATAAATCCCCCCTTTTATATTCAGAATCTCTAAAGTACCTATATATTTTCATTAATTTCAGTGAATTAATCTACGAGTATAACGGCAGGATTTGTGTGCTTCCGGTATTCGTGAGAATCCTCGATTTATTTACATTTCGCTATTAGCCTTCGCTAAGTTCCTGAACCCTCAACTCAACATAATTTTATACGGCAAATATTACTTTTAGAACGAAATATTCCACCTGGGAAAACCCTTTTAGGGAACGACCAACGTCAGTAATAAAAACTATAAATATAAATTCATGCCGTCATTAATAACGTGTCACTACTTATGTTTCGACACTGTACGTAGGTCCTTAATTTAGGGGAAAATAATAGACTTGTGCCTTATTCCAGTTCGGTGGGAAATCATTTATTAAAACTAGCCGTACAGAACTGTCAGCAGAAATTTTAAATTTACATTAAAAATAGCTTCGTACTTTAGTAAATATAATGATATAAGTATGCATCATCAGACTTAAATAAATAAATAAATAAACAGTTTATTTAGTAGTTTGCTAGTTTGCTGGTTTAGTAGTTTGCTAGTTAAGAATTAGCAAGAATTAATAACATGTGTTACAAACATAAAGAAAAATAATATATACAAAGTTAAAACATTGTTCAATTTTAAATATAAATTAAATATTAACATAAAATAGAAACTATGTACCTACACTTAAATATAACATTTTTGTCATTTGTTTGAAAGTTTGAATATTTTTTGACATTTTTAATTTCTGTGGGCAATTCTTTAAAAAGTTTAAAGCCTTCACAAAAATGAGATTGTTTTAGAACATTTGAATTGCATTTTTCAATACGATAATTTTCCCGATTTCTTGTCTGATGTGTATGTATGCTCGATCTTTTAATTAAGAATGTCTGTCTGAATGTCTAAGTTATTTGTTATTTTATATAAATATTGAACAAATAATCTAACAATCTTTGTTCGATTATTCGTTCAATATTTAGCCATCTTAAATTAGATGACATTACTTTCAGTGGTTCATATATACCACATTTCAGAATTACTCTCATTATTTTATTTTGCAATATCTGCAATTTGTGAGGATCGCTCTTACTACAGGAGGAAATTAATAACAACATACAATAGTTAAAATGAGGATAAATAATAGTAATATACACTAACAATTTGCTCCATTTAGAGAGATTGTTTAAAATTCTATAAAAATACCAAATTCTTTTACCTATTTTCTTAACTAACAAATCTACGTGTTTACTGAAATTTAAATATGGATACAAAACAATATCTAAGTATTTTATTTCATCTACAAAGTACATTTTTATATTATTTATCTTTACAAAGAAATTTTGACTTATGAATGCTTCGTAACTGTTTCAAGTGCCCAAAACCATACATTTGGTTTTGGATGAATTTAACTTTAATTTGTTGTTGCATAACCTAACCATGTGTATAGGTGTTCCATTTCTTGGTTCATCGTCTCAACTACTTTTTTATAATTTTTACCAGACACTGATATAAGTATATCATCAGCAAAAAGATTTACAAATGAATTATTTAATACAGTACATATATCGTTCATATGAACCATAAATAATAGAGGACCTAGCACACTCCTTTGAGGGACACCATATTCACTTCTGATTTTATGCGATAAAACCCCATTGAACTTAGTTTGTCTTTTGTCTAAACAGTTTTTAATCCAAGCCAAAACATTATTTTTTACCCCATACCTTTCATGTTTTTCTATTAAATCCCGCCTATTGATCATTTCAAATGGTCGCTGTAAATGCACAAAGATACTAAGGATAATATAACCTTGATCAATATCTCGTCTTCATTTTGAACACACTAGCTGTACTGAAAATTATTTTCCATAGATGAAGAATTGTTTTCAAACTCAACCGACTGTATGTCCTTTGTTTTATTATTTTGATAACTATTTCTTTCAAGGTTTTCCACATTTGTTTGCTATCGTTTTACATCGATCTATATTTTCTTCATAATATTTTTGATCTTTTGTCTAATTAGTGAAACCACCTCATTTCGTTTTTCCTTGTATTGTTTCCAGTCACCTTCAGTTTTAGTATGTTGAAATCTTTTATATGCCCTATCTTTCTCGTTTTGTGTTCGTTTTACATCTTTATCCACCCATTTGTTTTTATATTTCACTACTATTTTTTCCTCTGGAACGTTTTTGTCTAAGCTACTTATAATATTTTCTTCTAAGTTGTGACAAGTACTTTTAAAGAAGTACTCGTAATATCCAGTACAAGTAGTCTAAATTTTTATTTTTACTCCTAGTACTAAGTTCAAATACCTTGAAATCATACTTAAAGTATTAAATAATTTACTTGAAATTTAAAATTTAAGCAACCAAAGTATTTTTTTAAGTACAAAAAAAAGTATTATAAGTACTTAAAGTAATTTTTCTTACTTGAAGTATTTTAAATGTTCTGTAAGACTTTTTTGGGTATTCGGTACCAGTAATTTTTAACTTAAGAAGTGTCTTATGTTGAAGTTGAAGTAGTATTTAGTCGTTAGTAGTAATCATGTTTTTTGTTTCAATGCAGATTTCAAAAATTGGCTTCTATAGAAACCTGCAATCTGTATATTACTCTTTAGCATTTCAAACAAAAAGCCATTTTTTCTTTTCATTTAACTATGAACAGACGCTACATAGAGGAGGAGGAAACTTTCTGCACTTGTCCTGTGTTCGCTTTTAGGTAGAATTTCTAGAAAAATCTTTACCATTCTTTTTTTAATAACAAAGTTAAGGGGGGTAAAATCTTTCGTGATTCACATTACATCAAACCTAAAAGTTAAATATGTGAAATAATAATTTACAAAAAAAAGCAATGGAAGTCAAAAGAAAATTAGTTCTTACAAAAATAATTTTATTTAAAATCTCAGGAATAGTCAAATAGTAACAAAAAATAAATGGGTAAGTAAAAAAGAAATGGGTAAATGAAAAATAAATGTATTAACAACTTACAAACTAAATACGCATATGCAAATGTGTTGCTCTTAAGAAACACAAGTTTTTTAAAATTAGTGTCACTCAAAGCATGTTGTCTGGGTGCGTTTACAATTTGAGGAAAAGAAAACAAGCATTCAACAGGGCTGGCGAGGGCAAAATTGCATTATATTTAATAATAACTTCTTCATCATTGGATAGTCTGGTAAGATTTGAATATTGGATCTTGAGTTATTTAAATATTTCAGTAATTCATATTCATACTGGCTTTAGTTTGTGGAGGATATCGGTGAGATTACAGAGTTAGAATGCTCTTTGAAATAGAAGAATCAATCTCGTTCACCTTCAATATTTTCATCGACTGCCAATTCAGACTCTTGCACCTACTCCAACTCAAGAGCTGCCTCATGATTTGCACTATATTTGCATGTAGTTAAATTATTATCATCTTCAACCCGTTGAACCAGCGTATTTCAAATATTGGGATCGTGACCGCTGCAATTACTGCCATTTCCGATTTAAGTGTAAATAAATCTTTTAAACGCTTTTGGTGAATGGAATCAAAAACATATTCTAGGAGCTTGGACAGTTGCCTTATTTCTCCAGAGAGCTTGACTTTTTCTAGTTTCGTATACATTATACTAGGGAGTAATTATAATATGTGTTTCAGTTACAGGCTTCATAATATTTATATATTCCTCAAAAAGCAAAACATCGTTTTCTGTAAATGAAGGAATTAACAGTTCATCACATAGATCATTTAATTTTTCCTTGTACGATATAATTTTTTTATGGCGTCATATGTCGAATTCCATCAGCATTTTCACTACTGTTAAGCATACAGTTAGGATTTTTTTTATAAATTGATTTTCAATTGTACCTACTCTATCCAGGCGAATCTAAGGCCCCAATAGGACCCGCACTCTTTTGGGGTGTGGCTAAGCCAAGCATACGAACATCCATTAATGAATTAGTACAAAAAAAATTTCTAGAGTGATGGAATAATTTCCCACGACGGAGATAGGCCAAAAAGTTCATTAAAGAGCGATCGGCCTACTACGCCAAAATAGAAAGGCTATTAGGATAATGGTAGGTCTTCTATTTGGACATTCTAGGCTTAATAGACATATGTGTCTAATGGTCCTGGCAGAGGATGCAATATTCAGATTCTGTGAAGAGGGAGAGGAAACTTCAGCTGTGCCATTGCGAAGGCCTAGCCAGACAGAACTTCCAATTTCTTGGCGAAGAGAAACCAAGGGCAGATAGCTATACCAAGGAGCCCCTATCACCACTTTTAATGTAATCACCTGTATATTTTTACATGTTCAGGTTTTTCGGTGAGTAATTGCCAAAAAATCACGATCACAGCGCAACAATTTCATTTTAGAAGTAGCCAATAGCCATAGTACCACATTGTAATTATGTATGATCGTACAGGACATATTGCCATTACTTAACCAAAACAGTATATCGTTATGTTGCTTCTGGACATAGAAAAAATTTCATTATACTGGGTGGTCCCTGGGAACGGGTAGTGCAGCGGCAATTTCGACTACACTTTCCGATTCCTCATCATGGAAGAATTTTTTCCGCTCATGCCATAAAATCGTGGATTCGTAAATTTGAAGAAACAGGTATAGCCAATAAATCCAAACTTAAAGGATCCAATAGAAGTGTTAGAACCCCTGAAAACATTGAACGAGTCAGAACATCTGTTGAGCACAGTCCAAAACGTTCAATTAGAAATCGAGCCCAGGCGTTGCGCTTAGGTAAATCTTCTTTGCTTAGAATTTTACACGTATAAAATCCAAAGAGTTCAAGAAATAAAACCAACAGATTTCCCAAGACACCTACATTTTTCTGAAATTATTTTAGAACGTGGAATTAATCACAATTTTTGGTTTTCTGATGAGGCTCATTTTCATTTATGTGGCTACACCAACATACAAAATTACAGATATTGGAATTCCGAAAATCCACAACAACTTCACCAAAACCCGTTACACAGCCCGAAGGTAACAGTTTGGTATGCAAGTTCTTCAATGGGAATCATCGGTCCCTATTTTTTTGAAAACAATGATGGAAATGCTGTGACAGTCAATTCTGCAAGCTATAACGAAATGATCAACCAGTTTTTGACGCCACAATTAAACATATTTCCAGGGATTCAAGATTGATGGTTTCAGCAAGATGGAGCTACTCCATATACCACAAGATACTCAATAAATGCCTTGCAGAGATTATTTCCGGGTCACATTATCTCCAGGCGTGGAAACATTGAATGGCCCTCAAGGTCGCCAGAACTTACGGCATGAGATTACTTCTTGTGGAGCTCCTTGAAGCATCGGGTTTTTGTTGACAAACCAAGAAATGTTCAGGAGTTGAAAATAAAAATCCGTGAAGAAATTGCCAATATTCCGTTAGATATGTTGCATCGTGAAATTTTCTAAATTTCACCAATCGTATTTAAGAGTGCGTAGAGGTAAGAGGAAGACGTTTACCAGGAATTATTTTTAAGAAATAAAAATGCATATAATTACCTAACCATTATTTTATTTTATTTTAAATAAAGTAAATTAAAGTAAAATTGCTTTCAAAATTATGATGTTTTCAAAACTTCCCCTTCCCAGGGACCACCCATTACTATTCATAAGGGTCTAACACAAATTATTTCTCACTTGCAGTCGTTAATAGAAGTCGAAAAAGAGTTGGGCCCATTTCGCAGCCCTGTGGGACCTCAAATTTTACATTTATTTGCTTGAAATTCACATTGCCATAATAACAAACTGGGATCTGTCTTGAACATCCAACACATGATACTACAACATACGTACGTGGGCAAGACAAGGGAAGAAACACATACAGCCCACTTTGACAGACACTACCTATTTATTATTAACACACGGACAAACCCATATCTCTTCCACTCTCTCTTCCCTCGAACTGAAATATCCCCCCTGCTGACACTCAATGTCTATGCATTAGCAATGAATAGTAGTATGAGCACGTTATCTGTGTCTGCGACAAGATCCTAATAGCGATTCAAAATAATTTTTACAAGATTTTGCGCACAATGACATGTGCCGCTTGACACTATTGACAGTTCAATTCATCGCTATCCTCTTTTCTCGGCTAAGGATAGATAACACACCTATCAACGTACTTTTTTGGTGTTAATATATAGACTATTGACCCACTGAAATACCTGAACCAGGTTTTTAATTATCATTTTCCTACGTTAAACTTTTGTAAAACACTTTATTTCCGAAGATGATTCGAATTCTACTATAGACTGTAGTACCCCGTCTCTTTTTTCCAGACAAATCTAGATTTACGAGGACCATTAAGGTGACCTAAAAGGAGGTTAAAATCATTTTCAACAATATTTCAAGTACCTAACATTAATTTCTCAATGAATTAAAACTTTATTATTGCATATCGGATTTTTTATTCATTTATAATAATGTTTTATTGTAAAACAACTATTAGCACTTTTAGTAAACAGGCAATAAAAATCGTAATTTTAAGAACCTACTGATAGTTTGGTTTACTTTTCAAAACGTCTTGTATAACTGGAAGTACGTAGAATTAATTACGTCTTCTGCTAAAAGAGTTTATTAACAAAAATTTAAGTCTTCCGGACTTCCATTGAAAGTTTGTTCTCTGTTTATCTAGTTGGCTATAAAGGGAGATAAACTTTGGTAATAGAAATAATTAAAATAAATTACATTCATAATGAACTTTCCAAATAAAATAGTTAAAAATTTAAAAGTGTTCCGCAATGTAGAGAAAACCGTATTAAAAGTTAGGTTTGTTTTCGATTATCTACATAACGGACAGTCTGCAAATTTGTATAAGCTGCCTGTATGCTATTAAAACTTTTAAATATCTATGAATCTCTGTGGTGTTCTAGTTGCGGTTATTTTCAGCTCAGTGATCTCTGGAGTCCATCAATTTAGAACAAAATAACTTTTTACTTAGGGTATCGTCCGATATTCAGCATGATTTTTGTTTAGTGATCTGAAATCAACGGATACTGGTAATCTATTTAAAAACTGATCATTTTTGAAACGCAGTTCACGTGGCGTTTCCTAAAAAAGCGATGACAATCTGTCAACCAATCGACCAAAATCAAATCAAATCAGATATATTTCATATTTAAAAGATGCAATTTCTTCTCGACACTCGTTTTCATGTCCAGGAACGAGGTCAAGGTAGAATAAAATAAATTGTCACCATTACCCTACTCCTACCTACCTAGTAGATTCATTAGGGATGTAAGGTAATCATATATCTTCGACTTAACATAACTGAAAAATTTAACAAACATAACTCGCTGTAGAAAAAGCATATGCACTATTTTAAATCTGGATTGTTGAGACAGGAAATCAACTCACTGAAAATGCCTGCTGTAGACAATGAAACGCAAAAAGAGAAAGGCTAAGCCGTTGAACTTTTTATAATTATTAAATTTTGGTATCAAATGTTTTTGAAGTTTTAAATAATTATAATTGTTTTCAAAGGGGATAAGCATGTAAAATCTGCCCCCAAACAAAATTTTGTTTGTTATCAACTATTTGAAGGGGCTTACTCTAAATACGATTTTCCCAAAATTTCAAGCCTGCGGCCGCCATGCCATATTGGAGGAGTGGGTTTTTTGACTTTCGTTTTAAAAATTTCCTCGGATACCGTTGTACGAAAAATTCCGAAATAATTCACAGTTGTTGCTTACATGTTGGACTATTTACCCAATTTTTTTCATAATTTTTAAATGCAAATTTCATATGCAAAGAAAATTTGCAAATTTTTTAACACAATTTTTTGGCACTTTAAGAAAGAGGGCCACTCTGGATTTTTCATCGTAAATTACTCATTTATCAAGGCCCATTCCCAAATTTTTTCATATTTTTAAAAGATGTGGAAGATAGTTAAAAAAACGAAAAACTGCATTACCGACCATTCTCTTATACGCGAGCTATATTTTGTCGAGCGGTTTAGGTTTTTTAAAAAATGTAAATTTTTTATTTAAAACAACTTTTGACAATTAATAGCGAATGAGTTTATTGCGTTTAAATACAAAGGTATATATCAGAAGTACGACAATAACTAAACTTAATACTGTTACTACATCTATTTATAAGCTTCTTTATCTGTGCAATTATGCACAATTGCATCTTCTTTTGTTTAATACGGCGTCTGGATATCATAACTCCTCCATCGCTAGTGGAGAACTCGGGGTTTCCTTTTAGAAAGGACCGACGTTCGTCATTTCAGTTTCTTGGGGGGTTTCTCGTGTTTTTGGGTTGCTGGTAAAGATGTTGAAAGTTGGAAAGCCTTTGATCTTATATTTGTTATATATTTTCCATGATATAATTAGGACAGCAATGATAATTATTATAATCAGGGTATAGGTAAGCCAGGAATTAGATTCAATTAAGGTTGGTTCTAACATCTGATCCTTTATCTCTTCTTGCAGATTTTGTGTACGTCGTGACAGGTCTGTAAAGTCCACATGGTCCATGGTTGGTATATTGGTACCATCTCTTATAATTGAAAGGTTGCTATTTATTTTCACTAATGGAATGTTTATGGGTTCAAAAGTTCTCCGAAAGTTTTTGTTTGGATTTAGCTTATATTTGTCAATAACGCAATAGCATTGATCAGGAATTGTTATTAGATAATTTCCCTTGAGTTGTCTCTTTTTCTTCATCTCGCAATATGTTTCGGCTATAATAGTGGTGGGACTTGTAATTATCCATGAATTTGAGTTTTCGACCCTTTGAATTTTGGGATTATTGATATTGATTTTTGTGAATGCACATCTGTTTTCTTCTTGGGAAAAGTCAATGAGTTGAATTTCACAGGGTTCGTTTGATGTCCTTTTTATAATAGAGTTGTGAGTACACAGGAATTTTTTCGATTCTATTTCTGTACAGGGTGTGTTCGTGTACGAGTACCAATCTGGGTTTATAAGTAGATAGCTTCTTCTGGGTATAATAGTGAAGTAAAAGTCGTTGTTTTCTACAGGCAATGGGTATAACTTGTAGTAGTCATACGATACTGTCTCTATTAATGGTATTTTAATAATGAAATATGTATAGGAATTCTTCTGGAAAACTGAAGTTTCGCATAGTTTCTCGTACTTTATAATGTTTTCGAGAGTAGGTTGAAATGGTAGTTCTACTCTTTTCAGGTAATTCTGGATTTCTAATAGTTCTTTGATAAGATTAGTTGGTTTTATAATGGTTTGGTGCATTTGTCTTAAATTAGCAAAGGAAATTGCTGTCGAAAGTTCGTCTAAAAGATTGCAGATAAGTGACAGGGAGTGTAATAATTGGTCTAGGGTATTTTGTACAACCAATAATTCAATGCAGCGTGCTGTTGTTTCCATTTTCTCTCCAATTTCAGCCATTGCTGAATTAATTTTCTTTTGGTTCTCTACGAGAATGGTAATTGATTTATTTGTAGATTTAATGAGGTCATCCGCAATTGATAAGTGTTTTTCCATGTCTATTTTTAGTTTGGCTTCATTGTTAAATAATTTCTTGAAATTTTGCTCATATCTTTCGCCATCTTCGGCATCTAGGTTGCCCGTGATTGATTTTTCAATTGTACCAATAAAGTTAAATGCTCCTCGTGGTTTTCTAATGTGGTTTGGTAAAACTTGTTCGAATAATGTATAGGTTCTGGTTATTTCAAAGGATAGAGTTCTATTGATTTGGAATAGGAGGGTGTTTGTTAAGGAAGTTTGTTGTTTGTCGCAGGATAGATTCAGTTCTAGATATCTATTGATGTTTGCTAGGATTCTAATAATTTCGTCTTTTTCTTGAATAAAGGTTTCATATAACGGTTGTATGTCAAATGCGTTCATTATTTCCCATTCTGATACAATATTGTCTGCTGTACCCATGCGAATCGGTAGTAGTCCGGGGTTGTCATCTAGGGGTTTCCATTGGATGTCGTCGGCTGCTGCGAGGGTGGTGGTGCATCTGTAAGAGTAGATCTTAAGTCAGACAAATGGACTCGACGTTCTTTTTTATTTCTTAATCTAATCATGCAGGTATTGTCATTACTAATAGAAATTATTGGGAAGGGTCCCTTAAATTTAGGGACTGTTTTGGAACCTCGTTTTTTGGGTGCTCTGACATAGACCTTTTGACCTATTTTATATTTTTCTTGTGGATTTGTTATCTCTCTGTTCATTCTGTTGACTGTTGTTGTTTTTCGACTTTCGATTCTTTCGTAAATAATATCATAAAGTTGAGAAAGTTTCTTTCTATGTTCGTCTAGTGAATAATCGAAAACTATTTCACTGGTTTTCGTATCAAATAAGTTTTTGCTTGGTGAATATCCAAAAACGACGTCGAAGGGTGTGTATCCTGTAGCAGAATGGTTTGTGTGGTTGTAAGCAACAACAGCTAGTTTCATAAGTTCTTCGGTAGTTTTGTTGTTAAGTTGTGGGTCTTGTCGAAATATTCGAAGGTGTTCAATTAGTGTGGAGTGGAGGCGTTCCACAATGCCATTTGATTCTGGATGGAATGGGGTTGTGAAGTGAAGATTAATCTTGTGATAAGCCAACAAGTTTTTTATTTGATTGTTAACGAATTCGCGACCATTATCAGTTGTGATTGCGGTTGGGGTTCCATAATGTTCGAAATAATCAATTAGGGCCTTCGCTACTTCACATGCTTCTTTGCATTGAATAGGAATTGCTTGTCCAAATTTCAAAAACGAGTCTACTAGGGTTAGGTAGATTTTTTGATCAATGGTAAATGTGTCCATGAAAACGACTTCGAATGGTTTTTGCTGGGTAGGTGTTTGGTTCATTGGAATCGTAGGTGGACGTCTATCGTATTTTCCTCTTTGGCATATATTGCATTTATTGATATATTCTTGTATTGTGGTTAACATATGACTCCAATAATATTTTTGTTTCAATTTGTCATGTGTTTCTTGTGAGCCTCTATGATTTGTTTTGCTTTCATGGTAAAATTGTATAACCTCGTTTATTTCTTCTTTGTTTCTTAAATATATTCTTTCTTGGGTACATCTTACTAATTTTGGGCCGTTGTTGTTAAAATATTGATTATATATTCGACAAAAGTCTTCGTACATTTTGTCGTTATCAAAATATATATAGAAGGTAGTTTCTTCAACTGTATGATCTCTCAATAGTTCAAGAATTTGATCGTCGTTGTCTTCCTTCGTGATTTCTGCATATAGAAGAGTTTTGTTTTCTACATGTAAAGTTCTGTTTCTTCTGGGGTTCATTGAGACTGTTTTTATAAATATTTGTTTAGGTTTTGTGTTTATTACATCGTCTATGATTGGAATCGTGTTTCGTGGTTCATCGTCTTCGTTAGATCGAGCTGTAGAAATTTCAGGAATATCAATTTCATTTGTTTCATCGTCTGTGTCTTTCGTATTTTCAGGAGGGTTGAGTATTTCTTCGATTTCTTCTTGCGTAGGCGTTCTTAATTCTGTCTCCCTGTTTAGGTCTTGTATTATTCTGTCCAGTTCAGGATCATCTATGTGCACTTGCATCGATTCTGTGTCAATTGGGCGAATTTCAATTCTTGACAGCGCGTCCGCGTTCGTATTTAGCTTGCCTTTTTTGTATTCTATATCGAAATCATAGTCCTGTAGCTTTGTACGCCATCTGATGAATTTAGAGTTTTGTGGATCTTTTAATGAGAATAACCACCTTAGTGGTCTGTGGTCTGTATATATAGTGAAGCGTCTGCCGTACAGATAAGGCCTGAAATACTGGGTGGACCATACTAAACTCAAAAGTTCTTTCTCCACAACTGAGTAATTTTTCTCTGATTCATTCAGTGTTCTGGATGCGTAAGCAATAGGTTTATCGCTTCCCACAATCCCCTGTGACAAAATACTTCCGATGGCATATTTCGACGCATCGGTTGTCAAAATAAATGGTTTGGAAAAATCCGGGTGTTGTAAGAGTGGGCTGTTGGTTAGAATGTTTTTACAAGTTTCAAAGGATTCTACAAACTCTCTTGTGTGTTCTATTTTGGCTCCTTTCTTTAAACAGGCTGTTAATGGTCTTGTCAGTTTTGAGCAGTCTTTTATAAATTTTCTATAGTATCCTATTAGTCCAAGAAATGACTGAATTTCTTTTTTTGTATTTGGTATTGGGAACTTTACAATTGCTTCGATTTTATCTGGATTGGGTAATATGCCTTCTGGTGTAATGATATGTAAAAGGAATTTTACTGTTTGTTTTAAAAATTCTGACTTATCAAGCTGTATTTTGAAGTTAGTTTTTCTGAATCTATCAAATACTGAGCGTATACTTTCTATGTGCTCTTGCAAGGAAGTTGAAAATATTAATACGTCATCCATGTAAACTAAACATTTACTCTGTAGGCCTGATAGTACGTGGTTCATTGTTCGTTGAAAGGTTGAGGGTGCATTTCGAAGTCCAAAGGGCATCCTTAAAAATTCATAATGACCGTCGTCTGTCGAGAATGCTGTTTTCTCGATATCTTTGGGATCCATTTCAATCTGATGGTATCCGCTTGCTAGATCTAATGTTGTAAAGTATTGACTGCGACCAAGTTTGTCCAGGACGTCCGTAATGTTTGGTATTGGAAATTTATCGGGTATGGTTTTCTCATTCAATTTTCGGTAGTCTATTACAATACGAAATTTTCTTTTTCCACTATTGTCCATTTTCTTCGGGACAATCCAAATAGGGGAGGACCATGGCGAAGTTGAATTAGTTATTATATTTTGTTCCAACATTGAGTCGATTTGCTTTTTGACCTCTGATTTATAGATGTGTGGGAATCTGTATGATTTCGTATAGATTGGTATGTTGTCCGTTGTTCGAATTTCGTGCTTAACTTGGTTTGTAAAAGTTAGTGGAATGTCCTCGCAGTAGAAAATGTCTCTATATTCGTAACAAAGTTTTCTTATGGCTTCGTACTCTTCTTGATTACAGTGTCTTAGATCAAGATTTTCCAAATTTTTCTTTTGTAGGTCGTCGTAGTTTATATCTGGATTATTATATATAGAAAGTTCTTCATCAAAGTCCATAGGTTCGGTTGTAAAGTTATTTAATTGGTGGCTAGGCATACATGGAAGAGGTTCAGTTATTGTGAATGTTTTTTCTTCATCAGTATTGTTAATAAGCAATACTGTCGCTTCGTTATTTTTTGCATTTATAAGTCCTGCTGAAATTTCTATTTGATTTTCAAATACAATAGAATTTATTAGAGCTTCTCCATTTTTTTGTGATATTGGTATTTTAGCTACAATTTCTGTCTTAGGACTAATTCTGTATTCGTAATTGTTTTCCATTTCGTTGGTGTCGTTAGTACCTATTAGTCTTTTTCCTTTCAAAAATAATGGAATTTTTGCTGAGTCTGTTAGTAAGTAACCATTTTTAAAATCAAGGGTGGCTCCTATTTCTTGTAGTAGATCAAGGCCAATAAGTCCATCATATGTTTGACTAAAGTTAAAGATGTAGTGTGTATACAACATTCCTGGTTTTTTAAAGATTTTTGATACTGGAATTTCTGCTGAATATCTATGTAAGGATATACTGTGAGTTGTTTTTATTTGGAAAGGGTCTTCTTTAATTCGGTCTGGAAAAAATGTTTCGGCGACTTTTTCTGTAATCAATGTTTTTGTGGACCCTGTATCAATCATAAATTTGGCTTCGAGTTCTGGGATAATTTTATATGGAAGATTTGTATTGGCTGCGACGTTGATTTCTACTTGTTTTGTCTGGGTTACTTCTTCGCATTCGGCAGGTTCGAAATATTGGTCTCCGAGGCTGGTAAGGTAAAATTTTCGTCATCGTTATAACTTTGGTAATTTTCTGAATAGTATTCTTCGGGGTAATAGCTATTGTCAGCAATTTCTGAATCGTATGTCGGTTCTTCGTAATAGTCTGATTGATATTCGTCCCTGTTGGAAGAGGTACTCGGTATCTCTTGCAAATGTAATTCTTGCGCTGTCCATTTCGGTGCATTAGACGGTTGGGAGAATTTTGATCTTCTTGTGTTTCCAGATGAGGTATCCATTGGTTGGGGATAGGATTGTTGCGTTTTAGGTTGGAAATTGAAACGTGGTTGATTTTGGAAATGTGGGAAATTTTGCGTATTTTGGAAATTTTGCGGAGTGGGAAAATTTTGTCTTTGGAAGTATTGCTGCGGTGGAGCTTGGTGTTGGAAATTTTGAGGGTTTTGAAATGATCTTTGTTGAAATGTTTGTTGGGGGTTTCTTGGCATGAAAAAATTCGGCATACGATAAGGGATGTTTGACATAGGGCGGATTATTTGAGGATTCGGTTTTGGTGGGGGTGTTTGAGAGTAACTGGGGTTATATTTTGGGTTTGTCGGTGTCGTTCTTATTTGAGATTGATTTGTATTCTGATAAGTGTTCTTCGTCCCTAACTTTTGTTGCCGGTTGTAGTTCATATTTTCTTCTTCTACTACCATATTTATAGCTGCTTCTAGGCTCGTGGGTTGTTTACATCTTAATAGGTGACTTAGATGTGCGTTAAGTCCAGATAGGAAAGTCCGTAGTGCCATTTTTTTGTACAAATCTAATTTTTCTTTTCGTAGTTCTGCTGTTATTTGCCATCTGCATTTTTGAGAGTAACAGTCCACGTAGCGATATGCATCTGTCTGCAAATTGGCTAGCGGTTTCGTTGTGATTTTGCGTTAACATCATAAGGTCATTTAACAGTGATTCTTCATTCCGTTGATCACCGAAAGTGTCTAATAAAAATGTTTTTAATTCCGGGAAAGTGAGTATAGTTCTCGCGGCTAATACTTGAGCTGCTTTACCTACAATTTTATTTCTAAAATGCAGCATCAAAAATTTAATTCTTTGTGGATTATTATCCTGTACTAACATATCTAATACTTGCTCGCACGTGTCTAAAAATATCGGTAATTTTGAGTTATCTCCATCGAATTGAGGTATGAGCTCTAAATAATCTCGAACGGTAACATCATTTCTAGCCATCGCGGTTGAATTTAAATTTTCTCGTCCTACTAAATTTGAGGTTCCGGTACTATTAGAGGTATTTGCTCCCGTATTTGTTAGTATATACTGGTTAGGACCAAATGTCCGTAAAGCAAGATTAGCTAAGGTTTCGTCGTCGGAGTCAGGCATTAATGGTACTTACAAGAATATTAAGATGACAGAAAACATGAAGGCTCTGGTATATATAATCGATTACAATGTGATAACGAGGGATTTCAAGAGAACTCAGAGAGCTCCCAGGCGATGCTCTATTACACTTTGATTGATTATATATTTTTTCTTGAGCTGGAGGGCGGTTATTGTCTCGTTAGTTTTAGTCGTTCTAGTCAATTTCCCTAAATAGCGCAAGGCTATGTGCTTTTAAAGATGTTTTCTTTATAGGTGTTTTCTGGCTTGGGCCAATCTTTCCTATACACGATTTAAGGTCACGTGTAGTCCTGGGAAAGAGAGTGCACGATCTTGGTTTCTTCAAGGGCTTATGTGAAATTACTTTCACAAGTGCAAAGCCTCACGGCGCTTCCGACGAGGGGATACTGAGCGTCTGGTGGTCGTGCTCACACGTACTGAGCTGGGTGTACTCAGATTGAGATGTACCAGTTTTATAGCTCAGGGTGTGGAAGGATATTTTAAGGATAGGTACAAAGGAATGGTATGGCTAGGTATGCAGAGTATATCTTCTTTGCTTGAATTCACTTGTTTCTTGATTAATTATCTTCTTAAAAATTATTTGTTTACCAACGGTATGGTAAGGGTTGCAGGTCTTCTTTGGTTAGTCGATGGCACGACGAGTTTTCCGATATTCTCTCGAAATTACTCCAAAGAAAATCCTACCGACTGCGCCAGCTATATTTTGTCGAGCGGTTTAGGTTTTTTTAAAAAATGTAAATTTTTTATTTAAAACAACTTTTGACAATTAATAGCGAATGAGTTTATTGCGTTTAAATACAAAGGTATGTATCAGAAGTACGACAATAACTAAACTTAATACTGTTACTACATCTATTTATAAGCTTCTTTATCTGTGCAATTATGCACAATTGCATCTTCTTTTGTTTAATACGGCGTCTGGATATCATAACTCGCGCCTCACTATCATTTGGACGCATGTCTTGTTATCAAATATATACAGTTTTTCTGTCGCTTATAAGTGCATTTTTAACAATCTGCCGCCGTAATAGATTATTTTAACAGTTTTTAGGTGCTTTTTATAACGTTTTTATTACCTACGTTCAAGTATGTCCAGTAATGAAAAGAACGACGTGCGCTCGAGCGGGGCCTCCACGGGACCGTCGCACAGTGGCGAGAAATTCCAGTGTTCCACCCAAATTACTCTAGAGGTCGTAAATTTTGAGTTATTGAGACATTCTTTTTTTTTAAATGTTCATCATGAATTTACCTATCGATCCCTCTAGCCGGATTTTGAAATTTCATTTTTCATTTTTTTTAATTTTTAATAGAAAATCATATTTTTACAAAAATATACTGTTTTTTCTATTAAATTTATTCTAACGGGTCGTAAATTTGAGTTTTCGTAACAAATTTTTTTTTCAAATCTTCGTCTTTTAATCAGCTATTGATCTGTCTAGATGAATTTTTAATTTAGTTGTTGACAACTGTCAAAATTACTGTCAAATATAAAAAAATACGATTTTTAGATGAATAATTCATACAATAACAGGTTGGTGTTCAGAAAAATATATATAGTGTTTTCAATGTACCTGGTTCCGAAGTTGACAGAAAAATATCTATTTCTAAATTTGGCAGCTGCCATAATTGTTGTCAAATTTCCAAAGAAGATGGAAGAGCTTATTAATTTTAAAAATACCCTGTAAATGTATAGAAAAATAGATATATATTGTTTTTGATCCGTTTGATTTAGTAATTGACAGGAAAATATAAGTTTTAAATTTGGCAGCTGTCATAATTGCTGTCAATTTTCAAAATATGGAGGTAATACCTTATTAATTTTAAAAATGCATTATAAATGTATAGAAAAATAGATATATATTGTTTTTAACCTGCCAGATTTAACAGTTGACAGGTTTTTAAATTTGGCAGCTACCATAATTTCTGTCAAATTTCAAAAAATAGAAGTTAGAGCTTATTAACTTTAAAAATACCCTGTGAATATGTGGCAAAACGGATACAAATTGTTTTTAATGTACCTAGTTCCGAAGTTGACAGGAAAATAGGATTTCTGAATTTGGCAGCTGTCATAATTGCTGTCTCATTTCAAAATATAGAGGTAAGAGCTTATAAATTTTTAAAACACCCTATAAATGTATAGAAAAATAGATATATATATATATATATATATATATATATATATATGTTATTTTTGATCTATCTGATTTCGTAACTGATAGGAAAATATCATTTTTAAATTTGGCAGCTGACGTAATTGCTGTCAAATTTCAAAACATGGAGGTAAGAGCTTATTAACTTTAAAAATACCTTACAAATGTATAGAAAAATTGATGTATATTATTTTTGATCTATCTGATTTCGTAAGTAATAGGAAAATATAATTTTTAAATGTGGCAGCTGCCATAATTGCTGTCAAGTTTTAAGGTGTGCAGATTAGAAGTTATTAATTTCAAAAATACCCTTTGAATGTATAGACAAATAGATATATATTATTTTTTCTCTTCCTGATTTATGAACTGACAGGAAAATATTATTTTCAAATTTGTCAGCTGCCAAATTTAGAAATCACATTTTCCTGTCAACTTCGGAACCAGGTACATTAAAAACAATCTGTATCCGTCTTGCTATATATTCACAGGGTATTTTTAAATTTAATAAGCTCTAACTTCTATTTTTTGAAATTTGACAGCAATTATGGCAGCTGCCAAATTTAAAAAACCATATTTCCCTGTCAGCTACTACATCTGGCAGTTTAAAAACAATATATATCTATTTTTCTATACATTTATAGAGCATTTTTAAAATTAATAAGTACTGTATTTTGAAAACTGACAGCAATTATGACAGCTGCAAAATTTAAAACTCATATTTTCCTGTCAATAACTAAATCAAACAGATCAAAAACAATATATATCTATTTTTCTATACATTTACAGGGTATTTTTAAAATTAATAAGCTCTTCCATCTTTGGAAATTTGACAACAATTATGGCAGCTGCCAAATTTAGAAATACATATTTTCCTGTCAACTTCGGAAAAAGGTACATTGAAAACACTATATATATTTTTCTGAACACCAACCTGTTATTGTATGAATTATTTATCTAAAAATCGTATTTTTTTATATTTGACAGTAATTTTGACAGTTGTCAACAACTAAATTAAAAATTCATCTAGACAGATCAATAGCTGATTAAAAGACGAAGATTTGAAAAAAAAATTTGTTACGAAAACTCAAATTTACGGCCCGTTAGAATAAATTTAATAGAAAAAACAGTATATTTTTGTAAAAATATGATTTTCTATTAAAAATTAAAAAAAATGAAAAATGAAATTTCAAAATCCGGCTAGAGGGATCGATAGGCAAATTCAAGATGAACATTTTAAAAAAAAGAATGTCTCAATAACTCAAAATTTACGACCTCTAGAGTAATTTGGGTGGAACACTGGCATTTCTCGCCACTGTGCGTCGGAAAGGCCAGGTTTGTTCAGAATATCTACCGTTTATGTGTAAAAAACACTGCCCAAGGAATCACTACTTCCACATCTAGATTTTCTAACCAAGTCTATCACAACAAAAACATTTTGTATGTGGAAATAATTGCTTATGGAACTTCAATAATATAATATTTGAAATCGTCTACCCCAAAAACCCATAAAACGATATCCCACATCGGTACTGGGGGTGGTAGTGGGGGTGGATGGAGTAAAAAATTAATTTGACATTTTTGGTTCTTGTAGACACACTAAGTTACAATTTTTTTTCATTCCCTTAAACAGTGGGGTGGGGGTGGTAATGGGGGTAGCTAATGCCAAAAAATTTTTTGATACCTTAACTTCTCTTGTATACTTATATTAAATTCCAAATTTATGGACTCTTACCTGCTTGATTTGCCTATTTACCCCAATTTACCCCCCAACCTTTCGACGGAATCAGATGTAAATATAATCTAGTTCCAGATCCCGTTAAAGTATATAGTATACTAAATTTCAAGTCAATATCTTAAACGGTTCCAAAGTAATCGCGCGCACAAAAAAGTTACAGAGACCGACAGACAGATAGATTTTTTTCGCTCAAACTTAAAATCTCGACGTTTCACGATATTCTAAGCCTATTTGATCAATAAAAATTTTCGAAATTTTTTTGTCGTTACTATACTTCCACTGGATGTAGAAGTAATTATTCTTCTATTAATGTCCGATGGAAAATCACAATTACAATTTAACTATTCGATAGTCGTACGAGTTTAGTAAGTACCCTCGTAAGTACCAGTTATCAACAGTTTCCAAGAAATAACGTTTATGAAAATCAGGGCATGTTAATATTATTAACTTCTGTAACGATGGATAGAAAACTCTAATTGTATGACGATAGTAGTATAGGTATTAATCCCCGTGCAGAAACGCCAGAAACCACCCCTCACTTACCGTTTGGGGGAAATGAATATTTTTCCCGTCATCAGCGACCCCGAAAACGGGGGGATACGCATTTGAACCGAATCATTTGAAAATAAAAATTATTTTCCACCCCTCGGGAAGGTTTAATCAACCCTAGGCCTGCTGTCTGAATTCCACTTACTCTATAACCCGCTTCCGTGATATTTCAAGTATAACCCGTTGATAAATCACTCCCAGACCCGTTTATATATGAAAACATAAAGGGTTCCATAAAAGGGCTATCCGTTTCAGGGGGTTGCTGCGGTCAAAAACTTCTCCCACCACTTGCATCGTGTTCAGCATCTTCGAATATGGGAGAAAAGGTAATCTCGTCTTTGCACGAAATATTTACACTATTTTTGCCTTCATTACATAGACTAACACGCGTCCAAATGATAGTGAGGCGCGTATAAGAGAATGGTCGGTAATGCATTTTTTCGTTTTTTTAACCTTCCACATCTTTTAAAAATATGAAAAAAATTGAGAATAGGCCTTGATAAATGAGTAATTTACGATGAAAAATTCAGAGTGGCCCTCTATCTTAAAGTGCCAAAAAATTGTGTTCAAAAATTCGCAAAATTTTTTTGCATATGAAATTTGGATTTAAAATTATGAAAAAAATTGGGTAAATAGTCCAATATGTAAGTAAAAACTGTGAATTATTTCGGATTTTTCCGTACAACGGTATCCGAGGAAATTTTAAAAAACGAAAATCAAAAAAAAAAACCACCACTCCTCCAAATATGGCGGCTGTAGGCTTGAAATTTTAGGAAAATCATATTTAGGGTAAGCCCCTTCAAATAGTTAACAAACAAAATTTTGTTTGGGGGCGGATTTTACATGCTTATCCTGCTATGCCCTTTAGAATAATAATTTAGAAACAAAAATAAATAAGCAATAAAAACAAAAATTGCATAAGGGAAAGAAGAAAGAGAGTTGAGAAAAGTGGGAAAGGTTGGGCAATCATTTTAGTTTTAGTAAAAGAACCTGACAAGAGCTGCTGAAAAATGGGCAGGGCCTGGTATGGTAATTTGTGTTTAATCCGAAACGGTACATTATGCCCTCTTATTCGTGTAATGTTGGTTGTTAGTGAACTATCATCTAGTTTAAACTAGTAAAATTTTTGTGAAATGGTTTTGATGTAGTCCCCTAGTGGAACAATGTCGTTACTCTGAGGTACAGGACTCTGAGGGAGGTGTATCTGCTTGAATTTGATATGAGGCGAAGGAATTTTCGTTCTAAAACGGAGAGTTTTTAATTGTCGTGGCCGATGCGCTGCACCACGCCGGCGCGGCGCTGCGTATGTAAGGGCTGGCCTCACGACGGTCGTGTACATCAATTTCTTGTTATTTCTACTATACCGATGCAAGTTAAATATATACTTATAACTTGCTGGTCCTCTAAAATTGTCGTCTTCACTGGATGACAAGAGAAGCTGATTCAGTATACAGTGTGTCTCAGGATGGGGTACCGCATTCTTGTAAACTTTTTTAATTTTGCTTTGCCGAGAAAAAGTCATTCTATTTGCTTGTCTTAGGATGTCATAAATAGTTGTCAAACTTAAGATAAATTATACAGGATATTTCAAAAATTAGAAAATATGACTATAAGCAAATTACGTTCTATTTACATTTTTATTGAAAATTGTATTTAACAAATTTTTTTCAATTATGAAGAAAAGCTGCCGTACGGAGTTTACTTGCAAAATAAGGATATAACAATTTTCAAAAAAAAAAAAATACATTTTAATCAACTAAGTTGAAAACTATTCCATATGTAGATCTACTAGTACACATTTTTCTAATCTTTTTCCAAATTCTTGGCCATGCTGTTGGTCCATAGCGGCTAATCCTTCTGTCGTGAAAGTGATTGTCTAACCATTGTCTAACTAGAATTGTAGTTTGTGCTGGGCATCTATCTGCCTGAAAATATATTTTTCTTCTAAATTTTCATTGTCCAGTTCGCCCGAAACAAAATTATTCAAAGCTTCTAAATAAGTATTTTGATTTACATTTCCACCCATAAGAACCGATTATTCTGTGATACATTATGCCACACCAAATATTTACTTCTTTAAACTTTTGATTATTAGTGGTAATTTATAAATTATGATTTTTCTGAGCCTAGTACCTACAATATTGAGAAGAGACTACCCCATTAATCGTAAACACAGATTTGTCTGTGATTCGATGAAATGATCTGTCTGCTAAAATTTTCTCACTCATAGTTAAACAACGAGCATCATCTCCAACTTGAAGTTTGTGAATAAATTTAGGTTTGAAAATTCGTTGCTAACTAAAATTTTCTGGATATGAGATTTCGATATGCTTAAATGTATTGATCTCTTCCTTAATCACCATTTTGGGTGTTTTTGTACAGAGGCTAAAACTACAAAAGTAGCAGCGCCATTTTCATTTAATTGTTTTTTGTTTTTTTATGGTTTTTTCATCCCTCAGTAATTAATATTTTTATAGAAAATACAAAATACGAATAAATATTTATTACACCGACAATGACATTAATCCATAGAATTACTTGGTGTAATCTCATCTGTCTATGAAGAATTTAGAAAAAGCATTAGAAAAATGTGTACTAGTAGGAAGTCTACAGTTTTCAACTTAGTTGAATAAAATGTAATTCTTTTTTTTGAAAAGTTTTAGTTCCTTATTTTGCAATTAAACTCCGTATTTAAGCTTTTCTTCATAACTGAAAAAACTTTGTTAAATAAAATTTTCAATACAAATGTAAAGAAAGTAGGCTGCTTGAAGTCGATTTCATATTTTCTAATTTTACTTCCACATCCAGTGGAAGTATACTGCCCTGCTAAGACAAGATGTCGTAACTGCAAAAAATTAATTTTTGAGATTTTAATTGCATTTGCACCGTGTTAGTTAGTGATCCTCACCACTATACAAAATATAGAAGTCGTATCTAAAGCAAAAGTAGTGAATATACATAACGAATATGTGTCGTATCCACAAAATAGACCTATTCACTAAGCTCAAAAGTCATATCCGATCATTACCAGATTTATTTGTCGTAACTTAACATATATATACAATGTTGTGTTATATGGTTACACTGATAAAAGGGACACATATTTATTTGCCAAAAATGAAAATGATGAATTATGAAATGTAGATGGAATAACATAATTCAGAAAAATAGTTGATTTCTCTAAAAGTACATTTTCTCAGATACGACTTCTTGTCATAGCAGGGCAGTATAGTAACGACAAAAAAATTTTAAAAAATTTGTATTGTTCAAAAGGCTTAGAATGTCATGAAACGTCGAGATTTTAAGTTTGAGCGAAAAAAATTTTCTGTCTGTCGGTCTGTAACTTTTTTTGTACGCACGTTTACTCTGGAACCGTTTGAGATATTGACTTGAAATTTGGTACACGTATGTACTTTATCGAGATCTAGATTATATTTTCATCTTGTTTCGTCGAAGGGTTGGGGGTAAATTGGGGTAAATTTGGGGTAAATAGATAAATCAAGCAGGTAAGAGTTCATAAAATTGTCATTTAGTATATACAAGATCTCAAAAACCATTACCACTCCCACCCCATTATTAAAGGGAATGAAAAAAAAATGTGATTTAGTGTGTGTACAAGAACCAGAAACCTCAAAATATTTTTTTGCTTTATCCACCCCCACTACCACCCCCACCCCACTACCGATGTGGGGCATCGTTTTATGGATTTTTAGGGTAGAAGAGTTCAAATAATATATTATTAAAGTTCCATAAACAATTATTTCCACATACAAAATTTTTTCTTTGTGAGTGACTTGGATAGAAAATCTGGATGTGGAAGTAGTGATTCCTTGGGCAGCGGTTTTTAGAATACTCTGTATAATTTATCTTAAATTTGACGACTGCTTATGACTTCCTAAGACAAGCAAAACTTTTTATAAATAAAAGGTTACTTTTACTCGGCAAATCAAAAATAATCAAAAACAAAAAAGAGCCCGAAAGAACTCGTTCATATCTATTTTAATTAAACGGCATCTCTTGAAATTGGATTGAAATATAAAACGTAATAAAATCTGCGTTAAAAAATAATGTCTAAACTTTTAATTAAATTGACTTGCATAAACATAAAGCCATTATAACTACTATACATAAGGGTGGTAATAAAATTTTATTTGAAAATTATAGACCACTATCTTTAAAGACTAATTTCAATAATATTTTGGAGAAATTGATCAGAAAAAGAATGAACTATATTAAAAAATATAACTTAATATCAGATATGCTAAATAACTTCCAATAAAACAAATCTACCAACAATGCTATTGAAAAACTTACCACCACACTTACGTATAATGCAGTTGATAAATCAAAAAAATCATTATATGTCTTCTTAGACCTGGCTAAGGCATTTGATACCGTTTTATGTTCACAAAACCAAAAAATGTCATACTATGGTTTTGGAGGTGTTCCACTATTACTTTTCGGTTCTTACTTAAACAATAGAAAACAATGCGTTGCAGTTATTAATACCACATCTGAATTCAATTTTGTTACGAATGGAGTACCTCAAGGTTACGTCCTCGGACCCATATTATTTATAATATATATTAATGACTTGTATTATTATTTGCGTCCGAAAAAATGTGTTCTCATTGCTGATGACACCACCTTGTTAAGTTCTGAAAAAGTTTGTTAAATCTAACTAGAATTGCAAAAGAAACGGAAGGAAAAGCTGAGAACTGGTTCACAGCAAATAAACTTAAATTAAAAAAAACACAGAATTTCATTTCTTCCTTAAATGTTAATATCACCGAAGGTAGTAGTGTAAAATTGGATGACAAGCTAAACTGGTCTGCTCATGTGGATCAGTTGAGCAGAAAGCTGTCCAGTATTATCTTTTTACTCCGTCGAATGAAAAATAAATTAAGTCCTGAAATTCTTAAAACTACTTATTTTTCCTTATTCCACAGTCATATCTGTATGCAACTATTCTGTGGGGTAATTCAACTTGTGCCCAAAAAACTTTTGTTCTGCAAAAAAAGTCATTCACATTATAGCAGGTGTAGGCATGACTGACCATAGCCAACTTATATTTATTAAATTGGGCATAACGCCCGTTCCTTCATTATTTATTTTTTTACTCTATTACAAGTTCACAAAAATATTATTAACCTCAACAGTCAATCTAATATTCATCATTATTCTGCTAGATCTGGTAGTTTATTAAGAACTCGTTGTTTTAGATTAACTAAATCTCAAAAAAATTCACTAAATTTAAATATATGTAATAAATTGCCGACGAATATTAAATCATTGAATTACATCTGTTTTAAACGTAAAATAAAATAATTTATTTTAAGAAACTCATTTTATTCGGTGGCTGATTATTTAGATGCAACCATGATTCCGTAAATTTATAAATTAATAACTTTTTCGTAGTTTATGGTACGCATATTTGTGTGGAATGCATTTAAGTATCTGTATTTGCATTTCTATTTGTGTTTATATGTATAATAGTATTTTTATTTTGTAGTATTTTAATCTGTATTTGACTGAAATTTTTTTATTTTCATTAAATCTTTATATTTATCTTTATGTGTAGACAATTTAGTGCAGTCGAATTGATTTAATTTAATTTTTTTCTGCGACAACATTCCACCTGAAATTTTAACATCGAATCTTATGCATTATGACCTCTTGATTGCGAAAAAAATATTTGTGCCCAAAAATTCCTTGTGCGTCAAAAGTTATATGCACTTTTTGACGCGCTTTTACTCATTTTCAACTTATCTGCTTAATATATCTTGTGCTAGTAATCGGATGGAAATTTTAAAAATACTGGCTTATTTGGAATAAAATTTTTAAAAAATATAGATCTGTCCGATATGTATTTGTCAATCCGCCATCTCGGAAAGAAATAGAAAACACCAAAAATGGCCGAAAGAATCAAAATTAAATAACTTTTCTATAAGAAGGAGTAATTTCCCCAAAGTTGGCAAAAATAAAACTCATTCATGGTCAAATATCCCGGACATCATATGTCAAATAGAACGGTCAAAGATGGCGGACGAAATAAAATTTTTAATTCTTCATCAATTATCAAGGAGGCATTGTACGCCACTTTTTCGTACGTCATTTTATGTACTTTTAGAGGATATAGTTCATTTTTTTTTTAATTTAAAAAAAGTGCGTTTTTTTTATTTTCAAAAAAAAGTGCTATTTTACAATTTTCAATAATGTATTTTCTTTGACCCTCCTTTTTTTCACCCAATTTTTAAGGAAACAAAAGGAAATACACTATATTAATTTCATTACCGTCATATGCCATAATTTCACCCCATCCTCATCGATACCCGATTCATCAAAGGTAGAAAAAGCATTGGCATAATTATTTCCTTTACAATATACACATATAATAAATCATAATATATTCAGTTTTTTACAGATACATGATTATTTTTACACCGTTTTATTTAGCAAATTTTTAGGAAAAGCATTACTTTCACTCATAACATCAGGTATTATTAAGCCATTCTCAGTTTGAAGCCACCAGAATTGTAACGGATCTTTCTCAGAACCTAATCATTTTTGGACTTAGAAATATACTCTTAAACAGTGTTTTTCTACTACCTCTTCGTAGGTGGAATTGCAGACAATTCTATTTTCATCATAATGTTTGCCAATTATTTTATTAATCTTAGGTTTGTAAAAATAGATTCTTTTATGATGATTCCATGATAGTTAAGTCATTATAACCAAAAGGTCAATATCTTCACCAACTGTTATAACTTGATTGTATTCGATTTTCAAATCATTAGCAGTTTTAACGATTGTAATATCGGCGTCTTCTCTGCATATTTTAGCGTTAAAGTCATTATCTATTAACTAACTCTGCGCAATAATTTTATAAAGCTATCCTTATTTTTTCTATTAGTTAGAAATTTTTTTTTACTAATCGAGGATTTCATAATGTGATTGAAATATCAAACATTTTTTTTAAACGATGAATTCGCTCGTTATTCTTAATGCTATTCTGTTCATCATCGGCAT
Source organism: Rutpela maculata (assembly GCA_936432065.2). Lineage (NCBI taxonomy): Eukaryota > Metazoa > Arthropoda > Insecta > Coleoptera > Cerambycidae > Rutpela > Rutpela maculata. The sequence goes on from OW386293.2 coordinate 19,987,466, forward strand.
ACCCATAAAAAATAATACTACTTTAGTCTTGACTGCTTGGTTCTGATTATTGATCATATATTCATATATTATTACCATGCGTATGCTTGATAAATTTCCTCTTCAAATTAATGAAGTTTCATTTTGTATTAAACTTATAAGTTATACAAGACTATTTATAGTATATTTAATTTTATTTCTATGAAAATTTTATACCAATCATTATTAGCCAAACGGACACGTTTATTTTGTCATTGTTTCTATGACAAGCATTAAATTTTTTGGAAATCTTCACCAAAATCAGGCTTTGGCTTTATCGAGGCTTTAACCAAGGCCTGGTGTCGTACCCGGTTCAGGTCTGCTCCTTGTGGGGAATAGTGCCAAAAAAGCTGCTCTCCTGCATCAGCTACCATGTCCTGTGTTGCTGAGGGTTCACAGAACACTGTGACCTGCTTCTCGGCGTTCAAAAATACTTTCACCACACTTCCCTTGCTCTTGTTATAAATAGCGGAACGAATGGAGCATCAGAATGGTCTTCGCAAATGGCTCCATTCGTTTAGCGGTTGTGGTACTACCTCCGCTATTTACAGCAAGAGCAAGGGACGTGTGGTGAAAGTATTTTTGAAGACCGAAGATCTGTGATCCCTCAGCAACACAAGACATGGTAGCTGATGCAGGAGGGCAGCTTTTTTGGCATTGTACCAGGCCCCACAAGGAGCAGACCTGAACCGGGTACGACACCAGGCCTTGGTTAAAGCCCCGACAAAGCCAAAGCCAAAGCCTGATTTTGTGGCACTTCTACTCATCAGAGAGGCTGCTCGCCAACACTTCCTTAGAGTTCATTTGCAGGTTTGTATCAATATATGCTTGTTTACATTAATTTATGTTTTATATTGTGCTTAGACAAGATTGTGTTACATTTTTTTAAACTACAAAGGACGAATTATTGTTTGCAGATTCAGTAATGGCTGCATGGAGATCAGCAGCAGCAGCCGACTGCTTGGGGATGGATGAGCGAGTCGGATAGCTGTCACAAGCACAGACTCAGTTGCGCCAGAATCCATCCTAAATAACATATTTTGCGGGTGCACAACTGGCTGCGTGGGCCGTTGCGGGTACCGCAAAGCAGGCATACTGTGCTCGCTTGTGTGCAGCAATTGCCGCGGTTCGTGTACCAACGGCCCTACAATCGTCAGCATCAACGGCGACGACGATGATGATGATCTTGACCATGAACTCGACCAATTACTTAATATGGCCTTGTAAATATTCATAATATTATAAAATTTTCTACTTGTTAAACACAATACACAGTTTTTCCAGCTATTCGCATTTTCAAACTCACGTACACCCTTAACTACTGCCCCTAGAGAAAAAATGAATAGGACCTGTAGACAATTTAATTTGCTATCATTTTGTATATAATGACCTTTTCGCTAGGATGCTTAGTTTTCCAGATAATAACGAAAAACCTATAAACCCACCCTTTCCGCCCCCCCTCCCGCCTAACGCTTGAGGCCCACGGCTGGGGACTTTTGGTATGTTACTTCTTCAACTTAAAACAATAATCCGTTGAACACTATTTATTTCCGAATTAAGGGATTTTTCAGTCTTCGTTTCCTGTACTATTATTACATGACTGAGATAAGTCTGAAATGAAAAATGCTAGTTATGTTATACTCCCGCATTAAACTTTGGCAAGAAAAAATATACTTTATCCTTTTGCCGATAATTTAATGTGGTTGACACTTTGTAATGAACAAGTCACTAAAGATATATGTAATATTGTTTTTATTGTACGTACGATGAACAGAACAAGGTAGGGGAGAGTGAGAAATACCAAAACCACTTTTAGGTCACGCAATCATATAGTTATACATGTCAAGATAAGTTTCGCTTCATAACAATACTAATGCCCGTCGTAACATCAATGACGCCCTATAACATGCGGCAATCCCTTTTGTTCAGAGCCTCGACATCATATATCAACGAGATAATACCCGATCTCATAAGGCCTGCGTTATGGTGGATTACTTCGGCAGAAAAAATGTTCATATCCCGACGTTGCACAAGTTTTGAATACGGTTTGTGGATAGACTTTTCATGTCATTAGATTGTGAAAGCAACTGCTGGCATGTTCTGGATTGAAACTCTGTTATAAACTGCTCGATTTATATACGGGAAGTATGAAAATGTAAGTAGTACTTGCCCAGTCATTTAACGTTTAAAAGTTGGATTTGGTACCACAGCGATATGGGTTTGATTTCTAGATGACATATAGTTTTCTAATGAGGGAGTGAAAAACAAGAAAAGCGACAAAAGTAACAATACGATATTATTTATAGCATAATCTTCCATATTAAAATATACATCATAAATACAATTTCAACGCAAGGAACAATGTTACCCATCCGTGGTAACTAATTTTGGGGTGCTGAATACAAATCTGTCATTCGAATTGGCTAAAAACATCGGGAAGACAGTAAAAAACAATCCTTATTTGGGGGTGACATTGAAATTGATATTAGAACTTGCAACAAAAAGTTGTTCTTTAGTACAGGAAATTCTTTCAAAATACGTAAGTAGAAAAAGAAGCAAAAATTCTAAATTGGGGTTGGGGTGTACGGTGTGCATATCACTATCCAGAAAATATTCATCGAATACGGTTTCAACATGATGGGACTACGCAGTATTTCTTGGTAGGAGTAAGAAACTAACTGAACGAGCAATATCCAAATAAGTGGATTGGTCAGGGTGATCCCGTTGCATGGCCCCTGAGTTCACCAGATCTCAGAACCCTTGACTTTTTTTGTGGGCCTATTTAAAAGCTGAAGTATACAAAGTAGAAATAAACACCTGAGAGCAGCTGATTGAAGAATTGAGCACTTTTGCAATGAAGTTAAAAACAATTTAGAAATTTTTAGAAGTATAAATCGAATGACAAATCGATCAAGAAAATGTATTGAATTTACGGTGGTCACTTTGAAAATAGACTGTGAGTCAAGAAATTTAATTGGATTTAGTAAATTTAACTGATTTCTTACGTTGTGTTAAATTGTTAATTTTTATTGTTATTTCGTTAAGTTTATTAATTACACATTCATTACAAAATATTTCTATTATTTTACTAGGTACATGTGATATGAATAAAAAGTAGTGCAAATAAAGAACAAAAAAAAATATGTTACTAATACCTAGAGTGACTTTTTTCTCTCAATTTCTCATTAAAAAAAATGAATCCTTAACAATTTAATTTTATTATTTAAAAAATAAAATGGAGCTAAAGTATTTTTTTATAGGATTTTGTATCTCTCTAGGTATAAATTAATACTTGAATATCAAAAATTTTATAAACAGTATACAGAGTGCGATTGTCTAGGAATAATTTTAAAATATTTATGTTCTGGATAAGGCCAAGGTTACGATTGCTATAACTATCGTCACCATGGGTTTTGATCTTGGATGAAACTGAACTTGGCTTTAATTTAGTTGGTACAACTCACCCTTAGAGAAAAGAATTGTCTGAACTTTTCGTCTGAACTAGCGCTTTTGTGACTTGAATTATTAATATCTTGAAAACGAATTGACAGAATTTGAAAAATTGTGTTAGTCAGGTAACGAAGATATCTTTCAAATGAGATATTACTTATAGTGGAGTCGATTTACGAAAGGGTTGCGAAATTTTTTAAGATGGATGCAAACCCTGCGGAAATTGTTTGTCTTGACGGATATAACAAAACCCTAAAATCTTGATTTCCAGAAAGGGCCGAAAAGGGATTCTTTGGACATTTTAAGGGACGAATTTGCGGATTTAATTTTATTTTGACGACTTAAACAATTAGTTAAGGAACGAAAATGGTATCCTTTTATTCTCAATATTAAAGGAACCTCCAGTTTAAACTTGGTGATATATATACGAAAATAATTGAAAAAATTTAATTTCGGCTATCTTGATCAGATCTCAACCGATTTGGCTGAAATTTGGAACGAATGTAGTCTTTATCACACAAAAACTGTTTACCATATTTCAGTAAAAAATATTAAACAGTTTGGCTGAAATTGCAGTTTCAGTCAAATTTTCTTTAATTTTCAAATTGAAATATCTCCGGACCTAAAAGTCGTATCGAATTTTGCTTTATGGCAAAAGGTAGGTTATTTTATGTGCTTTTACACGATATAAGTCAAGATTCACTTTTTTTTTACATTCGGTCGTTTTTTAGTCATTTGCACTAGATATACAGTGGTTGCCACAGGTTAGTGGCTCCCCCCCCCCCTATATTTCATTTATTTTTTAACTTATCCATTTGAAATTTGGGATGCATAAACTACATGTAAAAATGTATTTTTGGACATAAAACACAGTATCAGGCCATTTCTGGTTCACCCGGAAATGACCGCAACTTTCGATTTTTAAATAGAACACCCTGTACATTTTGACATATTTGGATTCAAGACAACATTTTGAGTATACCATGAGATTTTCGCGAATTTTTAAGTCAATGTTAAGTTTTTTAAGCATTTTAAAACATTCGTCTAGAGTGCTTTGGAATACCAAAATTTGTTCTACGGCAGGTAAAGACCAAGGGAAAAATATAATTTTTCGTGAAAAATTTTTCGTTTCACGAAAAATTACATTTTTCCCTTGGACTTTACCTGCATCTCCGGTAGATGTGAACAAAAAATTAGAGAATTCGGGAGGATACCTTACTGGAAAATCGCTTTGTGGGACGTATTTCTTAGAAACATCGAGATGGTACGATAGAATTCGTAGCAAGCGCCTTCAGCCGTACATCTTGAAAGAATCAATACGTCGTCTGTCTGTCTCCCAAACTCTGAGACATGGACCCATGTCTCAGAGGTATACAGAAAGATGGAAAGAACTGATTCGTCAGCAGGTCTGAACTTTATGCGTTTCGTGATATTATTGTCACGCCAAATTTTACCCAACTTGTTGCAAATTTAGATAGATCTACCTTGTGATAAATAATAAGCAGCAGCCGAAACCTGCGAGCAACATGCAGTTGTTTGTAGTCTCTTGGTACAATTACAAAAATTTATATCCATTAGAATTTGGCCTGTAATTTATGTAGCATTTGCGGGTTTTTTTGTTAATGTGCCGGGAACTTATCGTATTTCACTATATGTGGATTTTCAAAATTTGCTATATAGCAACTAAAGTTGTTCATGAAGTGATGCACAACTTTGTTATCATGGTAATATCATAGGCTACATCCCAACCTTCGTGATGCCAGATTTATGATTACAGTTACATGTATATGTCCGTTTGCGTCATGCAGTAGCCGCATCGTAGCAATATTTTCGTCACTCCCATACAATAGAGAGAAACTGAAAGAAAACATGAACTACATAAAACCACAGATCGTATGGTATTATATTAGTAGAAATAGTGATTGTAGAAACTAATAAATAGTTTTTGGCGAGGTTGTTATTTTCTTTCAGCATGTGCCATCCAGAGCCGTTTCTAGGCATTTGGCTGCCCGAGTGCAAAAATTATTAGGCTGCCTTTACCTGCCTATGCGCTAATTTATGTTGTTTCTTAGGTTTTCGCGGGTATTGAATGCAGTGTTGTTGTACTTTCGGGTGTATTCTCTAGTAGTTGATGGCCTCCTGCAGGAGCCATGGTTGTCTAAAGACAGAATCTCATCTGCCGTCTTCAGGTTCTCGCTAAAAGCTGTCTACTGCTGCTCCTCGTTACTCGAGCTGTTCGAGCAATCAGAATTTCTTTTTAAATCTTCGTTTTTTAATTGCCCATCGATCTGTCAAGCCACATTATTGATTGTTGTCCTTGATTTTTCAAAATTCTTGATGAAAATTCAAACTTCTTTGGAAATTTTTGAAGAATCAGGGACAAAAAACAAAAATCTGAATTGACAGATCGATACCCAAGGAACAATTTTGGTTTCTTAAATATTTACCAAGGGTGCTGTAAAACTATTTATAAAATGCCTTGAAAAATCTATTTTGCTGTAACAATATCCTTAATACCATCATATAGCGACCTGCAGACTAAAAGGGCCCACCCTTATGAAGGTTGTTAAGACCTTTTTAAATTCCATCATAAAACTCCTTAGTAAGGCATAGTGCCGCTCTTGAAAACCTTGTTCGGGCTGTTTTAAAACCTTTCTTAAAACTTATTTTAAAGCTGTCGGAAACTTAGCTTAGCTTCCTGCATTTATATAAAATACCTAGAAAGCTAGCTTAAAACTAGTTTTTAAAACTCTTATAAGTCCATATTAGAACTGAGAAGCTATAAGAATGTCCACGAAGGAATCCAAATAATTTTATTATTGCATTTATTTTTTCTAAACTGATTTAAGCAAACACACCATCAGACTTATTGAAGATAAAATGGAATTTGAAATTTATAAAGCGTAAAGTCTCTAAGGCCGATTTAAAAGGTAATAAAAAGACATCAGGTATGAAAAAAAAATTAAAACCAATGGCAGTTTATCATTAAAAGTACAAAAAAAGTCCAAAAAACAAGGCCGCCTCAGAAATAATGATTTTAATATCCATACAAAATTTGCATAGACGCGTAATCAGCAAATTTAAAGAAGAAGGCTGCTTCTCAGTTCCCACGGTAATTTTTAGTCGTTTCTTATAATTCTACCTTAATTAGCTAAAGAAAAAATTATCATTATTAATAATTATAATTGTGAGATTGACCTTGAATATTTTTATATAACAAGAAAAACATGGCTGGCCAACTAAAAACCTAAATGTCATTTTACAGTCCTCCTCATTAAACTGTATATTCTAATAATGGTAATGACCTAGAACATTTACTCTAAATGAAGTCCTTTTAGTCTTTTTGTATACTATCACAAATAATCCCTTCCTTACATAAATGCAAATGCACTTGGCGAAGATCACATGGACTTGACAAAAGCTGTAATAAAACGTTTGGGATTTAAAAGAACCGCCTCCAAGACGAACCGCGTTGACATTTGATACAAAAAACTTAAAACTTAACCTCAAAATAATTTCATCCAAAAAAGACATAATTACACATCAGTAAGTCGTGAAATGCTTTTAATTAACACACACACACATGCATCAACGGCACTTCAGGCAGACATATTGTTTATTATTTTTGTAATAAATGTTTTATTGAGGCTTTAGAAAGTGTTTTATGGAATTAAAATTTGCCTTTTAGATTTATAGAGGCCTTTTTTTCTTCATAATTTCATCACAACATTTTGTCAACGATGTTTTAAGAGTCTAGTTTTGTAATGGCCTTTAATAAGTTCTAATAGGCATTGAAAATGCCTAGTTTTAAAAAGGATTTAAAATGTATTTATTGCAAATATGTTAAAACCATAAAGAATAATTTAAAGACTCTTTAAATCTAAATGGAATGTAAGACGTTAATAAAACTAATAAGCCTTATGGAGAGTTTTATGTAGGTATGATAAACCCACTACAAATACATATTATCCTAGAAGCAAATTAGCTGTATAATTAGATCTTACAGAATGCTTTAAAACTTACCAAGCCTAAAAGGTCTTAACTACAACATCAATAAAGCACAAGACTATTTCCTAACCCTGACAAACCTTTCTTAAAACCTCCTCAAGTCCAAATGACTTTTAAATTGTTCCTTGGGTAGGCAATTAAAAAACGAATATTTAAAAAAATAACTTCCAATTGCTTAAGTATTAAGACCTTCAGGTAGATTTGGGAAAAAAAGTCAGTTTGGGGCCACTGTGCGGCCGCCCTTACAATCAGCCGCCCGCGTGCAGCGCACGCCTTGCACGACCGCTTAAAACGGGCTTGGTGCCATCAAATCAAAAAATTTGAAAAAAATTGAGTACATTAGCAATGCAGAGGCGCGTCTATTAGACAAAAATCATGATAGCACCTTTCCAAAAAAAATTTTATTTTTATTATTTTTTTTAAATTTGAATTTCGCGCCAAATACGGCGTAATATTTCGTTCAGAAGGCCTCTATATTCGATAATTTTTTCAGAATTTTTTGTCAGTTACGTAAGTTGCAATATAATTTTAATAAACATTTACCTTTTTTGCGAAAATTCAGCTCCCCCTTGGATTTCTGGAATAACATTATATCAAATATTTTTTTTACATCAAAGGGAATACTTTGATGCCCATTTCATGTAATTTCCTTTAGGGTCATTTTTCACATTCTTCTTAGACCCTTTCTGTTAATTTTTAGAATGCGATATTAAAAATTGATTCGTTTTGTGTATATATTATGCCGACTTTTTTCTACACTTGAAACAAAGTTGGGAAGTATGCAAAGCCTTTCGCCGCGGAGACTTCCACCTAAATAAAATTTTCGTAGCATGATAAATGATTATCGCAGTCATTTAGAATATTTTCTTTTCCTTCGCGCATATATGTTGATAAATGTGAAAGTAACGAATTGCCGACAAGGTCGGCTTGAATAAAACAAAGTAGAACTTAGCGCGTCACTAATGAATATAAATCGGTTCCTCACGTCTTAACTTTATTAAGGAGAAATTCTGTCCACCAGGAGATTTTGTCGAATTGAATCATCTCGGGGTTCATTCAGAACGGACAGTTTTTATTAGCTAACTCATATAATAGTGGAGGCAAAATAAACTTTGAACGGGATTGGTTGGCTGCAGCAATTTTAATGTTTTATTTGTTTTATGTATAACACCGGCACACACAAAAAAAGATTCTGAACTGCATGTATTTTGGACCATATGTATTTTGGGGCGGTGAATCCAAATCTGATGATGAAAAAGCCCTGAGTCATCAAGTATTTTTCCTACAATCAATTTATTCCACAAATAATGAGATAAATATTAAATAAACAAAATTAGGGACTGCTTATGAGTGCTAAAAAGTTCACAATATCTATATAGCCCAGGAATTTTAGTCAATATATCGCTTCTACTCAGAATTAATTATTGTAAAACGGAAAATTTACAGGATTTGTTTTTGTTTTGGGGATGTTTTTTGGGGTTGGGGGTGAAAAATGAGCCAGTCTGACAATTTGTCATCAGATTCGGTTTCAGCAGGTCCAAATACATAAGAGTACACTGGTCTAGTCCGTCGGACAAACCATTTTTTTTGGCGGGTGTGTTTTTCGTGGTTATGGGTGAAAAACGAGCCAATCCTTCAATTCTAACTTCGAATCCGGATTCAGCAGATCAAAATACATAAGGATACACTGGTATAGTCCGCCGGACAGTCCTTTGCTTATTTTGGGGGGTGTTTTTGGGGTTGGGGATGAAAAACGAGTCAATCTGACAATTCTGACTACGGATTCGGTTTCAGAAGGTCCAAATACATAAAAATATACTTGTCTGCTCCTCTGGACAGACCATTTGTTGGAGGGGTGTTTTTTGAGGTTGGGGGTGAAAAACGAGCCAATCCGATAATTCTGACTTCGGATTCAGCGAGTCCAAATACATACTGATACATTGGTCTGATCCGCCGGACAGACCGCTTTCTTTTTGTGGGGCTGTGTAAAATATAAACAGGAATTCGCAACAACAGTGCAGCCAGGGAAGTTGCCATTTCGGAATGTTTTCAGTTTTTGAAATTTTGACAGCATTAGAACGGAATATTATAAACAAAATATGCATGGAAGATCTGAAATACGAACGAATATGCTTCTCCGAAGCTTTTATGATTATTTCGACTCAAATCGGACCAGTAACAACCTTTTTGCTGCACTTTATAGCCAGTTCTGCAACTTAGACCATTGTTGCTCCTCAAAAACAGGGAAGCCGAGGCTTTATAATAATTACTTTCGGGGCAAAAACTAAAGTTCCTGGGCTAATAAGTCTCTATGAAAAAAAAATAATTTCATGTATTTTGGTGCGCCCAATAAATTGGCGGTAGGAAAATGGCTGACGAGCTTTTCTATCACCAGATTCGGATTCAACGCATGAAAATACATTAAAAAAATTATGTTTCCATAGAGAGTTATAGACGATGTGAACATCATTCATAAGCAGTCACTAGTCTTGGTTTATTTCGAATTAATTCCAACATTCAAGAAACAAATTGACGGTAGGAAAAAAATCTTTATAACAGATTCAGATTCAGCACACCAAAGTGCATAAAGAATAAGTTTACATAGAGACTTAGGGATATTGTGAACTGGTGCACTCATAAACTAGTACAGTACCTAGAGGTAAAAAATATGCAAAACTTCGGAATAATGTCATATTGAACGAATTTCGTTCATTTTTGGCAGTATAATAGTAAATACTTCACAGAAAAGTTTCTATGTTGTGCGGGGGCTTGCTAATTTATAGAGGGTGGATGCCACCCCCTCTCAGGGGGTGGCACTTATAAAAATATATATTTATTGGAGCTGAAGTAGAATCAAATTTTAAGAAGAAAAGGTTCTATGCAATTTTTTACATAAATTGATAGTTTCTAAGTTATAACGACTCCAAAATTGCGATTTTAGCATAAAAAAAGGTATTTCCAAACGGCTTTCGTCAAGTTTCTCGAAAAGTATTACTTTATCGAAAAAATGTTACAGACCAATTACAGAAAGTACAAACTGGGAATTAATTATATTTAAGATATTTAAGTTTACATTTGGCATCCAAGAGTTCATAAGATAATTATTTAGAGTGAGAGATAAATATCTCAGAAACTGTGACACCTACGTCAAGGATGCTAATAGGTGGAATAATAGGTTATTAATTAAGCTTTCAACTGTTTTTCTATTTGTTTCTGTAGCATAAAAAATAAAGAAGTTATGACCAAAGCAATGTGCATCTACACATTTTTTTAATAACAACGTCGCCATTTTGTTACTGTAATTAGCCAGTAATAAAAAAAAAGGAATTTCAAACACTGTTTCTCATTAATATATAGCAGGACGTAGATGCTCACATTTTTTGGTTTGTATACAGCACTTGCTTTAGAAAAAAAATACAGTTTAAACTATAAAGGTATTTTCGATAAAACGTATTTTTTTTTCCTTTTCCAAATATCTCCATAAATATTGGTTTTATTGAAAAACGGGTAGAGACCAAAAATAAAGCTCATAAACTGATAAATGAATTTCGCTTGTTTATTTATTTACATAGATGTAATAGTTTCGGAGATATGAAAGTTTACAAATGGCGTCCGAATGTTTATAAGACGAAAAATGCAGTTTAAATGTTAAATATCTCAGGAACTGTGACACCTACGTCACGCATGTTAAGAAATGAAATTAAAGACAGTTAATTGCGCTTTCAAATTATTTTTTAGTCATTCCTGTAGCATAAGAAATAAAGAAGTTATGACGGAAAATATGCGTATTTATATTTTTTTATATAAAAAGGTCGCCATTTTGTTACTCTAATTAGCCAGTAATTTAAAAAAATTATCTCAAATACAGTTTTTCGTTAAGATGTAGCATTACCTAGATGCTCAATTTTTTTTGCTCATTTAAAGCACTTGCTTTAGAAAAAAATGCATTTTAAACTTTAAAGGTAATTTCGAAACACTTATACTAAATATAAACTTAAATATCTCGAAATTATTACATCAATAAAAAAAAATTTAATTAACTCCCAGTTTGTACTTTCTGTAATTGATCTGTAACATTTTTTCGATAAAGTAATACTTTTCGAGATACTTGACGAAAGCCGTTTGGAAATATCTTTTTTTTTAAGCTAAAATCGCAATTTTGAAGTCGTTATAACTTAAAAACTATCAATTTATGTGGAAAATTTCATAGAACCTTTTCTTCTTAAAATTTGATTCTGTTTCAGCTCCAATAAATATATATATATTTTTAAGTGTCACCCCCTGAGAAGGGGTGGCATCCACCCCCTATAAATTAGCAAGCCCCCGCACAATATAGAAACTTTTCTGTGAAGCCTTTACTATTATACTGCCAAAAATGAACGAAATCCGTTCAATATGACATTATTCCGAAGTTAAAACCTCCTGTTACTGTACTAAACAGTAACTAATTATTTCCACATCCAGTGGGAGTATAGTAACGCAGAAAAAAAATTTTGAAACATTTTTTTGTTCAAATAGGCTTAAGGTGTCATGAAATGTCCAGATTTTAAGTTAGATCAAAAAAAAATCTGTCTGTCTGTTTGTCTGAATCGCTTAAGGTATTGACTTGAAATTTGGTACATGTATGTATTTTAATGAGATCTGGAACTAGATTATATTTTGATCTTATTCCGTTGAAAAGTTGGGGGGTAAATGGGGGCTAAATAGATAAAGCAAGAAAGTAAAAGTCCATAAAAATGGTATTTAGTATATATAAGATGTGGCATATTATTTCCACATATTTTCGAAAGTTCGACGGAGTAGGGTATTATAGTAGGTCCTAGCCCTCCTCTCTACACCCTTTTTGTGACGTCACAGCGAGCATGGTTTGGGGGACAATTCGTGGGTAATTGAGGGTAATTAATGGGGGTAATTAGCGGATAAGAGTATAAGAGTAATTAAGGATGGTTAAGGGTAATTGAAGGTAATTAGGCAAAGGCCGGACAAAGTGGAATAAGGTCGGATAAAGTGGGAATTAGTGGAGGTAATTAGTGGGTAATTAAGGGTAATTAATGGGAGTAATTAGCGGATAAGAGTATAAGAGTAATTAAGGGTGATTAAGGGTAACTGAAGGTAATTGGGCAAAGGAGGGACAAAGTGGAACAAGGTCGGATAAAGTGGGAATTAGTAGGGGTAATTAGTGGGTGGTGGTGGTGGTAATTAAGGGTAATTAGCGGGTAATTAATGGTAATTAGGGGAAGGTGGGACAAAGTAGAATATAGTGGAGGAATTAGCGGGTAATAAGGGGTAATTAATATGTAATTGAGGGGGTTATTAGGTAAAATAAATCTTTTAAGTGCGATTTGTGTAATAAAATATTTAATATACAGGTTAACTTAAAATATTGTTGTTTTATGAATTCTTCTTCGTTGTGAGAGACTTGGATGGAAAATCTGGATGAGGAAGTAGTGACTTCTTGGGCAGCGGCTTTTTAGTTTATTTCATATTTATCCCATTATTTGAGGAATTTTAGAGTAGGAAAAGTTTTGATGGTAAAATATTTGGATTCAACGCATCAAAATACATATAAAATGATATATCTGGTCATTAGAAAAGTTGTACGCTATATAAGAAAAAGGATTGAGCAATGTACTCGGAATAATGGTGGTTACATTGTCTTTATTGAAGATTATTTGCTAAAAAATGGTAGGTATGTATGAATTAGAATTTTTGCCTTAACAAATAAATAATTATTTTGTTGTAAAATTAATTCAAACTAGTGCAATGCATTATTCTGAATAAAAAAGAAGAATATATTTTCTTCATTTGAGAATCCGTTTTAGACAAAAAATATTTTTAGTTGAAAAAATTGTTTCTTTGACGGCTCCTATCTCAAACGCCTTTGGATCTACTACGATGTAATCTTGTACAAAGGGGTTTCTAAAGGTGCTGATTAGGAATATCCTACTAGTTTTTTTCTAAAGAACTCGCTAATACTTTTTTTTTCAAAATCGACCCCCATTTTCCATCCTAGAATCGGACGCCTCTAATTAAAATCAAATGGGGTTACATCTAAATATTTACTTATACCTATTAAGAAACAAAAAAGAGAACCAAAATTCACCACCAAAATTTCAAAATATTCGGATATCAGAAGAGCGAGATATGAGGGTGGATCCATGAAAGGTGGAACACACTGTACATAATATGCACAAAGTAGCTGTTCAATAAGAATATTATAGAAAGAGTCTCTCAAGTTTAAAAATTTATGAATATTTTATAACGACGCGACCTTCTACTTAGGATGGAGCTATACCTATTTGTGTATAGAATTAGAAATTATCTTTTGACACGATTGCATGATCCGAATACTGAATAAGGATGTTTGCATAATGCGGCCCATGTTCGTAAAACAAATATTTCTAAAGGCGGAAGGAAAGGTCGACTCTGGCAATATTACAAGAAAACTGAATGAATTTTTGCCGTAGTATGTCATAATCCTGTAATTGATATATTCACACATCCGGTGGATTAAAATGAGAAGATTATCAATCATCGTTTCGGCTGCAAGAATAGGAAATAAACAACGTGACATTGTAGAACTCGACAAGCACTATATAGGGTAAAGTGTTTTGCTGGGAGTGATCTATCAAAACTATGTCATCATTATCGTAAACTAAATAATTTTGTTTGAATGTTTAATAAATTATTTATCAAGTTAGTACTTAAATGACAAGTACAGCAAATTAGGTTTTTTATAAATTTACTATTATATTCTAGGAGCTAGTGTCGAAAAGTGAAAAATTTATCAAACCACCAACCGAAGTGGTCTGATGATAGTATTCGTCCAAACAAGCAAACTTGTGTTTTGTGAATATGGGCCTTAAGGGCCGGCAATTTATATTGCGGGCCTGTGAAAAATTGAACGTATTTCATCGTAATCAGACCACTAGGTTCCTCGGTTTGAGTGTAGTTGTAGGTGAAAGGATTGCATCGATACAGTCAGCAAGAGTTTTCTCATTGAGCGTTTCGATTCGTGCATTCAGAAAAAAAAAATCGAATCGCATTGTAATCAAATCGGCCAAAGTTTGCAGCAAATGTTTTCAGCTGTCCAAAAAATAAAAGAAATACTACAGGCGGAAATTTTGAAACCCAAAACTACCCCAATGGGGTAGTTTTGGGGGGATTGAATTTAATAAAAATTCTCGCCGATGATAATATAATGTTTTATAGAATGTTTGGAGTATGTAAAAATTTAGGCGATAGTTTTTAGCTTGAATTCCTTGTTTGACGACATTTACAGTGTAGACTAGGGTGGCCCATCTCTATAGGGGGTGAATTTTTTTTGCGTATTTTTTAAGTCTCACCCCACGAAAATATACTATTATACTAGGAATAATTTATGTCAAAGTTTCAGATAATTCGGTGAACGGTAACCCGTGCCGCATTCAGGTAGAAATTTGTAGATAAGATTTTATTACGGTAATACACTTAAATTTTACTTAAAATACAAATATCTACCTCTTTTCTCATAATGTTTTATTGGTGTAATTATTTCCTAGAAATTATTTGTTTTGGAAGTTTGGAAATATAATGCACCTACGGTAGGTTTTTATGTCAGTTTGCAATTGTGTTTTACAGTGGTGACATTATAAGTTCTAGCATACGTTCCTTTTTGAAAAAACATTTAACGATGGCTGATGTTAGATCCTTACGAAAGGATACTTTCATTTACTTAGTTGGACACTATTCGTCACAAATCATTGGCAATAAATTGCCGTCTAATAGACAAGTATTACAAGTGCTCTTTTATAACATTCGTGAAGTGAAGCTAAGTGTACATGAAAGTGCTAAATTAACAATAAAAGAGGTGTCAGTTTGGGATAAAGCTCGCATTCCGACACGTCAGGATTTTCATTGTGTTAAACAACTAGATAAACTTTATGCAGAGTGGAGGAACTTATAAAAATCGGCTAAAAGGGCCAGTGCGGGAGTAAAGAAAAAAATTTCGTTGAAAAATTGGACGATCTCTTTGACATTTCTCATGCAAATGCATTGGAGTTGATGAAAATAGATGAAGATAAGCAGTTTTTAATTAACCAAAGAAAAAAGGGACGTCCTGGATTTATGCATGGTATTGATTACCAACTTGCTTCTCAAGAAAAATCAGCTGAGGAGAAATTACAGAAATTATCCGAACGAATGCAACGAAGTCAACAAGAAAAAGCTAGATTAGAGGAAACAGTCACCTGTCCATCATCAAGTAGTAATTCAGCCTACTCCAACGAAAATGAAGATGAAATAATCGAAGCCCAAGAAGAGTTGTTACAAGACCAGCCTGGCCCGTCACAGCCAAAAAGAGGAGATTGTATGGAACATGTAACATCATCACACCAAAAATAGCCGCTGCATTTGATGCTTGCAAAATAAGCGACAGGTATGGAGTCCATATTTTGACGGCAGTAGCAGAAGCACTAGGACATGACACCACATCTTTGTCCATCAGCAGAACCACACTTCAGCGCTCTAGACAACGCATCCGCGAAGAAAGAGCTGAAATATTAAAAACTGCCTTCGGTAATTCTGAATTGCCGGCCCCAGTCATCCATTGGGATGGAAAACTTTTACCTTCTCTCACTGGAATGGGAAATATCGATAGACTTGCTATCTTAGTTACTAGTGGAGATATTGAACAACTACTTGGAGTACCAGCTTTGCCCAATTCAACTGGAAGAGAACAGACTGAAGCAGTTTATGATGTGCTTTGTGACTGGAATTTGAACGAAAAGGTAATAGCTTTGTGTTGTGATACAACAGCATCAAATATGGGTTATATAAATGGGGCAGCCACACTATTGCAACAAAAATTAGAAAGAGATATTCTATATTTTCCTTGTAGACATCATATTTTTGAAGTGGTTTTGAGAAGTGTGTTTGACACAAAAATGCCTTCCTCATCTGGTCCAAATGTGCCACTATTTAAATGTTTTAGGGAATTTTGGCCTAAAATAGATCAAAATAAACTAAAAACTGGATTTCAGGTATCAAAAATTAAACACATTTTACAACCAGTTAAAGCCGAAATTGTAAAGTTTCTAAATGCAGCTTTAACTTTGCAACAGCCTCGTGATGATTATAAAGAATTTTTAATGCTTTCTAAACTTTTTGTTGAAGAAGAGCCCACTCACACGACATTCTATCAACCAGGGGCATTTCATCATGCACGTTGGATGGCCAAAGCCATTTACTGTCTAAAAATATTTTTTTTCCAAGATCAGTTCCAACTAACTAAAAAAGAAAAATAGGTATTGAAGATATATGCCTCTTTATTGTAAAGGTTTATGTAAAGGCCTGGTTTACAGCGTCATTTGCTAGTAAAGCACCGCTTCATGACTTAGACTTTTGTAAAGAACTCATTAATTATCAAAATATTGACAAAGAAATATCTCAAGCCGCAATTAGGAAAATAGTGAATTATTTGTGGTACCTTAATTCAGTAAATGTTGGCTTATCTTTCTTTGATGACGATATTTCAGTTACCACTAAAAGAGAAATGGTTAAAGCTTTGAATAGGAAAGCACCAAATCAAGAGGGTATTAAACGACTTATGATTAGTAACATTACTGATGTTGAAAACAAGGAAATTCAGGACTTCATATGCGAGAACACTAAACAGTTTTTTCAAAAATTAGGTTTGTCTATGGATTTTTGGAAAATGATCCAACAACATGGAGGGAAAATGAAAGTTATACCCGATGTTTCAATATTGTAAACAAAATTAAAGTTGTAAATGATGCCGCTGAGAGAGGAATCAAACTTATTACTGACTATAATGACATTTTAACAAAAAATGAAGACCAAAAACAGTTTTTACTCCAAGTTGTAAATGATTATAAATCACAGTTTCCAAATGTAAAAAAAGAAACCCTGTCGCATGCTTTGGCCTAGTGCAAAAAATATTGTTTTTATTACTATATGTCTTGTAGATTTAGGATAATATTTGGTACTATGTAAGAAAAGAACGTTTCATAATAAAATACACAAAGATAAAACTAGAGTTTTATTTCAAAAACTTCTAGTCTAGTTTTCTTAGACTACGAATTTACAGTAGTATGACACATGTCATAGTCACAACAGATAATGTCTTTGATATTTGTATGACTTGATTAGTCATTCTAAAGATAAATGTTGCTGATTAAAAAAAAAACAATGCATCAACCAAAGAATGTAAATAATTCCATTTACGTTTATTATTGCATAATAATGCATTCTGCGGCACCCTTTGCCTTCAATTTGCCTCAATAATATTTTGAGGAGACCTTTTTTTTCTTCAAATGGAACCATTTGCAGGGGTGAGAAATAAAAAATTTCGATTTCGAAAAAGATGGGCCACCCTAGTGTAGACCTGGATGTTATGCTCATAATTGCCCCAATAACTCTTCGTTCCCTCTTTCAAAATTCCCGCCAATTACATTTCTTTCATTTTTTGGACAATTGAAAATTTGCCACAAACTTCGGCCGGTTTGATTACAACTCAATTCGGGTTGTCTTTTCTGAGTGCGTGCACCGCAACGCTCAATGAGAAAACTCTCGCCGACTGTATCTATGCAATCCTTTCACCTACAACTACAGTCAAACCGAAGAACCTAGTGGTTTGATTACGATGAAATACGTTCAATTTTTCACAGGCCCGCAATATAAATTGCCGGCCCTTAAGACCCATATTCACAAGAAACAAGTTTGCTTGTTTGGACGAATACTATCATCAAACCACTTCAGCTAGTGGTTTGATAAATTTTTCACTTTTTGACACTAGCTCCTAGAATATTAGTATAGTTCATGACGTCGATTGTGGCGATTCGGCTACCAAGTCAATTATTACTCTTGCTGACAAAATACCTTATTATAGCAAGTTAAATTTGATTATTTTTATTTTCAAAAATTAGTGAAAGTCCATTCTGTCGCTCCGTGCATAATTCGTTTCAGAAAAAACATTTATTCTATATTTTTTTAAAAAATCATTCTAAAATAACGTACCTAATTTCATATCCTTTCATAATATACAAACACTCCAACCGTTTAAACCTCCGTTCGACAATCCGATTAAAGAACTTATACCTAGATACAAAATGTGTATTGGTTTGTTTGTTACAGAGATAGTCACAGACACTTTAGTTGCAAACATCCCATAAGTTCCTGATTCGCTAGTCGGTCTATTCGCGGCCGTTTCGGACACGATCGGTTCAGTTCGATTATCATAATCTCAGTTTGACGTGTCCGCTACTAATGTTAATAAATGGTTTTCGTGTTTTCCGATCAAAAAGTGGTGAATAAGTCATATTTACATAGTTTAGTGATAAAATGGTGAAGTTCTGTGTCGCTTGCAGAAAGCAGTTTAGAAAAAAAGAAAATCGATCGTTTCATAAGTAAGTAGGTATAAACTTCATAGTCGTAACATGATGGGGTTCAGTTTACAGTTGTGGTAAGGTGAATAGCAATTAAATTTTAATATATTTTCAATACATATTTCCCCTGTAGAAATCGTGTTAATTCCTTTTTTCGTGCCTAAGAAAAAGTCACATGATTAATGTGGAAGATTGACAATAAATAATAATAATAATAATTTATTATGCATATAGAAAAGAAATAACAAAACTTTACAAAGAAATACATAATATCAAATATATGCAACAATGGGACAAGGCATTGCATTGCATTTTTCAGCCTTGCCCTTGGGAAATAATATATATCATACATAAATACGTAATTCATTAACAATACTAAATCATTATATGTAGCAGTAGTAATAAATGACAAGTATTAATATTTAATATATCGAAAATAAAAATATATTTACATATACATACAGACATACATACACATATACATTTAAGGAAGAAGAAAATAGGCTACTAATCAAAATCAGGGCAGTAACGCCTTTTGTTTATTCAAAAGATATTTCCTATATGCTGAGCAAAACTGACCAACAATTGGTAAATCAAAAGTAGCTCTGGAGATATTGATAAGAGTACAGGCTATATACTCGAAATATTTTTCAAACTTTGCGCCGTTATGTTGAGGTATCGCATACAGATCTGGATTTCGTATATTGATTGTGTGAATACTGGATTGTTTTATTAATAGTTTAGATAGGTAAATTGAGGTATTGAAATTTATTGTTTGGAATATTAAAGTTGCATGCAGATCTATATTCGATTTTTAAGATTCCTCGAGTATTGTAATGTGGGGTCACGTGATCACGTCTATTGATATAGAAGTAGGAGAATCGTAAGCAAAAATTTTGAAGCACTTGTATTTTATTTTTTAAGACATCAGTAAGATAATTAAAGTAAACAGGAATACCATATTCCATATTGCCCAAGATAATTGCGTTTACGAGTCTCCACTTCGAATCTTGCAGTAGAACATATTTATACTTCCACAGTACATTAAATTTAAAGTAACATATGCTCAATTTTTTTAACACGTAATTTTCAAATGTTAAATTTTGTTCTATAATGACTAATATTTTTTTCTCACTACTGAGTTCAATCACAAAATTATTCAGTGTTATATTTACTGTTTGATTTTCTTCTGCTTTTTGAACTAAAATCCTAGATTTTAGATGCGTTCGGTTGCAAACCATTTCGTTTAGACCACGCACTTATTATTTCGAGATTTTCATTTAACTCGTGAATCACCAATTTCACACCTTGTGGATAGCACGACGTAAATCTGGGTGTCCTCAGCATATAGGTCTATGTTCCAGTCATAGGTAATTATATTGGCAAATCAGAAGAAAACATTATATAGTAGTGGCCCAAGTATACTGCCTTGTGGTACACCTGATTTCACAACACTTTCATTTGAAATTGAGTTTTTTATTTTAACACGTTGAGTGCGTTCACTTAAATAGTTGTTAAACCATTATAAGAAAGTAGACCTTATTCCGTAATATTTTAATTTTGCCAGCAAAAGTATATGATTGATGACATCAAATGCCTTACAAATGTCAAGTAAGGTTAAATAAGTTATTTTTGAGTTGTCCATTTTCTAGTTATATCATTTGTTATTTTAATTAGAGCAGTGTTAGTGCTATGGTGTTTTCTGAATCCTGATTGCTCTTCGGTAATATTTTATTTATTGTCATATGATTTGACAGCTCCTTTTCTATAATTTTTTCTAACAATTTAGACATTGTAGGAAGTATATTAATTGACCAAATTCCGTTGCTTTGGATACTTTGGGAAGCGGTAATATGATGGATCTTTTCCAGACAGATGGAACAGCACTAGTGTGTAAGGAAGTGTTTATTATATGCGTTAGGGCGATTTTGCAGTGCGGAAAAATAAGCTTCAGCATTTTAAGACTAATTTCATCTATTTCAGTTGCATTAGATTGAATTGAGTATAAACACTCTTGCACCTTATCATATGTAACACTCTCTACATTATTTAGAGTTGTAATGTTGAATTTTCAACTTCCGTGCAATAATTTAGAGTCGCTTCGTCGATATCATTATGGACAGAACTATTTAAAAAATATTGATTAAGTTCATTCACATCTTGTACACTTGAATCTAGTTCCGATGTAGAAATCATTCCATAATTTGGCCGGGCTGTGTTTGTTTTCCTCAATTTGATACCTTATAAATGCTGTTTTTTCATTTCTTATTGCTACAGATAAATAGTTTTTCAAATCTTTATAACAACGAGATGCATGCATGCCTATTCTTTCGAGCGAAGAATTCGTTAGAATAATTTTACATCTACACTTACCGAAATTGGTATATTGGCTTGAAAGTGGGTACGTACCTGTAACGAAATAAATTTAATTAGTACCATAACTATCGTACATGCATCCATTTGCACTTAAAGTAATTGGTGAAAATGATCTAATTAATTCTTTAAATTGCACAAACGGGTAACACGGGCATTTCATAAATATAAAAGGGTAATAGTACTTAAATTAAACATGCTTGCCGAGTTTTCACTTCATAAAAAAGGCCTGTCCCTTGATATTAATCAAAACACCACGCCGCGCCAGTCTCTATGCTGAGTTCTAATGAGCAGGGATTTGATGTGATGTATCGCGTTGAATTTTTTACTGTAACGATTATACTTAACAACGTTCGAAAGTCACCTTCAAGTTAACAAATCCCCCATGTACGTGACTAGGGATTATTACGACTTTTTATAATCATTTCGTTTATTTGGAATTTTATCGATTCCTTGTGATTTAAGGGAAAGTATGTAACAAATGGGATGTCGTTTCTAAAACGAAAACGTTGTAGGTAGTTATTTTTCAATGGAGTAGAGTATGTCAATAATTGCTATTCGTGCACTGTTTGAAATTTTGCTTGTATGTACAGATTATCTCGCTCATTTTTAGCTGACTTCAAAGAAACGAGGCTACAAGTTTTATCTGTAGTAGTGGGATAATATCTCGTAGAATTTCCTTGACTTAGGGAAAACCTAGAAATTATTTTCAGTATGTTTTAGCTATCAAAGAGAGCCTATAGCTAAAATATGTTTATGTGGCGTTGACCAGATATCCTACTTCTTTCAATTTCTTTGATAAATTACTTTTACTTTTTTTTCGTGTTTCTGCTTAGGTTTTTTTAAATATTTCAGCTCGTATTTCGGCTTCTTTACGTAAAATCGTGATAAAACAATCTTTTTTTAATAAATATAAAACTGAGTCAATTATAATTATTAAATTAATTCCTAACCTCAAAAAAAAATTAAAAACCGATTCCATTGACGATTTTTAGTTTTTTTTAAAATACATGCGTTTGACTGCGTTATAATTTAACAAAAATTCGTGGAAAACTACTTTTAATGATTTATATACATTATTCTTTTTGCTGTTTGCGAAATTCTACAAAAATTTTCATTTGCTGTTATGGTTTTTTACGTATACAAAATAGCTTTTTATGTAACCTGTTTTTAAATTCTTTATTTTGTGTATCGAGTGGATGTTAGCGGGACGAGCGAAGCGAGATCCCGCAAAATAACACGAATTACACAAAATTGTCTTTCGAAACGTGTTACATACAAGATTTTTTTTTATTCTAAACGTGTAAAAACCGTTTAAACATAAACGAGATAATAATTTAAAAATCTTAAAAGTTATAGTTACATAGTTACCTTTCCTGCTGTTATTACACATTATAATTTTAATGTCAAAATCTACATCAACGAGATAACAACCCTTATATTAATTCCTGTTTTTTTTTATCTTCATGAATCCTGAGATCACTAATTAATCGATCACACGTAATTAAAAGTTGATGAAGGGTGTCTTCATTAGTTGATTCCCTCTGATACATCCTACTATGATGGGCTCGAGTTTTTCTAAAAGTTTTATTTTTGACCTCCTGGGCCTCTTCTAAAGGTGTTCCTATTGACTTAGCGATTTCAGTCATATGAACTCTAAATATCGTCAATTTGACATCAGATATGCATTCAGCAACTTCAAAAACAGAATGATGTTAAATTTTTAAATACTTCATGGCTATTTGACAGCTAGTTGACAGTTGTCAACTGTCAATATCGGCAATTTGACATCAGATATTAATTCGCGACCTCAAAAGTATGAAGTTAGACATTTAAATTATCAAAATACTCTTTTTAAAAATGTGATAAAATACGATAAGAAAAATCCGTCCTTGCAGGGATAGTCGCATTAATGGTTAAAAGTAAAAATAAGAATCGACTTTGTCCAAATTTTAGCAGTGGTGGAGTAAACTACAGATCTTGACGATTACTTATACCATACCATACCAATGGAGTAACAGCTTGTAATTACTCTTAAAATTTAGTATTTACAAAGAGAAAAACAAATATACTTTCGTGCCTCCGTAAATCTTGTTCCAATGCCTTGGCACAATTTTTTTTTTTTTGTTGGTTCATTATCGAGTAACATCTTCAAACTACAACCAAATTAAAGTTTAAGAATTTTTCTGTTAGAAAAAACATTTGTGCCATGTCTATGCCTGTTAGAAATACCTGGCACAAAACTTTCTATTTCTCAAAGTCTTATGGTATTACTAATACAATTTATTACAGAAGTATTCAGGGATAAACAAATAATCATCCAATAAACAATCAATGATTAAAAAAAAAATGATTTTCATTTATTTGGATATTTTACAAAGTATAGATACATAATACAATGAAATTTTTCTCATATACCGGGTGGCTCAGTCGATAGGGACACTCTTGTAACTTTTGAATAGGTAAATAGATTTTTTTCAAATTTGGTGTAGTGATATGGAATGAAATTTCCAATTATATGATGTAAAGACCCAAAATGGCTGACTTTCGTTTCTATGCAATTTACATGAAAATCAAATTTTGAAATGGGACAAACTATACAGGGTGTAATCAGTTTCATGTCATTAAAAAAAACTGGTAATGGGGACCGACTAGACAAACAAAAAACCTTTATGACTTTTTCCCCTAGGGATACTTTCAAAAAACTGACCTAGGTTAACAATTTGAATATTAGAGTAGGAAACATTTGAGAACCACTTCCTTTGTGGGTCAATGGACGTATACTAGGTATAATTCTACAACTTTTAAATTGTCATAAAAAAGTACAAAGATTACCGACCGACTCGTCGCCGGCCGGCACCTTTGATGAGCGCCTCGACCGAACCAATTATAAAAATGTAAATAATTCGTTATTTCTTTTTGCAGAACTGCAAGCAATTCATAGGCGTAGAAGAGGTTTAAACACAGCATTTATTTACATGTGTGTTTTTTTAATTTAGAAAAAAATATTGGAGCTTTTATTGCTGTTTATAATTTATCAGATTTAAATGTGATTTATTACCATTTGTAGCCTAAATGAGTGTTCTGGGTTAAGCTTAAAAAAACGAGTAATTATTTCATGACACTGGGAAATAAAGAGTTAGACGTCTGAGATACGATTACTGAATAATTATGTGTATTTTAAGTTAAGAGAAAACCTGATTTATTTAACGAATTGCCAATCAGGTATCGAAAACTAAAATATTCAATAAATCTAGAACTTACCAATAAATTATTTTTGATTTACATAAATTGTTCGAAATGGCCTCCGTCTGCATCAATACACTTTTCGGCACCTCGAACTAAGGACATACGTACTCCGTTCAACACATTTGGTAAATTAGGATCATTTGTTATGGTTTCTATGCACATTAAAATATCACACTAAATAAACTATTAACTAACGTTGTCAATAAAGAAAATAAAAATAAAAACTTGGTCCAAACTCCAAAACAAACACAAAAAGAACTAACAAGTAGTGTCTGTAAGTAATCAAGAACTTAACGACTTGAACGGTAAGTCAATAAAATGACGTGTGTGCTTAACGAACTGCCCACAGAAACTAAAATACCGCACCGCTAAAGACCTCACCTTACCTAGTTTTAAAAAGCCATAAAAAAGTGTGATTATCAGCTTGTGCCCTCGCCAACGCGCGGCTCTAACAAAGGAACGTGACACTTTGCGAAAGAGCCATATTAGCGTATTTGATGCTTAGAGGCACCGACATACGCGAAGAGAAAGCCTATCCCAACATTCCAGCAGTTCTCAAACAATTTTACTGAAAATTTTCGAAATTTTTGTTTATTTTTTTTTCAAAAATTATGGGCTTTAGACCATGTTATATAACATTTTTTTGTTAGTTTAGTCGTCCCCACCACCAGTTTTTTTGCTAGATTATTAATCTTCCAAAACAAATTCACGTGAACGTCTGTCGCGGAAATTTTATGAAAAACGTAAAAAGATTTGATTCTACTCAAATTCCACCACGTTGGAAATCACCGAAACAAAAGATTTTACGAACAATTTATGTAACTTCAACGGGGCAAAATGCTACAGAAATGAATTACGGCAATTTCTTACCAGAACAATGCGGATGAGCAGTTTAATGACAATAAAATTGAACCGCTTTGGTACGAAGGTGATCCAACACCTCTTTTAGTTGAGGACATTGTTACCTATGGTAGAGCTTGATGAAGTAGAATATAATGAAATTGATATACTACGGGAGCCCACCCTAAGTGTCCGTGCACCCCCCCCCCCCCCAGGAGTTACCATTTTCCAGATAACATTGTTATCCAAATTATAATATTGTTATTATTATTATGAATTTTTTTCAGTTTATTTTATTTTTTGTTATGTTAATAATATAAAGTTATATTATACACCTTACAATAATAAATTGTCACAGTTATTTCTTCTAAAGGATTTACCGATATATGAATCTCCATGTTTTCTTAATTTAGGACTCATTTATCTGGAAAATGGTAACTCCTATAAAAATATTGTATAGGAACCGAATTGTAGAAAATTTTATGCACGTTGTTTTTTGTGAAAAAAGTTTTTGTCCATCTTTTTTAGTTTTTATGTTAAATGACAAAAACAACATTGGCAACAGTTTTTTTTTAACATATGGCCGCCATTTTGAAAGTACAGCCACTTTTTTTTTAGGAATGGAGAGCTCCCCGACTAATAATGATAATGACGATTATCATAACGTTAATAATGATGACGATGTTTGATAACAATGACAACAATAGAAAGATATGTGTGTTTTAATGTATGTTTTTAGATATTTTATTAATTTCATTGTAATATACCGAGTGGCTCAGCTGACGGGGACACTCTTGTAACTTTTGAATGGGTCAATCGATTTTTTCAAATTTGTTGCAGTGATATGCGATGAGATTTTCAGTTATATGATGTAAAGAACCAAAATGTCCGACTTCGGGTTTCGATGTAATTGACATGAAAATCAAATTTTTAAATGGGACCATCTATATATTTTTGCATATTTGGATCCTGCTGGCGAAAATACATAGAATCTGACCTTCAAATATTATTTTGATTTTCAAAAAATGTAAATTTTTTAATTTTTAGTTTTAATCATAGAAGCCCGCGACTTTGCCAAAATTGTTAAAAATCGATTTGCAAGTTCCTTTAAAATATTACCTCTTCAGATATTAACATTAAACACGATTTATTCTTCATTAAGTTCAACAATATTAATTTTTCAATGAAAACTATTTTTTTTAATGTAATTCCTATGCGACAACCTGTTATTTTATTAGGTCTTGAAATTCGAAGAAAATGATATGCATAATGTCTACCTTCTCTTTGTACTAAATTTATAATTGAAAAAAAAATGTTTTGATATTTTTTTTAATATTTTTTGAAAATCATAATAATTTTTGAGGGTCAGATCATATGTATTTTGAACAGCAGGATCCAAATAAGAAAAATAGTTTGTCCCATTTGATTTTCATGTAAATTGCATAGAACCCGAAAGTAGGCCATTTTGGTTCTTTACATCATATAATTGGAAATTTCATCTCATATCACTACACTAAATTTGAAAAAAATCTATTCGCCTATTCAAAACTTACAAGAGTGTCCCTATCGACTGAGTCACCCAGTATATGAGAAAAATTTCATTGTATTAGGTATCAATACTTTGTATATCCAAATAAATGAAAACTATTTTTTTGAAATCATTATGATTGTTTATTGGATGATTATTTGTTTATCCCTGAATACTTCTGTAACATGTCTTAGTAATAGCATAAGACTTTGAGAAATAGAAAGTTTTGTGCCAGCTATTTCTAATAGGCATAGACATAGGCATAGACGTGGCACAAATGTTTTTTCTATGTTTAAACTTTAATTTGGCTGTAGTTTGAAGCTGTTACTCGATGGGTACAGAAATGAACCAAAAAAAAATAAAAAATAAAAAAATTTTGTGCCAAGGCATTGGAACAAGATTTAACGAGACACAAAAGTATATTTTCTTTACTCTGTATATACTAAATTTTAAGAGTAGTTCCAAGCTGTTACTCCATTGGTATGGTTGCTGTACGAAAAATGTCCTGGAGAGAGCACATACAAAACTTGTGTAAACAAATTCTGCCCAGGCATAAAATGATGTTTCTTATGGTCGCTGTAAGTACTAACATTTCAAAAACATTTCATTCTGTTACTTGATCGGCCAGGTTTTCTGCAGCCAGTTCTCGCTCTACTACATAGAGATGGGCGATTCGACTCTTTTTAATGATTCGTATCAAATGAATCCGTATCAAGAAAAGATTCGTATCGAGAGATTCGTACGTTTCGTACCACTGATTCTATGATACAAAACAGTACCATGTACTGATTCATACCATTCGTACGTTTCGTACCACTGATTCCATGATACTAAACAGTATCATGTACTGATTCGTACTATTCGTACTATTCGTACTATTCGTACCCATCCTCCCACTCCACAGTGTTCAGAATAGATTATAGAACATTTTATGTGGTGTTAGTTGGGGCCAGTATTATAATGTTATATTAATCGTACAGTTATTTAAACTTCGAGCACCTTCTATTCATTAATAATTTCTTCGTCGTCATTAGACAGTAAATAGATAGATAGATAGCGTTTTATTTAACCACATTATATACACGTTTGTACATTTGTAGCAAGTCGACTTGTTGTATAAAACGAATGCTGTCTCAGTACATTGATAATAATCATATAGTAATAATCAAATATTTCGAATATATCCATCATATTACATATAAAAACAGGGAATTTTTTTCAATTATATGAGGTTACGAATATTTTAAAATCTGAAATCTCCAGTTTAAACGGTCCACATCCACCGTTTGAAGTTTAACCTTATACAACTGGCCCTAAGAGTATCGCATCGCAATATCGGTACCGAAATTCCATATTCGTTATCAATCGTATCGGCGATTCGAAATGTACGAATCTTTTTTTTTTGTGGGATTCGTACCATTCGTATCACTACAAAGATTCGTACCAATGATACGAATCATACGAGTACTACCCACCTCCACTACTACACACGTTCAGAGAATGACTTGATAAGCACCCCCACCAATTTTTGACTCTCGAGCTTATTTTTGTTGGTGGGCTCTCATACTATTAGATTTTATTATAATGAGTTTCAACATAATTCCGTGACACTAATAAATATTAAGGCATGCGCTTACGCAAATCAATTAATAGTAGAAATGATAGCAATCTGTCGTCGTTAGACGTTATCGCAACAAATTGCCCTAGTTGCAAAGAAGCAGATAATGAGCTATTAAAGTATA
Source organism: Rutpela maculata (assembly GCA_936432065.2). Taxonomy (NCBI): domain Eukaryota; kingdom Metazoa; phylum Arthropoda; class Insecta; order Coleoptera; family Cerambycidae; genus Rutpela; species Rutpela maculata. The sequence continues at coordinate 20,016,058 of OW386293.2, forward strand.
TTAAACAAGACCACATTAAGCGATGTTTAATCTAATGGAAGAGGGACTTTTGTAAATTTCGTGTCACAGGCGATAACAGCGCTCTGATTGCTCCCCTAGCGCCCCATCCACGTACTAAATTCAGTTTATAATGTTGTCACGATAAGGCTTTATAAATATCCTCGTTAACTTAATTCTTTGAAGCAAACGAATACCTAACTATTCTCTTTAAAAAGAATCTTTGAAATACTAATGGTCTGCCCATGCAGAAACGACACTTTTAGCGCTAGAATTGTGTAGCTTTATCATTAAATTGTCTTCTGTACGTATTTTTAACGACACTGCCATCACTCTTGCTCAAAAAAGAATAACAAGAATGCTTTCTACTGACTTGCATTTACCGCAGTCTAACAGGTAGAAAAATGTACGGTCTGGTAAATAAAGAAGGAGGTTTTTAATATTTTATTTAAAAAATTTGTTAGGATTATTTAGTTTGTTTTATAATTTATTTGTCAGAAAGGTTTTAACGGCTGCAGCATTTTTATTTTAAACTAAATAGACTAGTAAAGCTCAAAGTTTAAGTGACGAATCTAAAAATAATTGTAATGTATTTTTTTAATAATTCCTTGTAAGATAATTAATACAGTATCTAGAGGCAAAATATATGCAAAACTTCGGAATAATGTCATATTGAACGGATTTCGTTCATTTTTGGCAGTGTAATAGTAAATGCTTCACAGAAAAGTTTCTAAGGTTCTATGCAATTTTTCAAATAAATTGATAGTTTTTAAGTTATAACGACTTCAAAATTGCGATTTTAGCTTAAAAAAAAGGTATTTCCTAACGGCTTTCGTCAAGTGTCTCGAAAAGTATTACTTTATCGAAAAAATGTCAATTACAGAAAGTACAAACTGGGAATTAATTATATTTTTTGTTTATTGATGTAGGATTAATAATTTTGGAGATATTTAAGTTTACATTTGGCATCCAAGTGTTCATAAGGTAATTATTTAGAGTGGGAGTTAAATATCTCAGAAACTGTAACACCTACGTCAAGGATGCTAATAGGTAGACTAATAGGTTATTAATCAAGCTTTCAACTGTTATTTTATTTGTTTCTTAGCATAAAAACAAAGAAGTTATGACCGAAGCAATGTGCGTCTACACATTTTTTTAATAACAACGTCGCCATTTTGTTATTGTAATTAGCCAGTAATTAAAAAAAAAAGGAATTTCAAACACTGTTTCTCATTAATATATAGCATGACGTAGATGCTTAAATTTTTTGGTTTGTATACAGCACTTGCTGTAGAAAAAAATACAGTTTAAACATAAAGGTATTTTCGATAAAACGTATTTTTTTTTCCTTTTCCAAATTTTCTAATATATAAAAATCTCGTGACACAGTGTTCGTTATCGAACTCCTCCAAAACGGCTTGACCGATTATTATGAAATTTTTGGTGTATATTTGGTAGGCCTGAGAATAGGTCGTAGGCTATTTTTTATACCACTAGATGATAAGGGTGGCCCTATTCAGAAATTTTATTTTTATTTTTTGGACAAAAATTTATAATTTATATGGCAAAACAACGTTTGCTGGGTCAGCTAGTATCTCAATAAATATTAGTTTTATTGAAAAATTGGTAGAGACCCAAAATAGAGCTCATAAACTGATAATGAATTTCGCTTGTTTATTTATTTACATAGATTTAATAGTTTCGGAGATATGAAAGTTTACAAATAGCGTCCGAACGTTTATAAGACGAAAAATACCATTTAAATGTTAAATATCTCAGAGATCGTGACACCTACATCACGCATACTAAGGAATGAAATTAAAGACAATTAATTGTGCTTTCAAATTATTTTTTATTCGTTCCTGTAACATAAGAAATAAAGAAGTTATGACGGAAAAATGTACGTATTTATATTTTTTTATATAAAAAGGTCGACATTTTGTTACTCTAATTAGCCAGTAATTTAAAAAAATTATCTCAAACACAGTTTTTCGTTAAGATTTAGCATTACCTAGATGCTCAAATTTTTTGCTCATTTAAAGCAGTTGCTTTAGAAAAAAATGCATTTTAAACTTTAAAGGTAATTTCCGAGGGGCAACCGCTGGCGAAATTTTGTACACCTAATACCTATTCTAGAAAAATACCCTTTATTTCCCCTTTAATTCCTTGTAATTCCCCTAATTCCTCAAATACCTTTATTTCCTCCTAATACCTTAATATTTTCTAGATTATCTCGGGAATGGTACACTTTTTGATAAAAATACCTATATACAAAATTGTTCCTTATAAAATTCTCTATCAAAAATGTCTCTACACTTTTTTCCTAAAATTAATAGTACCGTGGGAAATAAGGCGCACACATAAGGGTTGGTTCCAGTCAACACAATAAATTGTAATCTTTACTATAATCTAAAAAAATTATAATAAATTCCTCTCACCCCTATAAAATAACGCGATTTTTGATGCAGCGAGAATATTGTATACCGGGTCGCTCAGCAGATAGGGACACTGTTGTAACTTTTGAATGGGTGAATGGATTTTGTTCAAATTTGGTGTAGTGATATGGGATATAATTTCTAATTATATAATGTAAAGAACCAAAATGGCCGACTGCCGGTTTCGATTTTACCCGAAAGTGGGTTTAAAATACCCGGTTTTTGCGAAAAATCTCGCACATTGGCAACTCTGAACAGTAACAGCGTTTACAGCAAGCTCTAAAATAATGCAGTGATCTTGGGTCGTCTGAGATGTAGTGGGAGAAATTGAAATTTTTTACATTGTGGTGGTGTATACCGTGTCAGAAAATGTTTCATTTGGGTCGGCAACGAGAGCAAGCGAGAGCGAAGCAACTAGGCTATTCTTTTTTATCGTATAACACATCCTACCCGTGCCACCTGCTTTCCCCACCATATGTACGTGGGCAGCTCTGTCTGCGAGAAATATAAAGAATTATTTGACTCGTTCTGAAAATATAACGAGTTAAATGATTTTAGTTATTAAAGCACGTAATAATATTACCTATACTGAACAGAGCCAACTACATCCTTCCTTTGAATAAATGGTACTGAAATTTTTAATAGCAATGATGTAGTGTTTTCTTAATAGCGCGTCATTATTTGCTCCCTCTACTAGAACACTGGCACATGCCTTTATTGTAGGCGGTCTGTCAAGCCGTTGAAACTATGCCTGCCACCCAAATCCAAAATCTTCCGATACTGTACATATTTATACTTTTTTGACAGCTTTGGAAATAGCCATACGGATATTCAGAGAATTATATGACCTGCGCTGATTACATTTGCGTCTGATATACCAAAGTACTATTAATTTTAGGAAAAAAGTTTAGAGAAGTTTTTATAGAGAATTTTATAAGGAATAATTCTGTATATAGGTTTTTTTATGGAAAAATGCACCGTTCCAAAAATAATCTTGAAAACCTAAAATGGAGGTGGAAACGACGGCCTTTAGGGGATGAAGCACGCAAAAGCTAGTCATGGAGAAATTGTAAACGTAGGAGAGCGATTTGTTCTAACTTTATACAACTCTACCTCCGCAGAAAAAAGGCTAGATGTATACAGATTCATGACTTATAACAAACTTGTTGGTAAAGCGAACAATACTGTAATATTATCAAAACTACCAACAACTTCTGCTGCTGCTCGGCAACACTCATATCGCGTTTTTTACCAAATTCAAACATGGAAGAATGTTGCGCTAGAAGCTACTGATTGGGTATGGAAAAAAGTTGGCGGTATATTAACTCGAACTATGACAACAAAAGAACCGGCTCCCGAATCTGTTATAACACTAATTTCTTGTTCATGCAAATTAGAGTGCGAAAACAGGCGCAGTTGCAGAAGAGCAGGCTTACGTTACTGCACAATATGTTACCATTACCACGGACAAGCATGCATGAATGTCGAATCTATGGAAGACGATGAAGATTAATTAACGTAGGTAACCTTTTGATAATTAGTGGATTCGGCCTACAGAGGACACCACACGCCAAGTACTTTACCTCTAGGGTGGGGTGGAAACAAGTACAATATACAATATTCTCGCTTCTTTAAAAATCGCGTGATTTTATAGAGGTGAGAGGGTGGAAGTGGTACATTTATTATAATTTTAGATGGAGTTTAGTAGCTACTGCTTTAGCGTTAAGCATTGAACTTTAAAGTAGATTATAGTAAAGATTACAATTTATTGTGTTGACCGGAACCAACCCTTATGTGTGCGCCTTATTTCCCACGGTACTATTAATTTTAGGAAAAAAAGTGTAGAGAAGTTTTTTATAGAGAATTTTATAAGGAATATTTGATCAAAAAGTGCACCGTTCCCGAGATAATCTAGAAAACCTCAAAATGGGGGGTGGAAACGGCGTCCTAGGGGATGAAGCACACTATTTGGAGGTGGGAACTTTTCGGTTTGGTAATTCTTATGCTATCATTAACATTTCTACCAATTTTCAAAACTTTATGAATTTTGTCCGATATAAATCGTTAAATTACTGAACTAGAAATCCATAGTATCATCGGTAGTTTAATTATATTAAATATTTTTTCTTTACTAGATATTTTTAGCGCTAATCTCGGCGCTAATGTTTTTACAACACTGACGTCCTTTATATAAGAATTGGTATGTAATTCTTCAAGATAAACATTCCATTTCAATATTTTTACGCTCTAATTCCCTCCTAATACCTTTTATTTCCTCTTAATTCCCTTCTAATACCTCGTAATAATATTTATTTCCTCCAAATTCCCCTGTCATTTCCTTAATACCTAATAATTCCTTCCGAAATACCTTCAATTCCTTTCTAATTCCTTCCTAATTCCTCCGATTTGTACACTATTTCCCCTCAGCGGTTACCCCCTCGGTAATTTCGAAACCCTTGGGATACCAAATATAAACTTAAATATCTCCAAAATTATTAATCCTACATCAATAAACAAAAAATATAATTAATTCTCAGTTTATACTTTCTGTAATTGGTCTGTAACATTTTTTCGATAAAGTAATACTTTTCGAGATACTTGACGAAAGCCGTTTGGAAATACCTTTTTTTTTTAAAGCTAAAATCGCAGTTTTGAAGTCATTATAACTTAAAAACTATCAATTTATGTGAAAAAATTTCTTCTTAATATTTTTAAAATTTTTCAGCTCCAATAAATATATATATTTTTAAATTGCCACCCCCTGAGAGGGGGTGGCATCCACCCTCTATAAATTAGCAAGCCCTCGCACAATATAGAAACTTTTCTGTGAAGCATTTACTATTATACTGTAAAAAATGAGCGATATGACATTATTCCGAGGTAGTGGAAGACCAGACCCTCTGAATTCGACACCCTCTATACAACTCGCGAACACCCACCTAAAAAATAGGTAATCTGGTGTAAAATAACCTGTTAAACTTGATTTTTGAATTCGCCCATTGATTTGAGATTGCCAAAATGACCAAATTGGCAATTTTCTAAAAAAAATAAAAATTATGTCTTATTTTTTGTATTTCATATAACACGTCATATATTTTTTATTTTACTTCAGAATTTTTTAATTTTTTTACATAATATTCTCTAACTATTCTTTGATATGTTGAAAGTAAAAAATTTTACCTAAAAAATAATTAGTTGGCAAAAAAAATAACAACTTTTCTTTGACGCAAAATCTTTAAAATTTGCAGAGTAAAATGTCCAATCGAGGTATGTTTTTTATTTTTAAAGTTAGGTGCCTACTATAACCGAAGAAAATGTTCCGAATGAACTAAATAAAATCTTTTATAAGAAGTTTTTTTTGAAATTTTGCTCCCTTATCGAAATATTCATTGATTGTTTCAGCGTCCGAACGAATGCGCGCTACTATGAATCGGCCGCAATCGCATCTAGAGCTAAACGCAGACACGTGCCGGGTGATTATTATTTTCCAGTGTCCATTTATGTTAAGTTGAAAGTGTTTTTTGTCTCAGTCCTTATATTTAGTGCTTTATAAACACATAGTTTGGCATAATAAATTATAATTACTCGGATATGAAATCAAAGGATACAAGCTAAAAACGTACTCTTCGCCTGTTCACTGGATTTTTATATAATTGTTATACATTCAATATGATACTTTTCGCAGTTTTTTGTAAATAATGTTACTTTTAGACATTTTTTATTTTATAGTACTATCTTAGTTGGTAAAAGACTTGGTAAAAAAACTATACCAAACCTCGATTCCGAGTCAAAAGAATTACACCACCACCTTACACGTAAAAAAATGTAAATTTTTACATTATAAGACACGAGCTAAAATCATATTTTCACGGTTGTATATTACATTATGAAATGTATATTTGTAAAATATATAAATATTTAGATATTAAAATGAAATATCATTTCACCAGATTTCTATTCAATTACAAAAACATAAAAATTAAAAAATTTTTTCAAATTTAAATCATTAAGTAATAAAATTTTTATTTACCGATCGATTTTGTTAAAATAGCTAACACTAATTTACTGTCCAAATTTTAGTACAATCGGAATTTTCTTTTTTCAGTTATCGTGCTTACAAGAAACGTGACGGACGGACGGACATTTTGAAAGTTGTTCAGAATTCGTTCACTAACACAATGGTATGAAAATTTTTTGTCTGCGAGCGATATTTACGGTTTTAGAAATGTACCGATCAAATGCAAAATCCGATGACATTTCTGTGGGTCTAAAACAATATTTAGAACAGAAAAAATTATTTTTATCACTAAATCCAGTTTACCATGCACAATGTAGAAGATCGTATACCCGAACCGCTTATAAAAGAAAATCAGAAATTGTAAATCCTAGTACAGAGAATACAAGTAAAAAGGGCATTTCTGCAATGTGCTATATAGCGTTATCGCTATAAATAAAATTAAAATGGAAGTAAATATACTTATATTGTTTTTAATACATGTTCATGTTTTATGTGATATTAGTATTTTTAAGTATATTGATATTATTATATTTATATCGAATGTTTTTATTTTTCTTAGCGACTCCATGGAAACTTCTCCATTATGGATCGAGTTTTCCTTTTTGTTTCTTAGCGACTCCATGGAAACTTCTCGCTTTTGGAACTTCTTGATTTCCAGTGAGTGAGTCGCTATAGTCGCTATATACACCCCCTCGTTAAAAAAGAAAATAGTCAATCAATCAACGTGTCGATTGCAAAACGTACTTTTTTAATCGGGGTAGGCAAAGTGTCACATCTGTCAACTAATACAAAAGCCGGTTTAACCCTATCAATATTGACAGTTATGACTTTGGCTCCTTTCTTAAAGGTAAATAACTTATCTGAACGAGATAAAACTTTAAACGGTCCTTCATATAAAGGAGTAAATGAACGTTTTAAACGTTCAATGCGAACGAAAATAAAATCGCAAGAGGCAAGATCTGAACTAACAAAAGTTTTGTAATTGCCATGCGAAGTTGGAGGAACAAATTTTAAATTATTAAAATAAATGCGTAATTTGTCAATGAAATAAGGAATATCTGGGGAATTATACGATTCAACGAAAAATTCGCCAGGTAAACGAAGGGTTTGACCATATATGAGTTCAGCAGGTGAACATTGCAGATCTTCCTTGGGAGTTGTCCTAAATGCTAATAAAATGATGGGTAATTCATCTGTCCAATGTGATGTATTGGCTCTAGCTAACAAGGAAGTTTTAAGTGAGCGATGAAATCTTTCAATTAAAGAGTTGCCTTCTGGGTGATATGGAGTTGTACGTATTCTATGAAAACCTAAAAACTTTGCAAATTCATTAAATAATCTTGACTCGAATTGTACTCCTTGATCAGTCGTTACTGACAAGGGAACACCGAATCGACAAACAAAGTTTTGAAATAAAGTACGCGCAACTGTTTCTGCTGTGATATCGCGAAGAGGGTACGCTTCCGGCCACCTAGTGAATCGTTCAATCACCGTAAGAATGTAAGAGTTACCTTTGGATGGAGGTAATGGTCCTACCAAATCTATGTGGATGTGGTCGAATCTGATTTTCGGAATGGTGAAGTTCCCGAGAGCACTTCGCGTATGTCGACTGACTTTGACAGCTTGACAGTTAATGCACGATTTTGACCATAAATTGCAATCTGTGTTCATTTTCGGCCAAAAATAGTTATTTGAAATCAACAGTCTAGTGGCTTTAATACCAGGATGAGATAAGTTGTGAAAAATATCGAATATCGTTCGTCTGTAAACAAGTGGAACAAAAGGTCTGACTTTTGCACGAGAAACATCACACCAAATAAAATCATTTGAATCTGGAATTTGTATCTTTTTTAAAATGAAATTGGTTTTAGTTAGTGATGATTTATCTGACAATAAATAGTTGAGATTTGAATCTTTCTCCTGAGCTTCACTAAGCAACTTTAGGTCAAAGTTAACATTAAGGAAGGGAGAATTTTTAAGTTGAAGTGGTAAAATATCTTGTTTTAAGGAAGAAGTGTCGTAAATACGTGACAAGCTGTCAGCTATTACATTATGTTTTCCTTTAACATGTTGTATTTTACAAGAAAATTGAGCTATGTATTCTAAATGACGTATTTGACGAGGAGATCTTTCTGCTTTTGTGAATAAAGCGTTGATTAAAGGTTTGTGATCTGTAAAACAATTAAACTTGCGACCTTCAAGTATAAACTTAAAATGTTTAATTGCAGTATATAATGCTAAAAGTTCTTTGTCAAAAATCGAATAATTGGTTTGTGCTGTGGTTAATTTACGGGAAAAGAATGCTAAAGGAGCAAGAAATCTCTTATTATCTTTTTGCTCTAAAACTGCACCCATGGCAAGGTTAGAACAATCTACTGAGAGAGATAAGATAGTATCGTCATTATTGCAAGGATGAGCTAAAACTACTGCATTACTTATTGCGTCTTTGGCTTTCGAAAATCCGTCTAAACATTGATCAGGCCAACTATTTATCTTTGTAATTTTATCATGAGATAAACTGTTACAAAGAGAATATAGGGGAAGTAATATTTCAGCAAAATGAGGTATGAAACGATGATAAAAATTCACCATACCTATGAAACGTTGTAGTTGTTTGAGAGTTGTCGGTAAAGGGAAATTATTAATGACTTCGACTCTCTCAGTTGATGGTAAAATACCTGATGAAGAGATGTGATGACCTAAAAAGGTTAAATTGTCAACTCCCAAGATACATTTAGATGGTTTAATGTTAATTCCGTATGTGTCTAATCTCTTGAAAACCTTTTCCAAATGTTCCAAATGTTGTACATCTGATTGACTTGCGATTAATATATCATCCAAATAGACGAAAACGAAAGGTAAATTGACAAGTACTTCATTCATAAAACGTTGGAAAGTTTGACCGGCATTGCGTAGACCAAAAGGCATGCGGGAAAATTCAAACAGTCCGAATGGAGTTGTTATAGCTGTCTTATAAGCGTCATTTTCAGCGACAGGTATCTGATGGTACGCTCGCACTAAATCAAACTTGGAGAAAATAGTGCAGCCGTGCAACTGAGAGCTAAAGTCGTGGATATGAGGTAATGGATATCTGTCTGGAATGGTAATCGTATTTAGTTGTCGATAATCTCCACAAGGTCTCCAGTCATTCTCTTTTTTCGCCACTAGATGGAGTGGAGAGGAAACTTGAGAAGATGATGGTTTGCAGATACCTAATTCTACCATGTTATTAAATTCTGTTTGAGCTATTTTAAATTTAAGATTGTCTAATCTACGAGGTCGTGAAAAAGGTAAATGACCTTCAGTAACTATATGATGTACAATAGAATGTTTAATAGGTAAATTGTAATCTGGGGAACTAATTAAATTAGGAAATTGTAAAAGTAATTTGTTATATTTATCTGTCAAAGGAAATAATTTAAGTGAATCTAATCTACAATTGTCTAAAGGACTATTTTTAATAAAACAATTAACTGACAAATTAGTCTTGTTATCAATTATTCGAGCTCCTTTAAGATCGACAACTAAACCAAAATGAGACAAGAAATCTGCTCCGACTATCGGTATGTCAACGTCTGCTATATTGAAAACGAAAGGAAATAATCTACGTAAGTTTAGATTGACTTTTAACAATTTCTTACCGTATGTAAAAATGGTTGAACCGTTAGCCGCGGTTAATATCGTATCGAAATTCTTTTTTAAATCTGTGAAAGCATTGCGTGGCACCACAGATAAATCGGCACCAGTGTCGATTAGGAAGTTCAAGTTGTTAGATCTATCGTAAATAAAAAGTCGACGACGTTTGCTGTTAGAAATGTCAAAATCAGACGTCATAGAATTATCAAACTTCAGTCATCTTTGAGAATTATCAGATTTTTGACAATTCTTACTGAATTTGCACCATTCACCTCCACAACGATAGGCATTGGTACCATAAAGTTGATGGTAGTAACAAATAGTATTGTCTGTACGATCAAATTTATTGGAAACATTATTACGGCTGGGTGAACGATTGCGATTAGTGGTACGAGTTTGTGAATTGCTTCTACTTTTGCAATTGTTGCAGCATGAAGTAGAAGGTTGAGGCTCGAAGAATTGATTGGAAAGTCTGGATTCTAAAGAGTTTAATCGAGAATTAAAAATTTCTTGTTTTTGTAATACTTGATTAATTGAATCATGAAAAGTGATTGAAAAATTTTTGATAGTAGTAGTTAAATCTGATAACGGGGTTGACTCAGAGTCAAGAGGATTTTTGGAGTACGATGCAACCATTGAATTTTGACAGGACTCCCAGATCTGATCTGCAATATCTAGAATCTCTTTTGTGTCTGTTTTCCCTGAAGCTGTAATGGCAATATATACTGTTTGAGGTAAACGTCTTTTCCATAGCTTTATCAATAAATCTTGACTAACCATGCTGAATCCTCCAACCATATTCAGCATGGATCTATAGAAATCTGAAGGTTTCAGATCGCCCATTTGGGAACCTGATAACAGATCATTCAGACGTTTTTCCTCACTCGATGATAAACGTGAAATTAAAACTTTCTTTAAATTTATATAGAGATCCGTTTCCGGGGGATTAGATATTATATCGTATATATTATCTATCACATCTAATGGCAAATTAGCTATAACCTGATCATACTTTTTCTTATCATTGACAATTTTTGCAACAGAAAACTGTGATTCAATCTGGGTAAACCAAATTTCTGGTTTTGATTTCCAGAATGGGGGTAATTTGACAGAGGTGACATAATGGGTTTGAGGAAAATCCTCGTCTGAAGGTTGTCTTTGCATAACTAATCGATTGTGATTGATTGATTGATTTACTACTCTCTTAGATAAAAAAGGAAATGTACTTTAACTCACTCACCGACAGATGACAGTACTTGTAATGTACAACTTCAGTTGATTGAATTAGGAAATGACCATAAATTATAGGAACATCTATTCAAATTTGGAACCTCTATTCAAAATTAATCGGGAAAATTCTTCTCTTCATAAAATGGTCAATTTATAACGGTAGTTGATATATTGAATCTCTTCTTGTATATATTTATCACGTTGGACATAAAATTTTCACTTCTGGCATATATTTATGACGTTGGACATAAAATTTTCACGTCTGGCATATATTTATCACGTTGGACATAAAATGATCACGTCGGGGTCACCAAATTTATAGCGTTATCGCTATAAATAAAATTAAAATGGAAGTAAATATACTTATATTGTTTTTAATACATGTTCATGTTTTATGTGATATTAGTATTTTTAAGTATATTGATATTATTATATTTATATCGAATGTTTTTATTTTTCTTAGCGACTCCATGGAAACTTCTCCATTATGGATCGAGTTTTCCTTTTTGTTTCTTAGCGACTCCATGGAAACTTCTCGCTTTTGGAACTTCTTGATTTCCAGTGAGTGAGTCGCTATAGTCGCTATATGCTATTTATAAGACAGCCTACTAAATTAAGCCCTGAATTCCAAATGTTTTAGATTTTGGATGGTACCTAAAGGAGGAAATCTTATTTCCAAAGATAATTTCAAAAAGCCCAAAACCCAATTTTATTGATTTTGTAAATGTAAATTATATAACTGTACTACAAGCTGCAAGTGTAGCAAAGCAAACATGCAATGTAACATAGTTGTTTATGCGAAGGAAAATGTAATCTTTAGTACCCACTTGCTGTTATAATTAATGAAAATATATTTTTTAATGTGTATGTTTCGAGATTATCTACATAATTTTATAACATTTAATTGCAAATAGAAACTAATTAATCCGTAGACTCACTTGATCGCTTAAACGACACCACAGATGGGCGACGTTAACAGAAGTTGCTTTAAATTAATGCGGACGAGTTGCGCGGCCGCATTCAACAGCGTCATCTTGTTATATGAGCCGAATTTCAAAAAAATCTCTTTATAAAAAAGTTTGTTTACAGTATATGGAACATTTTTCTCGTTTATACTATAACTCTCTCTTTAAAAATAAAAAAGTTACCTCGATCGGGTATTTTTCAATGCAAATTTTAAAAAACCGCGACAATAGAGGGTAATTATATTTTTTTAGGCACTATATTATTAGTTACACTATATTCTTTACCGTCAGCCTGTCCAAGAATATTGGAGGGATAATGTGTAAAATATTGGTCTAAATCGAAATTAAAATAAAAAAGATATGATGTGTTATGTGCAAAACAAAAATGAACACATAATTTTAAAATTTTTCAAAAAATTTGCGAATTGACCGATTTGGCAATCTCAAATTAACGGGCGAACTCAAAAATCAAATCCAGAAGGTCATTTTACATAATATCATCTGTTTTTTAGGTGGGTGTTCGCGAGTTGTATAGACTACTTTTAAAATGCTTCCTACAGATTGGCTGCTCTCCGACTAAGGTCAAAACCTCTAGTTACTGTACTAAATGTGTAAATAAAACAATTTTATATTTTCACTTGCATCTTCTTTGTTATCATATATTGGGTACCCGCAAGTAAATGTACGCCCCCCAAGTTTTTCATTGTTTTTGAATTTAAAAATTTCTATTTCGGTACACATAAATTAGACAAAAGTGAGCTACTTTTAGACTAACAGAATCGAGAGTATCACTTCCGGTTCAACCGGAAGTCATACTCTCGATTCTGTTATCTGTCATCAGCTTTTTTTCTTAAATTCAATGACTGTATTTTTTATGGTATCTTATTAAACGTAAAATTCAAAGTACTCCCGGCATCTAGAGTATCTATAAGTGATGTGAAACAAACTCAATTAGAAACATACTCTTTGCCAATTTACTCAACTTTTTATATAATTGTTAAGTACACATTCTATAGGATGAGTATCCTATAAAATGTGCACGCAGTTTTCTTGTACATAATGTTAGTTTTCGGAGATCCTAAATTTTCTGATACCAACTTTGTTGTGAAAAAAAATATATGAACAAAAATTGAAAAAAAAAAACATTCAACCTGACTGGGATACGAACACATGATCTTTGGATTGCAAGGCTCAAGCTCAATCTCAACAGATATTTATTAAAATTAAATATTTACAAATATGCACCTAGCCAGTACCTGGTCCGGACATAACATTAACACTTTACTAGAACAGGACATATAAAAATATTCAAAATAACTTTTAAAATTGTTCGTGGCACACACGCACACTATACAATTTTGATGCTAGCTTGCACGGAAAAACAAAACTCAACGAGAAAACCCGTTCGAAGCAATTCCGCCCTGGTGGTCATCCTGCCGCCAGGAAAATATCGTGGAAAATAAAAATATGTCCGAAATATTATAAATATATAAAAAGGATAGAAAGATTCCGCCCTGGTGGTCATCCTGCCGCCAGGAAAATATCGTGGAAAATAAAAATATGTCCGAAATATTATAAATATATAAAAAGGATAGAAAGAACAAATCGAGTATATAAAGAGAATACAAAGGTTAGGTTATAGGTTTGGGTAAAGATTAAAGGAGGGGAAATAAGAAGTTGTCGTATAGGAAAGTATGGCTAAGGTAGAGGTTGCCAGAAAGTATGATTACAAGGCAAAACATTAGCATGGGCCATCACACATGACTATAAAAATTGAATGTGTGTAGTATAACTTGTCGAGAATCATATTTCAACTCATTAGATATATTATTATAAAATATATATCAGTAAAATTTATTTATAAAAAAAAATATTATATAGAAAACATTTCGCAAGATTTCTATTTAAGTACAAGCGACAAAAATTAATTTAATTTTTTTTAAATTAAATGATTAATAACTTTCTTATTTACTGATTGATTTTCTTAAAAAATAATAGGGTTCTTCTTCTAACTAACACTAACATACTTTCCAAGTTTCAATACAATCGGACTTTTCCTTCTTAAGTTATCGTGCTTACAAGGAACGTGACGAACGGACAGACGGACATTTTGAAAGTTGTTCAGAATTCGTTCACAAATACCTTCCATCCCACACTCCTTTACCATGCTCCATGTGGCTCTCGCTGCTGGCAGCAAGCGTGACCTTAGTCAAGCGTGGACGTAGCAGACCCAGCTGTATAACTCTAGGAGTGGCAGTAATGCCTACCGCACGCTAGTAAATCAATCAAATCAATCAATCAATCAATCAAAAAATAAAAAATAAAATTTTGATTTTAATTATTGTCGTTATTTAGCCCTTAATATATTGCATTGTGAAAAACTTCACTTGAAAATTTTTAAGAAAGCGTTATGACCATACTTGAGTAATGCATTTGGTCATTACGGGTTTAATTTATATTGAATTCGTTTTAGTATTTTTAATAATTGAAGAGCTAAGTGGATAAAGGTGTTATGTCACAAAAACACGTTATTGAGTAATTTAACTCGAAAGTTTTTAGGCGAGAACTTTTTTGTTATAACGACTATATAGCTTGCATTTTGCGGTGATATTGACATTTGATGTACTTTTTAGAGACAAATAACTAAAGTTGTCAGTTGTCATTATTTTCGACAATTTAAAAAAATTAATGTACATAACACCTTTATCCGTTCATAAGTTTCTCTGAAATGAATAAGGAATTAGTGAATAAAAGTAAGAAATTAAACATATTTTATTATTATTAAAACATTGTACAATTTTTAGGTAGTCGGACAGTTCTACGTTTTGAGCCACAGTTTGGTCATTTCCAAGTATGTTGTGATAATACGGCCTTACCATTCATTTATGAATGGTAATTCTTCTTTAAGATTGGCCAGTTTTCTTACACTTAGGCTGTCCTTGTTTTCATTAAACACCGTTAGAGCAATACATTCGGAATTTATTTTATGCATATTCCTTTTCTTTAAAATATCGACTTTGTAAAATGGAGTCATTTCATCTAGTGATGTAATAGTAGCGCCCATAGGTGCCATTTTATACCGTCGTGAAAATAAACCTTTTCATTGTTCAAGTTTTTCTTCCTGTTGTACAAATTGAGTTTTGAGGCAATTCCATCAATATCCTTGAAATGATTCTTCATATCTATGACAACGGCATCTTTGGGAGTTCTTAAAATTTCTCTATACTGGTCTGGAACGTAGATGTTTTGATGTTTCCTTAAAATTTTCTCGACTCTGCCAAAGTCTCTGTCTGAATCTAAATATGAATGTCCCACCTCCGAAAATTTATGGTCGATAACTTTAAATTCTCTCTTTAAAGTCAACAACTGGTAAAGTGTAATTATATTGAAGTTTTTATTTTGTCCACCACAAGAGTCGGGCCCGTATTATAATGTGATCGATCTATTCTTGGAAATATTCATTGTAAA
Source organism: Rutpela maculata (assembly GCA_936432065.2). Taxonomy (NCBI): domain Eukaryota; kingdom Metazoa; phylum Arthropoda; class Insecta; order Coleoptera; family Cerambycidae; genus Rutpela; species Rutpela maculata. Next base: position 20,031,807 of record OW386293.2, read on the forward strand.
CTTGTGAAAAGGTATGTAAGCACCTAGCAATTTCTAGGCTTTCACGGCTGGCCATATCTTCAGTCCATGTGAAAAAGAACGTTTTTTTTTCAGTATTCCTCAATGTATGTATGCCAAGGTTGTAAAACCACATTTGACGAAGGTAAAATGCTTTCGATGTACTTATAATTTTGGCAGCGGCATGGTTTGCTGAAGATCTAAAGTAAGAAAGCAAATCGTTCTATGTACTGTAACTTTTGCTCCGTCACGCTTTTGTTGTTCGAAAGCTAGTTTGTAATTTTCTCCGTATTCTTTAGTATTATTTATTTTATTTTTTTTTATTTTTTTTAACCCAATAGATGTAAGCATAGCGCACCCTGTAATTCTTAAACGATAACCTTATGACCTTTGACTTGATTGGCGAAATTATCATACTTATTATTTTTTCCGCAAGAATTTCGGAATTCGCGAGATTTGCCTTAAACAATTTAATGCTCTTTCAAAATATTGGGTGGGCAGAAGCCTTACCAGATATCAGTTTTGCTCTTGTCACAAAAATTTCTACGGCCCAGCCCTCGTCTACTTGCCAGCATAAAAATATTTGTACAAAAATCAACACCGCAAAGCGTCACTTTCCAGTATTTCTGATTTACAGACTAATTTGCTAGAATACTTTGGTAAATTCGTATTTTATTATTGCATTTTATATTGATAATGTTTTGTTTTTAAAACATTATTAAAACTTGCCTGGGAAGAAATTGCCACTATGTGACTGATTTCTGCTGAATTGCCAAAAGGTATAAATGTGTTTACAGCAATTAGATATTCAAGTACCATCTCGACTCTTGTACCATCTCATACCATTTCGAAATTGAACGAAATGAATATATGGATTAAAACACCATAAGAACTATTTCCAAATATCAGCCAATTTATAAACATCTTACATGATTCATGAAATCATTTATTCATTGCCATTTGTAATATCAGTTTACTACAACTGGCCATTTTCACTATAATAGTAAGAAACACTTAACACAACTTGTCATTACTGTCAATATAACATAACTTTAAAAGCAAAGTGTTTTGGATTAAAACAATTTAATATCGCACAGTAATGGATAAAGGTGGTATGTGATCATGACGTTTATCCACTTAGCTGTTCAATTATCAAAAAAAAATTATTTGAGAAAAAAATTTATGTGGCTATACTTTACGAACATTACGTTATTGATTATTTCGGGTATAATTTAAATTGAATTCATTTGAATATTTTTATAATGATTAGAATAATTTACTTGGAGGTTTGCACAAGGGTAATATAGCCACACTTCAAAAACTCATTGCTATCATTAATTTGTCGACAGATGCTGACTTTTCAAGGGTTTGGACCTAAACAATTCAATGGTTTTCCTTAAAAATGAAAAGGTACTTAGCTCTTATAGTTGTTATTTATTGCCTGGGTTGGGTCGTTTGTTTATGTACTCGTTTCTTTAAACTCGTTTCTTTATGCAACACACTGATCGCCACTAAATAACTCTGTATTAGCTATTTTCAAATATTAATTCTACTTCAACTTTGTTCTTTTGTTATAACACATCGACTTACGCAGAATTTCTTGAGTTACAATTTACCTGGGTCTCATCAAATTTAACGCAGTTTTACCCGATATTATCGCGTTTAAGTTAGAGCGTTCATTTCGACCTATCCCACTGAACCAAATTTTATTTTTTATTTTTTTTATTTCTTATTTTTATTTTTATTTTATTTTCTTATAGTAAAAATAACAAGTAAAAAACTAATAATGTACCTTGAAAGCATTATCCACCCGCCTCTCTAATTATTATGTCTATAGCTACGTTTTATTTTGATGTCTACGCATTTGACTATCTAATACTGGAAAATGATAAATACATGCAACTTTGTAAAAAATGCTGTCTGTTCCAATGTTATAATTACCACCACACTGGATATTAAAACAACTGAACATAAAAATATAATTATTACTTCTCTTTTTAAATGTATTCTGCAATTATAAATACTACCATATCTTTAATGCAAATATTATCGTGTCATTTATAATGTTAATTTCTCTCATCTGCATACCTAAAATCTTCGGAATTGCATTAAAGAGGAATTCACCAGAGATTTTCGTATAATTTTGTGTTACAGAATATTCCTACAGAGATAACAAGTTTTCAACCAGTAATCTCTACACATAGTGGGTTTATCTCTGAGAACTAGTCAAACAGATTGGTTAGAGGTGAGTTTTGTGACATAAAATGTAATAATCATATTAACAAGAAAAAATATTTTCTAATTTATGTAAAACTAGTGGAAGCATTATACTCTTGTAATGAAGCATATTTTAAACCCCAATAAACCATTTATATTTACCAAAAATAGATATGTTTCTGTTGAATTATGTAATAAAAATTACCAGGCTGTGAAAAATAATTATATCACCGCATAAACTATTAGGCCCCACCAGGCCCAACCGAAACTGAAAATGCATACTAAACCGTGATCTCCGCAGATAGCCTTCAGTTGCTACCAGTGAACAACAACGAGCAGAAGTGCCTTCTCCAGGGAACCCGCCAGCAGACGTAAGTTATAATATTTGAATTATATTTCCGCGACACTGTACTAAGTTGCGCCTACGTCAATCAATATCCACGCGCACCGTCCCCCCGTCAGCACCGTGAATAGAGGGGATAGTGGACTAGATACCCGACACGCTGAGAGCAGATAGTGAAGTTCCTCACGAGCTCCAACAGCGACCAGACGTGCCCACTGCAGCCAGCTTCGGAAATGGACCCGTTTAGTGTGACGTCAGATTCTAGGCAACCAACAATACAAGTGTGTGTTGCTAAAGATTTTGAGCCTTATGTACGATACATTTAAGGGTTAAAAATATGGCTGTTGATCAGGGCCTCTAATTTTATTTGGTTAAAACACATATTAATTTAATTGAGTAAATTATATGTAGAACGAATCTAACGTATTTTAAGAATATGGCCTATGAATTGAATTGTCTTAGATATGCCATATAATTGAGTAATAACACAAAATTGTTAACAGCAATTTTTGTCATCCTTAATAGCAAGGTGCATAAGAGCGAAAATATTAACTGTAAATTTCGTTATCCCACTTGTATTGTTGGTTGCATAATATTTGACGTCACTACTAAACGGGTCCATAAGTAAGTAAAGTGAGTAAAGTAAGTAAGTGAAATTTTTCTAAGACCGGGAGACAGAAAATAATGGTAAAGTCCGCGATTTCTGACTTGTAAAATATTTTTCATTTAACCGTTTCACCTGAAAATGATACAAGTATTCATTTACCGCTACGCACCGTGTCTGCATATTTTCCCCCTCTACCGGCTTGTGGAAAGAGGAAAGTCTTTATTAAAACTCGTGATATCAAACAGTCGTGGTCGGCCGCTCCACGACTCTAGACGCGTCCAGCAGTAAACAGGAGCCCCGCCAACCGTGCAAAGACCGATCCTCGAAGATTGCTCGTACCCCGACTACGTCATTACCGCACGCAGCAAATATAGAGTCCCCCAGTCTAACCGAGAATCTTCTGTTATAGTCACCGCCATTTTTATCGTCATACCGCTGCCTATCACTGCCTGCTGTCAAACTGTACGTCACCGCCATTTTTTCCGTCATACCGCTGCTTCACTCCTGCTTACCTTAGTAACGTCACCGTATCGCATGGTAGCACTTACCGTAATCATCAGCACGTCACAGCCTGGGTTTGCTCTTTTGTGCGTTATGAATGTACTGTATATATTAAACTAGTTAAGCTGTAAATAGTTTCGTTATCACTGTAACTTATAGGAAATAAATAGATATTTTGTTTTACCGAATTCTGTGTTTTACTGCTGTTTGTGTAACAGTCCAATTTTCCCAAATTGACCCACTGGAAGTTACTGTTTTCTCCACTGTAGCTATCCCAGCCCTACTGTAACAGGCTGTGTTAAGAGGCTAGTGTGGGACCTTTGCCCCACGTAAAAAATTGTAAAGGTGGCGCCCGAGTAACCGAACCGTTGCTAAGTGACCACTTTCCGGCCTCACCGGAAAGTATACGTCTCACTCTTCGCAATTGTTATACATTCTATAGGATACTCTTCGCAGTTTTCTTGTAAATAATGTTAGTTTTTGGACATTCTAAATTTTGTGATACCAACTTTGTTGTGAAAAAAAAATATATGAAAAAAAATTTAAAAAAAACACCCTGTCAAGGATTCGAACATAAGACCTTTGGACTGCCAGACAAAACTTTAGCCATTGGGCCATCACACATCACTACAAAAATTGAGTATATATCATTCGAGTATTATATTTCAACGAATTAGATATATTATGATGAAATATACAGTGTGTTTCACTTGAAATGGTAACACACCAATAACTTTTTTATTTTTTTTTCGATTTGAATCAAATTTTGCATAAGTATAGAACAAATTAGGATCTACTTGTGACCAGAAAACCATTCGCCTCCTATAAATCTACCTGCGGTACCACAATATGCGGAGAAAATAAAATTGTCCAAAAACCTTAAGTCCAAAATTTAATCAAAATAAAAAAATATTGAAATTCTGATTCAAATAATGTCCAAGTCCGAAAATATCATTGTAATGGGTGTTTTTGTTTATAAAATTGTACTATGACGATTTTTTTTGAAACTAAACCCAAGATGCCAGGTAGTTGTCAAGCCATTTACAGTTTTTTTTAAATAGTTATTTTCGAGGTTATTTTAAAAAATTTTAAAATTTTAATTTTTCAACTTTTTTAATTTTGATTAAATTTTGGACATACGATTTTTGGACAATTCTGAACAAGTTTCATTAACAAAATTCTTGGATAAAAAAATGCCTAATATGATTTCTTGATTTTATCCACATACCTTGGTACCACAGGTGACTTTGCATTTGTAGGAGGCGAATGTTTTTCTAGTCCTATGTAGATCCGAATTTGTTCTATACTTAAGTAAAATTTGATTCAATACGGAAAAAAAATAAAAAAGTTAATGGGGTATTACCATTCCAAGTGAAACACACTAAAATGTATAAACAAAAAAAAAACTATAGAGAATAAAATTTCGCAAGATTTCTATTTAAGTACAAATGACAAAAATTAAGAAAATATATTTTTTTAAATTTAAATGATTAATAACTTTCTTATTTACTGACTGATTTTTTTCAAAAACAAATACAATCGGACTTTTCTTTTTTAAGTTATCGTGCTTATAAGAAACGTAACGTACGGACAGACGGACATTTTTAAAGTTGTTCAGAATTCATTCGCTAACATAATGACATTAAAATGTTTTCTCTACGAGCGATATCTACTGATTTAGAAATGAGCCGATCAAATGCAATATACTCTTCGTTTTTGTAAAGAGTATAATGAGTTGCTATTACAAATAGTCCTGTCAATGAATGGTTTCTAGAGGGAAATGACGAGATCACAATTTTTGACTTTAGGGCTGTGTTTGGACTATATGGGAGGTAAACATACCAAAAGTCCCCGAACGTAGGAGTTGGGGGGGGGGGGTGTGCAGGGAGGGAGGCACGAAGAATGTCCCGGTTTTGGTTTTTCACGGTTAGCCCTAATCAAAAAGTGACTATATGCAAAATTAAACCTGACTAAATTTTCTACAATAATGTTTCTATTAATTTTTTTCGTATCTGTTATGGTTCAGTAATGAACTGTATATCTTTTGACTGTATTCTAACTTTATTACTTTATTATAAATTGAAAAAAAAATTTAATAGTCATCGTAGAAAAAAATTTCTTGTACAAATATCCGTTTCACAGCAGACTGAACTCAAATACCAAATAAAAAATATCTTTGGGTCTGTAAGTGTGTGCGTGTGCGTATGTGTGCGTGTATACCGTTTCTTGTAAACACGATAACTTCTGTTAGACTTAAAATATTTAATTACAATTTGGAACATATATGTAAAAGAGCACATTACAATAATCTCTATTGAAATTGGGCCATATCTATAATACATGGTGATAACCAGAGACCTACAAACTCTCACTTCATATAAACTTATTAAAAATACCATGCTCCGTATTTTAGGATAACATTGATATATCATCTAATTTAAATAAAGTTGGTTTCCCTAACGTACACCCGGTATATTGCGGTTTATAAATCTCATACATCTTCTTATTTTTGTATGCTTTATCAAAAACCTTAGTGATATTTTGCCCTGAAATTAAAATAAAACCTATTTTACGTAGAGTTTGTACGCCTCTGGTTATCACCATGTATTACAGATATATTTGCGCAATAAAATCGCAAATAAACAATGGCATACGTCAAAATTAATAATAATAATTTTATTCATATTTAAGTCCTGGCAGAGTTTATGCATAGCTATTTCCCAATCAACCAAAAAAATTAATGATACTCTATTTATGGACATATAAACTTAAAGAAAGACTGTTAATTTCTATTTTCTGAGAAATTTTGAGGAGAGGAAAGTGTTCAATTTTTATTTCGCTACATTTTCACAATTCTCTTTTCTCATAAGAAATATATGAAAAAGAATTCTCATAGACACGTGTTTATATTAATCGATTGTGCTCAAATCAGGAGATCAATTTTTTGAGATTTCGAATAAATCTGGCAGTAAGACAGAAAAGTACAAATAGTACAAATAGTACAAATTTAAACTGCCCTATTGCGCTTCCTGAAATTACATTTGATTAAAAAATGTAGTTGAATTGATTTACGGAATTATTATCTGCTTTACAATTCCTTAATTTTTTTTCCACTAGTTCTGATTACTGCAACATCTCTCTACAGAGCACCTTCCCATTATTTAAAAAGAAATATCTTTTTGCTTGTGAAAAGAGAGTAAAAGGTTTTAGGCACATTACCGTATGAGTTTTCAGTATCCATAATAATTTTACACACTCCTCATTGTTTACTAAAATTATTATTTTTGAACAGTTTTAGTCATTACTTTCACATAATTTACCAGAAGCTAATTTACAAATTATACTACCTATTTGATTTACAAACATTTGACGTTTAATCCGTATTGCTCGATGATTACTCCATATTTTACAATAATTGTATAAATAGATAAGAAGATAAGAATGCTTAATAAAAAAAAACACTAAAAACATGTAATTAACAATTTTCTTCATGTCAGTATACATTCACGCATGAGTATATAGAGCTTCGCGGGTGACGGTTGATGAGCGGGGAGGCATCTTAGTGAAACGTAGAAGCTAAGACAGATGCAGCTGGGGTTGAGGCGTAATTTTGACAACAACTAACTAATTCATAACTTGCTTATTTAGCATCGAAATTTAAAACTAAAAAAAGTAATCGATCCTTTTTGTCTTGATCTTATTAAGTTTTTAAAATTTTCATTGATCTGTCTACAACCACGAGTGGGATGAATTTGCGAAAATAACAGAATCTATATTCGCGTAACAAAAGAGGCAAGGCAAGGCTTTAGGAAATAGTTTACGCTTTAAACAATGTATTTCTTTTGGAGATATATACAGTGTGTCCCCGGATGGAGTTGACAAGAGCAAAAACATCTCTATTATTGATTTTACGACGAAAAGTCACTCTTTATAAAAAACTCTGTTTCTCGAGAAAATTAATATACCATATAAAAATCTTAGATCAAAATGCCTCAAGAGAGAAGTACCTTCATTAATTATTTTGGACAAAATGTTTATAAAACAAAGTTGTTTATAATCCAAAATAAAGCCTAAATACAAATTATGAAGCTTGTATTTTGAGTTTTATGTTTTTATTGTGTTTATCTTTTTACGTTGAATTTATTAATATGAATAAGAATTCAAATTAAGAAACATAATGTGCCGTCGATAATATTGAACTGATAAACGTCATTGTGACATTGTGTAGAATATTACTATCTTACATCTGTATTTAGTAGTGTTCTGTTGATTATTTAAAAAATGTTTACCAAACAAGAAAGAATTTATTTGATCAAATGTTATGGGATTGGAAACATCTCTTATCGACATGCAATTAACCTTTTCCACCGAAAGTTCCCTAACAGCGGTATCGCGCCAATCATTGCGCAAACTTGTAAAAAAATTCAATAAAACTGGATCTGTATTGGATGTCAAAAAACTCAAGAAAAAGTACAATGAAGACGATGCGGCAACACTTTGGGCAATAAATTCAGTAATAGAAAACCCAAAATTATCTTTACGGAAGCGCCCACAAAGACTAGAAGTAAGTAAAAGTCATTTACAGGGAATTTATATGGAAAACAAAGTTCGACCGTTTAAGCCAAGGTTCAGAAATACACTTGAAAATGGAGGTGAAGAGAAGCGATTGGATTTTTGTTTATGGGTCGGTGAGAACTACCTCGTAGATAGAAGTTTTCACAGAATTTTTTTTACTGACGAAGCAACATTTTGTACCAATGGCCACGTTTCATCACAAAACAGTCGTTATTGGGCTTTTGAAAATCCAAACAATGTTATTCACAAACGAAGTCAACGTTATAAAAAAGTGAATGTATGGTGTTGGATTTTTATAATCGAATCGTTGGTCCATATTTCTTAGAAGAAAGTTTAAATCAGCATATTTATTTGGAAAACTTTGTATTGTCATTTATAAATACTCTGCAACCGGAAGTAAGGCGTAACATTTTTTGGCAGCAAGACGGTTGCCCAGCTCATTGCTCAGTTTTGGTATGGCAGTGGTTGACAGATCACTTCGGAGCCAGATGGATGGGAAGATATGCTCCAATTAATTTTTCTGCAAGATCACCAGACCTTACACCAATGGATTTTCTTCTGTGGAGTGTTTTAAAACAGAAAGTTTATGCAGATGACCTGCCGCATGATCGAGAAACACTAAAAGCACGAATACAAGACGCGGTGAATGAAGTGAATGTACCCTCAACCATTCGTAAGGTCTATGGTGAATTTATTAAAAGGATGGAGAAATGTGGTGAAGGAGGCTATGTAGAATAAATTGTTTTTCCACAATCGTTGAAGTTAAAGTCAAAATTTAGACTTCATAATTTGTATTTAAGCTTTATTTTAAATTATAAATAACTTTGTTTTATAAACATTTTGTCCAAAATAATAAATAAAGGTACTTCTCTCTTGAGGCATTTTGATGTTTTCTTAATGCAGTAACACCCGGTACATCTGATCTAAGATTTTTATATGGTAAATTCATTTTTTCTGAAATCGATCGGGAATGTCTACATTTTCGGCGCGATTTCAGATCGAAAAATGCACAATTTCAGTGTTTTAGTCCGTTACTAAGAAACTATCACAAAACAGATCGGAAAAGATCCGTTGCCAAGCAACAATCAACAAAACTGTACGGGAATGTTACTTTCCCGGCCTAGGCCGGGAAAGTAACATTCCCGTACGATTTTTTATGTATATTTTAGGCAGTAAATAAATACACGCAGACAAACCAACTCACATTAAGATTGCATTTATTAGTAAGCAGTTAGATTGTGATGAAGAAATGTTATGCATTAATACAAATTCCTTAATTTATAATAATATTGATTGTGATTTCAGAAAAAATAGTATGTGTACTTCGGTGTGAAAGCACATTCCCGGACTTCGATACTTGTTACAATTTGCATCGTCGTCCGGGAATGTATTGCTTTCACACCTAAATACACAATATACTATTCTCGACAAGCAGAATTTTTTTATGAAGAATGACTTTTCGTCGTAAAATCAGTAATAGAGATGTTTCTCCTCTCCATCCGAGGACACACTGTGTATAGCCATAATTTTGTTATTATGGATAATTTATCAAAAGTTAAAAAGCTGCTAGAAAGATGTGGTAAAAATCTAAATTTGCGGTTTTTTCGGTTTTCACCCCTGGGGGTTGGTTGGACACCGATATCGCCAGATGAATTTAGGGAGTGTATATAGACATCAAGTACTATGTAATGGCATAACCAGCACATTTTTACCTTTCAATGTTCCACGGAAGTAAACAAAGATCTTATTTTAAACTCTACTAATATAAAGCATGACATTGCTAGCAAGTGATATTAATGTCAACAGGCTGTAGTTGTCACATACATGGTCACTTTCTTTTCATGGCAAGATCATCCAGGTACTCTTCTTATAATCTACTAGGCATTTAGTTGTTTTAGTCAAAGAAATCTGCAACCAAGTGATTTTAATACATTTTTTATAAATCCTGTTTATTAATATTTCAAAAAGTTATTTCGCGAAAGAAACTTTCAACAATTTCTCAGATACTTACTAATTAAAAATCATTGAAATACGTTAAGTGTTCGGACTTCCTCATCTTCCGCATTGGATTTTTTTATTAAAAATTGCATATTTCAATTAACCAGAGAAATAAAGTTTCAGATAAAGAAACTTTATTAACTTATACATAGAATTCTTACTTTTAAATAAGATGAATGTGGAAACTTTTAATAAGCCGTCACCAGAAAATTATTCCAACTTAATTTAAACCGACAGAAAAAAAGTTGAAATTTTATTCAATATTCATTTATTAATTTACGGGCTTATTACCCAGATGATTTTTGTTGCATATTTCCTGGTTACTTATTGTGAAGGCTGGTAATACAAGTAAGGTGCTCGGCATAGGATAGAATAAAATAGAATATAATATTTATAGTTGAAGCAATCGAAATAGTGATCAACATATCACCTAGCTGGGCGGTGTTGTAGAGATACAATGGTTGCAAAACGCAGAGCCGGATTTAACTATATTGTTCGCTCGTTTACTTTTTCAATGTATAATAGGTATTTGTCAGCCGCAGCTTTGAAATTTAGATTGGTCATATCTTAGTATTGAGTCATGGGATCCAAGCCATATTTTGCAACATGAGTACCAAGATAAAACAAAGCATTAGAGAAAGAATGTTTTAAAAATGAGTTGAATACCCTGGGTTTTTATAAAAAGACTCATTTAAATTTTATTAATTTTTTTTCAGAAAAAGGAGGGAAAACAATATTTAATAGAATTCAAATAAGTATTTTTACAAAAACCCATTTGTTGTGTGGTGTTCAATTCATTTTTAAAACTGCTTCAATGTATAAAAAACATATTAACTTGAAATAAAAGTAGTGGCTACACCTATAGTAGTTACAATATCTTCAGTTCGCTTAATATAAATTGTTACTACCCAGCAAGAACCGCGAGGAGGTATGAGCATTTCTTGCCAGGAAGGGATGGGTATGGAATATTAATATAGGATAAAGAGATTATTTCAAAAGTAACAATAAATCTTTAAAAATAAAATAAAAACAAAAAATATTCTCTAAAAATAGTAACAGAAACAAATATTTGTCTCAATAAATAAACTAAAAATAAACTAAAAATAAACTGTAAGAGTAAAGTTATTACTACAATAAAAACAGAAAGATGAATCATTGTAAAAATAAAAAAAATCATACCAAGTTTCATCTAGATTATAAATGGGTCTATTTTCCCTGAGTCGCTTTATCTCTTTTAGATATGAATTTCGCCAATCTACTATTCGTCTGCTTTCCATAATCGCCATTCGTTTATTAATAGTTCAATATTTAAATCCAATTTTTATCATCTAATTTCCTAAAGTTCTTCTGGTATATTTTAGTTTTCTGTTTATCACGTCAAGAGTTGGAATTTCATTTTTCTGATACCGTCGTAAACGACATATTCTAAAAGTTTTGCTAAAGATGAGTCCAGAGTTTTCGATTTACCGGCGACGGATCGTTGTTTTCTTGGGAGGGCACCTTGTTTCACCAGTTTGTGTTTTGTCGAACGGGGAACTTTTGTCAGAGTTGCTGTTTCGCCTATTATATCTAAATCATCCAAATTAGGGTCATTAGATTTTCGTTCCAAAATACTATCGTAAACATTTAAGCAAATTTATTTTCCGTCCACGTCCAAATGTACTCGTTTTTTTCTTACTGAAAACACTGATGGATTTTGATTTTCTTTATCACTGTAATCAGTGTAATCACTATCACTTTCATTTTCAGAAACACGATTAGATGTAGACGTAGATGCATCACACCGTCGAAACATTTTTATATAAAATATATTTTATATTAAAAAATAAATAGATATAAAATGATAATACTGTATAATATTACACTTACAATATCCCCCAAAGCACTGCTATGAATTGGTAACAAAACTTACTAAAATTATTTTCAAAAACACATTACCAAATAAAGAAATATAAAGTGATTATCGAATTATATCTTCACCCCGACAGTATAAGCTCGACTGCGGTATCTCAAGTGCGGTCCTGAATTAAAAATAACAGTCTAACGGTTTACGCCTACACGCCTCGTCAGATGCCGACATCGATATCATCTCTCTCATATTAATTAAGCGGGGTAAAGACGGAAGATCTACTTGCCCGGCATATTCATTCCTCTCCCCTCATAACGTCCCTCACACTATTAAGACTACTTCAACTATACTTACCAATTTCTTGATATATATTTATGTACATTTGGCAAGTCTGGTATATATTAGAGAATATATAACATGCATTATATAAGTTAAAATAACATATCAGGTAGAGATAACAACACCAACATTAAAAGTTAAACTAACATTATTTACAAACTAAAAGAGATAGACAAAGAACATAAAATTCCATATAATTGTAAATATAAAAGACATAAATGTAAATACCAACGTAAATACCATACACACGCATATGCTTATTCACATATAATAATCTTTATATAATAGCAGCACGGGTAAAATAGATCTATTTATTTACAAACTACAAACCGTTTGCCGTTTAAAAGATCTATTACAGATGACAATGTTACAAATCCGTGATTGTTTTTTAAATTTCTTTGGAATTTTGTTTGAACCCTTTCAGCGATTGCTTTTAGCGGAACGGATCTGGTTTTGAAATGAAACCAACTTTTTTAATTTTTTTTTTGACAATTCTTTTTTCTCTTTTATCCTGTTATCAACTTAGTTCAGCTTAGTCACACGGGGTGGCGGAGGAATTCGCATTTAAAATTCGCAAAAACACGTTTTTCCACGATAACTTTGTTATTATTGACCTGACAAAAAAAAGTTAAATCAAAAATTGAAGATCTCGCGGAAGCGCATAATCTGGAATTTTTTTCAATCGTGACAAATTTTTCGTTTTTTTGCCCTAACACTAATACACAAAAAGTAATTCCGTATTTTTTTTACGAAAAAGAGGAGTTAGGGGAATGACATTTTTTTGAGGTAGGTGAAATAGATAAGAATTGATGAAACCGGAGAATTGGGGCGGTGGACCAATTAGGGGAGGGGAGGGAGGTAGGAAAAGGAAAATTATTCAATCCCCTAGAACTTTTTTCCCTGTCGTGCGATTTTCAAAAACCAAAATGAAATTTGTTCGTTAATTATTTTTTTCAAATAAACAAACTTGTGGGAGGGGAAAAACCTTTTGCATTTTTTTTAAATACGTTTTTGAGTACGAAGGAAAGGGCACAGAAGAGAATTTTTTTTACAGGTAAACGATATTTTTATCTTTAATTTAAAGAAAAATTATCGCAATCCAAGCAATAGGAAGACAGGGAGGGAGCATGATGCGTTTGAGGGAATAAAGGGTTAAGGAAAAGGGATAGGGACTTCGGTGCTTAATATTTGGATATATAAATCTTTTTTCCATATTAATATTTTATCAGTCTACCCTCCATCAAATATTAAACTTATTATAAATAATTATTTAACACCGTCACAAGTTTTCGCGGTGCATTTCTCTAGTTTTAGGTGTGTATTGGATATATATAACAACTATTTTTCCGCTTAACTCGCTCTAACTCAAAAACGGCACAATGGATTACTCTCAAATTTTTATCGTGTTATCACTAAATATTTGTTAACATAATGTGTTAATATATAGGTCAAATTTTAATAAGTGTAGAAAGCATTATTTTTTTTCTAAGACGAAAAGTCGAAAATTTGCATTCTCAAATGTAACATGCGGGAAACTTTTTTATCTTTCGAAATAGATACCAAGTGTATCGAGAAGTAACGAAGATAAAAGATGGAGGTAACTTTTTTATTAGAAACTTTTTCTTCTAGAATTAGCAGTTTTCGAGAAAAGTGCAAATGAGTGATTGTTGGCCAAGTACTGCAATTAATTGGTATTAGATTTCCACACGTTTGCAGTACCTGGCTAACAATCACTCATTTGCAATGTTACATTTGAGAATGCTCATTATCGACATAGCCTTAGAAAAAAAGTAATGATTTCTACGCTTATTAAAATTTGACCTACATATTAACACATTATATTAACAAATTGGCGGAATGGTTAGGCGGAAAAATGTTATATATATCCAATACACACCTAAAACTAGAGAAATGCGCCGCGAAAACTCGTGACGGTGTTAAATAATTATTTATAATAAGTTTGATATTTGATGGAGGGTAGACTGATAAAATATTAAGATGGAAAAAAGATTTGTATATCCGAATATTAAGCTCAGAAGTCCCTATCCTTTTTCCTTAACTACCGCAAACGCATTATGCCGCCTCCCTCCCTTCCTATTGCTTGGATTGCGATATTTTTTTTTTAAATTAAAGATAAAAAAAAATATCGCTTACAGTAAAAAAATTTCTCTTCTAAGCCCTTTCCTTCGTACTCAAAAACGCATTTAAAAAAAAATGCAAATAGTTTTCCCCTCTCACAAGTTTGTTTATTTGAAAAAAATGTAAAAAATTATTCAGTCAAATATTAGACGTAATAACGAACAAATTCCATTTTGGTTTTTGAAAATCGCACGACAGGGAAAAAAGTTCGAGGGAGTTGAATAATTTTCCTTTCCCTACCTCCCTCCCCTTCCCTAATTGGCCCACCACCCCAATCCTCCGGCTCCATCAATTCTTATCTATTTCACCTACCTCAAAAAAATCTCATCCCCCTAACTTCTTTTTTCGTAAAAACATTAAGGAATTACTTCTTTGTGTAATTAGTGTTAGGGCAAAAAACGAGTATTTTCAAAAAAATTTTTCATGAAAAGTTAATTTGATAAAATTTTTACCAGATTATCCGCTCCAGTATTAAGGTAATTGAAAAATATATTGCCAGAGATCGAACACGATGGTTATTGCAACAGCGGTAGTAAATTTTGATGTTGTTGGTATACGTTGAAGGTCCCGTATGGCTAGAGAAATTCGCGAAAAACTTCCATGTATGGTCCTCAGATCTTCTTGAGCATTTGGATCCATAAATGCCTCTTGAGCCTGTGAAGTAACAACTGCGTCATCTAGATACAACTGCAATACTACTAATCTGACGTTTTCAAAATGACAAAAATAGTACAATGCGGCCTCCAGCCAAGTTCCCCATCGTGTTAAAATAGGCTGTGGATGTAATGGTATATTTGGAAGAATTTCTTTAAATAAGGGTGTACGATGTGGTGCTTTCAGGAAAACTTTCTTTACACTAGATATTAAGTTATCAAAATTAGGTTAGCATCTCCTAATAATTCCAACAATTCTACTGAGTCCATGTGCTAGACATGTTACATGCAGCAAATTCTGATATGTTTCCTTCATAATTCGTCCCGTAGCTTTCATATAATAAATAATTCACTCCATCAGTAAGAAATAATAAGATCTTGTCCTCATTTTCTACTTATTTGTTATCCCATAACTCTTGTAGGCTTGAATCCACTGCTTTCGCTATAATGTGACAATTTGTAGTTTGTACAACTTTAGAGGCGGTCAAATGTCCACGCATTGAACACTAATGCACCCCAAAAAATTCGCTACTTTCTCACTACTAGCATTGGTGATTTCGTCCACACTACCCCAGATGCATTTCCCAGTAAGCTCAAAACAAATTTTTTGTGTAACAGTATCACACTCAGTTGATAAATATTTTTTCTGAGTGTCGTTTCCGTTGGCACCTGAACACTGTTATATTTGCCACTAATACACTTATCCAAAAAATGTCAAAACGGATTATCTATAGTTTTGACCACGGTATTTGACATCCTATCACTTCCATTAGATCTAAATTAAAATTACGTTAATTGTCACTATCAGTAGAGCCACTAGCACTCATATGCTTTTGTGAATAAATATGTGTTAAAAAATTTTTTAGATGTCTTAGAAATTGTTTTGTTGCAACTACTATGTAAAGATTTCTTCCATCAAATTGCATTTCTGGAAAATCGCGAATCCACAAGTACACTGAAGCCTGAGAAGCACGAGACATTTTTGTATACCATCCACTCTGTATAATTTCACGTTAGGTTTGCAGATACATACATATTTATGGCTAGATTTGTACTGGGCAATTGCGAAACTGCGTAACTGCGATCTCGGATAGTCTACCCTTTCCATTTATTAAATATTGACGTAAATATCCACAATTGCCAGAGTGTAGGTATAGTAAAAGGAATTTCGTCAAAGCAATGATTCATAATTTTGACAGCGTTGCCTAATTAAAGAAGATAATAAAATCGCATTAGTTAAAAAACATATAAAAGTACCGCCGTTCACTATACAGACGATCCAACTTGGTGAAGCCAACCTTGCCGGTACGCTTTGAAGATTGCTGGAGTTCCGATAGACCAGCTCACTTTTATGAACGAGTTCAAGGGATGCCGACAATGTTGGCTCCAGCAAGTTGTATCATCTGTAGACCCTTTAATGTTGACACTCGGACAGGGTCGAATGCCTTCAGCACTGCAATTGTAAAAGAATCACGTCATTAGGTCAGTAAGTTTCACCAATATAGTAGATTACCGATAACACATCCAGTGGAAGTACCATAACGCCAAAAACATTTTTGAAAGTTTTTGTTCTTCAAATAGGCATATAATGAAACGTCGAGATTTTAAGTTTGAGCGAAAAAAATGTTCTGTATGTCGGTCTATCTGTCTATAACTTTTTTGTGCGCACAATTACTCTGGAACCGTTTAAGATGCTGACTTCAAATTTTGGTACACGCATGTATTTTAACGAGATCTGGAACTAGATTATATTTTGACCTTATTCTGTTGAAGGGTTGGGCGGTAAATAGGGTAAATAGTTTAATTTAGCATGTAAAAGTCCGTAAAATTGGTATTTAGTGTATATAAGAGATGCTAAGGTTTCAAAAAATTTTTTGGAATTAACCACCTTCATTACCACTCCCACCCCATTATAAATGAGGTGAAAAAAATAAAGTTGTGATTTAGTGTGTGTATAAGAACCAAAGGCTTCAAATTTTTTTTTACTTCATCCACTCGTCCATTTCAACCGAATCTCCCCAAATTACTATAGCATAATATTTGATAACTTACATAAAATATGAATGATACACATTTAAACATATACCAACACTGACATTATTTCTAAGGGTATGTAACTAATAACACTGGAAACTTAACTTTGAAGTTAATTTTTGGATATGCCTTTTTCACGTTAATCTCGAGTCAAGGTATACACCAGAAAACTTTACAGTTTGAGCATCTTGCAATTTCGTGTTGTCAATGTGTACCATAACTATTTTTCCAGGACGATAAGATGAGTGAAACTGCATTATTTCGGTTTTTTCAGTGTGGGCATATTTTCATCATACCAATTGTTAAGTTTTATAACTGATTTACTTAAATTGTTCTTCAGTTCAGCAATAGATTTAGCCAACAATATTGCGGAATTATCATCGGCGTAAGCAACAATAAGGTCAGGCAGACATTTAGTAGATCATGCACATACATTACAAATAGTAGCTGTCCCAAGATCGATCCCTGAGGAAAACCTCTCTGTACAAATCCCCACTCAGATAATATATATTTTCCACATTCATCAGTTCTATTCATTGCAATCTATTTAATCCTTATTAAGTTTTCAGCAACTCCTCTTATACCCAACCTGTTTAATTTTATTAAAAATCTTTCATGGTCAATTGCATCGAAGCCTTTTGATAGGACTGAAAATATACAATTACAATGAGATCCGAAAATAAATTATAGTGTGATTTTTTTTGTTGAAGGGTTGGGGGTAAATGGGGGTAAGTAGATAAAGCAAGCAAGTAAGACTCCTTAAAATGGGGATTTAGTGTTTGTATACACGAGAGGCCAAGACCATCAAATGGGGTAAAACATAAAATTTTGACTTAGTGTGTACAAGAAGCAAAGGCCTCAAAAATTTTCTGGGCATCAGCCTTCCCCTCTTCCAGCTCCACTTTCACTCCCACCACTGTTTTATGGGTTTTTGGGGAAGACGATTTCTCATACTACATTAGTGAAGTTCTATGAACAATTATTTCCACATAGTGGAGTGCAAATATAGTAACTATTTTCGTTTCAAGGGACTTGGACATGTAATCTGGATGTGGAAGAAGTGATTCGTCAGGTAGCGTTTTTTTACTCTTGTCTTGCTTAATATATCCCGCATGACACAGGGAACAATGGCCTGTAACAGTTCATTTTTACATTTTAATAGTAATTTGTTGAACGAATTTCATCAAGTTCTACATTTTTTTAAATTTTCTAATAACTTAAATCTCCAATAATGCCCACCCCTGCACTATTAGTAAATTGTTTATAACAAAAATTTAACCACAAAGGGCATAGCAGGACAAGCATGTGTAAGCTGCCCCCACACCAATCGGGTTGAGATTTTGAGCACATGTTAGATGAAATTTACCAAAATATTGTTTTAGGAAAACAATTTTTTCTTCAAGAACGGATAAACCGACTTTCATAAAAAAAAATGTATGTTATGGCTGTTGATGGCACAAACGCAGGAAAAAATTACTGAGCCCATTTGTCGTAAAGTGAAAAAATTTTTTCAAAATAAAAAAAACATTTATTTACGAGATGTTCTCCAGCCCCCGCCCCCAATATTTCCTTTCAAATAAATGTTTATATGCCCCATTAAAACATCGTTTCAAAGCGAACTGAAAAGTAGAACGTATTCAAAATTGATAACCACGGACGTACTGCGGGCAGCACGCTTCATTACTACATTTTACCAGGGTCACTGGCGGCCATTACACCGCTACCGTTCAAATCACTATCAAACTTCAAGAAGTGTGGTGCAGATATTTTCAAATCCT
Source organism: Rutpela maculata (assembly GCA_936432065.2). Lineage (NCBI taxonomy): Eukaryota > Metazoa > Arthropoda > Insecta > Coleoptera > Cerambycidae > Rutpela > Rutpela maculata. The sequence continues at coordinate 20,050,837 of OW386293.2, forward strand.
CTGTCGTCAACTGTAGTGCACTTTGAAAACTTCAGTTCTTTCGTAGGCTGACTACAGATGACATCATTGCAAAATGTTGAGATTTTCAAACTAGATTTTATTTCACCTATTAGTCGTCAGAGAATTTGAAAATATCTGCACTACACTTCTCGAAGTTTGATACTGATTTGAACGGTAGCGGTGTAGTGGCCGCCATTGACCGTGATAAGATGTAGTAATGAACCGGACCTGCCGCAGTACGCCCGTGATATTCAATATTGCATGGTTTTCCAAAAACAAGAGGTATTTTGGGAAACCTCCTCTAACACTACTATCAACTTGTGGTCAATATCTCGACCCGATTAGTGCGGGGGCAGTTAACACATGCTTATCCTGCTATGCCCTTTAAAAAATAATAACAATTTGTCTAATGAACTAGTGCTATACGTATGCACTAATTGGATAAAATAACTTTCAGGGTGGACACTTTTGTGAATTTTGCTTATTGTAAAATTATTTCTTTCATTTCTCATGCCCTCTCGGCTTATTTCCCCAAACAAATCAGGTCGGGTCGTTCTTAAATAAATGCTAAATGTGGCACACACTTCAATTTCTCTGCAAGCGAATTTAAGTTTCCATTGAATTTGATGCCAAAGTTTCAAATCCCACAAAGATTTTGTTTTGTTGCAATTAATATTCCGAAGATAGAAAATATAAAACTTTCTTGATATTTCAACTGAGCACAGAGTTAATCGGTTGTTCGGTTGTCGCTTCTTACGTAAAAAGTAACACCACAAACTTCAGAAATGAAGTAAACTTTTTCACAAGTTTTAACTTTGCTGTAAGGTGTCGCCAAATAAGCGCAGACCAACTTTTCTCGTAAGTAAATTCCCAATCCCTATACAGTCTAAAATATATCTCTCATTCTCGCCAATACTAATTTAACTTTACGGAAATTATATAAAGTAAATTACAAATTTTGATTTCAACTTGTTTATCTTCGGGGCGATGGAAGTTAAATTCAATTCTCTCGTACTTTTTTTTAATAAATTTGAAAGCTCCAAGTAACAACTTTTTAGCTTTTCCTTCCTGACAATAAATTATTAAAATTACTTATCGATTATACTGAATATTATACTGAAAGCTATTATTAACGTAGAGCTCATATATTTTGAGATATCAATAAGTAATGTGACTTAACCTAAATATATTTTAACAAACAGTTTTCTTAATGAAACTGTTATGAAAATAGAAATAACAGATATAATTTTTAAATGTTAGCTTATTTAACATTTCGGTCTACAACTGAAGTATAATTTATATTCACACACATAATTTTACTTCTACATCGACGTAGTGAAGTGGAAGTATAGTAACAGTAAAAAAAATGAATTATTTTTTACTCAAATAGACTTGTCATGAAATGTCAAGATTTTAAGTTTAAAAAAAATATGTGTGCCTGTCTGTTTTCTTGTGCGTATGATTACTCTGACACAGTTTATGATAATTGACTCAAAATTTGGTGTATTACAACGAGATCTAGAACCAGGGTGTGTTAAATAAGTGATGCGACGGCAACCCTCACAGTGGCTTCGTAAGTGCTTACTTTGTACATAATGTAATAGATGGCAGGACCAATAAGTTCTCTCATTATTTACGCATAGATAGATAATTTTACAGGTTCTGTGCATACCTACATACAGTGTTGCATACATTCCCGGCCTTTTGTTTTTGTTTAGTGAAACAAGAGTCCAGTGACATCTGACATTAAGTAGCTAAATTAAAACATTGAAAGAATATATCCAACACTACATGCAGCATTGCACGTGTCGCCACAGCTAACCTCAAAAATATATATTTCTTAAGATTTACAAGTATTACGCAGCTATTATTAAAATTTCTGCCTGGTTCCTGTACTTTCAACCAAAGTCAATTTCAACGTAATATGTATGGAGTTTTAAATAGTTTGTCACAATAAAATAAGACACTTTTTGCAGGTTAGGAATCTAACCTATAATTAGCAGTCTATTTTTATCAATCAACAATATTGAAAAATTATTTGCGTGAATTTTTAAATATTTGTTTGGAGCCAGTATGGCTCCAAACTAAAAATGCCTATACAAACATTAAAAATGAGAATAAACGAAAAAAACCTTAAAATTTGAAGTTATGTTAGTTATACGATGCACATGCCCAGGTAATTGTTATTGCTCGCGCCATCTACTAAAGTAAATAGAAACCATGCACTTATGAAGCCATTATTATAATAGGAAAGTGCCGTACGTCGGACCACCATTTAATACATCGTGTCTAGAACTAAGCTATATTTTCACTTTATTCTGTGGGAGGGTGGGGGGTAAATAAGTAAAGAGAGAAAGTAAGAGTCCATAAAATTGGGATTCAGTATTATATGCGCGAGAAGCTCAGGTTTCAATATCTTTATGGCATCAGTCACCCCCACTATCACCTCCATTATCACTCCCATCCCTAATAAAAGGAGGTAAAAAAATAAAATAGTGATTTAATGTGTGTACAAGAACCAAAGGCCTCAAAAACACTACCGCGTGGCAGGGACCGAAACTGAAATTAATTTCGGTTAATTTCGGTTAGGGTTAAATAACGTATACCACTTTCAGTTTTCATAGTAGCGACAATTTGGTTTTTATTTACGGTTTCGGTTTTCAAAGCAGTGACAATTCGGTTCTCGGTTATGGTTTCGGTTTACAGATCCGCGGCAATTCGGTTTCTGTTAGAAAAAATTAGTAATTACGGTGCGGTTTACGGTTACGGTTTCGGTCCCTGGCTTTTTACTTGCCTTTTACCTTATATAATCTTTATAATGGACGAATCGATTTAGATATGGTTTTCACCATACAATTTGGTATTTCTCCACGGTTTAAAGATTTGAATCTTTGATTTCAACCATATTTTTTTTAACTTTAAATTCGTAATTACGGTGCGGATTTCGGGTACGGTTTCGGTCCCTGCGGGCGCATGGCATATCGCATTATGGATTTTTTGAGTTGACGACTTCAAATATTATACTATTACGTTCTATGAACAATTATTTCCGCATAGTAGAGTACAAATTAAGCATCCATATTTTTTTCGTTGTGTGTGTGCGTGTGAGATGGATATTTGGCTTCAGAAAAAAAGGATTTCTCAGCCACAAAAAATTATTTTGTTACTAATATTATATTTTTATGTTATTTGTTCTAATAAAATGTACGATTAAGTCAAAAATTTCCTTTCTATTATAACTTAACAAGCTTGTTATATTTATGGGTAAATTCACTTAAAAATTTTTCTATTTGGGCAGTATATTTCTTACACGCAAAGAATAAATGGTTAGGATCTCCCAAGGACGTATTGTCACATGGGCATGTTGAGGTGTTCTGAACACCTATCCTCACAAATGTGCAGGGAACGCGCCGTGATTCAATTTGAGTCTAGCTATGGTAGAAGAATAAAACTTTGGAGCGGAGTATTCTTTGATATAAGGAATACTCTTTGGGAGGGTAGGGTGTATAAGGGCGTAAGGGTTTTTTGTTGACCTGACATAATCCGTCCAGACGCATTCCCAATCTTTCCTTACTTTCTCCTTGAATTCCCTAATTATATCGTTTCTGTCAGTAGTTGGGTCAACTATGATTTGTCGATTCCTTTGCAATATTATCCACGAATTCATTACCTTCTATGCCTATATGCCCATTTACCCATACAAATCTTATTATTTGTCCTTTTTCAAAAAGTCTGGTCAATTTTTGTTTTGTTTTTAAAGTTCTGGAATCTGCTTTTTTATAGTCGCGGCTACCTAGTGATTGAAGTACAGACTTGGAGTCTGATAGAATCACACATTTTTGGATGCACGCTTCACCCACCCAGTCCAAAGCGCACTCAATGGCATACGCTTCAGCTGTGTATATGGAGCTAATATCGGCAATACGCCTCTGGCAGTAATACTGATTGATAGGAACATAGAAGGCGCTACCAACGCCAGTAAGGTTTTTAGAGTCGTCTGTGTATATCGCTACTTCTTCAGGGTCACTATTTAATATACAGTATATGATATTTTGATTGTATTGTGGTATATCTGAATATGTGGGGAATATGATAGTGGGGATAAATAATAGTACACAGTAATCATTTTGGAATATGGATGGTGGTTTGTTACTAGTTATCAATTCTGAGTAATTATTCGTTTCTAATAATGCGTCTACAAGCGGTGGACTCTTTTTTATTTCCCAATATTTATTCGTGAGAGTCTCTATTGTAAGAGAGTACATTACATTTAATGAATAACTGTTATCTATGTTTCTTAGTCCAATTAAAAATTTGTTTGCCAAAAAACTTCTTCTAATATTTAATGGCCGCCAGAATTGCAGGGCAAGGTGACGACTTCATAACTCCCATACACAATCGAATAGCTCGATATTGTATGCGATCAACTTTGATTAGATTTGAATGTGACGCAGATCCATAGAGGATACTACCATATTCCAATATTGCACGTATGTAACTTCTATAGAAAGTTAGTGCTGTTTTAGTATCAGCGCCCCACTTGGTTTTTGACACACATTTTAAAATGTTTAGACCTTTTTCACATCTACCTTTTAGGTATTCGATGTGTTTAGTCCAGGTCAATTTGTTGTAAAGAATGACACCAAGGTATTTGTAGTGTGTAGTTATTGGTATTGGAATATTTTCCAATTTTATTTCATTTTTAGGTTGATTCTATGTCTGGTGAAGAATAATATGACTGATTTTTCTGGAGCGAGGCTAAATCCGTGACTTATTAACCAATCTCTTAAACAGTATATTATGTACTTTAGCTGTGTCACGCAGTTTTCGTATGTATCCTGTATGGAGTATAAACATATATCATCGGCATATTGTATACATTTAATGGAGTCGTCAAATGTGTCATGCAAATCGGCAGTATAGGTATTAAATAAAATTGGACTAAGAATAGCCCCCTGGGGTTATCCCCGAGATATTATTCTAGGCCCAAATAAATTATTATTGTGATCTCTAATAAAAATTGTTCTATTTCTGTATAGTTCCATTATACTTGTAGCCGAATTACTATCTATTTTCATTGATTTTAAAATATCAGTTAAATTATTTTGGTCCACTGCATCATATGCCCCTTTTAGGTCTATAAAAAATGTTACTAAGTATTTATTTTGTGAAAAAGTATATTGTATATCAGTAACTAATTGAGTTACGGCATGGATGGTACCCAGGCCCCTTCGAAAGCCATATTGTCCCTTTGGAAGTAGTGAATGATATTCCAAATGCCACTCTAGCCTTGCTTTGATCATGCGTTCAAATGTTTTTAATACGCAAGACATGAGGGATATTGGGCGGAAAGATGATGGGTCGCTTTCATTTTTATTAGGTTTTAATATAAGACAAATTATTACTTCTTTGATTGTATCGATATATTGTTTTTTAGTCCACCAGTTATTAAAAATCATAAGTAATAATTGCTTTGCGGCATGTGGGAGGTTTTCTATTATTTTGTAGGTTATATAATCTTTACCAGGAGCTGTACTATTTGTGTTTTTAATGGCAATGTTAAGTTCAGTCATAGTAAATGCCTCACCAATAATACTACTCTTGGCTTCGCTGTTGCTCCCTATATGTTCAATCAGGTTATGTACAGAAGGTGGTGCTAGTGCGTCCAACATATGCTCTATTATTTGCTCAGAAATTTGAGGCTTCTTAGGTGAATATTTTGTGTTATTTAACTTTTTGACAAAGGACCATATTTTACTCGGGGGTGTATTTTTATTTAATTTATTTAGGAAGTCTTTCCAACACTGTAGGCTTTATTGTTATACATAAGCCTAGCACGCGCGTCTAAGTTTTTATACCTTAAATAATTATTCACGTTTGATAACCTCTTATACTTATTCAAGGCTTCTTTACGTTGTTTTGATGCTATTGAGCACTCATCATCCCACCATATAGGTAGGTCTGTGGATGGGGTAAAAGGTTTTTTGATAGCTGTTGTGGCAGCATCATTGACCGCATTAATAAACATTTGATATTGTTCGGCTAGGTTTAAATTATCAGGTATTACTGTTAAGGAATTTTCTAATTTTGTCTGAAACATTAGCCAATCAGCCGCGTTATCTTTCCACTTGGTCGTGGGATTTATATTTCTATAGTTCATACTGAAAAAAACGTCTATAATTTTAGGAAATGAACCCAAAGGATCGGATAATATTTTATACTCGCATTGAGTGACTATATCTGACGAGACTATAGTCAGATCAACAACCGATTTCGGCTGGTTAGGAGGTGTAATTCTTGTGGCACTGCAATCATTACTTACTACAAAATCTGTGTTATCAAGTGCATCTACTAGTATGTTTCCTTGAGAATTATCGTTGGGTGATCCCCATAATCTATGATGACAGTTAAAGTCTCCGCAAAATATAGCAGGAGAGGGAAATTGGGAAAATAGATTTTCCCAATCTTTTTTATTTGTAACGACATTTGGGGGTTTATAGATAGATATTATACTTACGTTATTGTCCGAGAGTTTTATAGAACAGATTTCAATACCTTTGTTAAAATTGTATGTTACATCAATAATATTATATTCTATATTTTGTTTAACTGAAATACCTACTCCACCCTTGCAGTTTACTCTACATTTTGTTATAGCCATTTATTTTGAAATTATTATGTGGTTTTAGCCAGGTCTCTGACAAAACAATTATATCAGAGTTTGTATTATTTTTTAAGTAGTTTAGTAGATTTGGTTTATTGCTTATGGTGGAACGCGCATTCCACTGAAATATGGAGAACATTTTTAGTTTTTCTTTTACTTTGCCTTTAATATTCGCTATAGTCACTAAGACTATAGACTTCCATGTTATTATTTTCTACACTTAATATTGATGAGATATACTCTCTAACTTTATTTTCATGTACAATGATGGTTTCCAACTCAGTGTTGGATTGTGCATATATATTATTTATAATTTGGTTTAAATATGTGGTAATTTGGTCTATTAATTTTTCTTTGTATTCTTTTAATTCTTCCCTATATGTGTTTGGTATGACGGGAGTCGATTTAGATGGTTTATTTTCAACAATTTTTTTGGAGGAGGTAGAGGGGATTTTTTTCGTTGTAAGAGACTTGGGTAGGAAATCTGGATGTGGAAGTAGTGATTCCTTAGACATAGGTTTTTACAAACTTATTACACCAACTAAACGCGATCTGGATTTCAACCTATTTCAACATCCGCATCTGTTATTATTATTTTAAAGAATAATAATAATAATAATAATAATAATAATAATAATGGATATGGATGTTTCCGGTCAAAATCCAGATAGTGAAATCTTTTCTTGTCAGTAATATTAAGTGTTTGAATGATTATTTATTCACATTAGGATGGCCTTTTTAAGGGACAAAAATTAAGAAAGTCATAAAAAAAATTTGCTGTTTTTAAAAGCAAAACTTAAAAAACTTAATCTACGTTAAGTTACAGTGAACAATCAACAGTTACGCCAAAAAGTAAGCATTTTAAAAAGGAAAAAGGAGGAAAAAATTGTAAAAGTTCTTAAAAAAAATAAAAATGTATCTACGATAACGTGAACAGAATAAAACCAAGGGTGTTCAATTTAGCGCAAGCGTTTACACTAGCGGGGGTGGAAAAAGATACCTCAAATTCATGATTTTTATAAAAAAAAACAGAGAAATGTAAATAAAAACCTTCATTTTAATTTTTTTTCAAACAATAGAACACAAATTATTATGTACCACAATATTAGGGACTTAAAAAAAATACCAAAAATGAGAAAATAACCAATTACATACTACTACCAGAAACGTCAATCGTTGTTTTGCAGCCTTCATACCAGGAGCAGTTTTCTCTGTGAAAGAAACGTACGTTTTATCTGGCAAAAGTTTCCAATATAATTCGGTTTCATCAGCATTGAACTGCTGATTTTCATTCAACCCAAGTTTGTCAATCAATTTGGTGAATTTTTCCTTGAAGGAAACAAGTTCTGGTTAAGATGACAATTTTTCACCACAAATTTTTAAAAATCGTATTTCGTAACTGGTTTTAAAACATTGCAACCATCCATGGCTTGCAATAGGATTTACGGTGTTGTTGAGTTTTAAATTTGCAAATCATTTCTCCATTAACTGGGATATTTCTTTCACGCTGAGTAAGAAACCATTTATACAATACTCTTTCCATTTTTGGAAATTCAGAAGTCTTTAAAGTGAATTTTTTAGTTGGTTTTAAGGTATGGCTCACTGTCTCGAGAATGTTAGCAATTTTTTTTTTTATTGAACAGATTGTTGATTTTGCAACTCCATTTTTATTGGATAGTGCAGTTACAGTCGTCCCCCTCCTGTGTTCTTGAATAATATTTGCCTTTTCGTGCAGTGAGAGACACTTTTGTTTGAATTTTCCTATTTTAACTTTGACACAGTCACAAAATTAATTCAACTGAGCAGTACAAATTCAAACATCAATCTAACAAGCAAGTATTAATTTGTTGTTCATGTTATCGAAGGTCACGCTGTTCACGTTATAGAGTGGTTAATATAAAAAATGAGGTGTTCATGAAACCGAATGGTTGACCTAATCGAGTGTTCACATTATCGAGCTTGTACTGTATTTCATTTTTATAAACAAAATGTAAACAAAGTCTTTTATTTATTTAGTTTTGGCGCTGAGCTAATGATTTAATGATAAATCAAAGCCAATATTGCCAGTGATACTACTACTAGTTTATTTTTAAATAAAAGAATGAAAGTCTAAAAAAATATGGTTAATGAAAAAGAAACGTCCCAATACGATAAAATTGAACGAGATATTGAGCTGATTATCTTAGATGTCTAGTTGCAAAATTCGATGAGTGGTGGAGGGAAATTTTTTGTGTCAACTGTGCGGTATGCTTTGCAAAAAATGCTTTGCGCAATATGATTTTTAAAATTGTAGAGTTGGATTGTTTTCAACCAGCAAAGACCAAAATATTAACATAGGAGAACAATCAGTTCAAACTTCAAGAAGAAATATCGATTTGTTTATTTATAAGCAACTAGCTGATGCCCGCAAATTCGTTCGCGTGGAAGACTTCGTCCGCGTGGAATTAAGAACATTGACATACTAATTTATGCCTAAAAAAGTACTACATACTCACCGAGTACTCCTATAGTACTCAGGAAGTATATTCGAGGGAAACCACTGCTCCTCCATGGTACCCGGAGAAATCCACTGCGCATTCACTGTACTCGAGGAAAACTTCTGCGCATCCATAATACTCGGGGAAAACCATTGCGCGTCTATTTTACTCGAGGAAACCACCGCGCATCCATTGTACTGTAACGGTTCAAAACCGAACCATACGAGGCTCCTTGTAATTGGGCATGCAAGGCCCGGTTGCGGCCTGATAAACCTTTGATTTATTTCTCGGTTTACCCACCCGGAAGCAAATAATATACACGTCTTAAGCTAGATATGTTTAGATGCATTCCTAGATAAAGCGAGTAGTTCACTATACACTGATTTGGCCCACTGTTATAATGTTTACTCAACACTCTTGAGAGGTGTGGAAACGTAAAGTTCATGTTCCGTGTTTTATCTTCCGTGTTCATTCTACAAGATGAAATTATGCTGTAGATCAAGAAAAGGTAATTTTTAGTGCTGACCTTATGCAGTATTTCCGGTGATCCATTCGAGTTGTTTTCATCCTATTTAGAAATTTGGGTACCTGAAATATAAATAATGAATTAGGTTATGTCATGAATACAAGATAATAAAAGCAAAAGCAAAAGAAAAATGTAAAGAGGTGAAAGTTTGATGCAGTACCCACTATGAAAATTTTGTTTTTAAAATGTTTTGAAATCAAGTGAGAAATCTCTGCAGTTTGTTTTGATGCACCTTTGACATTTGAGACAGAGACATTAGAACTACTAGAATTTCTATGAAGATCAGAGCTGGCGCGTTTTTTTAAATTTTTTTGTGGATAACTATTTGAGAGAGGGAGTAGCTAGAGCAAAAAAGGGGTAGCCATATTTCAAATTTAGAATTACTTCATTTCTCTCCTGATTTTTGTGCGTAGATGAGAACCTTATAAGACTCTAGGGTGAGTTAATCAAAGCTATTATGTATTCATTAAAACTGTGGCTAACTAGAAAATAATTAATTTTAGGTTTCTTGCTTACCTCAAAAATTCTGCTACGCACTTAAATATTTTGTAAAGCCACTCTGTGACCATTGGGTCGTTGTACAAAGTTTGCACCTGTCTTGCTGTTGGTTTATCCTGTTGAAAGCTGCACGAAACACACTGGGAGACGTTCCTGTCGCTAACGACTAGCTTATGATCACATGTCAGAGGGACTAATACTGCATGAAACGCTGCCTATTCGATCTTCAACCATCATACTTTAAGCGTACTGATAATTATCAACCTCTGCTCAAGCTGGTGATGCAGTAAGCGGTAAAGTGCAAGGTTTGGCATAACGTAAGTACGTTCCTTTTATTCACCATTTGGGAAAATGTTGCTCGACCAGTGATCTCATCAAGATAACGTTCATGTAATAGCTTTGGGGGATAAGATTACCAGCCCAGGAGTACTCACAGGTTTCACAAGAGCGATATCCATGAGCTCTTTTGTAAATATTAACTCGTAACTAAAAATTCACTTTATTAAAAAACTTATGTACACTTATAGAACAGCTGTTCCTTGAGTAAATTTCATGTTGTAATCTGAAGTATTTTAAATTCATACCTGTGTGGTACAGACTTTTCCTTTGATTTTAATAACTGTTTATTTGCCCCATCGCTGTGGTTTGTGTATTCGGGCCCGGCCTTTTAAATGTAACATAAATCCCAATGCTTACCATCTCGTTTAGAGAGGTTGATTTTGTTTCAGTCATTATCTATTTTAATTGTTTGCCTAATTTTCTCTCGATCAGAGATGTCAAACTTATAAGTGGGGTTATATCAACCCAATATTTAATCGTGGAGTGCCTTAGAGTATAGATAGTGTAGTTGTCGCAATATTTAATCGTGTAGTGCCTTAGAGCACAGAAGCATAGCTGTCACATCTAAATCTAGTCACGTGTTACAGATATTTATATTTTGAGGGCAAGAACTCGCTTTAAATTTTAAATCTAGAATGATTTATGGCATAATCTTTGTGTAAATCGTTGGTGCTCATCATAATGCCTGTGTAGTAGTTTGTAAGATGTTACATTATATCTTTGGAGTTAATTTTAAGTAACGTCATTGTGTCTTGTTTTTTTTAAATTTTTTTATCATATATTTTTATCATATACATTGCATATCATATATTATACATTTCTTTGTCATTGCTTCACATTTTTGTGATTAAATTATTTCTGCTACGAAGTACTTTTATTGGTCTTCAAAACTGACTGTTTCGTGCGTCTTGTCATCCCCTTTCCTCGTCGATTCTTCGACTGGCGCCCTGGTATAGCTCAGGAGACATCTTCACGTAAATAACCACCAAAATATATCACCAAGAATATACTCTTACTTACCCACGCCCAGCCACGACTAAAGGAGCAGCCGTGCCGGTGATTCTGATCGTCCAACCGAGAAGACACCGTTACAGTACTAGAGGAAACCCACTGCGCATCCATAGTATTCGGGAAAACCCACTGCGCATCGCAATTTGGTAACAATTCATTATTCTATTTTGGTATACGAGTGAGTTAAATGAAAAAAGAATTATTTGAATCGACAATAGAGCACATGAGCGGATGTGTGTCAAATTTCATGCTTAAAAACACCCCTCTCCCTGTTCACCCGTTCGGGGGGAGGGTCTCTTTTTGAAACTGTCGAATACGTGTCTTCTTATTTCCTCAGAAGAGCCCGTCGCTGGAATATCACGTTTCTAACTTACGCGATTTCAGAGATACGGGTACCCTTTAGACCGTTCTCACCCCTTCAAAAAGTGAAAATCGAAATTCTGTCTTAATTGATTCCAATAAAGAGTATTACTGCCAAATTTCACGCTTCAAGGTCTGACAGTTTCCGAGAAGCTTAAAAACCTCCCCCTCCCCGTTCACCTCTTTTCGAAAACCGTCGAATACATGTCTTCTTATTTCCTCAGAAGAGTCCATTGCTCGAATAATCACGTTTCTGACTTACATGATTTCAAAAATATGGGTGCGGTTTAAGCCATCTACTACCCCCGTTTTCACCCCTTCAAAAGGTGAAAATCGAAATTTCGTCTTACATGTATCTAATAAATTACAACAAAAAATATTTTTGCCAAATTTCACTGATCTAGATCTAATTGTTTCCAAGAAAGCCTAAAATTACAACCCCCTTTTTCACCCTCTTGGGGATCGAATTTCGAAAAATCCCTTCTCAGTGGTTGCCTACGTCATTCGAGAAATCTCTATGCAAAATTTGAAGTTTCTAAACCCAGCAATTTGAGCTGTGCGTTAATAGATCAGTCAGTGAGTCAGTCAATCAGGGTTTCTTTTATAGACATAGATTAAAATGCGTGATACCTTGTATAGTGTATTTCACAAATATTTCATCGATACAAAAAAGCTTGCAAAAAAGCATAAAGGATGCCGACCGCTTCTAGTTAGTGTACCGGCCGGCGGTCCAATTTGACAACGCTAGTCCACGTTGACCACCAACCAATCATAATTCCGGTAGAGAAAATTTAAACCAATTATATTCAGTGGGAGTGGCCCACATTTTTGTTCGGAAATATGTGACCATTTTTTTTGTGATGATAATAAAGAAGCCGAACACTTTTATGGCCTTTTATGTAAATAGACTGAAATTGATACAGGCTTTACGTTTTTTTGCGAACTTTTTTATATCGCTGGATTATCGTTGGTACAAACTATATATAAGTAAGCAAGTATTATTATTATTCTAAACGTTAACTTTTTCATCTACTTTTACAATCCGCTTACCGTTATTGGTTTCATAAAAAATCCACAAAGTTATTTGAATTTGTTTATAACTACAATTTCGCAAATTATGAACGTTCCCTTTTCAAAATTTTTTGAAACGGTAAAAAAAATCATTCTCAGCATTCTACTCATTGTTAACGACGAATGATCTTTTTGATTTGAAAAACACAATAAGCTTAAATATACGAATATTTTGTATCAAACGGCGAGCTACACAATACCACCCCCCTACCCCAACTCCAATGTCCCACCAGAAATTCCTATCACTCCTAGTATACGTATCGAATTATCCATTATTTAATGGATGTCGTTCGAAAGTATCAGGACCACAAAAATTTAAGATATTAAGGATGCCCCCAGCCTATTTGCAATGTAACAGATGCTCTTGTGTTCAAGCAGCTCGCTCTTCCGGAACAGTTTAAGGGACCAACGTTGGGTCGCCTAATGAATGTATAACCGCAAACTATCGATCAATGTTAAGAAAGGTTCTCTGACATACTAAAATTTATATCAGATTTGTTCCTGTAAGCCCGTCAAAGTTGTAGTATAATACGGAAAGGTATTTAATTAATTTTAGAACTCAGTACCGGAATAGTTAAGTTGAAGAAAGACATGGATGTCCTTGTCGGTATATTGATGGCAAAGTAATTTCAGATAAGACAGGGCATCGTAAATAATTAAAATTGAACCAATTGACACAATCATACGAAATGGGTTTTAAGTAATGTTTTTAGATATAAGTTAACAATGGATATGAAACCAGAAATAAAGAAAAATCGACCACTTAAAATAAATTGCTCAGTAAAAACAACAATCGGGAAAAAATGTTTTACATACAATGCCTTCACAAAGGAGTGGATAAATTATATAAAAAGTTTTGACATGTCAAAAGATTCATATTAATGCCATCTTTCTAAACATTTTTTGTTCAATTTTCACAAAGTTCTAAGTTCGTCAATATATTTTTTTAAATGGCAACCTCCATTTTTTGATATGGAATTTGAGAGAGAGCGTAATTTTTTACATACAATACTGTAAATATCGATGTAAGTTGTATAAGGAAATTTTTTAGAAAAACTAACTTGAAATTTAAAAATACGAAGTTTACTATTAGCTGAATCAACGAAGAAGAAAAATCATTAAATCTTCTCAAAAACAGATCCGATTGATATGATTTTTCTTTTAAATGTTTATTATATTCAATTATTCAAAATCAGAAACATGAGTGATTGGGCAAATAATTTTTTGAAAAATATAAAATTTTTTGAAAAATTTTGTGAAATTTAAGAAACTGAGCACTTGATGACGTGATTTAAAAAAAAAAAAAATTAATTGCCGGACAATTAAAATAACAAAATGGAGATATTTTGTAAAAAAAAAATATCAAAACGCACATTGCTTCGGTCATAACTTCTTTATTTTTCGTGATACTTACAGAAACAAACAAGTCGTTTAAAAAACTGATTAATTAAAATAATGGTGAATGTAAAATATTAAGAGTCAAAAAAATACACTCATGGACAAAATTATCGAATGTTTTTTGTTATCACTATTACTTGAATATGATTTCAAATCGTTGTTGTAAATTTATATATGTGCTGATGTTATTCATCTAGTAGGTGAATATATTCAATTGTTTTAAAATATTTTGACGTTTAATTCATTTTAATGGCGTATATTTTCTAACGCGCGTTTTGTCATTTGAAAATTCTTTGCATAATTCAAGAATTATAGTGAATTGAGTTATTTGTAGTGAATTAAAGTAAGTGTTATTAATTTTTATTTGTTCTTACCTCTATTTAAGAAAAAAATATGCCACCAAGTAGATACTGCAGTGAAGCTGAAGCGGCACAAATTGTAACTCTATATGAGGAAGGATATAGACAAAAAGATATCGCACGATGTCTTACGAGAGGTCAATCTACAGTTTCGAATATTTTAAAAAGGTATCGAGAGACTGGAAATTTTGTTCGAAGACCCAGCCAAGGGCGCAAATGGTGCACAACAGCCATTGATGACCGTTTTTTGATCCTTAATTCTACCCGAAATCGCACACTGAGATCCACACATCTCAGAAATGAGTTATTAAATGTAAGACAAGTGAATGTTAGTTCGAAAACGGTTAGACGAAGATTAAGAGAGATAGGTTTAAAGCCAAGACGGCCTGCTAAAGTTCCACGTCTTTTCCAAAATCACAAAACTCGTGGATTACAATTTGCCAGAGCACATATTAGGTGGAGAGAATTACAAAAATGTTCTATTCACTGGTGAGTTATGGAAGCCAGATGGACGAAATCATGTTTATAGAAGAGTTGGGGAACGATATACTGGTTGCAATCTCGTACAAACTGTTAGTTTTGGAGGTGGCGGCATAATGCTTTGAGGAGGTATTAGTTGGGAAGGACGCACCGAACTCGTGGAAGTCGTTGGACGAATGACTAGTGACTGGTATATCGAAAACATTCTCCAAGATCATGTTTTGCCATATGTGGGCCACATTGGATACGATAGGTTGGTATTTATGCACGATAACGCTCGACCCCACGCAGCTGGCACAGTGACTAATTACCTTGATGCAGTCCAGATTCAAAGATTACATTGGCCACCGTATAGTCCATACTTGAATTCCATAGAACATATGTGGGATCAGCTAAAACATCGTATACGACAAAGAAATCCTGTTCCAAATACCCTAGAAGAACTTCGAATTGGAGCACAATATGAATGGAATGCAATTCCTCAAGAATATATTCAAAATCTAATTAGTAGTATGTCAAGAAGGATGCAAGCAGCCATTAGAGCTCAAGGTGGGAATACTCGTTATTAACCATGCCCTATTATTCTAATCAAAAGACTAATTTGCTTAACGTGGTAGCATTTAAGTTGAAACTAATTATTCTTAATTTTTATAACATTTTGCGTTAATTTTTTTAAGCATTTTCTGCTAATGAAAACTTACTTAAAATGTGTGAAATAAACTATTTCTTTCTTGTGTAATACGTTTCTTTCATTAAAATTTATAAATACAAAAGAATTGGGAAAATTTAAAATATTCAACAATTTTGTCCATGAGTAGAAAATAAAATTTAAATATTTTTTCCTTTGTGATTTTAGTATTGTTCTTATAGTCCAAGAGCATATTCTCATATTTTTTATTTGATATATATTGATTTTTGTAAATAATTTTGTTAAAAACTTTTTTAAGTAGTCCACCCCCACCCCCACTACCGACGTGGCATATCGATTTACAGATGTTTGGGGTAAGCGATTTGAAATATTATATTATTAAAGTTCCATAAACAATTATTTCTACATACAAAATTTTGTTCGTTGTGAGACACTTGAATAGAAAATCTGAATGTGGAAGTAGTGATTCCTTGGGCAGCGGTTTTTATTAAAGTCTTTAAAATATACGTATACACTTAGGTATCATATAGATTGTATGTGGTGCCACCTTATAATTGTGACAGCATTTTAAATGCTATACTTTCCGGCTATGATTGTAAATTTTTGCAGGGGGATATTGTTATTTTTTTAGAGGATGATCATAGATTTTAAAATTATTATTACTGAGTAATGTCATAAATCTATATGAAATACGTAAAAAAGACAAATTTTGGAAATCATGTATTTTGTACAATTTCTATATTTCTTCTTTATTAGAGTTATCATTTTCTTTTTATAAGCGGCCTTACACAATTTGATGCAGTGGTGTTCCGACATTATCATAGACCCCTTGCAAGTGTCGTATATTTTAAATTAATTTATATATATTAATATAGTGTTACTAAACATTAACAATTATCAAATCTGTTTTCATAATTTCTAACTGGAAAGTATTTAAATCACCGACTAATATCCGGGAGAAGGGGCGTATCTAATAACACACTCATATTGGACGTCACGTCACCTAACAGTATATGCCTGCGAGTGCAATGATTCGGCCATATAATTCGTGCAACGTGCAGTTGATTCGTGCAACTGATTTGTACCACCTAGTCACCCCCTACCCTAACGCCCCCTACAAGCGTCAGGCGGCGTTGAAGTTCCACTTGTCCTAAACATTTAAAAAGTACATTTATTCTTAGGTTTCTTGGTGCGCTGAAACCCAATATGATGACCAAAAATGATTTTAACCACCCGGTCATCCCCTTTGCAATCCCCAGCAGGGGTTTTAATTCCACTTGTTCTAAAAACATGAAAAGTATGTATATTTTTAGTTTTTTTTGGAGCACTGAAACCGAATATGATGATTAAAAATGATTCTAACCACCCGGGGGTGTAAGAGGGTGATTGTGAAGTGGCACAATCTTATGTATTATATCTGGGGATAAAGTTAGAGGGATACCTTTTTTGGCGATAAATTTAAATTTATTTTTTCTATGATACCGACTCTCTTGCTTTTAAACGACCTTCTAAGTCTAAGATGGAGTTTTTTCTTGGAATCTCTCTTCTTTTCGGGTAAATCTCTCTTTAAATTCCAGCAATAATCTGCCAACATACTTGCATCCCACCTACCTTGATAGCGCCGTCCTATTTCCTTAAGATCATGGTGAAACCTTTCACCTTTCACCTCAGCCCCCTCTAACCTAGGCGGTAACTATGGTAACCTAGCCGGTAAAATCTAATCGGTATCAATAGTTACCATAGTAACGTAGACGGGAACCATGATAACCATGTTTCAGTGCACCATAAAACCTAAAAATATAATACTTTTCAAATGTTTGAAACAAGTGAAATTTCAACCCCTCCTGGGGGTTGTAAGTGGATTCCAGGGGTTGACCAGGTGGTTAAAACTGTTCGTTATTGTTATATTCGGTTTCAGCACACCAAAAAACCTAAAAATATACATACTTTTCAAATGTTTAGAACAAGTGGAATTTTAACCTCTCCTGGGGGTTGTAAAAGATGCTATGGGGTGACCGGGTGGTTGAAACCAGATTTTATCATCATATTCGGTTTCAACGCACCAAGAAACCTAAAAACATACATGCATTTTCAATTTTCATTGGAAGTGAAATTTCAACCCTCCCCTGGGGAGTTATAAGGGGGTGCTAAGGGGTCACTGGTGGTTAAAATCACTTGCTATCGTGATGTTCGGTTTCACTGCACCAAAATACTCAAGAATATGCATACATTTTCAATTTTTATCAGTAGTGAAATTTCAACCCCGCTGAGGAGTTGTATGGAGGTACTAGGGGGTGATTGGGTGGTTGAAATCAGTTTTTATCCTCATATTCGGTTTCAGCGCACCAAAAAATCTAGTATTAAATATACTTTTTAAATGCTTAGAACAAGTAGAATTTCAAACCCTCCTTGGGCTTGTAGGGGGAGCTAGGGAGTGACTGGGTGGTTCAAATCAGTTTTGAACCTAAAAATATACGTACTTTTCAAATTTTTAGAACAAGTGCCGTTGTTTGTTGTGTGGCTCATTCATGAACTGCCTGAAGATGACTTTGATCGACGAAAGCAATAATGCGAGCAATTGCAAGAACTATGCAGTACTTCGTATAAAAAATAATTTTTCCGGATGAAGCAAAGAAATTACGACAAATACAGAAACATTATTTTTATTACATACCTTTCATAAGTTAGAGAAGTTAAAAAAGCACAATTTCATAAAATTTTCGTCACGTCCAGACCAGCCATAAACTTAACGCTTTACTGCGTGTTGAAATATCTCTCAGACGTCGCACTTTTACTTTTCAACCTTAGAAAAGTTTGAGAACTACTTAGGAAATAACATAAGCCGCATATACTTTTCTGCAGGCAAAGCTGAAACGTTTCCTTGTCGCTTTAGAGGAAACCGTATAAAGTATACTTTGATCAAAGGAAAGTAACAAGTATATTTAATAATAGGAGCTGAACTTAGTTAAGATGTAGAGCGGTGTTATTTGTTTAAGACTTAGAATTTGCATCGGCTTCCTTCTATTACTTCCACACCTATACAGGGTGCGCCACTTAAAACTCCCCAGGCTCATAACTTTTTTATTTTTTAAACGACGATCATGTTGGGCACATCAAATTGTAGATATTTTTAAGGCATTTAAACATGTGTACAGAGTGATTTAAAACTTTAATTCCCTTTAATATTTTTTTTACCTCACCCTGTACATGAACTGCGTTAATGTTTTCTTATAAAGATTTTAATTAGCTTCAATTTATGTTATTACGTCTTATTCGAAATTCTTTTTGGTTTTAGAGAAAAAAATTAAAAACACTCTTTCCGATTCCAAACTGATTTTTTTTAAATAACTTTGAAAAGAATGTAAATAATAATTTTATGCTCGATTTTATGCTTTATTTGTAAAATTATTAAATTATTTGTTAAATCACTTTGTATGTATGTTTAAAGGCTTTAAAAATGTCTACAATTTGATGTGCCCAACATGGTCATCGTTTCAAAAATAAAAAAGTTAAAAGTCTGGGGAGTTTTAAGTGGCGCACCCTGTATAGTGGAATGGAGGTATAGTAACCGTAAAAAAAAATAATGTTTTTACCATAAAAAAGGTCTTTTTGTTCAAATAAGCTTAGAATGTCACGAAACAAACATAGAAATTTTAAGTTTGGGTAAAGGAAATTCTCTTTGTAGGTTTGTAACTTCTTTTTGTATGCACGATTGCTGTGGAATGGTTAACGATATTGACTTGAAAGAACGACCGAGAAACTAGCGTATTTTTTGGCCGCTTTCGGATCCTCGAATTTGTAATCAAATTTATTGAAGATTAATTAGTTATGATGAGATAAAAATTACAGAGAAAATTTACGTTGAACATACGATTAGTTTTTGGAATATATTGGGTCCAAGTGATCGTCTTTCATTCAAAAAATATAATACTACTAGAATTTCAAAACATTATTGTTCACAAATCCTCTCTCAGTGTCTTGTAAAGCTCTTAGATTCCAATTTTCACAACAAATAATGGATTCGTTAATAATTATGTCGCCGATACTGGGTCTGCCATTTTCAATTTCTTAATTTTGATAATATATTCATAATCCGCGCGCTGAAAACTATTTAGATACTTCAAAACTGGTTCTCAAAGTGAACAACGTGTCAAAAGTATAATAATGCTATATTTGTTGAATTGAAGAAGGTGACTTTGATTCTTTTGATTTCTGAAACCGATCATATGCTCAAAAAGGTTTGGGGTAAATGGGGGTAAATAGTTAAAGCATGCAAGTAAGAATCCATAAAGCTGGGATTTAGTGTATGCATTACTAACCCTTACCTCAATGTTAAAAGGGATAAAAAATTAAATTGTGATTTAGTGTCTGTACAAGAACCAAATACCTCATTTTTTTTCTCATCAGACGATTTAAAAAAATATGATGTTGTTAAAGTTCTATGAATAATTATTTTCACATAGTAGAGTATCAAAATATCTTGCCTTCTAAGAGGCTTAGGAAATCTGGATGTGGAAAATTATTCCTTAGGCAGCAGTATTTAATTCTAAAGTGATCGAAACCGTTATTTTTATGGGATTCGTTTGATGAAGTTTGGCACCGGCTATGTGAGAGAAAAGTTTCAGGTGGTGAAGTGAGGTGAGGTACAGTACCGGTTTCAGTTAATGGTTAAAAATGGCGAGACCTCAGTAAGCCAAGTTAAGACACGCAGGGCGAGTCCGTCACTTGAATGGGTGACCGTATCTCATCTCGCCATCCTGGTTAAGTGGTTAATGCTAACATTAACTAAACTTCGACGTTAATATAAATAAGGCAATTAAAAGAAAACATTAAAGAGTTGATATTTATTTTACCCCGACTTCGTGTGCAAATGAAGGCATATGATAATAATAAATTCAGAATTACAGTAATCTCTATACTCAAGCCCAACAATTATTTTGATTGTTTGCTTTTCTTTGGATACCAAACACTGCCCTGCTGGCAGATTAGTGCCCCCAAATCGGAATAGCATAAGCCATAATAGAATGTATTAGGCCATGATATGTACTAAAGAATGTTTTCTTCGAGACATTGCTCGCGAGATTGCGCAATAAATATATGTTTCATTGTTATTCATATTCTTTATAGTCTAAGCTCCCATGGCACAAAAAAATATCCCATCGAACATCTCAAATTTAAAAGGTGAGAATTGTTGGAAAACATGTAATAAACATGTTACTCCTGCCAGACTACTAAAAATGTGTTAATTGCCATTTTTAATCAATTTCTGAAATTAGTTAAAAATAAATGAACTTACTTTTCAAAACACCTGCTTGAAATTTATACAATTTATGGTAAATAATACATCATTTTTTAAAAAGTTTGTCTGTCTGACAATTTTTGTTAATTAACATCTGACAGACCTTTTGGCATAAGTTATTTTTTTCATGAAAGTACACTTCATAACACCTCCTTGGTTTTTGTTTAAAAATGAAATTGGAGATTTCTCCTATCTATTAAAACCTGTCTGGCTGGAAATTTTGTTAATTACCTTGTCAGACTTGATTTTGAATGCGCAGATAGTTGTCAGGCTGAACTGCTCTTATCTCATAACACCTCCTCTATTTTTAATTTTAAATGAAGTTTAAGATCCCTAATATACATAAAAATCGATCTGTCATCGAAAAAATTATTTTTACTGTCTGACTTAATTTGTAAGAGCCGTGTTAACATTTTTTCTTTTTTAAATAAGCTTCTACGATGGCCGCGTCAAAACACCATCTTCATTTTTTATTGAAATTAAGTTTGAGATCTGTTTTGTGCGTAGAAATTGGTCTGTCAGTGAGAAAATGTTTTTTACTATGACAGACTTAATTTTTTATTCACCGCACCACGTTTTTAATTGAAAAATGCGGTATGACCGTTGCCAAGTGAAATATATTTATGTTTTTTAGTAAACTCATTTTTTTAAGCTAATTTCAGAAATTAATTAAAAATAGCAATTAACACATTTTCACTAGTCTGGCGGGCGTAACATGTTTATTACATGTTTTCCAACCATTTCCAAAATTTAAATTTGAGGTGTTCGATAGATCATCTTTTTGTGCCATCCGAGCTTAGACTATTACCATAAAACAACTTTTTCAGTTTTTGAATCGTTTCGTGCCAACTGATTAGCTATAAACCAATCTCGTACCGCATCTTGTGTAGTAGCTACTTTATGATGGCATTAAGGATATTGTTACAGCAAGGCATTATATAATAGCTATTTGTATATTTAGAGCGCAAAGTGTCACATTGTCGCACGATAGTGTAAGTTGATGCGCCACACGAAGCGGAGCGCGTCGAGCACTTGTGAGCAACAATGATACTTTGCGTTAGAAACACACATAATTTTATCTATGATCGTTAAAAAATATCAAAATAAAAGGAATAATTAAGTTGAATTTTGGCTGAAAACGGCGGTTCATCAACATATTATGAGATTGCCTTGCATATGTGATCAAAATAAATAGACGAAAAAAACACAATCGCTGTCGATTTATCTAGTTTTATTAATTATTTTAAAGTTCGTATTCTTCGTATAAATAAATTAGGTAATTAATTGTTACTCTTACATCAACTCTCATTGTATTAAAAACAGTTTTGGAGCATTATTATTCCATAAGAATACATTGTCAATGTTACAAACCAAGCCTGTTTAAGTGCAGATGCACTGAAGTGAGCATCAAAGTACTTTTCTACGATCGTGCACAAAGTTAATACTTTTAACACTGTTTACAGTGCCAAAAGTTTTGATTTTTGCACCAGCGCAAAAAGTAACTACTTAAGTACTTAAGTAAGTTACTTTTTACACTACTTTGACGTTTGACAGTGACAATTTCTGGAATTAATTTTCAGTTGTCAGTTATAAAACTATTGAAAATGAGAAAAACTATTTAATTCGATCATAGAAAAAGTGTTGTGTGCGATATGTGCAAAAGTATATTTGATGAACTTAGCATGATTGCAGCTTTCGACTTCGTCTCGTGCTGCAAACTACTTGCTTTCGTGCAACAAATATACACTTTTTGCACACAAATAATTATTGGCACACGTTGCCATGAGAGATGTGCAACAAAGTGATATTATTCATAGCTGTTCGGCAAAGGTCAACTTTGCGCTTTCAAAATTTGAATAAAAAGCCTACTTTTCTTGGGTCATCTGTCTGATCGTTGTGTCCAGAAACCAATTATTACATCCTTTCTATCACTTCCACGCCCAGTGTAAGTATAGTGATGCAAAAAAAAATTGAAAATTTTTATTGTTCAAATAGGCTTAGAATGTCATAAAACGTCGAGATTTTAAGTTTCTGTCTGTAACTTTTTTTGTGCGCACGATTACTCTGGAATCGTTTGAAGATATTGACTTGAAATTTGGTACACTTATGCATTTTAACGAGATCTGGAACTAGATTATATTCTGATCTTAATCCGTTGGAAAGGTTTATTGGTAAATTAGAATAAATCGGGGTAAACAAGGGTAAATAGGTAAATCAAGTGAGTAAAAGTACATAAAATTGGTATTAAAAGGGCTGAAAAAAATTAAATTGTGATTTAGTGTGTGTAGAAAGACCAAAGGCCGCAAACATTGTTTTTACTTCATCCAACCCTACTATCACCCCCTTCCACCACCTCCACACCCAATACCGATGTGGCATATCGTTTTATGGGTTTTTGGGGTAGACAATTTGAAATATTATATTATTAAAGTTCCATAAACAACTATTTCCACATACAAATTTTCTTCGTTGTGAGAGACTTGGATAGAAAATCTGGATGTGGAAGTAGTGATTTCTTGGGCAGCGGTTTTTTTATCAGTGTAGCATTTCAGCACAGGCAATTTAGCTAGAATTAATAACGCAGTCGAACGATTCTTGTGCAACTCAATTTAAATCTTTCCAGAACTGCAACTATTTCCTTTAAACAGGCCCACAAAGCACAATCTCCGGCGAATTATGCATCCTGTGCATAACCGTTAACTAAGTTTTTGAACTAGTTCGGCGTGGCTTAACAGTATAATTAGATTGCATTAAAGTTTTACCAGCAGAGCATACAAGTTTGATTTGCAATTGTATAGTGAGCTGAATTTAATCTGGGAATCGCTCGCTGATATTTTGTATATGTGCAACGGGGGTGGTGAAATTAACACTTCTATTCATTTTCTGACTAGTTCTATTTGTTGTCAGTTTTAGATATAAGGAAGTGTTCGTGAATAACAATAATTTTTGAAGAATCAACTCTTCACTCAAAAATAACAATAAAGATCGACAGGCTACCAATTTGAAGATGGCGCCGAAAGTCTGATATTCATTTATATTTCTAAGAAGAGGTAAGGGATGCCATTTTGCAATTATCTGATAAAAAATCAACTGGTATTGATAAGGTTCCTGTCAAATTAATAAAAGACTGTATACATGAATTTGCACGTTTTATCTTTGATGGGTAAATTCCCAAATAGGCTATAAACGGCATTAATTATACCTGTGTTTAAAGTGAAAAATGAAGACGAAATTAACAATTATAGACCCACCTCACGTTTAACTGTTTTCTAAGATAATTGAAAAAGTAATCGCATATAGAATTGTTTAATTTCTCAATGAAAAGAATCTATTAACATCGTCTCAACATGGCTTTAGAAGTAAATTTTCTACAGAACCTGCTACAAATGAGTTAATTCAAAATGTATATGAAGAACTGTACTGATATGTAATTGGCATTTTATTAATAATATAAATAAAAAGTCATTTGAAAACTATTTTATTTCTGGTAGCAGCATAAAGGTTTATGTTGTGGGATGAGAGGGTGCTTGTCATTGGGGGATGGTGGGGGGTGTTGGGGTATTGTGTAGTAGTAGGGGGAAATTAGAGTGCAGTTTATTCCAAGGAAATATGATTTTCAAGTTCAAAAACATCTAAGTATGTGTGCTAATGTAACTGGTTCTATAATAATTTCATGGGGGAGGGTTGAGCGAAGTTCCCTTCGGGGTGGAATGGATTGGATATTGAATACAAAAAATTTCGAAATTTTTGACCAAAAATAAAAAAGGCCGAAAACCGTCCTTATAGCACCTCCTCCTTTAAAAACAGTTTGTGAAAAAAATCGCTCCTAAATGTCTATTTTACCCTAATTTACTCTCAAATTTCCTATAACATAATTTCAAATGGAAACAGTACAGACATGCAAAGAGCATTTATAATGCAAAAAAGGATCAATATTTAATTTAGTTTATACAGAATCATGTCAGGATACTTTTAAAAGAGAGAAAGTATTAATTGTGACATCTATATATCTCTATATGTTGATAATTATATTATAATAAACAAAAATAAATTAAAAACTTACAATCACCGTTATCAAACTCGCAACAAAGACGGGATGTATATAAATAGAAATAACCTCTCTCTATATAAAAAGTCCCCAATATATGCAGGGAGTTATTTATTCAATAATTTGCCCACAAATATAATAAAATTGAATGCCAATAAAGCCAAGTTCAAATAAAAACTAAGAACGTTTCTAGTCGAGAGTTGCTTTTATTCTGTGGAAGAGTTTTTGGAACTCTAAATTACAGTAGTTGCTTGTTTTTTCTATATTTTTATTTGAAATGTGTAGTAAAGTTTTTTTGTAATGTTTTCATTTGAAATTTTGATATATTAAATTAGTTAAAGTTGTAGGTAGTTTAAATTATATTTGTCCATATTTATATATTATCTTGTTTTAGAATTAACAACTTATGTAAATAAGTCACGGAAATAAATATCTACCTATCTGTCATCTATCTATCTATCTATCTATCTATCTACCTATCTATCTATTTTGAACAAACCAATGAAAGAGGCCGTTTTCCGGACCCAACAACACTTTATTTTAAATTCGAGGCAAAATTAAAAAAAGTACTAGTTTTTCAACTTCAACATTTGAACATACGACAATAAACATTTTACGTGGTTCGATTTTTTACCATTCATAAAGATCCAAAAATACGTCAAAATCACCATTTTTTGTGCTTTTGGTTGGTTGTTTTACACTGACCGCAAGAGAGTACGGCAAAGATTTTTAAATATGTAGTTTGAAAACGTAAAATCTTTGACATATGTAAGAATCAAAGTGGTACTCAGTTTGGGCCGGAAAAGGCCCTAATTTGGTAGTAGAAGAAAATTTTTAATGGGGAACGTAATGGTTTCATCATATGTAGCATACCATTTGAGATAATATGCACGTTTAATTAAAACACACTAAATACTTTCAATTTTTTAAGCTTACTGTACAATATTTTACCATATTTATAGATTAATCACCCGGACTATGATTGTATTCATCTAATGCTTTATTACAGGTTAATTCTAAGCATTCTGTCATTATATTTATCTGTTAAATATGTATTCATTTTATGTTATAGCCTCTTGTTACCATACCACACTCGAAACTCTCGACGTTAATTATATCTAAACGCATTTGTATTAATAAATGAATTCAAGTAGTGATAAATAAGGTTTCCAACATATAATACTCATTGTAGAATGTTAAGTTGCCAATGTCAATTTGTAAACTTTTCGACTACCGCGCAGATCTCTTAGAGGGGATAATAGTTTTCATTTTAGAGTCCATACACTTAATCAATCATTGATTGTTCTGCAACGGTAAATAACAGTTAACTTCGTTTGATAATCAAATTGGCAGATGCCAAGTGTTAATTTTAAAATTATCATTATTCATCTAGTGTAATCCATACATTTTAAAGGTATATTATTTTCTTAAATAATTTTAATTCACAATATATTGCAGCCTTCCGCTATATTTTTCAATTTGTTGAATTTATTTAATTTTTTTTAAATCATAACCTTATTTTTTACTACCACATGCTAACGAATTGTTTCTCTTTTTTTAACTTTGCCAGAAGTTCTACCGTTCTCAAATAAAGCATTCAAATAGTTTCTCAAAAAAAGTATATCAAATAAAGCATTCGAATAGTTTCTCAAAAGAAGTATTCTTACATAAAATCTTAAAAAAAGAATTCTTAAGAAGTATCCTATTTAAAGTACTAAAGTTTCCTATAAAGTTACTTAGAGTTACTTGAAGTTTGTGATCAATCATGCATCAATCTCAGTAAGAGATTGGTAATCTCGTAATCAACCACATCTATTAATTATTGCTCAAGCAGTAGGAGACTGGTCATCTCTAAATCAACCATTATAATACTACATAATTACGTCATTACGTAATAACTACTCAAGTTTAACTGTGGAGACTGTTAATCTCATAATCAACCGCCATTATATCAGTAGCTGATAATAGAAGAATCTTGTCATATTTCAACTTACCTTCGGGGAAAATATAATAGAACTTCAGGCAAATATTTAGGCGTAGCAGTACCGAGACATCTTACCATCGGGTCGCAGCAAAGAGTGCGGAGCGTGGTATCCTAGCAGAGACTACGAGACCTCACCTAGGGTTCGTCTCTACAACACCCATCATCAGGTGGTGAGAAAGTGTATATTTTTCTATTAATTATTTTTCTATTAATATTAATATTTGACCATAACTTGGTTATAAACTTTTGTGCAGTATCATTAAGATAATTTCGTCATACTTTCATGTCATTTATTGATAATTGCATTGAACTTTTATGTTAAATTTTCATCACTTAAAAGATTTAATAAAAAGTTGATTTTTATCTTAACTTCAATTTTTTTATTATAATAGAGAAAGTTAGGTAATATCACTTACGCTGTGGATGGCGCCACAATTAACATTATTTTTTTTATTAACTTTCTTTATGTAGTGAGATAATCTGTTTTGGTCAAGTTCTGCGAAATTGTTGAGTCTTCCTCTGGTTCAGCTAAAATAGGACCCACGGTTCCCCGCCCCGCAACAGATCGGCGCTAGCCGCGAGCCGTCGCACTTACTTTAGCGTGAATTACTTTTATTTGTATCAAACTAAGATATAAATATTAATAATTTTCGTTAAATTAAGGGTGAGTGTTTCACATAAAAGGCCATAGAAGATTATGGGCATGTGACCCAATTTCATTTCAAAGTTTATCACATTTTTTTGACTCAATAGTTGAAGATCTACGGTTCCGAAATCGACAAGGAGGGAGTGAGATCGACAGAATGTATTACTTATTTGACTCCAGTACCTTTTTTGATATATCACATAATGACATTTTTGTAATCTATTTCTGGCATTACAAATGCATTACAAAATGTACCGACGGAGGCTTCTAATTCTTTAAAAGTGAACACAAAATAAGAAAATAAACACTTATTTTTTATCTCGACAGAAGTCTGTAAGATCAGTTAAACCACAGATATAAGGTCCTGAAATAAAGTACAAAATCGCTATTTTTTAGGTACCCTATTTTTTTGTAAAAAATCGACAAAATAATAGTGTCCGCCAAAAAGTCTGCACCATATGGGAAACTCTGTTGTTATTGACTTTCCGAACAATTTTATTTTTGATAAAAATTAGTGCTTGTTCTTAAACGAAAAAGGGGCTGCACAAATGTGTGTTAGTCCTGGCGCTTAGGTCGGAAAATTATTATTTTTGAAAATATCGAAAAATGTTATTTAAAGAAGTTGCTTATAATGTGAAGTTATATTCAGATATCAAATTTGGTTGTTCTATTTTAAAAATAAAAATTTTCAACTTTTTTACGTGCAATTGCTGAACTATATTTTTAAATATTTTCCTGTTATTAATGGTTCGCTCTATTTAATAGTTTCAGCCTAAATAAGTCCATTTTGAAGAACTTTTAGCAGTAATTTTTTGACCAAATAAATAGTTTGGAAAAAATGCTAAATTTCTTGGGTCTCTTTCTAATGTTAACTTTTTCGAAATTTTTTAATACAAATCGCTAAATGAAACTCTTTTTTGCGATTTCTCATCGCACAGTGGGCCAGAATAGGATAATAACTCGCCATAAGTCATAATGGGCATAATTTAATTAGAATATTTTATCCCTTTTTTTTATTGTATTCCATAATTGTCGGTGAATATGGTATTTTAGGTAAAAATTCCCAGAAAATATTATTTCGGTGATAATGAGGTGGTCAAAATAATAATACTCAAGAGCTGCACCCACTAGTTTAGTTTCATTTGAAGTGTAATTTAAAGCTGTTGTGTTTGTAAGTGTGGAAAAGTTTTAAACAAACTTTTTTGCTGCTATTATTTTGATATAGGTAAGTACTTATTTTCCATTTTATTTGGCATAATTTTCTTGAAATAGTGTTTGCTATGACTTTCTTAAAATTGTTAATGTTATACGGATTAATTTTGGCAACGCGATGTTTACATAGAGTTTTAAAAAATTGCACCCAGTTGCACCATACAATGATTTAAGAAAGCTTGTTCCTTGGGGTTTAATAAAATGTAAATTAGATCAGAAACACACTGGAAAAACATTACTTTTTTGGAACATTTCTCTCAACTTGTGGCTAATAGTGAAAATCATCTTTTTTCAGAAATAACAATGTTTGTTACGCGAAGACAACTATTTGCATCTTTTAATGAAAGTGGTAACCTTCAAATTAGAAATTTCTTACAAAACATAATAAGGCCTAATGGCAAAAAAATATGAAAATATCAGGTTTTTAGAAGAAAAAAACGGTATCTTATAAAATAAGAGAGATATCAAAAATTTGAGAAATTGCTTTTTCCCAATAACCAGTGGCTAAAATAGTGTGCATAAAAGAAGCATACAATAATTTTTATAAAGTTGTTAAATTTTCTAAAAAAACACGCCTTTCTTTCACACCCTGTAGATAGTAACGTGTTTCAAAATGATCGCTGTTACTCAAATAAATAATCGTATGTAATATCATTAGTGTTTAGAATTTTATCGGTAAAATTTTTGCTAAAGCTTTGTGTAAATTGACAGTTTACTATCTGATTAAATCCCGAACGCTTTAGCGTGAGGGATTTAATCTTTGATAATAAACTGCCAATTGACACAAATTATATTACCTTTTGGCAACTTAGCTTGAGCAAAAATTTATAGATAAAATTTAAAATCACGAGTGGTATTTAGGGAGAATATCTCACGAATAAATAATTCATTAAGTACATCTTCAATATATGTTCTGTAATCAACTGCCTTCAGACGTCTTCTTGTCACCTTTTAGAGTATAATGTTTCCTAGTCGGCTGGGGAATATTTTAATAACTCTTTAGTGGTTGAGTTCTTGGCTATGAAGTTTTACTATAAAATTAAATGTGATAAGCCCAAACTGACATTATCACTTACAAATCAATTCATAGTATAAGACAAGTATATTCTCCGTACGACACAAACTAATTTGTCTGGTGACTTAAAGTGTTCGAACACACAAAGGTAATACTCTATAACCAAAACAAATTAGGCTCGGCTAGCCAGTTTTTTTAGGAGGCCAAGGGCCATGGGTAAGCGTAAACGACAATAACGCTAAGGCGGCCAAGAGTGAATTAGTCGAGGTTTCTCAAAAAAATTTAAAAAAATCAAAAAAATTTTTTTTATCAAAAATAAAAAAAATTTTTTCGTAAAAATTTTGAGTTTTTAGTTTGCAAAATTTCAAGCTTTGGGCGCCAGACCTTGTAAAAAGGTCAGAAAGGAAGATAAGATACAGCACACATACCAGAGAAACAAGAAAATAAAATAACAATAATTTAATAGGGAATTTAAAATTTAGTTAGGTTAGTAACGACAATATGATTCATGTTGAAATCAATTAAATCTATAACATACACGATAAAGCTAAAAAGTTAGTACCACTTATCATTAAACTCAGTAACAATCGATGACTCTAGCGCTAAACAATTTTCTACACAAGGGAGACCATAAAGAATTTCCCAATTCTAACTGGACTATAATAAACAAACCCCAGTAAAGTTAAGCCTGGCAACAAATTAATTCAAAAGAGTATCCAACTAAATCACGCGATTCGAAACTTATAATTTCAGTTGTTCGAGCGTCGTGCGACAGAAAGGACAGGATTTAAATTACAGTTGTTAAAAAAACTTTTGGCTACTCCTAAAAAAAATCATTTAGAACTGTCACTCGGTATGACATGAGATAGTAACTTGAAGGCTAAAATCTTAAATGCAGATATCGAATATTTATAGCAAAACAAAATAGTCGAGGTAAAATAAAACAATTTCTCGACAGCATAGACCAACGGAAGCAAACTTCCTACCGATATATTTTGCTAGAAATACTGCACACACTGTAAATTTTGACGCCTAAATTTTAATTCAATTTGAAAATTTAAAGCTGAATTACTAGTAACCCTACCTTACGGTTAACTTTACTAGAGCACAGAGTTACACTGCAAAATGTACAGTACAAAGTAAAAAACACTACTATGAAAGTAACAACCTAGTAGCTATATATAATTTCAAATTGTTTAACACTAAGCACCATATACTCTATAGTATAATCTCAACCCTAAGAAAAATTCTGTTACTAAACTATAATACCAACTAACCTAGGACGTGAAACCATGAATATAGCGTTAGCTATAACATTTAAAAAAATCTCAAAATTTACTCGTGGTAACCTTATATCTACAATTCACCTATTAAAATTAACAAAAACCTGGGACACTCTGTACCCAAGTAGATACACGATAAGGCTCTAAGCACAGATAATTATGTTGAGCAATAGGGCTCACACAGAGACAATTATATAGCCAAATGAACGTTCAAGTACAGCTGCACTTCAACATGTGCCCACAAGGTCAATAATAAGGTATAAAATTCAAAATTGGGGTTAACCAAACAATATGCAAAATTGTAGGAGGTAGTAGCTGAGAGCCAATCTCCCCACGTAGCTTTATGGCAGTACCATACATAAACCACTAAAATATAAAATAATCAGTGAAAATTTGCTAACAATACTGTTTCCTCGGCTTATGGCCTTAAATCCGTACTTAACGAAATATATAAACAGTAAAATCGTACGAAATTAATCGCTAAACGCTTTCTAGTTTGAATGTAAGAATATATAGCACAATTTTGCTGACTTAATAAAATAATTCCTGCAGAGGCAGTAGTTGCTATGAAAGTCTAAGTAGTTGGTTAGAGGGGTAAAGGTAATAACATAAATACACTTATCTTGAAATTAAAACTTGCAGTTGTCCTAACCAGGAAGTACTCCAAGATAACGGCACGTGATGATTATTCAATATTGAACTGCTACAAGTTGGATCGACAGTGAAGTTGGCACTTTCGCAAAGTTAGGTTATAGCTTCTCGTCTGGGTTGCCGACAATACGACATAAACAAAATCCCCGCAGCTAACCACGTGACCTCGTTACCATGCTTCCATCACTGCACCAACGTTACCGGAAAATGGCTTCCCAAATTAAAATCCCAAACTTTATCTTTCTACCGGAAATTCAGTTGCATCAAAACGGTCGATAAGGTTTGTTAAAATTAATTTCCAGGGTCTTGAATAACAGAAGGATACTCCGTAGCCGTGCAATAATACTTCAATTCGATTTACTGTTCAGTAAGGTACCATAAGTAGCCATTTTTAAAATCTTAAAATCACGCCTTGAAATTTATACCATCTACCCATAACAAAACTTGACGACGGTACTTTTACGGTTACAATTTACAGTCTGTACATACTGGATATTATGTATATTGATTAAATGCTTGTATTCAATAAATGCTTGTATTAATTAAATGGTTGTATTTGATAAATGCTGGTATTGGTTAAATGGTTGTATTTAACAAACGCTGGCACCGGCTAAATGGTTGTATTTAACAAACGCTGGCACCGGCTAAATGGTTGTATCAATCTGAATGGCTTGGTCCAATTAAGGCGATTGAAACAATCATTTAGGCAAGTTGGGCGGTACACGTCTTATATTGTCAACGTTCAAACTAAAAAGGACGAACACGCCTTTCTTATCGCGTTTATCGATTCGTGTATCGAATTATTACCCTTTCACGCCCTCTAGTAAACGGAGGCCGTACTAACGCTTTTATTTCTTTGAATCCCGGTAAATAAATACCCCAAAATATTTGGTATTAGACTATAATGACACTAGGTGGCGTTACAAGAGTTTACCAACCTTTATTTTCAATTCCATCATTTACGTCACATAAAAATCCATTTCCAAAGCGACTCATCTAATAAAAAACAAAGTGGGTGTAAATAATGTAATGACAATGACAATCAAGAAAAACAATATACGTTAAACCATAGGAATTGTCAACTCTAGTCTTCACTGTTAAGAGTTCTCAAGCACGCTTCGATCAACCACACTACGAATAAAGCCAGACAATATTGCATTTTACCAACCTCTCGCTTTTCCGTTCTAAAGTTGCCGACATCAGAGGAAATGGTACCGCCATTTAGTAACGCTAGCTTAACTTAACTGTGTACAAAGCGAATTTTTCAAGAATTATTATATTAAAGTGTTAATTAATATATTTTTATGTATTTAATCTTTATTTTTAATTTTGCAGAGTTTTGATTTTCTGAATAAGGTGTTGAACTACTTTGTGATGGATTACCATATGAAAGTCATTTGTGTATTAAACATGAAATAATTTATTTGTCTGCTTCGTAGGCAATTGTATTTAATATTAGTTGTGAAAATTATTTGGTAATTACGTTAGGTATTGAGACGTGCTTACATCCTTTTTGTAAACACCCTGTATCGTGGGTTCGGAAATTATAACAACAGGGTAACACTAAACACTAATTTATTAACTACTAATTACAACCAATAATTTACTTGACTAATAATACACTGTGTACTACAATTCAGTTATTCAGTCACTTTATCACTGTGTTTACTCTCTGACCATTTCAACTGACAATTAGTACTGCACTAACTTCTTCCTTTTTGGTTTACTCCATGCTTTATATACCTAAAGTTGACAGATCTAGAAGCTTCTCTGATGACGTCACCATACTCTAGACAGTTCCAGAACAGATATGTCATCACTCTCGACCTTCTAGTAAGTTCTTTCCACATTCAGACATCCGAACTACTGAATTATGTCCCTACTTTTCAGAGCAACCAACATAACCTTAAATCTTAGGGGGTTGCAACATATTACACTGCCCCCTCCTTAAGCCTGAACGTCCCGGTCAGGCAATTCAGTTTCCTTCACATACTTCGCCAGTCTATCCAAGTGTACGATCTTCATCTTGGACTTTTTACTTCGTTGAATCCGATAGACGACGACATCATTAATTCGGGTAATGACTGAATACTGCCCTTCCCAAGGTGGTTGAAGCTTCGGGGATTTCCATTCTTTCCGCTGTGGGTTGTACAGCCAGACCCGATCCTTGAATCCTCCTGTACTGGCATTCCGATCATAACGAGCCTTCATTCGGTTACCAGTTTTGGTAATCTGTTCTCGGTCATTCTTTAGCTGTTTTCGACTTTCATTCACATAGTTGCTCTCGGATAGTGGATCCTTATTGGCAGCACAATTCTTGCATTTTCGACACCAAGCCTCCACATCCTGGCGACTATTGACCCAATAGAATTGTTCTCGTACTTTACTCAACGTCTTGTTTACTCCAAGGTGTCCGCCGGATGTTTCATTGTGCGCTTTCTGGAGTACTTCTGGTACACGACACCTGGGACTCACTAAACGCATGGCAACCTGCTTCCCATTCGGGCTTTCCCATGCTCTCCTCAACAGCCCGTCTACAGCCGTAAGTGAACCCCATTGTGACCATAAAGCCCTACTCCTTTGTTTGAAACATCCTTCCATTCTGGTCGCGTTCTTTTTTCTTCTGCTTGCAATATAGGTCCAATTTGCGTATCGTCCAGTTGCTCTTGTCTTAAAGCTTCCTTTGTCCAATTCACTGGAATCTCTTTCGTTTCGCTTACGCAACCTTGTGATGGTAAACTACTTGGGATTCTTCGAAGCTGGCAAACCTTTATTTCCCTGGGGGCATCGCTTTCACCAGCCAGCACTTCTCCAGTGGCATGTACAACCTCAGTGTTTCACTGTTGACAATCTCGTCTTACATGCCCTAATTTTCCACAGCTATAACATCGAATACCCCACTTGGCTCCCCACTACTTGGTTGCTTCCTTTGCTTCCCTGAAAAGATAGAAAAGTTCTAGAAATGTTCATGCACTAACACAAATGAGTCTTTTTCAGTGTCTCTATCACTTTCCCGAAAACGCACTTTTTCACAGTTTTGGGTCCAAAAATAGTCCTTAAACAATGTCCCGTAAGTCAATCCTCCGTGTCACCACTAATTTCCAAGAAGAACACTATAGAAACCTTCTCGAACAGTCCAGAAATCTTCTGTTATAATTCCGCTTCTGACACCAATTGTGACGTGCTTACATCCTTTTTGTAAACACCCTGTATCGTGGGTTCGGAAATTATAACAACAGGGTAACACTAATTTATTAACTACTAATTACAACCAATAATTTACTTGACTAATAATACACTGTGTACTACAATTCAGTTACTCAGTCACTTTATCACTGTGTTTACTCTCTGACCATTTCAACTGACAATTAGTACTGCACTAACTTCTTCCTTTTTGGTTTACTCCATGCCTTATATACCTAAAGATGACAGATCTAGAAGCTTCTCTGATGACGTCACCATACTCTAGACAGTTCCAGAACAGATATGTCATCACTCTCGACCTTCTAGTAAGTTCTTTCCACATTCAGACATCTGAACTACTGAATTCTGTGCCTACTTTTCAGAGCAACCAACATAACCTTAAATCTTGAGGGGTTGCAACATATTACAGTATTTTAAGCATTCCATTCAAAAGATATTTAACTTTAATTGGATTTTTTTATGCAAAAAATTTTTCTATTCTTTCGAATTAAATTTTCACCACTTTTTTCTGAATAATGACCAGATAGAAAAAATTTGTAAATATTGAACAACTCTTGAAGAATAGAATTTTTCTCATTATAGCAAGATCTGACAGAAAATGAAGTATTTATAGCCATTTTTCAAAAAAATTGAATATATCAAAAAATAATGCAGATATCGATCTGAAATTTTTATCAGATGTTCCCTCCTATATAGCACATACTTTAGTAAAATTTCAAAAAATTTTCTAAAATATTGCTGAAATTATAATTTTTTTGAAAATTTCGTTTTTTTTTTAATTTACTCCTGACCTAATAAAGCTATCTTAATGTTCGGGGGCTCATTTTATAGGTTTTTTTTAACACCCATAACTTTCTCATTTGAACTTTCCTCTCAGATTATTAGCCTTTTATTTAAACGCGAAAAACCGACTTTTCAACTTTACGACCCCCCACCCCCCTTATCTTGCATGACATCGGTTGGCAAACTATAAGGGCTTGTTTTGGATATCCAACCCATCAACTTAAAACAATAAAATCATGGTTATGTATATTCGACTGAATGTCATATTATTTTACTCCAAAAGCTGTTCCTATATTCTTGCGACAAGAATGAATTTCAAAAAGAAATTGCCATTCCACGACAATTTTTGAAAAAAAATGTAATCTACAAATATTGCACATTTCAGTGCGACAACCACATCATTTGCCGCCAGATTACCTTCATTCACATCTATTACAAACAACGTCAGTACGCTCATCCACATAATATGAAAACTTTGACATGCACTACGCAATGCATTGCAGCATAATTGGGAAACTATTCGTAAATTACGAGGATTAGACAAAGCTTAGCACAAACTCTGATTTAAACTAGCTTTCTATTCATGCAGGTAAATAGGAGTGGGACTCATAATGGAGGGTGCTCTTGCAATTAATGGAGCGTCTATGATTAAAACAGATTCACACTCATAACGCGGTAGAGATTCTCCATATTGCTGCACACAAGCACTCAAGTCCAAGTTGTTCGTCGGTCCGAGGCTCACGGAATCGATGTTGGGTCACTTAATGAATGGACGACCGCAGACTTTATCGATCACCGCCGAGGGAATTAGGTTTTATGCGGAGAAAATTAGTCTTAGCGGTTGATTATACTTACATGCGTGGAAAAAAGTGGTGGATAAGACAACAAATAATTAATCTGCTTTGTTTTTTTATAACGTAGCTCATACTAAAAAGAAATATGGAATTTGCAAACAGCAGAACAACAGACAGTTGACAACTAATTTCAAAACTTAATTTTCTATGTTTTTTTTTTCCTGATGCAAATATATTAACAGATGAAGATTCTGGAGATGAAGATGGGGCAACAACTTTTAGCTGGGGCTGAAATACTTATGGCAGATAATACCATACTAGGTGGAGATGAAGCTTTACCAGAGAATAACATGACGTATACTCTACCAGGTACTAAAAAAATTACTTAGATAGATGGTGATCTTGAGCCGCAAAATAGGGTACTTCCAACTCAACAATTTTCAAAACATAGAAAATATGTCGAATCAAGACATATTTGAAAAATTCATCGATAATGATATATCTTTTCTTGTGGAGCAAACCAACAATTATGCATTATTTTTAAATCATGCAGATCCAAAAGTAACCGTTGATTGTCGCCAAAGTTGTACAACTTATACGTCTCTGACTTCCCGGAGTTCCCGAATACGAATCTTGCCTAGTACACCGTCGACACGGCCATGTATGCGCATTCGCACAATGCACAAGTGGCAAATATGCTACTGAAAGCGCACATGGCCCGTGCCACGGCGTATTACGAAAAGTGGAAGATTCGGATTAACGCCGAGAAGTCCAAGTCCATTATCTTCACGCGCCGGTTCACAGAGAATCTAATATTAACACCCATCTCGATCAGGGGTCAAGAAATTCCAATCAAACAGTGCGTGAATTATTTGGGAGTTAACTTGGACAAACGACTGACGTTCAACACCCACGTTAACGACACAGTCGCAAGGTCTACGCCATGTCCAGGAGTCCGTATCCGCTCCTGGCAAGGGGTAGCGGACTCAACAGGACAAATAAAAAATTGTTGTACACGATGGTGATCAGGCCGGCCATCATATACACGGCGCCGGTGCGGTGCAGCATACCGGCCACGACAATGAGAAAACTTCGAATTCTCGAACATAAAATTTAAGCGCCTCATCTCTGGTTCGGACAGATACACCTCCCTTAGAGTTTTTTTTTTATTAACTATTTAACGTCGGCCTATTTCCGCTACCAGGGCCTATCACCGCCACCAGGAGACGAGCTACCCCCAACCTGGAAATTTTTGCCGAACCTTCCCTTAAGAAGAGTAGGGATCTTTTACTTGCCTAACATTTAATAGACAAGGGACCACCTGCTTTACATCCCCTCCGAAGGATGGTATATCCACTACGTAATCCTCGTCTGAAATTACGTAACTTCCGCGTATACACTGATATACAAGCCGCTAGAAGGTGGGACGAGAACGCTGTATTTCCCAAGATGGGACCCCATCCAAGTACCCTTAGAGATTTATATGGAGATTTTTCGCCAAAACGGGTGAGGATTCGTTTTCAGCACCCCAAAATTAGTAACACACACTTTACCTCGGATGGGTCAAAAAGACCCTTTTTTAAAATTGTTCTTTATTTTAGAGTTCCTTGTAATAGCTAAGTTGTATAAGCGGATGGCATGTGTCAAAAAAATTAATAATGAATGGTATATATCTCAGTGATTTTATAAGATATGTTAGTTGGTGGTTAATTAGGCGTATAAATTAAATGGAAGGAAGTAAGATACAAGTAGCTGTGACCAGCGGAGATAATTTTTTAACCATTAAGTTACTTTATTAACTGCCAGTTCCTGATTGGTCAAAGAGGTGTTATTACGAGTTCATTGTTAAATGTATAATGCAATGAATATACGACAGTCGTGGGTAAAATATTTTTAACAAATTTTACGTGTGGAAGCAGCTACTGAGCCGACGAGAGTCATACATTCTTATAGTAATACCCTGTATATAATTTATTAATGTTTAAATTAAATTGAAAATAAACCGAAATACATTCTAAGAAATGTC
Organism: Rutpela maculata; assembly: GCA_936432065.2. Taxonomy (NCBI): domain Eukaryota; kingdom Metazoa; phylum Arthropoda; class Insecta; order Coleoptera; family Cerambycidae; genus Rutpela; species Rutpela maculata. The sequence goes on from OW386293.2 coordinate 20,089,614, forward strand.
CAGAATTTTAAGAATGCAAAGAATTTAGCAATTCTGTGAAATTTATCTCATTAAGTAGCAACCATCATCAGTGACTTGATAATTTTAAGGAATTTTATCGTTTCGCTTCTTTCCTAACAAAGAGGCAGAATATGAACTTGGCACTTAATTTTTTAGTGATATTCCTGAAATATAATACCTCGCACAAAGTCACAGACAAAAAATGAGTGTCGTCGTAGAAAACAATTTTTCATCTAATTTATCTTTGGAATATATTTTACGTGAAGACATAAATTAGTACGGTTTTTCTAATTAGGATGCTGCAACGTTACACTTTTTGTCTAACCTTAGGATGATAGGATAAAATGATATAGGGCTCCTTGCTGTATTGATTTTAAGTCTTTCTGGAACATAAATTCGGGAACAAAAACAAAGCATTTACCATATTTTACAGTACGGTACAGAAAATGTTATTTATATCAGGAATAATTGCTTCTGAAATTTCAGTGGCGCTCTTAAGAACAAAGATCAATACTGGGATTATATTTTGCATGAGTTGCTGTTAACTCACAGGTAAATTTATTTTACAAAAATACTACATGAGCGCTGTGTGGTAAATGTTACATACATTTTATTTGGTCGAGCGCGCAATTGTGTGAATCCTGTAATATTTTACATATTCAACGAAATTAGAATAATTTTGTTTACGTTATTTTATGTAAAAATTTCTGTATTGTTCTGAATCGTTGAACACACTTTTTTAATTCACAGGCTTCATGATCTATCTCAACTCAACTCAACTCTACTCTATTTATTTTAGTCCAGTGCAATTAGGTTTATACCTCAGAATCCAGTGTATAATGAATGGATTGAATGATTTTTTTTTAGATTTCTAATGCCATAAACTAAAAATTACCGCGATTTCGAAAATCCGTAAATTTGAAAATAAATTAAAATTTTCAGAAATCTCAACGAAAAATACAATTATCGGAATTTTTAAATTTTTTAGAAAATAATTTTCGAGGTTGTTTATAAAGAATTTGTAAAAAGATGAAACTTTTTAAAATTAACTTGAAGATGGCAGAAGCTCCAAAAAGCGAAATAAATAAAAGAAAGGATAAATAATACAAATACATCAATTTTTTATAGAAAATAATTTATTAACAACTTATGCTAAATAATAATTGAAGACCTAAGTGGATAAAGGTGTTATGTCACACTTTTAAAGTTTTGAGTAAATTAAACAAAACGGTTTTGAGTTGGAACTTATTTATTTTGTCTTCGATTCAAATGAATAATACCTCATAAAATAGATAATTTTGGATTATGTTCTTTTGTTTACACTAATATTAAAGAACAATATCAAGCTGTAATGAAACTAGATTTTTCTGTCCAAAACTGTATACATCCACTAAAATTACTGGTTGTATGTATGACATGGCGCCTTTATAATTAAAAAGTTTCTATAAAATATTACAAATTTAGAATTCACCGTTTATTGGGTGTTAAATCTATATCGGGGGTGTTCAAAAATTGCATAAAGTAATTTTTATTTAAAATGCGACATAACACCTTTATCCACTTAGGTCTTCAATTATCATAAATTTTAATAACATAAATAATTATAAATTTGTATTACAAGGATAATCATGTAAACTAATTGCCTCCGACGTTTTCGTTTCCGATGGCATTCATTAATATCATTGGTGGAGCATTTAAGCAGCTAACTCATAGTAAACATGCTATAGAACAATTTTAGCCACTTTTTTACATCCAAGCAGAGCCACACCCAGTTTTATGTAAATAAAAAATCATTTTCAATAAATTTTCAGAAGATGGTGGTGATTGGTTCATTGTAACTGGTACTAGTGAATTATTTTTTATCCCCATTCCTTTACCAATCATTATCATGTCCCATTCATAACTGTACTTGTAAATACACTCTTTTTATATCGAGTGTAGATATCAATGAAGCCAAGTTGTCGGGTATTTTTACTTGTAACTTTAAGAAACGATTGGCATCGAAAATTATTTATATTTTCTTGATTTCTAGGAGCACCATGTAACAGTAAAATGTATCAAATATCCGATTGCAAAATATTAGTGACGTCAGCATTTTCTTCAATAAGGATAATAGCAGCATCTTGCAAATCTGTACAATTTTCGAATAATTTAGCAAATTTATTTTTACCCTTGTAACTCTGTTCGGTGATGAAGATTTAATGCGAAAGACGTCTAAATCAAATTTTTATGACTTATTTACACAGCTCGATATTAGTGTAAATAATGACAATACATTTTCGTATGTCATTGATGGCGGAATGTTATTACATCGTTGCAAATAATGTAAATGGCAATTAGATGGAAAGTTCGAGACGATATGCAATCATTACATACGATATTTAAGAAATAATTATGGGAACAATGTTATCGTCGTTTTTGACGGATATCATGTAACACTGGGTGTGGCTCGCTTGTGGATGTAGAAAAAGTGGCTTAAATTGTTATATAGCATGTCTACTATGTGAAGGAATTAGCTGCTTCAATGTTTCATCATCGATATTGATGAATGGCATCGAAAGCGAAAACATCGCAGACAATTAGTTTACATGATTATCCTTGTAATAAAAATTTATAATTACTTGTCATTAAAATTTAAAATAATTATTATTTAGCATAAGTTAATAAATTATTTTCTATTAAAAATTGATATATTTGTATTATATAACGTTTCTTTAATTTATTTCGCATTTTGGAGCTTCTGCCATCTTCAAATTAATTTTAAAATGTTTCATTTTTTTACAAATTCTGTATGAACAACATCGAAAACTATAGCAATCATTATTTTATTAAAATAAATATTTTAAAATTCCGAAAATTGTGTTTCTCGTTGAGATTTCTAAAAATGTTCATTATTTTTTTTAATTTACGGATTTTCGAAATTGCGGTAATTTTCAGTTCATGGCATTAGAAATAAACAAAAATCATTCAAATCCATTTATTATAGCCGTCATTTTTCATTTATAATAACTATTGCAGAGGACTATTTGACCACTTTACATAGTTTCTGTATATTTCTGTCAAATCAAAATAAATTTTCTTTTAACAATTCGTAATATAAAATGATAAAGATAAGGATAATTTATTGCCCATGTTATATATACATGTAAGGTTGTCAGTGGTTATAATGCTAGTATTTAAGGTATAAATGAGTGTATAATAACAACACAATAAAAAAAAGTACATAAGTATACAAGTTGTAAAAATAAACCTGCACAATACATATATGTATATATATATACAAATTTACCACAAAGAAAACACAGAAATACCACATCTTATAATTAAATTGAAGAATTTCATAACTGAGAAATTCAGCAGTACTATAAAAAGGATGTGCAATTAATATTTTCTTAAGAGATGAGTTTAATGCCCTGATCGACTTATCCTTCAAATAATGTGGTAGCTTGTTATATAATTTTATAGCTAAATAGTTAATAGGTTGTTGAGTCCTACATAAGCGGTGATAGGGTATGGTTACATCGTCCTTATTTTTCGTATTATAATTGAAGACCTAAGTGGATAAAGGTGTTATGTCACACTTTTAAAGTTTTGAGTAAATTAAACAAAACGGTTTTGAGTTGGAACTTATTTATTTTGTCTTTGATTCAAATAAATAATACCTCATAAAATAGATAATTTTGGGTTATGTTCTTTTGTTTACACTAATATTAAAGAACAATATCAAGCTGTTATGAAACTAGATTTTTCTGTCCAAAACTGTGTACATCCACTAAAATTACTGGTTGTATGTATGACATGGCGCCTTTTTAATTAAAAAGTTTCTATAAAATATTACAAATTTAGAATTCACCGTTTAGTGAGTGTTAAATCTATATCAGTGTTCAAAAATTGCATAAAGTAATTTTTTTTTAAAATGCGACATAACACCTTTATCCACTTAAGTCTTCAATTATGAGAGGTAGAGTTTGTAGGGAGGGAGTTATTTTCTTTAATATACATTATACAATGCAGTATAAATACACCAGGTAGTGTTATAATATTAAAATGTTTGAATAAGGATCTACAATATTCCCTATTGCCTGCAGAGGCCAATATTCTAATCATTCTCTTTTGTATCCTAAAGATTCTGTCAAATTCTGTAGAGTCTCCCCAAATTAAAATGCCATAGCTAATTAAGCTGTAGAAGTATGAGTGTGCCATTTTAGCTGGGAGTCTATGTAAACACCCAATAGTTTTAGAAAGAAATTTCCATTTTTGGGGAAAATATTATTGTTTGTGTTTTATCGGAATTCTTTTTTAATTTATTGGGTACAAACCAGCTAATAGCATCTGTTACAGCTGTGGAGCTTTTAATTTTTACGTCATCTACATTTGATGCAGAAGTAACGAAAGTAGCATCATCGGCATAAAGTGTTATGCCTTCTTATCGTACATTCACTGGTAAGTCATTAATAAAAACTAAGAAGAAAATTGGTCCCAATATTGACCCTGTGGTACCCCAATATTTACCGGTAGTGTACTTGATGTGTCACCTGTTGGCAAGGTTACTGCTTGACGTCTATTGTGTAGATATGATCTAATCAGATGCAAAGCACTTCCTCTAATGCCATAATAATCAAGCTTTTGTAAGAGGTATTCATGAGTTATACGCAGTCGAAAGCTTTGCTTAGATCTAAAAGCGTTGCACATGGCACAAGATTTTGGTCGATTGCTTCTAGTAATTTTTCAATTATATTGACAATAGCTTTTAAGGTAGATTTGTTTTCCCTGTAACCATACTGATTTTGAACAAATAGGTTGTTAGCTTCGAAAAATTGTACTATTCTATTTTTTATTAAAATTTCAAAAATTTTCCATATGATTGAGAAAATGATTTAAAGATGTAAAATTTTTCACATACAACTTAGAACAGTTCGGCAATTAAAAGTTTACCTGATAATCAGGATTAAATTATGGTAAAACGTCGAAGTTAGGATGTATGTCCATAAATTCAACAATCGAGTAAAAACAATGGAAAAATAAAAAATGTTTATCATATTTAGAAGAATCAGAATTTGTTGTGAAAGAAGATTTTGCCGAATGGTGCCTAAGAAATCACTTAATAGTAAATAAATACACATAAACACATCACATATAGGAGACAACCCCCAAATCCAAAGCCAAGGCTGAAGGGGGTTACACATTTGGAAAAATTCAGACATACATCCATGCCCACCGGTATTGTCAGTACCAGGGCTGGGGCTCGAACCCAGAACGCGATAGACAGTCGGTCAACATATTTGCCACTCAATATGCCTCAACCGACTGAGCCGGTTATGCTAGTAAAACTATAATAGTGGAATTCACATGAATATATCGAAACCAAATCGAACAATTAAATGTTAATATAGGACATAATTAGCTAGAAAATTTGAGTTTCACTAAATTCTGAGGAACCTATATTTGATTGATTTTGATTTTATTTAGCAGCGTGTAGTAGGCATTGCTACCACTCCCAGATAGACCACGTTCACGCTGGGTTGTATTAAGGTCATATTTGTTACCAACAGCGAGAACCATATGACGCATGGTAACGGAATGTGGGATGAGAATTGTAGGTATTTGTAAGATATGTTGCCGAATTGTGAGTGTTAAAGCTACTTTTTTTGCGTTTTTGCTTCTAGACATCTACTTTTTCTGTTTTTTCCATTTCTAATTCCGACAGAGCACATATCCCTGCGATTTCTTTATGGTATACCTTTTCTTCTTGCCGCTTTCTCCCAGTATGCTTGGTGCTTTCTAGATTGATCATTATCCTCTCAATTATTTATATCCCCGTGTGGCATGGTCTCCCTATTTTTAGTCTGTGACTATTAATATTAGCGCTTCCTTCAGTAAATAGGTCAGATCTTTCTCTAGACATATTCCCAGTATGTAATTGTGCACGTTTCTATCCACTTCAGAATTAACTTCCCTGCTATTATGTTGACGTTTTATGTCATTGCTTTAGTCCTAATGGTTTTGCAAGTAAGTGGACGATGTCTTTTTCAGCTCTTTTCAGACCTCTTCTGTTGGTTTCAGTCGTTGTCCCATTATTGGCCCCGTATGTCATAGTTTGCAGCATGATAGCTATATGTCTTGATTTTTTTCATCTTTTCTTGTTGGATTCATAGACTTCTCCTTTTTTAACGTTTCTCTTGCCACGATTTTTATTTTTGAGCTTATTGTTGTCATCTCTATCTAGTTCTTCTTCTATTTTCCTGAACGAAACCTGCACCATGTATACTTCCGTTGAAGTACTGTGAGAATTCTGTCTTGGTGCGATATATCAACGATGCATCATTGATTATTTCGGGTTTAATTTAAATTAAATTCGTTTGAATATTTTTAATAATTATGGAAAATAATTTACTTGAAAATTTATATAGGAAAATTATGACCATGCTTTAATAATTTATGGCCATAAAAGACCCCGCACCAACCTTATGGAGAATAAGTTTCTATCAATTAAGCTCAAATTCACTGCTGTAGATCTTGACTTCCTGTTCGAAAGTTCTCATGGGCCCAAAATGGAGAATATTTGACCTAGAGAGCTTTGAAGTTTGACAGCGTCGCGATACTTCTCCTTACCTAATAATTGATAGGTCGCCTGGTATATAATTTAGGTTCTATAAAAATCACTGTCTCAGAGTTCTCCGGATTACAAGATACGTAAACAAATGTAAGCTTTCCAAATTCACAATGGCGGATTCAATATGGCGGATAAGCTTTAGAAAACATTCAATTTAACGTTTCTGAGATCGCTGATTACAAATCTCAATATAGATTTCTTAAATTCAGAACGACGAATGATTGATAAAAATAGCTATCATGTTCCTGGAAATGTTAATTACATATCTGGCCAATTTCAACATAGAGACAAATTGACTTATAGCTATACTTACAGAGTTCTAATGGATTCTACTCAAAACCATATCCTCATGTCATGATTATGGTAGAAGTGAAAAATCTAAGCTAAATGCAAATGCACAAAGCAATATGCATTAGTTAAAGAAGAAGTACATTTTGAACGACAGTACAAGATTTTATTATATTTCAGATTCAAATTAATATTTAATACTAAAATACAGAAAACTTTATATCTGATGAACATGGATACTTAATAATTCAATAATAAATGAAACAACGAAATTAAAAAATTCGAAACGTAAGATTTCTAATATATAACAAAGAATAGAATAACACGCTTTATAATAAAGGACATCAGTCGTATTGTATTTGAAAAATATATCATCGAAATTTTATTCGTTAAGAAATTAAATCATTTTTACTATTTTATATCCACCGTTCTGAATTTCTAGATTTATGAAGAAATATTTGCAAATATATTTTCGTGGGAATTCAATGATATCTTTTCTAGAGCTCATCTGCTATATTGGAACCGCCATTGTGAATTTGGAAAATATACATTTGTTTACGTATCTTGTAATCCTAAAAAATCTGAGATAGTGATTTTCATAGAAACTAAATTATATATCAGACGACCTATCAACTATTAGTTAATGACAAGTATCTTGACGCTGTCAAACTTCAAATTTCTCTAGGTCAGAAACTGTTCATTTTGTGGACTTGGGGCTCATGAGAACTTTCGATCAGGATGTCAACATCTACAACATAGTGCATTTTGAGCTTAATTGACAGAAACCCATTCTCCATAAGGTTGGTGTGGGGTCCTTTGTCGATAGCTGTCGACATTTCAATAGTTTGATGGACATAAACACTTTTCGATTTATTTTTCTCAAAAAATTGTGTGAACTAGAGTTTTTCAATATTTATAACATTTATAACGCAAAAGGACATGTGATACCGCAAAATATTCACTCATTATTAATACATAATACAAATAATACGTCAGAAATTAACAACAATATTTATCTGTGGTAAGTGATGGTTGCAGTTTATTACTTCTCTTCTTTTCCTTTCCCTTTTTGGTTTGGTTTATTACATTAATTAATCACTAACTAATATTTCTCACAAAACTGCTAATCGCACATACCGAGATATGTATTAATTTTCAAACACCTGCTACCCACTTGGCAACTTAAAATTATATCTTTTACAATTTAGCATCTATACCATAAGAGAATTTGGAATCACTAAAATCTCAAAGACAAGATTTATGAAAATTATTATAAGAATAAAAACATGACGTTAAGAATAGTTCAGTTTAAGAAATAGGTTATAGTATATTAAGTATTAAGGTCAGTAAGTGTTCTTTACTGGTTAAGGATATGTTTGGAGATCGAGACGAAGTTTAAGTTTAAATCACTTATTAGTTACAAAGATACAAACATTTCCAAGAAATTTACTAATATATTATTCTTATTGTGCGTTTATATTTAAACCATTATTAACACGTTAAACAAATATTAGCTGAACATATGTAGCTTTCCTAGAATTTATTTAACAAATCTTGCCTCTAACACGAATTTTCATACATAAAATTAAATCCCTTTGTTAAATGTAATTGGCAATCAACTTTTAAAAGAACTTACTTCTGACATCACATTTCTCTAAGACCGAAAATTACCTACGAACTTCGCAGGCGAAGGATCTAATTGCTATCACTAATCCCATATTTTCTTTCTTTTTGTATTGGAAGAAACATTATCGATTGCGTTCTATATAGAAACTTATATAGGTTTCAGGGCATATAGCTTAAGAACAAAGCCCTGATATGATATATTACATATCAGTTTACAAAATTAGATTACTTTGATTTATGAGAAACCGCGTTGTTCATACATATCGCCCTATAAAAAAAAGTATTTCCAATATTTGCAGGCTTATTTGATATACGATTTTATTGCCATTAGTTTATCTAAAGAAGAAAATATATGACGGTGATTTTCAAATGTAAGAAACACCAAGAAAATGTACTACATTTACTTACGGCTCGTGCGTCAAACCTCTAATTCGTGAAAAAAGTTTATGCACTTGCTGCAAAAATAGAAAAAACTAAACTGCAATAAATGTTTGCATTGTCTTCCACTGACATCAATGCATTTTGATGAAGTGTTGGGAAGTTGATGAACTAGTCAGTAATATACGAAAAAATCGCACTTGATATAACAATGTACTGTTTCTAGATGTAACCAAGAGCTTCTTAAATTGGACGAAGAAAGACTTGAACTTAAAAGTAATCAGATAAAGCAAATCTGTAGGGCGTTGGGACGCTGCTAGTAGTTTTATTACGGTTATTTCAAGATGGAGCAATATCGAATTTTCATTTAAAACTCTGAAGATAAATTTAACTACTTTTAAGAGAGTTCCTCGCATTTCTGTGTATTGGAAAAGATTGGAAGTTTTATTTAAAATTTAATAGTTGAAATGTTTGAAGAGGAATATATAGAACTTTTTAATTTTTATTTGATTAAGACTGACTAACTTTGCCTTTCTCATTTACTACATTTTTTAAATTGAAAATATGAAATGAAAACACAGGCACAAAAAAAATATTTTATATATTATTTTTTTTTTGAGCTGCTGATTCCAAATATCACGTCAAAAATATATGTTTCACTGCTCAATTTTTTGAAAATTGACATTTCATCCCTAAATTCGGGGTTAAATGGCTTTTATATCTAAGAGAACGACACGCATTGAAATGAAACTTCTGAATCATTTAAAATGGCTCTAGTAGTATACTCCCAACGTTCTATCGTACCACGTAAATTATGGTGGTGTACTGTTTCCCCCAAAAAAACTACTACTACCCCTTGTTCTGATTTTTCCATATTACGCTTGTGAGAGCTTGACAGATCGGGGTTATTACAGGGAATATTGATATGTGAAGTATCCTTTGACCAGGAGACGCCAAAACAACCTCCGAGGGTTGGAACCACCCTCTCCCTTAATGAAAAAACATTCCGAAAACACTGCGATAGGGCTGAAGAACGGTTTCCTCCAGTTTTTGAGGACAAGTAACATGATAATTGTAATACTTTCCCCCACTCTTTTGGAACTACCTAAATGAAAAAAGCTGTCCCCTGTTCTGATTTCTAATTACTACGCTTGTGAGGGCTTAACAGATCGGGGTTATTACAGGAAATGTTGATAAGTCGAGTATCTTTTGGCCAAAAAACGACACGGGGGTTTGAACCACCCCCTCCCTGAATGACAAAACATTCCCAAAATACTGCGAAAGGGCTGAAGTACGGTTTCCCCCAGTTATCGAGGCGAGGAACACATTGATTGCAATATTTACTCCCTCCCCACCTTTCTGAAACTATCCCTAAATGGAGGAAAACTGCCCCTTGTTCTAATTTGTCTATACATCGCTTGTGAGAACTTGATAGATCGGCATTATTACAAGGAATATTGATAAATTGAGTATTTTTTGATCAGAAGAAGCCAAAACAACCCCCGGAGTTGGAAACCATCCCCTCCTTCAATGACAAAACATTCCGAAAATACTGCGAAAGGGCTAAAGAACGGTCTTCTCTCGTTTTCGAGGGCGAGGAACATGATGTGCTTTTTCCCCATCCTTTTGGAACTGCCCGTAAATGGGAAAAAACTACCTCGTGTTCTAATTTTTCCGTAATATGCTTGTGAGAGCTTGACAGATCGAGATTATTACAGGAGTATCTTCTGACCAGGAAACGCTAAAACAACTCCTGAAGGTTGGAACTACTCCCTCCCTGAATGACAAAACATTCCGAAAATACTGCGAAAGGGCTGAAGAATGGTTTCCCCCGTTATCAAGGGCGAGGAAGTATTGCAACCATCGTGTTTCTCACACTCAAAAACGAAGGGAAACCTCTTCAGCCCTTTCGCAGTATTTTCGGAATGTTTTGTCATTCAGGAAGGAGGTGGCTCCAACCCCCGGGGGTTGTTTTGGCGTAATAACCCCGATCTATCAAGCACTCACAAGCGTAGTATGAATAAATCAGAACAAAGAGTCGTTTTCTTCCATTTAATTTCAGAAGGGTGGGGCGGGAGTAAATATTGCAACCATTATGTTCCTCGCCTCAATAATGTAGGGAAACTGTTCTTCAGCCCTTTCGCAGTATTTTTCGATAGTTTTTTCATTCAGGGAGGGAGTGGTTACAATCCCCGGGTTTGACTTGGCGTCTCCTGATCAAAAGATGTTCAATTTATCAATATTCCCTGTAATAACCCCGATTTGTCAAGCCCTCACAAGCGTAGTACGGAAAAATCATTTAGGGGTAGTTCCAGAATTGTGGGGGAAAGTATTGCAATTATCGTGTTATTCGCCCTCGAAAACTGGAGGAAACCGTTCTTCAGCCCTTTCGCAGTATTTTCGGAATGTTTTGTCATAACGGTTGTTTTGGCGTCTTCTGGTCAAAAGATACTCGACTTACCAATATTCCCTGTAATAACCCCGATCTGTCAAGCCTTCACCTTATCTGATTTTGGAAAAATTAGATAAGGGATTTTGGGGGAAAGGTACACTACCATCCAGCCATTTTAAACGATTTATTAAACGAAGTTTAATTTCAACGCGTATCTATTCTATCTATTAGCTTTAATAGCCATTTAAGGAATGAAATGTCAATTTGCAAAAAATGAGCAATGAAACATTTATTTTTAACGTGACATTTGGAATCAGTAGCTTGAAAAACATAAGGATAAGTGTCTTTCACCTATGGAATCTTTTTTTTTTTGAGTGCCTGTGAAATTAAAGTAATGACCATATTTTATTATTCCTGTACTTCTTCGTTCTTACGAAGAGTATAATAATGCTAAATGAGCCCATTATGAAAAGTATCGCAAAAATACACATGTCGACACTTGTCCCCAGAACAACTTGTTTTACGTGTGCATTAAAATAATTCGATTTTCCTAGAGACTGTGTCAAATATCTATTAATGAACACGAAACAATACAACCCCCTGCCACGCACAGAGGAAACTCATCAATAAACTCCGGTTAGTGCCCAGGAAAGATCTGAACTTTCAGCTTGTATTGAACTAGAAAATGGTACGTATCTCAATTTGACCACGATGTCATATAATTCAATTTATATGAACGCGAATATCCAAATAACGTACAGAACTGTTTCGAAGTGGAAACTGTTCGAAAAAGTTAATTAAAACTATTGATATGTGCGTTTAGAATACCCGAATCATATTTGACCTAGTTCCGATACTGGTTTTGTGTATGTAAAATATTCATGGCATGCCGAACGAGGAACTATTTTACGAAGTTTCAGTGTTTTACAATGTCAATATTATTTTAGGAGGGTTCAGTATCAGTGTTAGCTAAATTACTCCTAAACGAATGAAAACAAATCGACACCGAAGAACGTTTAACTTAAATATAAAGTTACCCCGAAAACGATACGGCCTATTTAAATACTGAAATTAATTTACACCGACGTTGAAACTGTTTTTAATATGGAAATTGGTTTTTACTTCCGTCTCCTAACCAAAGAGCAGTTTTGTAATAATGAAAAAAATCGTTCCATGAAATTTTATTGCGAAAATTAAGGTATTTTAATTTCGTCAGTTTGTCTGTCTGTCGGTCTGGTGTGTGTCTGTATGTCTGCTTGTTGGCGCTACATTTCCAAAATTATTTGATGGAGTAAAATAACCTTTGGTAGGTAGTTAGTGTTACTGTCAATGAAGAACTGGGATATAATAGTCCAGGAGCTCGTGACAAAAAACTGCAAGAATTTTGTAAAGGCCCATATTTCAATATAGTGTTATATTAAAGATGGAGATGATTCAGGAGCAGCTCGCAAGGACAGGTATAGGGATACTAGCGGCGGCGCGCTTTGAAGTATGTAGTAAAATCAAGTGTCATAAAAGTGTTTTGTGAAGGTTGAAAATTGATATGGTAGCAGTGTATTGAATATAAAACTGTTACAACTGGTCAGACAGCACAGTTCTAGAACGTGACGCGTCAATACCTAATATATGCTATCGCGAAAATAACGTCAATAAAAGTTTTTTGTAAAAGACCATTTGCCAAAAAGTCGCTCGAAGGCAAACTCGTGTGACATCCCTTATATTGAACCCATGTGAGGACCAGTACGCCGCGAGGCGGAAAGTTGTAATAACTCATATGTTTGAACTCAAATCGAACTCCGAACTTCGATCTTGTGAATGATATAATCACTAATAGGAATCTTAAACCTAACCACTAGTGTTCCAAAATTTTAAAATAATGAAATATTTTTAAATTATTTTCAGTCAATCCTAAAACCAAAATGCATACATAATCGTCCGGGGCAGTTGTGTGAATCCGCTTACTTAATTGATTGCTAGTGCACGCTCTCAATTGAATTGTAGTTGCGAAACCAAAGTCCTCACTCGTCCTTTTAAATCTAAACAGTAAATGGTGTTTTTATTCATTAAATTTGACTTTCAATCGTATCAAGGGCTTTTGTGTGTTAAGCTGGAATTGGGTATCCGATGTCTCCCGACTCCGTCAAGTCTATAACTCAATCACCGGTCACATCACGGAGGCTCGAGAGGGTTTTTTTATGAAGGGAAATTAGAGATCTTTAAGCCACAAGCGCCATTAAATTGGTAGGTAAATAAGATAAACTGGGCCAAGACAGAGACCAATTTTGGGAAAGCGTCGTTAGCAATCTACGGTAAGTGTAGCTTTTACTTTTTTCGTCTATCAAACATCTCATAAATATACATAGAACCTGCCTGGTAGTGAAAAACCGCAAACGAACAAGGGAGAATGCGACTAGCGCCCATTAATAAATAAATTAGTGTCGCTTGCTTCAGACGCCGTATACAGGGTTCTTCTACAATTCCAGGATCATGGACCATGCATAGGTATAGGGGGTTGTCGAACCCCCGTGTCTCCCCCACAGAAGCCCTACTGACGAAGTAAAAATCCAATACCAGATATAATAGTCTAAGAGGTAGTGTTAAATTTTAGAAGTGATTTTGACACGATTTCTATGAGTTTATGATGATAGTTAGTACGTGTTGAAGAACTGAAATTGATGTTAGCTGGCGCGACTCCGTGACTTTTGGGCGTGGGAGGCTGCGAAACTTGTAGAAAAAAAAATTTTGGACCATTTTGGCAAAGATGAAAAAGTATGAATGATTAATTTATGAAACTCTGATCTTAAAAAATGTGTCAGCTGCATCGGATCCATGGAAAAACGTGTTAGCTGACCATGTAAACATGTCGGAAAATTCAGGAAAATCGGAGCATTTTGGCAAAGCTGAAAATTTTATATATTAAAGTTTATGATTTAATAATTGCATTAATATATGTCAGCTGGTATTCCGATGTGGCAAAACCTGTTAGCTGGACTTTCAAATTGAGGCAGCTGTTAATGTTAATAATTTTGTGAATGAATCGTATCAGTTTATTTTTTATTATAATTCTCATACATAAAATATAATAATAATTATTCATCGCTCGAGTCTTCATCATAATCTACTTCTTCTTCATCAGAATTATCTTCAATAATGGGATTCTCCTAAGCCTCTGGTGATTCATTGTTTTCATTCGTATCTTCCACAATTTCTGTAAAAAAATATGTAAAAAATAGAATTCATTAGGAATATAAAAAATGCATATATCCAATACCTCGTATGTCTGTAGTTTAATTTACAATGCTGGTTAATTTCGGTAACTGTTCACCCTAAAACCACTTGAACATGAATTTCCCATCGTGCTCCTCCCATCCATAATCAGTTGGCGAAGATGAAGTTGGAGTTGGAGGATTCGCATTACTCCATAATTGGGCAATATAAGTGGTTCGCAGAAAATGTTGTTGTAATTCTGCTTTGCATGGGGATAACATTGATCCTTCAAAAGTCTGGCCTATACTGAACACCTCTTCTTTCGTATCAACTTTATATGCTTTCAGAAAAGTTGCTATGCGTACGCGATTAATGTTGTTAATTCTTTTGGAACCGTACATGCGGAAAACAAACTCTTCTAAAGCAGCCTAACTTTCAGATGCGTGTCTTGAAATATCAATCAAAGCCTGTATATATCTAGGATGTTTCTTTAATAATTGGAACGGTTTCTTCTTCCCTTTTCTGTAGAACGCTCGGTTGAAATCACGGCCGGTTAAGGCGTGAAAAGCTGGAAGAGCAAGACATAATTCTTTAACCAATTTTTCGTACAATGTATTGATGTCCACGTATCGTCGATTCCAGCAAGTATTTTTATTTGTACATTGCTTCGCATTGCATGCATATTTCCCAGCATAATTATCATCATGTCGTGACTCTAGCATCGACATCAATCTAACACGCGTGAAAAACGATCTTAGTATCTGCTTCTTCATGCGAAGGGCATGATAATTCCTCATCTATTGTTTTTATTACCTACCCCCCCCCCTCCCCCATCGATCACTTGAAATTTGTAACAAACATCATAGTTCACGTAGACAGTTTTTGCGGAGAAGAAAGGCGCCGTATGATTTTCTGCCCAATGATCACAGATGAATTTTACCAAGGCTTCTTTGAAATAAATATTTTTCAATTCATTGGTGAAATTGGATGGGCGCTTTTGTTCCGGGCCGCTGATATTAAATCTGTTGTTGTCAGGAATTTGATCATCTGAAAGGTCATTATCAGAATCTACTACTTCACTATCCTCGTGTTCTTGTGATTCAATTCCTTCTTCATTTTCGATTATTTCTTCATTCGCTTGAATACTTGGACTTTGACCTGAACTAAAAACACCAGAAGCTTCTGCCTATATTTTGGAGGCAAGGCTGTGAAACGCGGGTAGCATGACCGATGATACATGTGATTCTCATTTATTGTTGTTGGTAACACTACATTATTCAATGATAAATTGTTCCTTTCACGAATTTCTAGCACACTATTACACTTGTTTAAAGTAGCGTTTGTGAGTGACATCGGTTGCATGCATTTCGAACAGATAATACAATAAGGCTTCGTCATTTTTGTATATTACACAACCACACTATGTTGGAGAGCGATGCCCAAAAACTGTAGCTATTTATAGAATGCTGTTAACAAATAGATTCTGTTACTAAAAATTTCCCCTATCACACATCAATTGAAAAATGTAATTTATAAAAATTATGACTTAGGGTCAGTTGTTCAACAGTGAACCACCTTTTCTTCTGACGAGAAGTGTGGCCTTCCTAGGAAAGATAAGTATATGAACTTACCTCAGCTGTGAAGTGTAACTTATAATCTTCACTTGTATGTGCCATTGTATTTATAAAAAATAAAAATTTTCTGAGATATAAGCGTTTTTAAAAAAAATGCATGTTGGTTCACTGTGAGACATGGTTGTCACACAGTGAACCATTGCTGTATACACAGTGAACCAGCCTAGGCCTTAGTCAAGAGTGGATAATAAATAACCGTTTTATTAAAAAATAAACAATGTTTATTAGAAAATGGTCAAAATACATAACTTAAATCTTATCTTTAAAAAAATATATTACTCTACTTAACGCATATTCAATGCGCTGAATGACACATCAAATTTAAGAAAACATTGCTGTCTCAATGTGCCACCATTTAGCTGAGGTTTTGGAAGAATATATTTTATATCTTCTTCTTTGACAAAAGACATATCTTGTGTTAGTGGCATATAGAACTGCTCAATATCTTTAGATTTAATCCTCAGAAAACTAATATGATATTCTTCTAACTCATTTTTACATTCCACAACTTTTCCTACGTAATACACAACTTGTTTTTTGGTCGCGAATTCAACTAGGACGTATTCTCCTTCTGCAGGTCTTCGAATTAATGGTTCAAACGAATCACGACTAAGTATAATAGGATAATCAGCAACATCATATTCCTCAATCCAAGGTCCACCATCAGTAGAATGACTAGAGAAACTGCATGTTGACTCTACGTCACTATCTTCCTCCTGAAAAACTTTGCGCTTGACACTTTTCGTTTTAGCCAGTTCTTTCTTGCGTTTAGATGCATTTTTTTCTTCTTCGATCATACTCATTTCAGGGGTATCAGTCGCAATCATGCTTTTGCCAGTTTTTCTAGGCTTTCTTACATTTTTTCGAGGTCCTGCCCGCAGCGGGGGTCTAAAAGCTTCTGGTGGTACAAAGTCCGGTTGTTCTGAGGAGGAACCTAATTTTATTTCGATTTCATTGTCAATATTGGAGGGTTCCGCATCTGCATTTATGCCTGGTACTACTATATTTGTAGCTAGTGGCACAGGAGAGGGTCGATTAGTAACCTCACTTGGTAAATAATCTATATCAGAAAAAACATTTCGATCATAGGGGAAAATACCACATGCTTTAAAAGCACTCATAATGTTAATTGGGGTCATGGCACGACTATAGGCAATTCCAATACATTCAGCCAAATCATAAATAGTTATAGGCTTACCCGGGTTCCTTAGAAGCCAAGAATCCACTGCACTGTTATAACATGATTTAAAAGGCCCTAACACTCCCACATCAAGTGGCTGAAGTTTTGCAGATGTATGCGGGTGTAACGTAAGTATTGTTACGCCAGAATCTTTTGCCAAATTTAAAGCTGGTAATGAAAGATGCGACTCATGGTTGTCGAAAATTAGAAGTGAGGGATTTTCAGTAGAGCTGTTGCTGTGCTTGATAAAGTGTTTCATTACTTCTATGAAAAGCTCACTATTCATCCAACCGGTTTGCGTCGCTAACCCTAAAGATCCAGGTGGGGCCCCTTTTAACATGTGATTTTTAAAGTTCTTTCTGGGAAAAATTATAGCAGGTGGTAAAGCTATACCAGCAGCACCAATTATGCAACAGGTAGTTACCAATGTTCCTTTTTCCCCACTTGTTACCTTGCCCACGCATTTTCTACCCATAGGTGCAATGACCTTTTGCGGTTTTTGTACCGTAGTTGTAGCAGTCTCATCTAGATTAAAGATACGAGTCCCATCTGCAAATGAAGGATTTCGACGTATGGAGTTTTCTAGGTTATTGAAAAAGGTCTTTACATTTTCTTTGTTAAACGATGTAGCACGAGCTAGGCTGCAAGGTTCAGGTTTCCTTAAGGAGAGATCGGTGTGTCTTTGCCTAAAGGAGCGTAGCCATTCTTTACCAGCTAATTCTTCTCGTTTCCAGGATTCTGGTATTCTAATATTGTTAATGATGGCCATATCATATGCCACTTTTCTTGTATCTTTTGTCGTCAGCCCGTAAAACATGAGAGCACATCTCTTTAAATATTCTTTAAGAATATCTTCTTGCAGCTGTGTAAATATCCTGTTCACTTCGTAGTTAGGTACTAATGAAATGTTCTCATCAGTTCGCTTCTTAGTAACGTAGCGTCTTAGTGTTGGATAAGGTAAGTTTTTTTCTTTCGCGGCCTTCCTTATGCTCATTCCTTGAGATACGAGATCCAAGGCAGCTCCCATTACCTCTGCTGTATGACTGCCTATTTTTCTCATTGGCTTCTTTAAACGCGCCATCCTTTAATACATAAAAAATACGAAATTAATAGATGGTTCAATGTATCTGCCTCTAGGTACACAGTGAACCAGTGGTTCACTGTTGAACAGCTGTAAATGGTTCAGTGTGTACGCCCTAGCAATTTTACAAAAAATAAATTATGGAACAAAACTGCATAACAAAACATTTCATTTTAATACCTAAAACCATGAAGCATTAACCAAGAATAACAGCAAATCAAAAATATTATCAACTTCTACAAAAACAAAGATATTTTAAAACGTTAAACTTACGATTTGATTTTTACTTTCGGAGACACGAATCACTTAACGGTCTGCCAATCGACTAACTTCTTCGTTATCCGTTGCTAAACTAACACGTGATGTAAGGTTAGTATTAGTATCTTAGTACAGGTGTCGCTGGAAGCGTAATGTTTAAAATTTGCTAGATAGATGGTGTGGTTCACTGTTCCTGCTTGGTTCACTGTTGAACAACTGACCCTACTTATTTAAAACGAAACTGTTGAAATACAATGATGTTATAAACATGTCAAATCAGCTTCCTCCCCTCAATAATAAAAATGGATCGTTCTATTTAGCCGCCTTCGCGCATCGATTGGACAGGCAAAAACTCACAAGGGAGTTATTATAACTTACGTTATTTGTTTATGGATACTATTGATTATTCAAAAACAGTTCATTAATAAATATATAATCTAATACGAGTAGATAAACAGATTTATTTTATCACTAGAAGTTTTCACTCACATTTAATTTGAAAAAATAATTATAAAAAATTATCAATTAGATTTACTACGATAGTAAAATTATTTACTGCACAAATAATTATTAAAAATAAATGTTTTGTAGATTTTCTGAAAAGATAATGAAATCGTGGAATATTTGTGATTAAGTTATTCTTAGATTAAATAAAATATTTCCAAAAAGCGTACGTGCATAAAGAGATTTTTGTATATATTTTTTAATAATATTTCGAAGGCTACGCCGCACTTTGAAAGTCCAGCTAACAGGTTTTCCCACATCGGAATACCAGCTGACACCAATAAATACGATTATTGAATTATAAACTTCAATATATGAAAGCTTTGCCAAAATGCTCCGATTTTCCTGAATTTTCCGACATGTTTAGATGGTCAGCTAACACGTTTTTTCACAGATCCAATGCAGCTGACACATTCTTTTAAGATCAACGTTTCGTAAATTAATAATCCTTTCTTTTTCGGCTTTGCCAAAATGGTCCGAAAATATTTTTTTTACAAGTTTCGCAGCGTCTTCTCATCTTAAGTTTTGAGCCAGCTAACACTTCATTCCTTAATAAGCTACAGAACAACAAGCTATGTTAAAAGAAATCAGCTTTGCCAAAATGCTCCATTAACGTTTGACACTACCTCTTAGACTATAACGCATTTAATTAATACTAACTTTTAGGTGATTTGGCCCCACTATGCAACGCACAGTGGTGCCAAATGGACTTTCTTTGGACATTTCAACTTTCTGATGGCAATTTTTGACCAAATAAGATACATATTTTTTTAAACACTGGGAATTGGTCTTAGAACAGATTTCTCCAGCCGAAATATTTATTTCTAAAATTCCCTAAAAAACAACTATATAAACTTATCAATCTCATAGTATCTAAAAATACGTATACAGTTGAATATATAATATATAAAAATAACTTTAAATTTAGGGATTTTCAGAAAAAAGTTTGGGATAAATTTATAGTATTTTAAGGGGGACATCGGACGATGCAACGGGTTTCGAATTTTTTGGGGTTTCATGGGGATTTTATGGGGTAACTTTGATTCTTGGAGTGGGAACCCATATTTTATATTTTAGATTCATATTCTACAGAAAAAATATAATACTTTTACAGGAAACTTTTTTTCTAAAAGTTCCCATAATTTTTTCAATTTCTCTTCTCATTATATCAATTAATCAAAATTTCAGCTGGAGAGATCTTTTCTAAAATCAATTCCAAGGAAGATCACAAAATGTAAAAATCATGAAAGACGGCAAAAAATATATTTCATGCAGCTTAAGTAGTAACACCGGAGTCCCGCAGGGGAGCGTACTAGGCCCATTATTATTTTTGATTTTTATCAATGATATAATAAAAAATAATGTTTTTAACACCGTTTGCCGATGATACGTTTTCTATTATTTCTGCCAATAACATTTAGACTAAGAGCTGGCGGCCGCGGAGGTATTACGATATTACCTCCGGCTAGAATTTTGAGAAGTGGTTGGGAGGACCATCAGGAAGTGCCATCTGCAAGGATTTTGCTCAAAACCCCTGCAAAGGACACGTCAGACGACTCAAAAATGAAAAAATTTTTGCTCAAAAAATGATCAAACCTCCGGCTGAAAATTTGCACATTACCTATTTGAAGGTCACAGATAACGTATGTAAATCGTCAGACGCCTATGTCGCTGCCAAAGTGGTGTCAGACGCCCTCAAAGTTGTCATTTTTTTTTTCAAATTTTTTTCTTCCTTACCTCCGTCTGACGTTTTAACATATTGCAACAAAGGCCATTCTAAGCACAAATTAAAATCGTCAGACGAAAATGACGCTGCGAAGTCCCCCTACAACGTTCACAAAGTTCCAGCCCGCCTGAGAGGTATACTTTTTTTTCGAAAATTTATTTTCGTTACCTCCGTTTGACGTTTTTACATACTTGTTCCACTTATAAAGCAATCGTGAAATGTAGTGTCTAGGAATCTACGTATCACTATCGCGTTATGAGCAGGACAACCATCCTGCTGGTACCAAATCTTTCGAGGACAATGCCCAAAGTTCTAACGGCCGGAATAATTTATTCACGTAACAAATTCAAATATTTTTGTGCTGTAAGGTTGCCGTCGATAAAAAAGAGGCCAACTATTGAATTACCTAAAATTCCAGCCCACACATTGACTTTCTGTGGGTACTGAGTTCGGTGTGGCATGCTTAAATATTTATTTTCCCGGGACCAATATCTAGTAACGGATGAATTGTGATGACCATGCAGCGAAAATGAACTTTCGTCAGTAAATAAAATATTTTTAAGGAAAATTTCATTTTCGTTCGCCTTTTCCATCATGGTCTCACGGAATTCCGTACGTCGTATAAAGTCATCGGGAAAAATTTCTTGTGTGACGGCAACTTTATAACAATGATATTTGTTACGTTTTAAAATTGCCCGAACCGTGCGGTCAGGTACATCGAGCTCGACAGAGATTTGCCTGCTGGAACAGAGGGCATGTGCCTCCGCAAAACTACACACATCTATTTCCCTCTGTTCCCGTTCGTCGCTCATCTGTCTGCCATCGTTGTCACCACCTTCATTATTACATTTTCTGTAAGATTTTACACATCCAGACGATTCAAACTTATGAACAATGTTCAAAACTGTTTGTTCCTTCGGAACGAGTCCATCCTCAAATGTAAAAACAAATCGGGCGACACCTTCTGCAGCCGTATTATTTCCAAAATATCATTTAATAATTTGCACTCGTTCTTCCGTTGTATAAATTGTCATTTTAAAAGAGTTACCTACGATAACACTGTTTAGCACACGCAATGGCTCAAATAAAATAAAAATCTGAAAGCTACTTGTCTTCTAATCTCTCCCCTTTCCAGATCACAGTCATTTTAGGTGGGGATGTCTAGGCGAATACCATGATACAAAGAATACAAGGTATGACATTGTGCATGTGGGCGGAGCCAAATCGACAGTTGCTTCGTTACGTGGTGATAATTTTCTACCCGCTTCCTTTGTAAAAGTGAGTTTGCCGACGTCTGTGGAAGTTGTTTTTTGGATTATTTTACTTATTTTAGTGTTCTTGTAATAACCTTCAGTAATAAAAATGCGTTGTGCATTGTAAAAGTGACAATATGTTTAAAACGTATTTATGCGGAGATGAAGCTCATTTATAAAGAACGATGCTTACTAAGAACACTAAGAATCCCTATTTATTCAAAATTCCAATGAGTTCAGGCAAATCCATGATACAAATTCTTTGTATCATGAGGAAAATCCTATGTAATTTAAAATCCCGCTATCACCGCGTGACGTCTTGCGCCAACCGGACCAAATTTGGCGCACTATCTAGCATACCTCCTATTCTTTGTATCATGGGCGAATACACTGCAGTGATGGGATAAAGTGGGGTAAACAAGAAAATGCGAAATCAGATGAATTCAATTATTGATTAATACGGCTTTATTTGCAATTGGCTTCTTGTTAAAATAACTTGATTAACAGTAGTTTACAGAAACATCATGATTTGTTAAATTTATTTAGATTTATGCTGCGTATTTTAATATGGCGTAAAATTATTTATGTTACTCCAATCTCCCCCAATGTCAAATCTCGGCATACTTTGCCGGCAACAGGTCAGAAGTCCCTCCCACAGTTTACACGTGCGCGTCTCGGAACATCCTTTACTTTTTATGTATATGTGCTAGAAACTTTTCCATTGAATTGACTTTCTTTTATAACGTATAGTGACTCAATCAGTATTTTATTAAATTTAAAAGATGTTGGAACAATATTCAGTAATTTAGGCTGGAATTTCGCGATATTTCAAGGGGATTTTGCAGAGGTATTTTCGTCTGATGATTTACATATGTATTTAAAATTGTCTCTAGGATAATATGTAAAACGTCAGACGGAGGTAACGAAAATAAATTTTCGAAAGAAAAGTATACCTCTCAGGCGGGCTGGAACTTTGTGAATATTGTAGGGGGACTTCGCAGCGGCATTTTCGTCTGACGATTTTAATTTGTGCTTAGAATGGTCACTGTTGCAATATGTTAAAACGTCAGACGGAGGTAAGAAAAAAAATTTGAAAAAAAATGACAACTTTGAGGGCGTCTGACGATTTACATACGTTATCTGTGACCTTCGGACAGGTAATTTGCAAATTTTCAGCCGGAGGTATGATCATTTCTTGAGCAAAAATTTTTTCATTTTTGAGTCGTCTGACGTGTCCTTTGCAGGGGTTTTGAGCCAAATCCTTGCAGATGGCACTTCCTGATGGTCCCCCCAACCACTTCTCAAAATTCCAGCCGGAGGTAATATCGTAGTACCTCCGCGGCCGCCAGCTCTCCGTCTAATTGAAAACTTTAGCAAAAATGCTGCAAATTGCGTTACACAAATGGCAGAGTGGTGTCAAAAAAATGGCCTACTCCTCAGTACTCAAGAAACAAATCATTATTATTTTCCCCTATTGGAGTAAGCAATAATAACAGTTAATAGTTAAAACTGGATCTCAGTTATTACATCAGGATGAACATGTAAAATTTTTAGGTATAGAAATGGACAAAAATTGTTCCTGTCTAGTCAGAAAACTTGCTACAAGAAATTATGCCATCCTACAGCCCGGGGCGTAGTAAGTATCGAGACAATTAAATCTTCTTACTATGGGCAAATAAACTCGATTTTCTCTTATGGTATTCTATGCTGGGGTAACTGCACTGGGAGAGAGAAAGTGTTTCTATTACAAAAGCGAATAATAAGGAGTATGTTTCAACTCAACTATAACTTTCTGCAGGCCCTATTTCAGGCAACATGGAATCCTTACGGTTTACTCATTATATATTTTAGAATGCGTGTGTCATGTCAGAAAAAATACTGATCAAATACCTAAGTGTAGTGACATAAACAGATACACTACGAGTACCGCAAATGACTATGTTCCACCGAGAAGGTGGCTTAGGCGGGCAGGGGACCATATGCAACTTCTATTAAGCTTTACAATCACTTACCTCAGAATCTGAAGGAATTAAGCAGCTTCAAAAATTATTATTATTGATATCATTATTATTATTATTATTAAAAAAAAATGTTCAAAAATTGCCATCGGAAAGATGAAATGTCCAAAGAAAGTCCATTTGGTTCCACTGTGCGGCGGTGAAATTTTATTTCATATTTTTTAGTAACCTTTTTTTGAGGCGGTTCAATTATTTTATCTTATCTTAAAAGTCCGTTAAAACATATGTGCTACTCCTTATCTCGAAAGTTGAGCAGATGACTACCATATTTCGTTCATCTAATAATAATTAACCATAACAAAAGCTAGAGAAGACGACCCAGCAAAAATTTATTTTTCCTGTTTATTTTTCGTATATTAATTACCCAGTGTCTGGCATAGGGAATTAAGTTTCCGGATAATAAATGAGTTTCGGATATGTTTTGGAATACAATACACTACCGCTTGACATAAATATCTCGGCGCGCTGGTTATAGGGGTGTTGTGGGTACAATGGAAAAGCCTTGTCCCATCCTCGAGGCATTACATTTAGGCACAACTAAGAGTATCACGCATTTTACGGAAAGCCTGGAGATTCTTGTTATCCTGAAGGACCACCCTCCGGCTATAAAGTGGCTTCGGTTTTACGAGCTGTACACGCGAACCGACATTTTATTAAGGATGTTAAATAGTATCATATTATACACGTTTGAGGGACAAGTGTATTATAACTAAATAAAAGTGTGCATTACGGTTGTATAGGGTGGGACGATCCAACTGCTAAGTCTCTTTATAATTTTCAGGTAACAGAGTTGTGGTATGTAACAAGATTGTCATTGTTGTTTTGTAAATTTCCTTTAGTATTATTATCTAAAGTATATAAAAGCGAAGGTTTTTTACAATTCATTATTTTTTATTTATTTGCTTTTATCATGATTAGAGAATATTATTTAGGTATTATGCAAATCACAACGTACACGCTTTTTATTTATTATGAAAATACCTACTTTCTGTATATTGTTGCCCTAATCTGGGCACGCTAATATACTAGTTAGGTAAATACTTTAAAACAATTATTATTGGAGAACCAATCAAAACAACTACTCTCCTAGCTAATACTGACGAAGTATTGAATTACATGATAGGATTTTTAGCATTTTAAAGAAAAAAAATATTGAAAATACTTAAATCATTTATTTACATTTAGTCATTCACACTTTTTTTATTTGATATGAAATTATCTACTTTCTGTATATTGGTACCTTAACCGGGTCATGCTAATATACTACTTAGGAAAACACTTTAAAACACTTAAAATGCCAGGAATCCTATCATGTAATTCAATACTTCGTCAGTATTAGCTAGAAGAGTAGTTGTTTTGATTGGTTTTCCAATAATGAGATGAGACGGTTCGGTTCAACACGTACTCTGTGACTGTTCAGCCGTCTCAATCCACTTTGGGAGAGCGTTGGCCTACCTTGGCCAATGTAAGGGAGATGCCCCTAGGCAACATCACCACCTACTTCGAAAGATTAGGTTGGTTGAAGGCCTAGGTGAGTGTCTGCCTAGAGGGAGGATGTACAAAGGGTCCAATGGGGCCTAAGTGCTGTGGTTTCTTTTGACCACCCTCCTGCTAATTCCATACTCCATACTCCAAGTCTAGAGATCGTTTTTATGTAAAATTTTATGGTCTACAATTTTTATTGGAAACTTTTTTTACTAGCTTTTACACATTTTGAGTAATTTTGAAAAAAAACTTTATTATATATATATATTTTACCCCTTCTCGGGGGTTGAAAAAAAAATGGCTTTCATTAATCGTGTTCAAATACTTCAAAGTAACTTATATCAAAAATTCAAGTGTTTATATCAAAATTTTGATTTGTCGACCTTGATTTAGTTGGACTATTTCTATGTAATTTAAAAAAATACGTTAGCTTTCGTTGTAAATTCAGTTGTCGGGCGAATTTTGTCCAAAAGGTTCATAATTTCCCACTGTGCGTGGGTCCGAAGAGATCAGAACATTTTTGCTATATGCGATATATGCGATATATGCGATATATGCGATATAAGCTACATTTGGAATTCTTACGTCAGCTTTTATACGAATATTGCTACACAACATTGAGGCTTATAAAAGTAAATTGATTTATAGTGACTTTTTAGTAACCCCTGTGGCATTTTCTAAACATTTTGTAAATACTTTAATTCCACCATAAAAATTTTGTAATAATAATTAATCATATAAACTATATTATCCTGGGGCTTTTCCATTTTTTAATGACTTTATTGTATCCTCGACCTCCTTTTTATTTGTAGGTGCCAAGAAAATGAAAACGGTGTAGATTTTCTGAGAGGAGTAGATTTAGGTTTTTTAATTTGATTAGCCAGGTTTTTTCCAACATTGGTGAAGAAGTCCACAAATGTATTAGCTATTTCATTTTGATCACATGTTAGTTTGTCAGGTTTCGTTTTTAACTCTTTAATTATTATGTTGTCATTCTCTTTACAGTTGCTAATTTCATTAATTGTATTCCATAACTTTTGCTGTTTCTTTTATTTTTTGTGATTTTAGATTTGAAATAATTAGCTTTAGTTGATTTTATTAATGCGCTTAGTTTATTACGATAATTTAGATATTGGGTTTTTAATTCAAGTGTGAATGTCTGAATGTGTGAATCAAGTGTTGTCTGAATCTTTTTGATAATTCTTATAAAGTTGGTCTCTTTTTTTTATAGAATTGACTGTAGTTATCCATGAAGTTCTTTTTCTGTTTTTGTGGGTTAATTTGATTTTGTTTGTACTTATGTCGATTACACTCTTTAATATGTCAATTAATGTATTTGTTGCGTCCTCTACATTATCAGCATTGTAGAAATCATCCCAGCTTACATTTTTTATCTCAATGTTTAATTTTTTGTGATCAGTTATATTAATATACTCTTGTATTTTGTGTGAATTTATATTATTTTCTTTCTCTACTAAGAGTCTTAGCGAAATTGAGAAATGATCGGTTATTTTATTTTCTATTATAAATGGGAACATATTTTCAATATTATGTTTCGTTTTTATAAGGATGTGGTCGATGCATGACTTCGTTACCCCCTCAACTCTAATATATGAATTAATTAGTGATTTGAAATTGTACTCACTCATACACGTTAGATATTGATCACTTATTTCACTGACTTTTTTTATGTCAATGTTCATATCTCCCACTAATATATTATAGTAACAGTTTTCTTTTGAAATTTCATTCACAAACTCTTCCAGACTTGGCAAAAACACATTTAAATCTAAAGAGTGTGATCTATACATAGATGTTATGCAAAAGCTCTTTTTTTGTACATGAAATTAATTTTTATTACTTTAGTATTGCCAACATTTACAATTCTAGATGAATAATTTATTGTCTTTTTTATAAACACAATGACCCCATCATTTTTGTTTACCTCTCCGTGATTATAGATAGTATCATACCCATCAAGCTTAAAAAACGTCAGATCTTGAATTTTAAATGTTTCTGTCAATACTAGGCACTCAAATTCAGATTTCAATTGCTCAAGTAATATCTTAAATTCATCTAAATTTTTAGAAATGCTGCGTATATTAACATGGAGCAATCGAAAGCTGGTATCAGTGTCTTTGTTAAAATATGTGTCAAAATCATACAGTTCAATTTCATTTGCTTCTTTTGGAACGTACTCGTAGTCTCTTATATATTGATCCATAATTAAACTTTATCACTATTTAGTCTCACAGAGGATCTCAATAATTTTTTCTTCGTTTCACTCGTTCCCACTGTTGACTTTTTCTTAGTGGTCCCTGTTTGCACTGGCTTAGGGACTTCTTCTATTTTTGTATGCTGTGCTTGTTCTTTCTGGCACTGCTTTTCTGTTGTGTTTGCTGTTGAAGGGCCACTATTTACTTCTATTTTTTGTGTTTTGTTCAACGTACTATTTTGCGTCGTATCTTCTATATCTGAATCTTCTTCTTCTTCAGCCAATTGTTGTGCGGTATATTCTTTTCCATTAATAGTCAGCTTTCTATTTTTTATGAAAGCGTTTAAGTTTTTGCTGCGTGCTTTATTTAAATGTTGCCTTAGTATTTTATTTTCCTTTCTCTCCTCTAGAGTGAGCTCTTCAGAAATGCTTATGCCAGTTCCTTTCAGCTTTTTGCAGCTTCGCAACACCTCCTGTTTGCTGAGATAAGAGACAAATTTCACTATTACTGGTTTTTTAGCTGTCTGTTTTCCAAATGCGTAAACGTTGTTTAAGTCCTTTAAAGTTAAATGTAGGTCAAGGTGTTGATTTAAAGTACTCACTACAGAACTTCCGAGATTTTCTGAAGGATTCTCCAAACCGAAAACAATGATATTATTTCGTCTCAGTTCTTTTTCTTTAGTTGTGTGTATTTATTCTCCCATTCATTAACCTTTTTATTCAACTCGTCCTCAAATTTTTGTTTCAGTTCCTGTATTTCTTTATTTATGTGTTCCTTGATGTCAATGCTCTGGTTCTTATTAGCTTCCACAATGGTTTTACGGTTTGTTTCTTCCACTGATTTTAAGAGTTGTTCGAGAAAGTTATTATTATCTACCATTTTTTGTCTCACTGGGTACCTATAGGACCTTAATGGGTAAAGTAGAAGTAATAAACAGAGTTACTTGCTAGATACCAACCACTTGACTGTAGGTATACTTCACTGGTCCCTTTTACTATTTCGCACTTGTTAGTTACTTATTTAAGAACTGAACGCTCTATTTGATTCCTATTCACCACACTTTATTATTATTTATTAGCCTTGATTTGATTCAGTTTTTATATTGGGCAGTGTGATTTAACGCGGAATTATTTTAGTCACAATACAGTCATGCCTTATACAATATATTTATGGTTTTACCGATTTATTTGCGAAATGGACTAGAGCGACCCGAAGCACGTGCGATCTCTACCGGATACGATTAAGAAGTATACTATACAAATTTAAATATCTAAAAACTATTCTTGACATTCCCGAGTTAAGAACAATATATTACTCTCTAGTAGAATCAAGACTCTCCTATGGGATTGTCGGCTGGGGAGGTGCTGTACAGGTTCATATAAAAAAACTTGAAATAATCCAAAAGAGGTTCCTAAAAATTATGCTCAATAAACCTAACACCTATCCTTCCGATAATCTTTATGAGGACGCTAATCTACTTGATATAAGACAGTTATTTTATTACACTGTGATTGTGAATACATATAAGAGGAAACATTTATTAAGACCTGTTGATCACACTTATCAGACAAGAAGTAAAGCAACATCCTACAGAACTCCATTCTCTATAAAATCAATCGGACAAAGAAATTTTGCGTATTTCTCTCCCAGATTTTACAATCTTCTTCCAGACGAGGTAAAAAACATAAATTCTATTAATTTATTCAAAAAAAAGGTCAAACAATTTATTTTAAAAACCAATAGAATAGAATTGCACAAGCTCATCGACATGAATGAACATTAGCAAATCTTGTTTTAGGTATAATTGCTATATTTAATTTTAACATATTAGGATATAGTTGTTAAAAATATTACAAAATATGTAGTTAGGTGTATGTGTATGCATGTGTGTGTGTGTGTGTGTGTGTGTGTATGTCTATTTTATGTGTATGTATCAAAATACCCATATAGATAATTAATTGTTTTCTTGAAATTAATTGGAATAAGTTCTCATACTCTGATGATTACTTAGTTCCATGAGGATACTTTATATAATGTGTATGATCATAAATAAATCTTATTAACTATTTCACTCACAGACAGTCTAGACTTTGTGAGTTATTTTGTTTATTTGAGTTTATTTGACATAAATTATATAAATTATATTTGTTATTTTTCTATTATATTTTTTATTATAAATACTCTACATGTATACTATGTAATTATGAATTATTCTGCAAATAAACATATATTATTATTATATACTCATTGCTTGAGAAATATCTGTCTATCATTTAATATTTGATGATCATAGAAAAAAGGTAAATTCCTTAAAACTTATTTTCCTCTTGCCTTCGATTTTCTTATACCACGATGACAAACTCGTTCGATCTGCCGAAAAAAACGTAGCCTGAAATTTCATTATTTTCCATAAAGTTTCAGCATTTTAATAAATTCACAAACAAATACAGCAATAAATTTAAAACGTATGCATAGCCAATTTTGTGAACCAAAATGTCATACTTCAAAGAACTTTCCCAATATTGGAATAATGTCGAATATTTTATAAATGTCGGCAACTTAAACGAAACCATAAAATATTAAATTTTAAAACGTATTTTATTTAAAAACTATTTTCATTAAACTTTTATAACCTGCACTCATATTTCAATGCATTTTATCTCTAATCCGATATATTATAAAACAGAATGGAATACTTTTCATTAAATTTGGATACTGTTAAAGTACTAGTGTAGCTAGACATTTCTATAATAATAATAATAATAATAATATAGTTTATTTAGCAACAGTAATTATTACAATACGGTACAGTATACAGTATACAATATAATATAACATTAGAATTTTGTACAGTGTTACAGTGTATAACATACAATGCGTAAATAAGCAGTTACAATCACTGAAACAGTAGCAATGTACTGTTTGTGCGTGACTGAAGGAAGATAGGTAGGATATAGGCATAGAATAGAATTACATAACATACATACTTGAGAGCAATATCTAGATAAGGTTATATCGATTATGCTAGGCGACAAGAAGAAAACAATAATATAGTTTATTTTTGAGGAGAAAATGTTTATTTTACTTACTTATTTCTTTGGTTGATTATATCATGAAATTGAATACGTTCATTATTTAGAACCCATTTTTTCACTTTGGTTTTGAATATTTTGAATTTTTTAATATTTTTAATGTAGCTTGGCAAGGTTTCATATAGGCGGGGTGCCAGATAATTGCAGTTGCGTTGACCTATAGTCTTGTCACTTCGGGGCCTGTTATACTGGCTTTGTCTTTTTCTCGTGTGGTAATGATGGTTAATTGGTTCTATGTTTATTTTATTTCTTTTTATGTTTAGTATCATATTTAAGCAGAATAGTTGTCTAATAGCAAGAGTGTTGGTTTCTTTAAATAAAGTGTCACTTGGATAAGTGCGCTTTTTATTATAAATTATTTTCAAAATCCATTTTTGCACAGTATTAAGTTTTTCGAGATGATTGTCATTTACTCCTCCCCATCCCGCAATACCATAGGAGATCTGTGACTGGACTAGTGAATAGTAAAGAATTTTTAGCTGTTTTTCCTGGAGGTATTCTTTGAGGTACTTAAATCTTGTTAGTAATCCTCTGACCTTTTTAGTTAAGTTTAGTATTTGTAGATCCCATCTAAGATGCCGGTCTATAGTTATACCTAGATACTTTATAGAATCGGCCTCTGGAATTTGTTGGTTTTGGTCAATATTTAACGGGCCAAAATTTGGCAGGTTATTAGCATAGGAGGTGAAGGGTAAGTATTTAGTTTTGTCGCAGTTCAGTGTGAGTTTATTGTATTGGAACCATTGTTGTATTCTTTTAAAGTCTGATTCTGCTTTTGTTTTTAGATCTTCCCATGTTTTCTCTGTGTATAAAACAGCAGTATCATCTGCGAAACTTAAGATTGTGCCTGCCGTTGCAATGTCCAGTAAACTATTGATATATATATATAGTGAATAGCAATGGTCCCAGTACCGTTCCTTGCGGTCCATAGGTAATTGTTCTAGAATTACTAAGGGTACCATCAATATCTACATACTGTTCTCGATTGGATAAGTAGCTTTTTAAGATATTGTACACCTTTCCCCGGAGGCCATAATATTTTATTTTTTCTAATAGTTTTAAGTGAGAAACTGTGTCGAATGCTTTGGAGAGATCAACGAATATGCATAATGCAGGTGTTTTTGAGTCTAAAGCTCTATACAGGTGAGATGTCAATTTAAGTATTGCATCTTCAGTTGATCTTCCTTCTCTAAATCCATATTGATTATTTGAAATAATTTTATGTTTGTCTAGAAATATTGTAATCCTTTGCTTCAGTATTTTTTCTATGATTTTAGCTATGCTTGAGATTAGAGAAATAGGCCTGTAATTTATTATCCCAGATTTTTCACCGCTTTTGTAAAGAGGTTTTATGATACCAATTTTCAGTGATTTTGGGAAACATTCGTTTTCAAAACATTTATTTATTAAGAATGTTAATGGTTTAGATATTTCTTTCGCTACTTCCTTTATTACTTCTGACCTAATATTGTCGATACCAGGCGATTTCTTAGGTTTTAACTCATTTATGATTTTTAATACTTCTATTTCATCAGTCAAGTGTAAATACATCGTGTTCTCAATATGGGTATTATTTTCAGTAAAATCCGGTGGATTTATTATCTTATTTGCGTATGTTTCCCCTAAGTCGCTATATTGTTGATTAAATGCGTTTGCGATTTCTTGTTTA